>CM067066.1:5758333-6383333 GCA_033980235.1 Diadema setosum
ACAGTCCATTTTATTTACAGGTGTGAGCCCTATAGTGGAGGTCATATTTCTTATTTGACTTTTAAACATCATAAATGTGTTTTTTATGATATTTGCCCCTACATCATATGAGAAATTACACTTTCAATTATTATAAAGCTTCTCAAAGGGACACTTTTAGAAAATCATGCCCTTTAGGGTTTTTTTAAAATAAATCTTGCAGTTTTGATCAGTTCTTCATAAGATGAATACATAGATCCAGGCAGTTATCCTTGATTGTGGGTGTGTCATCATCACCTTATAGCCTACAAAGTACTTGATAAGACTTTGTTTTGTCAAACAGACTAACTTTATGTATTTTGAGCTGTTTCAGTGGTAGCCAAAACAAAGAAATACATTAAAATAACACAGTCATTCAAAGTTGTGTGATACTGATGACTGACTGTTATGTACTAAGATCTAGATCACTAGATCTAAGATCTAGTGACAAGAACATAATATTAAGAAAAGAAATAGTAGCAAGGCAGAGTTTGGGGGGGGGGGGAAGTAGAGGAGAGAGGTAGAGAGAGGGGGGTAGGGAGGGGAAGGGGAGGGAGGAAGAGATCTAACACAATACAATTAAGATACACAATACAAGATTAACACAGTTACTCAAAGTTGTGTGATACTGATGACTGCTACTAAGATCTAGTACCACAAGAACATAATATTAAGAAAAGAAATTGTAGCAAGGAAGAGTGGGGGGGGGGGAGTAGAGGAGAGAGGTAGGGGAGGGGGGGTAGGGAGCAGAAGAGGGAGGGAGGAAGAGATCTGACACAATACAAGAAGTCATTCAAAGTTGTGTGATACTGATGACTGCTATTTACTAAGATCTAGTACCACAAGAACATAATAATAAGAAAAGAAATTGTAGCTAGATAGAGTTGGGGGGGGGGGGAGTCGAGGAGAGAGGTAAAGGGAGGGGGGGGGGGGGAGTAGGGAGGAGAAGGGGGAGGGAGGAAGAGAGATCTGACACAATACAAGATCAACATAAACCAGCAGAGCTTGTATGGGATGAACACTTCCCATAGACTTGCATGTATTGCGTGCATTTTCTATAGTGGAGGTCATATTTCTTATTTGACTTTTAAACATCATAAATGTGTTTTTTATGATATTTGCCCCTACATCATATGAGAAATTACACTTTCAATTATTATAAAGCTTCTCAAAGGGACACTTTTAGAAAATCATGCCCTTTAGGGTTTTTTTAAAATAAATCTTGCAGTTTTGATCAGTTCTTCATAAGATGAATACATAGATCCAGGCAGTTATCCTTGATTGTGGGTGTGTCATCATCACCTTATAGCTACAAAGTACTTGATAAGACTTTGTTTTGTCAAACAGACTAACTTTATGTATTTTGAGCTGTTTCAGTGGTAGCCAAAACAAAGAAATACATTAAAATAACACAGTCATTCAAAGTTGTGTGATACTGATGACTGACTGTTATGTACTAAGATCTAGATCACTAGATCTAAGATCTAGTGACAAGAACATAATATTAAGAAAAGAAATAGTAGCAAGGCAGAGTTTGGGGGGGGGGGGGAAGTAGAGGAGAGAGGTAGAGAGAGGGGGGTAGGGAGGGGAAGGGGAGGGAGGAAGAGATCTAACACAATACAATTAAGATACACAATACAAGATTAACACAGTTACTCAAAGTTGTGTGATACTGATGACTGCTACTAAGATCTAGTACCACAAGAACATAATATTAAGAAAAGAAATTGTAGCAAGGAAGAGTGGGGGGGGGGGAGTAGAGGAGAGAGGTAGGGGAGGGGGGGTAGGGAGCAGAAGAGGGAGGGAGGAAGAGATCTGACACAATACAAGAAGTCATTCAAAGTTGTGTGATACTGATGACTGCTATTTACTAAGATCTAGTACCACAAGAACATAATAATAAGAAAAGAAATTGTAGCTAGATAGAGTTGGGGGGGGGGGGAGTCGAGGAGAGAGGTAAAGGGAGGGGGGGGGGGGGAGTAGGGAGGAGAAGGGGGAGGGAGGAAGAGAGATCTGACACAATACAAGATCAACATAAACCAGCAGAGCTTGTATGGGATGAACACTTCCCATAGACTTGCATGTATTGCGTGCATTTTCTATAGGGCTCACACGGGTAAATAATTCCCCATAGAGACGTGTGTTAAAATTCAAATTTCAAAAAATTCTGTAAAATAGCTGGGAGAAATGAGGTGTTTCGTCTTCACTAACCTAAATAAGTGAGATATTACCTTTCATCCGTCAGATTGCCAGGGTGGGTTGTTCTGCTCTAATTCTGTCCAGGGGTCCGCAAAGCCAGACTACGAGTTCTTGTCACTCAAAAAATCACCTATTTTCCGTACACGTACCCAATGAAATATAGTCCCCTCAAATTCCATCAGAAAAGCTTTCATCTTCCAACCAAAATGCAGTTTGTAGAGGAATTCATACTCAATATCTACAGCTATTCAGTTTTTTGCCAAACTACATCATTGATTTTTAATTAATTTTTTTCTTCATTTATTTTGGTATCTTTGGTACGAATTTGTGAAGGGGTCTGGGACAGTCCATTTTATTTACAGGTGTGAGCCCTATAGTGGAGGTCATATTTCTTATTTGACTTTTAAACATCATAAATGTGTTTTTTATGATATTTGCCCCTACATCATATGAGAAATTACACTTTCAATTATTATAAAGCTTCTCAAAGGGACACTTTTAGAAAATCATGCCCTTTAGGGTTTTTTTAAAATAAATCTTGCAGTTTTGATCAGTTCTTCATAAGATGAATACATAGATCCAGGCAGTTATCCTTGATTGTGGGTGTGTCATCATCACCTTATAGCCTACAAAGTACTTGATAAGACTTTGTTTTGTCAAACAGACTAACTTTATGTATTTTGAGCTGTTTCAGTGGTAGCCAAAACAAAGAAATACATTAAAATAACACAGTCATTCAAAGTTGTGTGATACTGATGACTGACTGTTATGTACTAAGATCTAGATCACTAGATCTAAGATCTAGTGACAAGAACATAATATTAAGAAAAGAAATAGTAGCAAGGCAGAGTTTGGGGGGGGGGGGGAAGTAGAGGAGAGAGGTAGAGAGAGGGGGGTAGGGAGGGGAAGGGGAGGGAGGAAGAGATCTAACACAATACAATTAAGATACACAATACAAGATTAACACAGTTACTCAAAGTTGTGTGATACTGATGACTGCTACTAAGATCTAGTACCACAAGAACATAATATTAAGAAAAGAAATTGTAGCAAGGAAGAGTGGGGGGGGGGGAGTAGAGGAGAGAGGTAGGGGAGGGGGGGTAGGGAGCAGAAGAGGGAGGGAGGAAGAGATCTGACACAATACAAGAAGTCATTCAAAGTTGTGTGATACTGATGACTGCTATTTACTAAGATCTAGTACCACAAGAACATAATAATAAGAAAAGAAATTGTAGCTAGATAGAGTTGGGGGGGGGGGGAGTCGAGGAGAGAGGTAAAGGGAGGGGGGGGGGGGGAGTAGGGAGGAGAAGGGGGAGGGAGGAAGAGAGATCTGACACAATACAAGATCAACATAAACCAGCAGAGCTTGTATGGGATGAACACTTCCCATAGACTTGCATGTATTGCGTGCATTTTCTATAGGGCTCACACGGGTAAATAATTCCCCATAGAGACGTGTGTTAAAATTCAAATTTCAAAAAATTCTGTAAAATAGCTGGGAGAAATGAGGTGTTTCGTCTTCACTAACCTAAATAAGTGAGATATTACCTTTCATCCGTCAGATTGCCAGGGTGGGTTGTTCTGCTCTAATTCTGTCCAGGGGTCCGCAAAGCCAGACTACGAGTTCTTGTCACTCAAAAAATCACCTATTTTCCGTACACGTACCCAATGAAATATAGTCCCCTCAAATTCCATCAGAAAAGCTTTCATCTTCCAACCAAAATGCAGTTTGTAGAGGAATTCATACTCAATATCTACAGCTATTCAGTTTTTTGCCAAACTACATCATTGATTTTTAATTAATTTTTTTCTTCATTTATTTTGGTATCTTTGGTACGAATTTGTGAAGGGGTCTGGGACAGTCCATTTTATTTACAGGTGTGAGCCCTATAGTACCTTTTGTATTACTGTTATCAGAAAGGGTGCAATGTATGGTATCTATCTAGTTTGCCTGCTTTGAAAGTTGATGCATGACCCCCTCATCAACATACAAAAATCTTTTTTTTCTCCTGCATGCAGTGTTTTCATATGACAGTTTTTACTCTTGATATCTAAAAAAAAAAAAAAAAAAAAAGTGAAAATGTTCACTCTTGAAGGAGTGAATAACAGAAAAGAGTGAATGTCGAGTGAAATTGGAGTGAATTCTGAATGAAAATGTTCATTTTCACTAATTTTGGAGTGACCTCAGGGATCACTCGAAGACTGGCCGGGGCCGAGTTAGACAGGTGACCGCTATACACAGGGTCTTTAACAGGGCCTTTCTCTCGGGGTCATTTTTCAATGGCCGCTGTATAGACAGGTGGCCGCTAAGGCAGGTTTGACTGTAGGCCCAAATACCTCATTAAAGCACAACATAATAATAGTAATGTGTGTGGTGGTATATACTGCCCGAGTTTCAGAGGGCCCTGATGCATTTTCTCTTCAGTTGTCAGGTGTCGAGGTCGTCGAGGGGAATCGACACTAGAACTTCTGCAAAAACATCCCGTGTCCAAGGACGATTCAAGCGTTGTCAAAGCAGGAATCGAACTCGGGTTTAGATTCGTTATTCTGAAGGTTCGTTGTTCCGAAGGTTCATTCGAAAATTATTGATAAAAGGTTCGTTCCTTATTCCGAAGGTTCCGGTAAATCCAAAAAAGAAATAAAGTTCGTAATTCGGATCATGGTACATTAATACGCATCTTCTTCTTCATTTTCGGATTGACGAACTTTCGGAATATTAAACGAATTTTTATTTCATTTTTGGACTATCGAACTTTGGAAGCTTTTGGAAACAACAAACATTATTTTTTGTCGGATTATAATCATAAGGAACCTTCCGAATTTCTAATAACCTTCGGAATATAAACCTCACAAATGTTCGGATTAATGAACCCTTTTCCATTTTTGGATTAATGATTCTCCGGGATAACGAACATTTAATACAGTTTGTTATTCCGAGGGTTTATTTTCAGAAGGTTCTTTCATAATAATTCGAAAATGAATAAGGTTGGTTATACTCATAGTAGACCTACATCCCGAAGGTTCGTTAATCTGAAAACGAAATAAGCTCCGTTACTCTTACGCACCTTAATTTGGTGCTACATCATTGGAACCATTTCTTCTTTTTCTTTTCAATACAAGGAACTTAAATTATTCTGATAGCATCATAATAAAAAGTAACTCATGTGGGTCGAATAAACGTAAGGAACGCCTCTGATCTGTGGAGTTGCGGGGACGCAACATTAATTAAGCCTACAGTCCATTTTGCAAACCGATATCTATAGGCCTATGCAGGCCTACCCAATATATTCCTTGGAGACAATCTCTCTTTGTTTGTTTTCGCAAATAGGACAAGGTAAAATCGCTCTTTTTTCTAATAGTATGTTACTAGTAGTTTGCAACACTTTCCCGTTGGCCACTCCCCTGTCCACACCATGACGTATGACAGGGGCTGTCCCCCTTTTGACCCCGTTTGTTTCGCCCTTGGCCTTTTTGGAGAACGAGATTCCAGTCTGCGCTACCTCAAAATGACATAAATGGCATTCTGTGATAACACCTTTGAGTCCCATATGAGCTAATGAAATCGCCCCCATGGAATGCCGATTGGACAGAACGAATTTTACAGCGTATGGCGCAAATACTCGCTGACAAAAATCTTCCATGCTTCTCACACAACGATGCCTGTGGTATTTCACTGTACGGAGATGTGTGGATGTGTGTGCGGCGGCGGTGGTTTGCTAGCAGCAGTGGCCACTTGTTATGATTTGTAGCAAGAGATTGGTATGCATCCGATTCACACAGCTGAACTCGCAATACACAAACTCAGTTTCGGAAACAACTTCCGCATGTTGTGTAGGCACTTCCACCGTTTCGTTTGGGGGAAGCACTTCTGAAAAACGCCCATGGTATTTTGAAAACACAACATTCTCCGTGGAGGGAATTTCTGGAGTATTTTCTTTCGTTCGTCTCATTGTTCCGATAAACCAACCCAAACGTATGCCACGCTCTGTGGAAAATTGGTAGTAGGGTTTTTCTTTCATTTGGTGGAGAACTGTCAACATCATCACCAAAATGAGTTCTACCACGGGCGAAGTACCACCGGAAATAGTCGGTAAGTTATCAGTGTGTATTAGGTGGGGGTCGCCTCGCCTGTCACCGACCTAACATTAGGGCCTAGGCCCTATAGCTATTTATACTGGGCAAGTCCGCAGAGGTTTGAAGCGATGTGCAACTTTAGGACTGCCACTGTATTCCAAATTTCGCAAAATTTGCGAATGTGAAGAAACAAAACACAATGCCAGTTGTCTAGGGTCCTTTTCCTTTTGCGCTGGTAGTGTGCCACTGCTAACGTTAGATCGTGCCTGGAATGATGCAGGCATTCTTGATCATAACCCATGCCATGTTGATGGCCAAGGCATTGATTGGGGAAGAGTGATGTAGAAGTAGGCCTACAGGATTGTAGGAGTAGATAACATTGTACAAGTGGGGGAAGGAAAACAGGGTGATTTGCCTCGTTTTGAAGATTGGGTAGGGGGCTTTGTTAGCCTAAGATTTATACAGCAAAAGTACCAGAGATGTCCCATACCCTTTTGTGTTATCCTTTCTGATATTGTGATAATGATATCCATGCAGAGGCTGTAAATTTATGTGAACAACGACATCTGAGGTTATGACGATGAATCTGAACAATTATTTTTGTTGATGACATATTTTGTTTGCGATGCATCATGCCATTGACTACATCTACAGCAGGCTAATGAGCGTTTTTATACAGACTTAAAATTTCGAAGCAATGCTTATCCAATCCTGATTGAAGACCTATCTGTGAGCCACGCTCGTCAATCTCCGACATAAACGGAGGGAGGAAAAGAAGAAGATGTGACATGTTGTTTTTTTTCTTCTTTTTTTTTTTCAGAGCCAAATTACAAAGATAGACAAGAGCTGAGCCTCGGACATGATACACTGTCACTGTGATACCCTACATGCAAACAAATGCATACTATGTGAGACAAAGTAGACTGACAAAAATGCCCAAAAAGATTGATTATGCTTTCTATTAAAATGAGGATAGAATAGGAGAATAGGCGTACTCAATAAGTGTCAATGTAAGTTAGGAATATAATGTTGGATAAATTTATGGTGAGATAGACCATTCTTTGCTTTCTTTGTAGTTTGAGCTGCACTGATGATACAAAATGAAATCTTTCCTAAAATACACATGGGGGGGGGGGGGGGGGACTACAATGGGGGGACTACACATTGGGGGGGGGGGGGGGGGGGACTACAATGTAGGGCCTAGACCTAACGTTACAGCTTTATCAACTTTATCCCCAATGAATTCAATTGTTGGTATATCCTGTAACAATTTGCAGGAAGTACAGGGACAGAATATCACTAGTCGACAAAAAAGAAAGCTCCATGTTGCCTCTAAAGGAAGGGCTCTGTAATTGTCATAGCTCTGCAAACTATAATCAATACCTGATAGAAGGGAAGAGATTGCGTACCTTCATTTAGAATAAAAAGAAACACAACAACACAATGTTCCGTTGCTAATATTTCGGGTATCTAAAGAGTGCACTATTTTTAGATGATTTAAAAGCAGTTCTACAATGCTGAAGGTCATTGTGGACATGTACTGTTATTGTACAGTCAAACCTGTCTGTAGCGACCACCCAAGGAAGATGAAAAAGTGGCCGTTGTAGACAGGTGGCCGCTATATATAGACAGGGTTGTTAACATAAATTGTCTCTTTGGGGGAATTGTGTTTAGTGGCCCCATACAATTTTGTAATGGCAGGTGGTCACTAAATATTTAGTCAGTGGGCGCTATAAAGCTTTGACTGTATTAGGCCAAGTAAAAAAAGAAAGCAGTTTCTCGTCCGGGTTTTTTGAGCAAGGCGATGAGGGAGGTCCTTACTATTTGATATCTTACTATTTTTTCGAGGATTGTCAAAATGAAAGTAACATGTGTTTCTCGTCCGGTAATTCTGAGAAAGGTAACGAGAGAGGGCTTTACTATTTTCTATATCCAATTTATGAAATGAAATATCACTCTGGTAGCTGTGTTATGAGAGACCAGGTCCCAAGTGTATGTCTTGCCAGCACTCTGCATTTTCAAACAAATAGATAATTTATGTACCATACTTGAAATGAAATTTCATGCATGCAGAAATACATTTGCTTTTCCTTTCCACTACAGATGTCAAGGGAAAATGACCATCTTAATACTGGTATTTAGTGTTGTAATGGCATTTCTGATACCAGTGTACTTGCAATTCTGATGTAATGTGCTATTAATTGAAACAGGTATAAAACACTCTATCAACAAATGTACGACTGAAATAAATTCAATGATATTCAAAACACTGCTTTATTTATCATTGGTGTTTGTGACTTTTGTGTCCACACAGCTGCACTATAGGCCTATCTGCATCTCTTCACAGCACAATTGTAGCACATTCAACTGGAAACTGGCTGGTACAATTGCAGATGGATGTCAAAATGATACTGATATGGCATTATAGCATTAAACATTTAAAGATGTTTCTTCATGTGCTAAAAAGACATTTGATAATCACTCATCATTTGGATGATGAATGATTCAATGACACTAACGTTACAGGTGATACGACTCACGGCCGTGTCCATGAATTTACATCGTAAAGAAAAGTATCCCGCAGAAATACGAGACAAACCAGAATCCATGGAAAAGTTATTTATTTTGTAGATACACCCATTTAATAATTCTAGACATTTGCTGGAAAAGCGCATTCATTTTCTCTTCAAAATAGAATACATCGCCGTCAGATGCAAGACAGCTAACAAACCAGGGGATGGGGACCCTGACAGCTACAGACACGCATACGCGGCCGGCACGGCCACTGCACTGTACACTGCACACACATGCACGTAGTCACAATGACATGAAAATGTATACATACAAACTCGATACAATCCTCACAAGCATTTGTACAGTACAATTCATCCGCTTAAAATATGAGAAACGGGGAAAAATACGAACAATGTGTGAAATATGCGAGGAATATCAGCGATTGTTCGCAAAAAAAATGTTGCCGCTATCGCGGTCACGACGTACCGAGTGCGCTGTACATCACAGCTCAGGCCCGCGCGCCCATCCAACTACAGTGTACTGTATGTATACAGTTCGACTGCTTTGTGGGTCATTCCTTCTTGCTGAGCTCGCAGTGTGAAATGCATGCGTTATATTATTACATACGCACTACAGAAGCTACAGCTGTAGAGGACGCAAGGTGTATTTAGAAATGAGAAATCACGATTGGTAGGTGAATTGTCGATATTTTTTTTTTCGGCGGCCGAAAAAATAGTAAATATCAAAAAAGTCGATGCGGCAACTGAAATTCAATGCGGGCGGGGAGCGGGCTTGGACGAGAATAATGAATTTCTTGGAATTTTCAGCGCCATTTTGAAAATAGTAAATAGTAAAAAAATCGATGCGGCGGCCAAAATCGATGCGCGCGAGGACGAGAAACTAGTTTCTTATTTTACTTGGCCTTACAGACATTGTACATTAAAGATTTTACTTGTATGGGGCCAAACTTGCCATCATTTTCAAATCATTGCATACAGAATTTGTCTTAACCCGTTGAGGACGAGTCCCGAGTATACTCGGGCAGGTGTCTATGGGAAATGTGTGTTGTAGCAAAATCAGCCCGTCCTCAACGGGTTATGACTATCACATAGTGAAATTCCTTGGTGAAATTGATTGTAGGGTTTCTAAATTGTACTAAACAAAATATGCTAGCTCTGCAGGGTAGATCAAATTAAGAATCAAGACACTATAATTTGTGAAGCGTTATTTCAATTTGTAAGTTGTTTCATAGCACTTTACATCAATATACAACAAAAGAAAATGACATTTTATTGTTGATTAAACTTCAGAACAAACGGTAGAGTTTTGAGATGTTTCTTGAAAACCTCAGAGAAGGGGACAGATGAATAAATCTTGGAACAAGAACAAAGACCGGGACACATAGACTTTAATATGTGGAAGGATGAGAGAGTTAATGGGAATCTAGAGCATTGTTTTGGATTACACTTCCTTAGAAAACAACAGTCAGGATGCATTGCTTGACTGGGAGCCAATGCAATTCTCTTTTTTCTTTCTTTCTTTTTTTTTTTGTAGCAAATATGCTTTAAAGGGGAAGGCTAGTAACTGATCAGTGGGAATCAGTGGAAATGCTGGGAGGTGATTGTTCCAATCCTTATGGGATTCATTCAAGAGTTCATTGTATATCTATTGTTGTGTGAAAATGATTTGCTTCAGAACGGTCTCATATTCAAGTAATGTGCAGCTTAATGCTCCGTCACTGACCAGGGACGCTAACCTGAAGGCATTAAACCGCACATTACTTGAATATGAGACCGTTCTGAAGCAAATCATTTTCACACAACAATAGATATACAATGAACTCTTGAATGAATCCCATAAGGATTGGAACAATCACCTCCCAGCATTTCCACTGATTCCCACTGATCAGTTACTAGCCTTCCCCTTTAAATACATTGTACATTGTACATCCACGGGCCTTGAAGAGCAGCACTGGCATGTTATACACTGTCCACATTAGTCACAAAATACTGAGAATGCATGCATGTCAATGTTTAACCAGTTGAAGACAAGTCCCGAGTACTGTACGAGCTGAAATTTTCGTGTACAGATATTTTCGCGAATTGCTACTCGGAGGACATTTTCGCGTGTTGTTAATTTCGCGGTTGCGAGGGTCTAACTGAACTTACTTATTTGCGCGTTGCTATTTTCGCGTGTTGTTATTTTTGCGGTTCAAAGGAGATTCGCGAAATTCGCGAAAATAAAACCACCGCGAAAATTTCAGCTCGTACAGTATACTCGGGCAGGTGTCTATGGGAAATGCGTGTTGTAGCAAAATCGGCCCATCCTCAACGGGTTAAATCGCTTGGGTTAGTCAGCTGGCAGTCATCAATTGGATTTAAAGGGACTCTACAGTAATGGGTGAGGTGAGGATTCAGGTTTATGATATTTTTGGTGAGATAATGAGAAACCTCTTATGAAATATGAAAGAGCATGTAATTTCAAGAAGGATTCAACAGTTATTTGATGAAAATTGGCCTTGAAATGGCCGAGGTATCCAAAAAGCGATCCTAATAAAATTGACAGGCCATGACTTTCATTAGGATCTCTTTGTTTTTCGTTGTTTCTAGATATCTCAGTCATTTCAAACCTGATTTTCATCAAGTAAACTTTTGATTCCCCTTAGAATTGTATGCTCTTTAACATTTCATATCTGGTTTCTAAAATACCTCGTAAAACATTAGGTTGTTATCATGTGATAGTAGACTGTAATCATTCCCTCATTGGGAGAACAGATACGGGAATGGTTGTACCCATGGCAGAATGTTTTTACGTAAAACAAACGGCAAACTGTGGAAAGCAGGTTGTGCTATGGATGGACAAGAGGAGTTTACAATTTGCTCTAGGTTGTACACACTACATGCATGGGTTGTTGTTGATGCTGCAAAAATGGCTACTGACATTAAAAAAAAAAAAATCAAGTGAGAGGTTTTGTATGGATTACTCTCACTCAAGTACTTTGACCAACCTCTCCTGGGAATTTATGTGATGTTCTAACCTCAGGGTTTGAATGTATACTATTTTGTGAAGGTTATGCAATGTAAGTCCCTCACCTTCAACATGGAACTTAAAACTTCCCTTTGAAGTGGCATTTCAAACTGTCCAGACATAACGAGGATCATGCTCGATCTCTCTGTACATGTTCCCTCCTAGAGATCACGTACACCACTCATCTTCTACACAATGTTATGACCACGCTTCTTTGTCGGTACTGAAAGTGCGCTGGAAAACACTGAAGTTGTAAATTACCCCAGTTTCCCAAGTCATTAGTTTTAATGGTTGCAGACTATTTATCAAACAAGGATTGCGGACTTTGTTTTCTTGTGTTTATGTGTGTGTCTGCAATGTCTGAGGGGATAAATTAATCAGTTAATGTGTATCTTTGAATATAATTTATTATAATAATGATAAACATGGCCAGGGTGCTACAACTACTTGACTGCTCATTCGGGGCTTGTAAATCTTACTGTCGGGCAGGTTAGATGAAAGGGCACTTCATTCATTCATTCACATGGGGCCCTCGTCCCATAACCCATTAAAACAAGCTGGAGAAATATTCTTTGTAGTAGCCTGGATGCATTGAATACTAGTTTACTGTAGGTTAAATTGCGTACAAGCAGTGTCTCTGAATTGTTGTAAGATGTTTGTGGAGAGAGGAATATTATCGTGAATAAAACTTGTTCTTTTGACCATTTCAATCATTTTCATGATACATCTTCAACACAGAATCAAAAAGAATTTGTATGTGTAGAGTTTGGTATGAATGGAAAAGATCAGCTAAATTGCAAAAGTTGAATTGAAAGTATTGAATGTATGAGTTCATGAATTCATGTAGCATGAATTGGATATCTTCCAGTGAAATCTCCATTATAATGGACACACACAAAAAGACAGATTATATACAAATTTTCAGCAATTCATCATACTGAATATATGACAGACTTTTTATTTATTAGTGTTTAATAAAGCAACATGGTTAATATACATTCTACATGTACAATGTAGGTGCAATTTCAGTAACTTTTTGACTAGCTGAATTTAATAGCTGATCTGCTTTGTAGATTCTACTGATTTCATTCTGTGGGGGGAATTTTTCACTTCATTTTAGGTTTAATTTTCCATTTCAACAAAGAATATAAGTGTACCAAACATTTGCCAAAATAAAAGCACATACTAGTACTTTTGTATGTACATGATTATATTAAATCAAAACATTAACAATAAGTTGTGAAGCCAACATACATTGTATGTTTTCTTAATAATGTTGAAAAATTGAGGGGAGCTATAAAACCAGATCTTGTAATATTCATTCCTCTCAAAGGCTCAAAACCAGTATCGAAAAGGTACAAAAGTAAAAATGTTGCCTGTATACAGACAAACGTTGTATGTTATTGTTATAATACAGGCATTATGAAAAGTAACAACAATATTATCGGACATCGATGACAAAACAAAATCCTGACAGAGCCCTAAGGTTGCCTTCATGCGGCAAAGGAATGGGGGTAGGGTAGGAAGAAGTCATGAGTTGAGTTTCACTTCACAAAGTTGATGTTCATGCCAAAACTTTTTTCCCCTTTGTCTTATTGATAAACTTTCAAATTTGTTTATCCTCTTTCATTAGTTTCGAATTTGTTTTTCCTCTTTCATTAGTTTGGCAATCACAACTTCCCCTTCAAAATGTCACCAGCGCTCTTAAAGTCATTACAGCCCCACCGAGAAGGATAAGTGTCTGCCTCCTGAATGGTTGTACAGTATACAGTGTACGATGCCCGTAGAAACTGGCTATCTTTTTTGAATGGGAAGAGGTGGTCTACACGATATTTTCACATGGCAGGGCAAACCACACTCCATGATTGAGTGCAGATTCAATTCACTTTCAGTAAAGTCTATTTAGTTGCTGAGAGATGTAAAGCAGAATGATGCAGAGCTCATCATAACTTAAATAAATTTGGCTTTCCCCCAAATACATACATGTAAGTTGTCCTTGAAGTGCTGTACAAGCAGACAGTTCGATAGCCCTAAAACAACGACAACAACACAACCTAGCTAAAAACACACAGCACTGGATCATTTCCAACTGGATAATGCGTGCAGTGAATCTTCAAAAACATTCCATCATCATGCTGTGATTGATGAGGCTACCTACACGTCAACAAAGAAAGTTGATTTACCATTACTGTTTTATATCACATGTACAGTGTACACGTACATATTGGAATAATGATCCAGAGGCAATTCTCGGCTCAATCAAATGTGTGAGCAAGGGTCTCGTACATTGTACAATGTACAACCTTCAGAGATACAGACTCTGAACAACTTGCACACGCAACATTGAGTGTCAGTTTTATGGAACATGCATATTGCAATGTGTACCGGTACTTATGTCAATGTACAATGTAAAGTGGATATTCTGCAACGAGGATGCAAAGTGTATGTTGTTGATTGATATGATTCATCAATATCGAAGATGGGTGCCGCTGCCATTCGCTGTGTTATTGACAGCAGTATTGGTGGTTCAAATTCTGAGATTTGTATTGTATATTACTTGTGTGTGCTTGATTGCTTTACAAATTGCTTGTTTAGGGGATCAGCATCAATGCAACATGGGGATCATTCACCTATTACAATGTATGGGGATCATGCCTGAATGCCCATTTCGTTATTAAAGTTGGAGAGGTGTTTGTTGTAATGCCCAGGAGAGTGATATGAAAATATGACTGCCAATATCTAGACCTCGGTGTGAATTGTTTGCACATTTGTTTTCTAAAATATGTTTGTAAAATATTTGAAACTGTATGTGGGTTACAATGTTAGATTCCACTTGTCTTTGTTTTAAAAAAACAAAACAACAACTACATTTTTTTAATATGTCTAGAGCAGAGACAAGGAAATCATTTCCTTTGCTAAGTATGTGAAATAAGTGACATTTGACGGACAGGAAATTTTATTACTCAGATGACCTTTTACGTACAAGTTCACTTTCTATCAGCAATTTTAGATCAACTCTTTATATAATATGCAATGATAAATTCACGAATGCCTGTTTGCCTGAACTAATTCATTTTTTTTTTTGTGGCCTCACTTTTGATGCCCTCATTTAATAACATGTCACCTTTTGTATTTTGATACACTGTAGGTCTCCAATGAAATATTGCTACATTGTACTGTACATGTAGGTTTGCCTTCTTATTAAAGAAAAATTGAGGTACAAAATGTATCATAAAACATGGGGGTTGACATTAGTGATGGCCCGGTGGCCCGGTGGCCCGGTGGCCCGGTGGCCCGGGACCATTTAAAATTGATGTCGGGCCACCAAATTTTCAAAAAAGACCATCTCATTGTGGTCTGATTTGGCACTTGACATTCAAAATTAAATTGCTATCTTTCTGTTTATTTCTAGCCAAACATTTCTTTCTCGGGTCACTAAAATTTCTGATTTATAGATCGATATTAGTGGCCCAAACAGGCCACGAGAGAAAAAAGTTAGTGTCGAGCCCTGCTACACAGGTTTTTGCTCCAAACGAAGAGCAAGAATAGCATCAGTCTTTCCTGAATTGTTTATGAAACAGTAATGATTAACTTCTGTGTACTCTGTAAACATAGGCCCCTACTGTATATATGGCAGGTCATGAAATTACCAAATGATTTACAAGTCAGTTGATATCAGTGAAAAAAGAAAACACAGCACACCAGTTGGGTATTTCTAGTGATACGTTTGCAGAGATTGTAGTTTAATTGTCAACACAATACATTGTATGCATACCGGTACGTTATTACTGTAGTACATGTAGTCTTCAACACAGGTACCTGTACTTTCATACCTGTCATTACGGTCTTTGAGAACAAATTTTGTAATGACTTGCACAGTTGTCTTCACATGTCGCAGTATTGATATGCTTGGGGAATATACTGTATGTGCCAAATACAGTATTACTTTCAGGGTCATGTCATGTACTCTTATGTTTCGACAGCTGAAGAAAAAAAAAAGGAAGTGTCTGACTTGGCTCAAAGTCAAACTGTTTGAATGATTTTGTTTTGCTCTCTGCAATCAGAGCTGGCAATGGCATTTCCCTTGGAAGGATTGAGGTGTTTTATTTGATTTTGTTTTATTTTATTTTATTTAATTCTCTGTATGGCATCATTTACCATTCTTTTTTTTTATTTTAGCAACATAAACATGAAATGAATATACACATGTACTCATTATAGCTCATTTTTACAGTTTCAACAATTTTCATTATATGTGACGTAATTATAGTCCATGTGTTTTGAATTACCATACAGAACAGTCGCCAATGTTGTATGGTGCAAAAAAACCTCAACTTGTATTCCATTTTGAAGCATGTATACAGTTAAGAGGGCTTAATACCATCGCTGTGATATAATGCAGTTGTAAGAGGAGAGTGTAAAAATCTGCACAATATATACAGTGTACATGTACCCGTGTGTATAATTTGTAATTAAACACGATCACGGCCCAGGTGTGGGCAGTAGAGATAGCTCAATCAGAGAATTTACGAGGGACAGGTTTGAATGTGAAAGGTCATCCTCGAAGATCTGCAAGCCATCGCTGCTTTCTGCAGGTATTCGTGAGGGGTTCTGTTCGGTAGATGAGGTGTCAACTTCGCGAGGCAGCACAAATTCATATGGACATTCATGCCGTAGCTTAAGTGTTTAGCGTTATTAGTCACTAATTTGTGAAACCCCAGAGGTAATGCCAGAAACATCCCCCAACTGACTTCGCAAACTAGGATATTAGCGATGTTTCATGTTGTGCTTGGGATGTGGTGCATTAGTTTGAGGAAACAAAACCAGGTTTAATAACACCATGTCATGAATGCACTTGAAGATTTGTGGTTGTTTTTTTGGCATGAATATTATAAGACTGAAATGATAGGCCGCAAGATTTGTTGTTGCTTTTTTATGATTATCATATATCATATTCAGCTATAGATACTTCCACTAAACATTGCCATATTTCCTGTGATGCACATATTGTTTTCTGTGTGAAAATCGGGGCTCCCACAACCAATATCGGTGCTTGAAATGACCTTGATCCCAGAATTCATTGCAGAGGCATTGTAGCTGATGGTTTTAATAGCGTCTGTTTATCACTCATGTACATTGTACATACAGTATATTTACATTTTTCCAAATATTCAGGTACACACGTGTGCATGTATGTACTTGGAAAGTCTTGAAGATGTTTTTGTTATGATAATTACCCTCAATGATGTCATGTTTTGTTTTGTTTTTGTTGACAAAAGAAGTTTGTCTTTCCTATTCTTTGATCCTCGATGTGCAGGTAATTTTCTAGGGGTTTCTGTACAGCATTAGAAGAAGAAGTGCTACAGTGTCATTTGGAAATAATAAATCCAAGTTTGATCAGATACAAAATCAGTCAAGGAGCTCATGTGCTTGCTCTAATTCTTGCCTACATCACTACCCCTTCTCACTCTGCCCCATTTTAAGTGTGAAGAAAAAAAAAAAGAGAGGGAGAAGAAAAAAGCAAAACATTGATCAATGTCCATGTTTCATGTGTTACACATACCTGCAAACATCAGGCAAACTTTCTGTTCAGTTGGTTTACAGAATACCAATGTACAGTACTGTAAGTCAGTTCTGTGGTCTGGTCCACTGAAAGTCAAATTTATGCCCTTCAACTTCATGACTCATTGATTCATTTAATAGAAATAGGAAACTCACTGTAATGTATAGCAGATACTTTCATATCAAACTAAAAGCATAAATTTCTTCAATAACAAATTTGTAGTACTTGTGTGATATCATCTGGCTGTACAATTGTACATTTGAAACTTTTGAGGGATGGGAGAATCATATGCACTATTTGTATAATTGCTGCTTTATGGAAATTCATATTGCTGTTTTAACTATTATTATTTGCAAGCAAAATTAAATCTTTGTGGATTAAACACTGAGCACTTGATCACGACTCGTGTAGTGTCTAGTCATCATCTTACAATGTTGCTAATAAACTCTGACAGTAATTTAGAACTTGGGGGGGGGGGAGGGGAGGGGATACTGGATCAATTGTCCTAAGTTGAGAAGCCGTTTCAGGTCAAAGGAAAGAGGAAGTGGTGGATTAGCGGGATTAGATTAAAGCTGGAGTTGTGGCTGAAGTTAAAGTCTCAGGCAAAGACCAGATTTGTAGACCTACACCAGTACATTGCACTTTTAACAAGTTTGTTAATTAAGGTGATGAGGCAATTGTGAGGCAGTTGGCAAGGTCTATGATGTCTTAAAGATGGGTTTGAAATAAAACATACACTTTAAAGGCATTATTTACCATTTGCAGATGAAACAGCTTTAGTGCATGGTTCTAAAATGTGAGTTAGGGATAGAAACAATTTACATAATCAATTGTATTATTAAATATACATACATGAACAATAAATTAAATTGTTTCTAGAATAAACCGTCTACAGTTACGGTTTATTGAGAAAAATAGTGATATATTTTTATATTTTAGGCTGTATTGTGATTTTTTTGTAATGTGGTAGGATGTTTTGTGACAACTTGAGCATTTTTGAAATCACTGCTCCCAATATTAAACAGTACCTTTAAGTACATGTATCACAGAGGGAAAATATTACCCTCTTAAAAAAAAAGATAAAATACCACAATATCTATGTAAGTGAGCTTACAATAAGCAATAACCAGTGAAATTGTTTTCGCTGCAATTCTGATGAAAGAGCACATTTACTAAATTATACATCAAGTATTTAAAAACAAACAAACAAATGAGTACCAGGGTACCCTAAAGTATGAACTTGTAAGGTACACCCCTGCACATAAGTTTACAATGGGATTTCACTCACCGAGGACATTTTTGTTTAAATATTGAAATGAAAGTGTTGGTGAATATTCAATAAAAACTGAAAGAGGCAGAGAAACAACAACAAGAACAAAATCATTTGAAGTGATACCTATGGAAACATCAATTCACAATGTACAATGTACACATAATATACACTGCCATTCGCACCTCTCTCTTGAAGTCATGTGATTATGACATTACTTGCTCTGAAAATATCATGTATTCTCTCATACAGATCAGTCAACTGCATGATCTGTATGGATTTTTTTTTAAATTGTGAAGTTATGAAATGCACGTCAATTCACAAAGTTGTTGAATCAGCCCTATGTGGCAAGTCTGGGCGGTAAAATTAGAACTCAGGACTGCAGTCGTACAACTGCTGAAATATGATAGCGTACCATTTAATCTCCTGTTAATTGCGCATGCCAGGATGTCACAGTAACTGCTGTGTGAAAGGATATCGCTTATCTTTTTTCAGGTCGCCATGGGAACGGTGAATGAAGCAGTGATATGTCAGGGTTACTTATAACATGAAGCAACACTTGCCTAATTTGTGTGCGTGTGTCTTTCACATGTATTTTTGTTTTACTGGTTGTTGAATGCTTAAAAAGGCATGTATTTAAAACAGTTGCATAAATGCTATTTAAGTCTTTGGATGTGTGAATGACGTGAATGAAAGCATGTACCCAGTGGCGGATCCAGACGGGGGCACACCGGGCATGTGCCCCCTCTTTATTTTATGTTGAAACAAAAGAAATAAAAAGAATGAGGGGGCGTGTGCGCCCTCTTTAATTTTGTAAAAGCACCTCCCCTTAACAGAATTCCTGGATCCGCCCAGTGTATCTCACCATGATATGTGACTTTTTTTTCCCTATTGTGTGTGTGTTTATGCTGGAAATGTTACTTACTCAATTTAGAAACTGAAAGAAAATCTTGAGTCAATTCACACAAGAGTAAATACAAGGCCACAATTTTTTTGTATATTTTCTGTAGGCTGTTCTAGATATTCAATGTAGATAATGATTTTCTTGTTTGCATAAATGATTTTGATTGTTTATAGTTTCTGGAACCTGCATTCTTTTCTTGTAAATTGCTATCATTTTCCTTCCTAACCCAGCTAGCACAAATTTAAAGGGTATCTGAACTTTCATAGATGGCACAGGCTCAGTGAAAATAAATCCAAACGGAGAACAGTTCAAAGTTTAGACTGATGCAGCTGCCATTTATATTAGCTGCACTTGTAAGCAGTGATGTCATGAAGGGACTGGTATGTAATTTGTAAAAGGGAAAACTTTTGTATGGTTATGGTACACGCTCCTTGCACTGATTAAATTTCAATTACCTTTGTCTTTTTTGTTTGTGTGTGTTCACATAGTTTCTCTGTTTGTCTGTCTGTCTCTCTCTCTCTCTGTCTTATTATTTATCATTATTGTTATTATTATTATAATCAATATTCACTTTTTGTTACTTTCATTTGCACTCCTGTTGTATGATACCTCATATTTGAGAATAGAACATGAATGAGGTGCAGTGTGTGTAAGTTCTAAAGATATTGAAGGTCCTATTTACCTTTGGGAGCAGTGATTTATAGAATGTTCAAGATATCACTTTTGATGAATACATGTATGTGTAGGTCAGTTGTGTCACAAAACATCCTGCCATATACAGATTTTTGCAATAAAGCCCAAAATATAAGGAGATATTACTACATTTCTCATTAAACCGTAACTGTAGACAGTTTAGTCTGGAAACAGAATTTATTATAACTATTGTTCACATTTTGTGTATTTAACAATACTTAGCATCGATTATACTTGTTCAGTTTTTTACATTGCATGGTTGTTTCTATCCCTAACTCACAATAAAAACTAATTGAGAAGCAGTAGTGCTGGGTTTTTGTTTCATCTGCAAATGGTAAATTATACCTTTGAATTGCTCAAACTCTGTAAGCTCCACAACTCACTAGTCCACCAGAGAAGTGGACCGGCAACAAGACAAATCAGTTCTCAGTGCATTGTCAAATAAACTTTCAACACATTCTACACTATGGGAGAATGGAAACTGCACTGTCATAATGTACACCATGCATTGCGGTTTCAGGTTCCAAATGATAATTGATAGCATAGTGTCAAAGCCTTCAGGAAGTCCATAATGACAGGTCCAATGCCAAATTGCATCATTAAGATGATTTTATCCTCGCAGAGCCATCACATTATCCCCTAACACAGGTTTATCTTCACACTGACATCTTCAAGTTGGAACCAAAGTAGTCTACCCCACAGATATGCATAGATGGGACTAATGCTCAAAATAACCATTTGTATATAATAAAATCCTTTTTTTTTCCCCTGTAAGCTCAATACATATTAAAACCAATGCCCACCACATACGAGAATCATTTGACGTGGTATACATTTACACTGTAGCATCAATAAACTTGCATTTACACGTAAGGCCATGAAAGTGAACATACATGTACAATGTAGTTCCAAATGTCTGAAGGCCTACCAACACTATCTTGAGAGTACACACAGCATTTAGGGCAGCTATTAAATTTGGTAATTCATTTGTTCACATAGATGCAAAGTTACCATTGTTGTGGATTTCGTACCTTTCATGTCGTCCCAAACCTAGTCAAATATCAATCAAGACTGCTTGATTCATTAATGATTCTATTTTGACTATAATGCACAGAAAAGGTAATGATTGCCTGTTCACATGAAGTATGAATACAAAGTAAGAATACACTAACTCCCATGCTGTAATTCAAAGCAATTCATTCATTTATTTACTCATTGTTTGGTTAAATTCATTTTTTTATTTATTTTTTTTTTTTGGTACAACCGCTAGTGGTTCCATTGAATGAAAGAAAGCAGATGATGTCTGTAAGGTAGACTACCACATTTCATCATTCAAACCATCATGATGTCATATGCTGCACCTTAAGGACATAAAAATTAGAATGTCAACTTAAAATGTAAATACATAGTATAGGGCCTATGTTTTTACATCCATCAATTGATCAAGTTTTGAAAGCTTTTTTTGCTTACAAGGTAAGATGGAGATGAATAGAGCAATGTGAAATATCCCAGGTAATAATGACAGTGGGAAACAATTAAAAATCTGTTTTAAATGACATTTTTGTACATTCCGTTGACCTCTATTGATTTAATCTTGAGTTAATGCCCTTGCCCCCTGCATGATGGTATGGTGACTTCATTTTGGGAAAGTCTTGGGCCTGAAAAGGCCATCAAACTTCATCTTTTAAATGAGGCTTACCTCTTTATTGACGTGAGATATGTATAGAAACCTGCATGCCATATATGTACGTAAGTATCTGATATTAGTGATGTGGACGCAGAGTAGCGTATAGAGGCAATAACATGGGGGACTTGGCCCTAATGATATTGACAGGTGTTTGGAAGGCTGAGCCCGCATTGGTTTAATTGCAGTCAGCATCTTGGGAACCTTCATTGCATGTCTTGGTGCTTTGTGGGGAAAAAAAAAATGGAAGAAATTTATGCATAATATGATGTTTGGGTACAGTGCATGGATTCGTAGAGAGAATTTGATCTGCAAACGTGTTGTCTTGAAAAATGAGTGTATTTCAATACAGACACACTCGTATTCTGCAGTTCCTGATCTCTTGAAATCTGACATTAAAACTTAAAATTGTGAATGCATTCACAATTCCGCAAATATTAGAAATTAATTGAGGAGAAAAAGGGACACGGTTGAAAGAATCATAGAGCACAACCTGCTTGTGCTTCCTTTGTTTCTTTGTACATGTGTATACATTAGGTCTTTGTTTTGTCTAGTTGTGATATGTTGCAGTGGAAATCCTTCTTTTAAGCACTGATCATAAACTTGAAGATCTAAGGTATAGAAGAGCAAAGTGATGTGTGATGTGATATTTACACACTATACAAAGAAATGTGATTAACATTGATAATTTGATACAGACAAAATAGCACACAAAGATGCCTGCAACTATTAGTAACATACATTTTATCTCAGAATCACTTTTTTTTTGTGTGTGTGTCTTTATTGTAGTAATTTCTGGTAGGGAGGAATATTCATGACATAGTAGTATTTTCATGAATGTCATGAACTACAGTTTGTACTGTAAAGTAAGTTTGTACTGTATAGTAAATTGCAAAGAAATGGCTTGAAAGGAAGTTAGCTAGCAAACTTATTATCATCATGTTATAGATATCTAAGACATAAAAAACAATTTTAGTGTTCACGATTTGTATTTCGAGATACCTGTTTATTTTTTGATATGGGGTGGGGCAGGAGGTACACTACGTGCAGTATTTTTTTTTTCACGTTTAATATAAAAAAACACCTTGTTGTACATATAACGTATGTATGCATGGTTGGGTAGCTGGTATTTGTTTGTTTTTGTTGTTTTTGTTGTTTTTGTAGCACAATGACATTGTAAGGATTTGTCAACTGTGTATGAATTAGTGCACGGGTATCAGTTTTTGAATAAAAAGAAATAATAAAAACTTATAAATCCTTCAATCTCAGTTGTTCAGCATAAAACACACATTTCTAGGTGTTTTATAAAATCATTATGCCCCATGCATGTAGACAGTCGGGTTGCTTGCCAGTGTACAGCACACATGCTGCATAAGCAAAGAAAGAAGTACAGTGCATCACACATTTAATTGTTTTGTGAGTGGAACTTTGAACCATCCATCCACTTTTGGGAGAAACAGTCGATAAGATCGTCAGTTTGTAAATCTATTCTGATGTCCAAAGGGTATTTCCCCTTTTTAACTGGTCTGCCATCACTGCTGGGCAAACACATACAGTGTATTCAGCCAAGGGGTAAAAAAGGAAACAAAACAAAACGCCATTTGTACAAGAAACCTGAGTGTACACACAGACATACATTGTACCTTATAAGCTAAGGCGGGCTAGAATGTTAAATGTTGAGTTTTGGGGAAAAGAATGGTGTGTGTGTAGGCACTTTTTGTAATAAAAGTTTCAGCTTTTGCAGTGTGACAAGGAGATTTTCTTTAAGATAATCAAAAGTTAAATCAGAGAGTTTCATATTTTTTTTTCAATTGAAGGAATAAAATCACATAATACAATTGGCTTACTTGGAAATAACAAGACTTTTAGTTGGATTTTTTTAAACATGACTCATTTGTTTTGATCATTCTTTAACCCTGCAAACTAATAATGGAATGGGCATGAGATAGAATTTCCTGATATTTAGATAGTGTCTGGATATTATGTTGTACACGTAGGATGGTTTACCTTGACCCTATACCATGACCCTCACAAACAATAAGAAAAGCCACAAACTCTGTGGTTGTACTCGCTACCCACACACAGTCCAAAATTGATGATGAAAAGCAGAAATTATCAATAAACTATGCAATAATAAACTCTACAGCAATTTACATAATGTACTGGAACATTTCCAATGTGGGCAGCAATGAGGCATGCTGGGCTATACACATTGTATTTGAACTTAAATTTTGGGCGTGTGTCAAGCTGAATTAGAAATTTGTACACAAGTTTGAATGTTGAGTAGAATAAGGTAGTGCTATTTTTGCTTAAAGGGATCGTATAGTTTTGGTTGAGACCTAATTTCAGGTTTCTAACATTTTTTTTTTTGGTGAGATAATGAGAAACCTCGTATGAAATATTAAAGAGCATGTAATTCCATGAGGAATTCAACATTTATTTGATGAAAATTGGTTTGGAAATGGCTGAGATATCCAAAACAGAGCTTCTAATAAAGTGTGGGACCCACCTTTTATTATGATTGTTTCGTTTTGCTTTGTTTTTGGATGTTTCAGTCTTCCAAACCTGATTTTCATCAAATAAATTTTGAATTCCTCGTAAAATGGTGTGCTCTGTCCTATTCAATTTAATTTCATAAGCGTTTTCTTGGTATCTTGCAAAAAGATAAAAGCCCAATTTTCATCTCCACCAATACTGTACCATCCCTTTAATATTTCACTGCTTGTGGATCCTGTGTACATTCTGTGAGATTTTACTGTGGCCAGCATAAAGTTTGGTGCAACTGTCTAACTTTGGTGTAGGCCTGCTTTTATTGTGCTTCACTGAAGCATGACAGCAAAGAAGGTTTGAATCACAAACAGGTTTTCTTTAAAGTTCAGCCAGTCTTTGAAACAACAACAACAAACAACCCTCCCCCCCCCCAAAAAAAAAAAGAAAGAAATAAAACACACAAACCACCAAAGTCTCAAGGCATGTTCATGGATATAGCTAGAGTCATGTCAACGAAATTGGTTGGTGCCCATGAAAGCATTGTTTATTCACCAAAATAGTGTCCAGTTTACTAGCCTGGCATTATTATCAGGTTGTCCCATCGGGTGTAATCAGGGAGGTGAGACAAACCTCACCTCCCTGGTGTAATGCAATGTAATGTGGTGTAGCAGTCCTCCACAATCTCAGGCTATCGCCATTGCTCTGTCAACAAGGAAGTTCCCCCGCCAAATAGAGATTTAAGCTGATTGGATTGAACAAAGTTAATGATTTGTTACACCCTTCCCAAGTTCCTTCAAATATCAAGGTACATATTATATGCTGGCACATTGTACAAACTTTATGTATAATGTTAATTGCTTGTAACAGCAGGTGTACAGTATTGTATACCTTAAACCATATTAATAGTTTTGGTTGAGACCTAATTTCAGGTTTCTGACATTTTTTGGTGAGATAATGAGAAACCTCTTACAAAATATGACAGGGCATGTAATTCCAGGAGGAATTCAATGTTTATTTGATGAAAATTGGTTTTGAAATGGCCAAGATATCCAAAACAGAGCGATTCTAATAAGTGTGGGACCCACACTTTTTTTACGATCCCTTTGTTTTACTTTGTTTTTGGATGTTTCAGTCATGCCAAACCCGATTTTCATCAAATAAACTTTGAATTCCTCTTAAAATGGTATGCTCTGTACTTGTGTTTTCTTGGTATCTCACAAAAAGTTAAAAGCCCAATTCTCATCTCCACCAATACTGTATCATCCCTTTAAAGAGGCTTCAGATTTTGAAAATGTTTAGGTGGTTTTTCTGGTTTTGGGAGGTTTTTCTGGTTTTTTTTTCCTCCTTTGGTTGACATATTTTTGTATATATTGCTTTTTTGTGGGGGGGGGGGAGGTGGATGATAAGTATAAAGGGGTGTTCATGTATACAGCTGTACTGTGTGTGTGTGTGTGTTTGTGTATCACTAGAAGTCTATAAAACACAATGAAATTCTTGACTAAGCTGAAATGCTTTAAATGTGAAACTTCACAATAGATTATTATTATTCTTATTATAATTATCAAACAGAAATCAATGAGGTTAACTTTCTGCCAAGAAAAGAAAAATCAGTGTTTCTTTTAAGACATGAACACAATCCTTTCAGAAACTGCTACACTCTCACTCTTATTGCAGTTTCAGTTCGTTTTCATCATCGTTATTGTCGGAAAGCACCCAGTCTAAAACAACTACAGAAGTGCACGGGATAGACCTACAAACAATTTCTAGCCGTCAAATTTACAGCGCACCACGTGCCGGAAAATTTTATGAGACAGGCAATGCCTGCACTTGTGTGTGACAGAGAGTAGTTTCAGTGTCTTCACAGCTTCAAAGTGTGTGTGACATTGTTTATACTGTATATACACCTTTTGTAAATATGCACTATAGACAACTGCCACTGTTGCTTGGGCTTCCATTAATAGTGATGAATTAGTGATGATTGTAGTACTGGTGCTAATACAAGTAATGATAATGGTTATGGTAATGATGACAAATAATAATGATGATACCCGTTATAACTGTGATGATTAACCCGTTGAGGACGAGTCCCAAGTATACTCGGGCAGGGGTCTGTGGGAAATGCGCATTGTAGCAAAATCAGTCCGTCCTCAACGAGTTAAGTGATAATGATCAATGATTATCAAATTATCTTGTCAACATGCAAGTTGCATAAAACCCCATTTCTATCAGGGGTGTGGTGCAGTGCCTCCTCATAATGTATTTTCTTCCATTCATTGTTGGTGTTTCATAACCGTGGAAGCATAAAATTCCCCTTCATTTGACCCCTGTATTAAGGTGAACTTGTCTTTTAATGACAAGACTCCACTGTGTCCAAGCCTCCCTGTACATTGTACAGGATACTAGAGATATATCAAATAAACCCCTTTGTTTGTTTGTTGTACATGTATATTGCAAGGATTTGTCATCTAATCAAAACTTTTCGCTTGGTATGATACGAATACTATGCTGTATACATTGTAAACATATTTTGCAAATTACACAAAGGCTTATAAAGCCAAGTGGGGAAAAAAATATTAGTTTCTTATCCTATCTTTTTGAAAAAAACAAACAAACAAACAGGAGGATGAGGGCTCTTTTTTTTCCCCTCAGTGCATGGTTCAATGACTGGAAACAGTGACAAAGCAATTGAAATTATGTCTTTTTCCATCATTCAAAAAAGAAAATTCTTGATGTGATAGCAAAAAAAAAAAAAAAAAAAAATGATTCAGGTGGGGACAAGAAATTAATCATATTTTCTTTTTGTTTTGGCCTTTAAAGACAATTTCACAAGTTATTGAATCATGACTGAAAATCATGTTGAAGGGATTAGAATAGAAATTAAGTATTCCCATTTTTCAGGGAAACAGTTGGATTTCCTACATGTGTACCATGGACCACAATATACAGCACATTTGTGTTATACTTGATAATAATTTGAAATCCACAAATATAAAAATACCATGAAATATACTACTGTACAATCAGAAACATTTTGCAAGTTGGAGCCGGCAGCTTTTTTTTTTTTTTTTTGTGGCATGAAACTTTTGCAAATTGCTACTGGCTTTCGATGCATTGTGTAGACAAATCCTTTTATGTGCATTTTTACTTTCATGAATCATGCACACAAAAATGTCTAGTTCTGCAGTATACATGAAGTGATTGCAAAGTTGCTACTTACAGGGAGGGTCACCTCTCTGCTCCTTGTAAAGTTTGAAGATGATTTGGGCCTTGAATTTCCTTTTCAAGTCTAGTCCACCGAGAAAGAAATTTATGCCACATGATATAACTTTCATTTCCATCGAAAAGTGTTGTTTGTAGTTTAGAATTTGTCCACATATAGTTATTGCATGACCAAAGCAGGAAATGAGACACATTTATCTTTTTAGACTCTGCCAGGACAATTATTATTGCAATTTGTCATTGATCTCATTTGTGTTGTTGTGGAAATAGTGAAGGATACAATACCTCTGGATTGCAGAATTGTGTTTATGGCATCTCTCACAGCATGATTAGACTACTAAGTACAGTCAAACCTGTCTATAGCAGCCACCTGAGGGAGATCAGAAAAGTGGCCATTACAGACAGGTGGCCGCCAGAGACAGGTTGTTTTTATCAGGCTTTTTTCTCAGAGGGATTTTTTTTTTTTGAGGTCTTTAGATATAGCAGGTGGCCACTAAAGGCAGGTTTGACTGTGGTTTAAAAAGCCCATATTACTTGCTCTTGAAGAATGAAGCACTTCGGTAGTACACTGGTGAAAAACTAGTCAGAGATGAGCTACAAAATGACAAGGGCTATGACTTTATTTTAAACATGACATATACAGTGTACGGTCCACTTCAGTCCGGGACATTATGATAGTCATCAAGGTCATGTGATTTGGTTATGTGACAAGACCATGTGACTTTGATGTCTTGATAGTACTACTCAGTTATTTCTATGCTTACGTTGATAGATTGATTTCTGTTTCTTTTCCCCCCATGTGAATACCTTTTTAGAGTAATTGACTTCCTCTAATGGCATGCCCAAAGAGGCTATCGCAGGGTGAAATATGAAGGTCATGATTTTTCGTACACGTGTTTTGAGTGTCTAACATGTGCGTTAATTTGTTCTCTACTTGTGATCTGCACAGATAACTGACTGTCATTCACATGGAGATAAAACCTTGTCTATGGCGAACATGTTTATATTCATGACATGAATACAGCAGTCATATTTTTGCCAAATGTGGGCTGTGGAACATTTTTAGTGTGTGTGTGTAGGGGGAGAACATGTGAGAGGTATTATGCATTATGCATATATGTCCCTGTGACTATGTAGATGAGTATCTAAAATATTTTTTACTGAGAAAAGACACAAACATGGTTCTACCTGACATGTACATTGTACCATACTGTAAAACATGGGAAACTTGAATGATTAATTTTTCGCTGAGGGCAACTTTTAATATCATGAGTAGCGTTTGTTTTAGATGTGTTTTTGGGGACAAGAGTGCACTAACAGTTTAGTTAGTATCTCCTAAAATATTAACATGTTATTATTTTGCAAAGGAATCCAAAATTGATTCTTTAATTTCAAGCTTTTTATTTGTACCCTGATTCTACCCATTTAGCCAATACTCCTGTCTTTTTTCTCCCATTCACAGAGAGCGTGAAGCAGGCGGTGGGCAAGTCATACGAGCACGGACCGATCAAAATGGTCATGATGAATGTCCGCGCCACAGAGCAGGAGGAAAGGATACTGGTGAGAAAAATGTTGTACAGGCTGTACAATTTTGAGCCAGTGATCAGCATTGCTTGGTTACAGTTTGTTCATGTGTAAAAGATAAAATAAGGGTTGCTATTCTGAAGGTTTGTTAATCTGAACAGGGAATTTTTTTCCAACTCAAATTTGAGTAGCAATTTCAGCTGATGAACAGCGTTTCTATTGGGGTCTAGGGCAATTACCCCTTGGCAATAACCCCGGACCCTTCCCCTGGCCTTAATCCTAATTCTAATCCTGAACCTAATCCTAATCCTAACCCTAATCCTAATCCTAACCCTAACCCAAACTTCTAACCCTAAACCTAACCCTAACCCTAATCTTTACTCTAACCTTACCACTAACCAGTATTTAGCCGGGGGTAATTGCCCTCTGGGGGTAATTGCCAGGATACATTTCAAATGGTATCATGTACCGGTACACTTCTTTGGAAGAAAACTGCTACACACAAGGCAGTGGTGTAAAAATGCATAAGCAAATTTGCGATGCGATGCCAAGAAAATTGTTCCCTGCTGAAGATGAAATAAGGTTTGCTATTCTGGAGGTTCATCAATCCAAAGATGAAATATGGTTTTGTTATTCTTAAGTTTTGTTAATCTAGAAGTGGAGTAGATTAGTTATTCCAAAGTGAAATAAGGTTTGTTATTCCAAAAAGGAATAGATTCATCATTCTTAAAAGTTTGTTTATCAAAAAAATGAAAAAGGGTTTGTAATTCTAAATCTATGCACCATCTGTTTGTTTGTTTGTTTGTTTTTTTATTTGTTAACCTTATTTCATTATTGGATTAACGAACCTTCAGAATAACAAACGTTTTTTCATTTTCGAATACACAAAACTTTGGAAAAATGAACCCTGTTTCATGTTTTAATTTATGAACCTTATTTCATTTTCAGATTTACAAACATCTACTTTCGTAGGTATAGGGAATGTGTGTATTTGTGGGTTTCAGAATAACACACCTTTGGAATAACAAACCTTATTTTATTTTTAGATCAACAAACCTTCATAATAAAGAACATCAAACCTTTGTGGTTTTTCGTGTGATGTCCAGTATATGGTAATGAAAAAGGGTAAATTGATCTGCCATGATATGAGGCCCATTCATACAAACCACAAGTCTCGTCGGTATTGGATTGTGGTGCAAAACTTGACTTCATTCACCACGCACTGTTCATACGTCGCCAAAACACTCACTAGGTAATGCAAGATAAGCACTTTACTGTAAAATGAGGAATGTTCGCATGCATTTTAATTTCGTGAATTTCGCGAGCGCCAAGATTCACGAAATTAAAATGCATGCAAAATTTCTTGTCTACACTATATGCATTGAACGCCAGTGGCAATTTGCGAAAATTTCATGCCACGAAAAAGGCTGTCGGCTCCAATTCGCAAAAATTTCGTGTAGCGAATATATTGATGTTTTACAGTATGGCCCGAATTCACGAAGGTGGTACAATTGAAACCATGGTTTAAACCATGGACAAAAACCATGGAGCGCCAAGTGTCGCATGGAATATTTCATTTACGAAATCAGTCATTTCGTCAATGAAATGATAATTTTGTAACAAAATGACAACATTTTGTCCACGAAATGATCATTTCATTGACGAAATGGTCATTTTGTTGATGAAATGACCAATTTAGTACCGAAATATTCCTTTCGACATTTGGCGCTCCATGGTTTTTGTCCATGGTTCAAACCATGGTTTCATTTGTACCACCTTCATGATTTTGGGCCTGAATTTAAAAGTGCGCATCCCTAAATGATGATCGGGACATCACTCTTCAAAAAAGCTTTATATGGCAAGATGGATCATGAGATGAAAAAATGTATCAATTATTCATTAACACGTCAATGCACACATACTGTACTTTGTAATATACAACTTATTGCGAGGATGTCATAACTCAAGATGGACTCATATTTGCATCATAATGCAGATTGAAAATAGGGGTTTTTTGTGACTCCATACACAAGAATTATCAGGTTTTACATTTTAGATTTCCCAAACTGATTTTTGTAAAAGCTTATTATGGGTTACACGTGAATAGGCCTATTGGGTTTGTGATAGGTACTACTCAATCATAGTAATTTTCATAACATCAAATGGGGATTGCAGTAGGTTAAAATTCACAGAAGCGGGGGGGTACAAGGAGAAGATGATTGCCATTAGTGAGGCAAGTGAAGGAAGACCCCGTTTACAGTGCGAGGCTCGGCCACGGCCGAGCCCAGCCCCGCTTCAGTGTAAACGCGCAAAAGGCCAAATGCGAGGCCAAAATTGGCCTCGCATTTGGCCTCGCTCTGGAGGTGGTCTCGAGCCCGGTCTCTTCTTGGTGTAAACGCAAACTGGGCCAAATGCGCGGCCAATTTTAGTCTGGCTTCCAGACCCTCTGCCCGTACTATTTTGCTATTCACGATATTAACCCCCTCAACGTGGAAAACTAATATAGTTTAATTTGTCCTGCAAAGGATTTTTCCTTCGGCAAAGGCCTTTGCCCGAACGGCGACTTTGTCGCCACGGAATCCAGTTGGCAAAGATTCTGAAAACCAGGCTATACCAAATTGCGTTTGTTTACAAGCAGAGCGCCACTACGACAAAATATTGAAAGGTTTGAGTTAAAAGCGCGGCCGAGCCCAGCAGTGTAAACGGACAAAATTACGAGGCTCGGCCGCGGCCGAGCCCGGTCCCGCACTGTAAACGGGGTCTAATTGATTACAGCTTAATGACAGATGGACAGAATATTACGCATAATTTGCGAACATGATACAGAGTGTACTGATTGATGTCCACAGCATTTACCGCTAGATAGCCAACGACAAGTACGGAATACAAGACAAGCAACTCTGTGTAGTCATAAAGCATCGTGACCAGTACCATATTTGACCCTTACAGTGCTTTGTTCACAGTTTAGCACACATGCTGTTGTGCTTGTTTCATCTATTGTCTATAGATATCTAGAAAGGAGCTATCAATGGATGGAGATTACCTAATCCCCCCTAATCCGTATTGTGGCACCATAGCCTTCCTGTTTGACTTTGAATAGGCACCAGGCTACACCTGAGTGAGCTTGCTAACTTTTTCAAAGTTGTTTGTCAAATTTGCAAGTATAAGGATGATGAAAAAAAAAGAAGCTTGACAAGTTAGGCTAAAGTGTCGTGGGTGGAAACTGGTTAAAGATTGACTCAGTGTAGATTGTTAATGTAGTTATTATGTACATATATTTTGTATACAATAAAAGTCCACCTAGAAAATGACTGTATTTTTAAAAACATCAACCGTCTTTTGTATTACATGACACAAAGAGATTTGCCTGAAAAACTTTGCAATTGTGTTGAGACGCTACTTGTACTCGACAGGAAACAGGACAGGAAACAGATTCTCCAAATTGCAGCAAAGGGCATTACGGCAAAACAGAAATTTCCATATGTACATGAAACTTTCACATGTTTTGCAAGGAGCAAAGATTTACGAAAGTTAGTTGCACATGAAAGGCTTTGTCCATACAGTGCATTGAATGCCGGGTTGGCCGTTCACTGAAGTTTCATGGCACGAAAAATGCCATACATGGGCTCCAATTCACAAAAGTTTCTGGTTTTACACTATCATAGCACCAAGTATGCTTTGCACATGTGTCACGTACTGCCAGAGCATCTTAAATTCCATTGTGTGGCTAACGGGATTGTGTGTGATTATCAACAAGAAAATCAAGGCTTCATTGCATTTTGTTATGTACAAGTACAGCAGACTGGTCAACAGCGCCCAGTGCAATAAAGATAGAAACTTGGCTGAACAATTGCAGGATGATACAGCACAGTGTAATTTTAAATGGTGTGTAACATGAGCTTAACATATTATCAAGTGAATGGCCCATAGCTAGCCACACAATGATTTTATGACGAGATGTCCTAGGACAAAACCGATAGCTTTCTATTCACACGTGAACAAAGGGGGTATTCAGACATGTTGAGTATTTTTTGTGTGGTCATATCGGTGGCATGGCCATGCGATGTTTCAATGTGAGAACACCTGCATTGTACAAGTATAATGCCACAATCAAATGGAGGACTATTCTGATTAATCTTCCTTTTGCCTGATGAATAGAAGTTGAGATCAAATTTACAGTGTAGGCCGACCATTATAAAGTCAGGAAATAAAGTCTCACAAAACTCATTTCTGATTGGCTAACATATGACTTTAAAGGGACCGTACAGTACTGGTTGAGGTGGGGATTCATGATTTGAACATTCCTAATTGAGATAATGAGAAACCTCTTATGAAATATGAAAGAGCATGTAATTCTAAGAAGGATTCAATGTTTATTTAATGAAAATTGGTTTTCAAATGGCTGAGATATTCAAAAAAGTGATAATAATAAAATGCGACAGGCCACGCCTTTCATTAGGATCTCTTTGTTTCACCTTGTTTTTGGATATCTCAGCCATTTCAAAACCGATTTTCATCGAATGAACTTTTGATACCCCTGGAATTGCATGCTCTTTGACATCTCATAGAGTGGTTTCTGAATATTTCGCAAAATGTTAAATTCTAAATCCTCACCTCAACCAGAACTGCACACACCCTTTGATGTATAAGTTTGGTTTTGAGACTCTGATTTGATTTCATCTTTTTATGCAACAGAGCCCAGGTTGAGTCTTGAGAGTATTTTTTTTTCTATTTAAGCATTGGAAGCTTGTGTTCAGCTTCATTCATGTGCAGGGTTGACTTTGGGGAAAGATTCTACACCCCGTGTTTTGACAAAGTCCACACAGTTTTATTATCTATAATGCTGGTTCTGGAGTAGAGTTGAGTTGACCCACCTCACTTATACCCCTTTCCCGCTGCCCCTCTCGGTGAACCACCATTGGATTCCCCGGTGAAATTTTCAGTGCCGTCCTTTCATACCTATGACAATGCTCTCGGTGAATTTTGTTTGCAACTTTCCCCTAGCCGTGTTTTTTTGCTCGCACTGCGGCCGATTCCAGCAGAAGTGTTTAATATGGCGCGACATTTGAACGTGATACTTTACTAGTGGTTCGTACTCGTAATTCTCTAACTCTCACAGAACTTAACTGGAAAATAGTTAATTCAACTGCAACATTTAACAGGACAAACGACACACACGGCAACTCAAGTACTAATCTCAGTTTTGCGGAGCACTTATTTGTGTAAGGCATGCTTACAATACAACACAATCCAATACAATGCCGGTGTATCTTCGTTCGCGAAGCAAAGCCATACTATACTATACCACATCACACGAATGACATACTATAGTCGTGGGTATGTTTTCTACATATACGCATTATGTGTGGATTAATTTGGGAGCTCGCGATTGATAGCTAGTGAAAAACGTGTGCATGACAGGAAACAAAGCATGACCTTGGACATAATCTGCATATTTCGCCCGGTGTTTCACCGAGACGACCTTTCACGCTGGGCGTTCCTTGGTGAACCACCGGTGGTTTCCCGTTGAACTATCGGTGTTTACCCAGGGCGCTTCTAGGGTAAAAATTGCCCAAAATTTAATCAGTGTTTCACCTCTACGCTTCCCCTTCAATGTAGGTTTCAACCGAGTTTCCTTTCACACTGCGGGGTAACCCGGGTGCCCCCGGGGAAGATTTCCTTCAGAGGGAAAGGGGTATTAGAAGCACTTAGAAGAGGTCCCACCTACGAGTGTACAAGGAAACCCTGTTATAATGAGCTCACTTGCAAAGAGGTCCCACATTGTGGGAATACACATCTACTGTATACACCATATATTTCGCGAGTCTAAATTTTCGCAAGTTGAGACTTCCCGACAATGTCGCAAGTGCTTAAATTCGCGACCATGGAGTCTTTTACTGAATGGAGAAATGAGTACGCGTACATCCCATTTATATCGGGATCAGAGGCAATACTTTCGCGTATCTTTATTTTCGCGAATTGCAGCCGACTCGCAAAATTCGCGAAAATAAAAACCTCGCAAAATATTTGGCGTATACAGTATTTAACATGATGAAATAGGCATTTCCAGTTTTCCATATTCCATGGTCTCTTGTACAGTGTAGTACGTTTACAACGAGGTAGAATCTGCGGTTCTGCCGACCACCTTATTTTGGAAATTCCCCTGTACTTTAAACACATGTGTAGATGTATCATAATCTGAGACTTGAAGATACTTACGTGTACATACATGTATTAAACACAAAGGAATGGATACACACAATGTGCACTACATCATTATCATTTAAAGACAATGCTCAAAACTTTTGTTTCGATATATGCAGTCCGTTATATCCTGTTTTGATGTACGGGCATTCACATGGGGGGGGGGGGGATGTGAAGTGTTCATCCAAAAAGTTGTACATCCATTTTAGTCATAAATGCACTATGTACAATGTCCATGTATATTGATACCAAAACTGCCTTGAATCAGAGTGTGTGCATATGATGTGTCAACTTGCGCAATTCTCTTTGACAGGTGGATTTTAGTTGTTGTTTCAAATATCACCTTTTATGTAGGCCTATCTTCAAATAGTCATGGATAGATTCCAAGGCAAGCTATATTCAGTGGCTTTGAATTGCTTCATTGGTGGTGAAGGAATATGATGTAGACTGTTTAAAGCGTTACAGTCGTGGCGAGTGGTTTGTGCGGCACGGAGACGAACGCAACACGCTGCCTCCCCGCATTCTGTATCAAATGTCGTGACACCGAATGAGAATAGCGCTGGCTCAATGGGTCAGCGAACACACGGTGGAGTCTAAATCACCTGACTCAAAATGGCTGTCCGAGCCACGAGAGTTTCCGATCAGTGCCGAATTGGACGCACACTCACAGTGCGCATGCGCATGAAGAGGGGCCAAAAGAGCCACGCGTCTTCTGGCCTCTCTCCTCCAATCACCACAGCTCGCAGCCACAATGTTTGTGTATGATGCGTACACACACACACACACACAGGTGTCTCAGTGGCAGCACTGTCCCACACGTTAAGTGGATAGCACTGCAGTCTGGCATTGCACAATTGCGTGCACAAATTTCGTTCGTTCGGAAGAGTTACGCAATAATGCACCATTAGGGGTGACGATCGTCCTACTTTAATAGGAGGTGTTAGTGGCAAGGAACAGTAACACTTTCTGTGCTGGGGACTTTGAACAGTGTACGTACAACAGTATAGGGATTCACCAGGGCAATCCGCACTCAAAGCACACTAAGGGTTAAAGGACAAGTTCACCTTCATAGACATGTGGATTGAGTGAATGCAGCAATATTAGAAGAACACATCAGTGAGAGTTTGAGGAAAATTGGACAATCCGTTTAAAAGTTATGAATTTTTGAATTTTCTGCTTTACATAGTCACTGCTGGATGAGAAGACTACATCAGGTTGTGATGTCACATGTGTACAATGATATAAAAAAAGTGTAAGGAAAATTCAAGATATTTTCACTTTTCTCGCATATAAAAGAGCACTTGACTTCCCTCTTTCAGAAGGCAAGGGGGGATAATATTACCCTCAACATTACGTACATCAGTGACAAGTAGAGGAAATGTGCACTTTTTTTCTAAAAGTAAACTTTTGAGAAATTCTCTTTATATTTTCCTTATATCGTTGTACGCATGTGACATCATACACTCTAGTAGTCTTCTCATCCAGCAGTGACTGTGCAGATACTTTTATTAAAAATTCATAACTTTTGAACGGATTGTCCAATTTTCCCCAAACTTTCACGGATGTGTTCTTATGATATTGCTGTATTCACTCAATCCATATGTATATGAAGGTGAACTTGTCCTTTAAAGTCTAAACAACTCAACTTGGGTATCGTTGCATCTCTGATTACCTCCAAAAATGGGAGATTGATAATTTTGTTTTCCATTTCATTTTCCATTTTGACTTCATGGCTCTAATTAAGTAGAAGAGTATGTAGTCAAACTATGCAAAGGAATGGCACCTCAGAAGTTTCACCAAATTTTTAAATAGAATGAGAAAGTTACAAAAGTTATAATACATGTTCTTGTCAGAGTTCATGAACAGTAATTCTGGTTGCAACTTCATTATTATAACAGTATGAGGTGATGATGTCGTCATATCACAACACAAATATAAAACACGAGATAATATTCTTGATTCATGATCCGGCCAGTACTCTCAGTACTCCTTTACGAATTATCATTGCCAGCTCATCATAACACTACAATAATTTGATGTGAAAGATATGGTATGGTTCTTTTGGTTTCACTTCAAGATGGGAGATATTTTACACGTACATGTGAAGATGTGTGATGTGGGTCAATGGGCAACTTGTGCAGTGATAATATATCTTGAGGACCCCATTCACTTTCATCATGTGTGAATGCAACAAGAATTACTTATGCCCTCTGAAAACATAAACTCAAAATTCCATGACTTCTCTCATTTTACACCCCATCATCATGAAACCTTTAAAACAAGCTGTATCATATTACCCTTATACTTAAATTGAAGCCATTTCATACACGATGGCATGGTCTAGCTTTTTACTTTCAAATACCCAGTATGTGTACACGCATGCAGTAATATTTGCTCCTGGAAGTTATTACGAAAGTTTCCAAAAGATGGTCATAGTTTGACAAAACTGCACAAAAGTATGAATCTTTTTGTCTTCTTTTGTTGGACTATGAATGATATTGCAGGGGAACTTTTAGTGACACCGTAACATCCAGCTTTGACCACATTGGACTCACAGGACCTAGCAATGTACCTTCAATTCCTTGCAAACATTTATCAGTCTATATAATTTTGGGAACAAATTACATGTAGTGATGGAAAAACAAGTAACGCAAAAACGTGTGGGTTATGCTGTTTTTTGTTGCATGTAAAGGTGGTGTTATTATGTACTTTTAAAGTGGAACAAACTTTCATTATCAAATGAGGACTGTATCACAACTGAGGTACACAGTAGCATCCAGGTCAAATTGCGTCCAAGTGTTTGTCTTTCCTTATGAATGTTTTGCCAGAGCTGTGACACTTTTAGCAATATTACTGCCTGGTGTCTGATGGCTTGGAATGTTGCCACGAAAAACAAACAGGCGTACTATGTAGTGTATTATCTGTTGCTGCAGCATGTTACAGGCTTCCCAAGCATGTGCTCGATGTCTACTAATATATATATATATATATATATATATATATATATATATATATATATATGTATATATATATATATATATACATATATATATATATACATATACATATATGTAACTCTCAAGGGCTGAAAGTGCTACTGTTGCCATGTGAGTCAGATAAACTTGGCAACTCTTTTATAACTGGCCCTTATTATTGTGAAAAATAATACTTGTAGTTCTTAGATTCTAATGGGCCCTTATCGTTATCAAAACATCAAGGAGAAACCCTTCAAACACACATTATATATTAAATCAATTTTTTATTACTACTGCATTTGAATTTCTGTGAATTTTTAGCCTGCATCATTGCTACAACAATGATTATAATGATATTGATGATATAATGATGATGATTTGAAATGATACCAACTATACCTCAACTGGGCACACAGGGGGATATTACAAGGCAGCCACCCCCAAAACAAACAAACACAAACAAACAAAAACAGCAGAAAAAAAAGGACAAAGAAACAGAGGAAAGAAATGTCCCGAACAAACAAACCAATACAAATGGAAGGAAATAAATTTCTACAATATTTATTATCCAGTGAGTCTTTTGAAAGGAAAGATATTAGAAAAACCAACGAAGGAAGTCACCTCCCTGGAAAAACAAGAGGTGCTCCTAGGGAGAATAGCAGCTCTAGTTAGCAAAATAAAAACTTGCATAAAGACACAAAGCTTGCCTCTGTTGGGGAAGTCAGTAATAGGAACTTGATGAGATCTCCACATTCTTGTGGATTCAACCGTTCCTTCCCTGGAGCCATATTGCATTGTGTGGGCATTTTCTGACATTAACCCTTTGTTTGGTTTGGGTGCCGATTTTTACAGAAAACCCCATCAGTGTTACATGCACGGTCCAAAGTCCAGGGCACTGGAAGAGTTAAGGTTAGGGTGGTACAATGTATGTTACCTCAGGGGGATTTTACCAGGGGAATTCCCAAAGCCTGTATGAGGTCAACTATTTCCCAACGAGGGCACTACTGAGGTTTCATACATTTCTTACCCCATGTCATCAGCCTAGAGTTCGCTATTTGTGTGATACATCATTGTATTGTTACCTGGGAAATCAAGACCAGTCAAAATATCACACACACACACACACACACACACACATATATATACAAATAAGTGCAGTTAGTAGAGACTTTCCTAATAATCAGTATGTAAAACATTACAGATACATATGTGCCACTCCTAATAAAGTTGACTTTCGATAGATCTGATATAGAAATAAAAGGAATGTACAGTGGAAATACAGAAATTTACATTAAAACAAATGATTGAAAAGTAAGAAGATTAATGACATTTTAATGCAAACTTCCATGTCTTCAGATTTGTTTATTGGTGTGTTGTTTGTGTAGATATTGTGTTTAATGTCAGTGTATCATATGTTTAAATATCATTATTATACAGATATTACTTTTTTATGCCTCCGCCACGAAGTGGTGCCGGAGGCATTATGTTTTTGGGTTGTCTGTACGTCTGTCCGTCCATCCGCATTTGTTTACGCGATAACTTGAGAAATATTGACTGGAATTTTACCAAACTTGGTCCAAGTATAAAGTATATTGATGGGGCAATTACTTGATTAGATTTTGGGTAAAATCGGCCAAAGGTCAAAGGTCAAGGTCAAATCATGAAATTGTATCCGTTTACAGGATAACTAAAGACTGGATCGAGCAAATTTCACCAAACTTTGTCCGAGGATTATGTATGATGGAACAATTACATGATTAGTTTTTTAGTGAAATCGGACAGAGGTCAAAGGTCAAAGATCAAGGTCAAATCCTAAAATTTATCTGTTTATGCGATAACTCAAAACTAGATGAAGCAGCTTTCACCAAACTTGGTCCAAGGATGATGTATGATGGGGCAATTAGTTGAGGAGATTTTAGTGACATTGGCAAGAGGTCAAAGGTCAAAAGGTCAAGGTCAAATGCTAAAAATGTTGCTATTTCCCCCATATCTATGCAATGCCAGAAGGTATTTTATTGAAACTTAGTGTAGACATGTACTACTGTGTAAAGATTTTCCAGAGAGAGTTTCATGTCATAAAGTCAAAGGTCAAAAGGTCAAAGGTTAGGTGAAAATGTTGCACTTTCACTTTTCTTGCAAATGGTTCGATGTATCTTCATGGAACTTGGTACATATGCATGTACTGACTGGCAGGGATTACCTAGGGAATTTAGGGGTCATGGGGCAATAGTCAGGGGGTCAAAGGTCAAGGTCAACTCCTCAAAATTTTACTGTTTCCGTCACATACTAGTATATAATGCAATGCTTGCATTATTAGTTTATTAAAACTTAATATATATACAACATGTATTACCTAATGTGGGAAATTTCCAGCCAGAAGGTCAAAGGTCAAAGGTTAAGGGTCAAAGGTCAGGTTTAAATGAATTTTTTTTTTGTACTGTAGTTACATTCTTTCTTCATACCTTGAAAATTACTCAATGCATGAACTTATAACAGGGTCGGTCAGAAGTCAAGTAAAAATCCTCAATTCCCCAAATATGTGTACATGTACCTGCACTCTTAGACAATTATAGCAAACCCAGTTTGAGGAAAGTGAACATTCAAGACATTTCTGACAAACCTGTCATATCAGTATTTTGCCAGTTATGTGAAACTGTCATCACACATTGTGAAGACATTGTACTATACACCTACAATGTATTGGGAGAATCATGCATTATGGCGGAGGCATCAGTCGCCATAGCGACATTTCTAGTTTAGAGATAACACATGTCAGTCCTGCAGGATGTAGATTTTCCCCAAGAGACTATATTTTTGAGTGCTTCAAGGAAATATTGTCCCCTGGGAAAGATATACTCCCAAGAGACTGTTCAGTATTACAATGATAGACAAGACACTATGTTGCAACTGATTGACAAATTGCCCTACATCGACGTAAATAAGCACTGAATTGATCAGTGTTTTAGCAGTAGCCATGATAAAAAATCATGGGCGTACATACTCGAGCAGGATTCGAACCCACGACCTCCTGATCACCGGACAGGCGTCATCTCCACTAGACCACCGAGCTTTCGCCCGACAGCAAGTGTTGGTTCTAATCCTTATAGCATGCAGCGGGTACTGCTTTGTTATTCAAATTTATGAAGTTCTTCCGTCGAGATGTTTTCATTGCAACTGATTGACAAATTGCCCTACATCGACGTAAATAAGCACTGAATTGATCAGTGTTTTAGCAGTAGCCATGATAAAAAATCATGGGCGTACATACTCGAGCAGGATTCGAACCCACGACCTCCTGATCACCGGACAGGCGTCATCTCCACTAGACCACCGAGCTTTCGCCCGACAGCAAGTGTTGGTTCTAATCCTTATAGCATGCAGCGGGTACTGCTTTGTTATTCAAATTTATGAAGTTCTTCCGTCGAGATGTTTTCATTGCAACTGATTGACAAATTGCCCTACATCGACGTAAATAAGCACTGAATTGATCAGTGTTTTAGCAGTAGCCATGATAAAAATCATGGGCGTACATACTCGAGCAGGATTCGAACCCACGACCTCCTGATCACCGGACAGGCGTCATCTCCACTAGACCACCGAGCTTTCGCCCGACAGCAAGTGTTGGTTCTAATCCTTATAGCATGCAGCGGGTACTGCTTTGTTATTCAAATTTATGAAGTTCTTCCGTCGAGATGTTTTCATTGCAACTGATTGACAAATTGCCCTACATCGACGTAAATAAGCACTGAATTGATCAGTGTTTTAGCAGTAGCCATGATAAAAAATCATGGGCGTACATACTCGAGCAGGATTCGAACCCACGACCTCCTGATCACCGGACAGGCGTCATCTCCACTAGACCACCGAGCTTTCGCCCGACAGCAAGTGTTGGTTCTAATCCTTATAGCATGCAGCGGGTACTGCTTTGTTATTCAAATTTATGAAGTTCTTCCGTCGAGATGTTTTCATTGCAACTGATTGACAAATTGCCCTACATCGACGTAAATAAGCACTGAATTGATCAGTGTTTTAGCAGTAGCCATGATAAAAAAAATCATGGGCGTACATACTCGAGCAGGATTCGAACCCACGACCTCCTGATCACCGGACAGGCGTCATCTCCACTAGACCACCGAGCTTTCGCCCGACAGCAAGTGTTGGTTCTAATCCTTATAGCATGCAGCGGGTACTGCTTTGTTATTCAAATTTATGAAGTTCTTCCGTCGAGATGTTTTCATTGCAACTGATTGACAAATTGCCCTACATCGACGTAAATAAGCACTGAATTGATCGGTGTTTTAGCAGTAGCCATGATAAAAAATCATGGGCGTACATACTCGAGCAGGATTCGAACCCACGACCTCCTGATCACCGGACAGGCGTCATCTCCACTAGACCACCGAGCTTTCGCCCGACAGCAAGTGTTGGTTCTAATCCTTATAGCATGCAGCGGGTACTGCTTTGTTATTCAAATTTATGAAGTTCTTCCGTCGAGATGTTTTCATTGCAACTGATTGACAAATTGCCCTACATCGACGTAAATAAGCACTGAATTGATCGGTGTTTTAGCAGTAGCCATGATAAAAAATCATGGGCGTACATACTCGAGCAGGATTCGAACCCACGACCTCCTGATCACCGGACAGGCGTCATCTCCACTAGACCACCGAGCTTTCGCCCGACAGCAAGTGTTGGTTCTAATCCTTATAGCATGCAGCGGGTACTGCTTTGTTATTCAAATTTATGAAGTTCTTCCGTCGAGATGTTTTCATTGCAACTGATTGACAAATTGCCCTACATCGACGTAAATAAGCACTGAATTGATCAGTGTTTTAGCAGTAGCCATGATAAAAAATCATGGGCGTACATACTCGAGCAGGATTCGAACCCACGACCTCCTGATCACCGGACAGGCGTCATCTCCACTAGACCACCGAGCTTTCGCCCGACAGCAAGTGTTGGTTCTAATCCTTATAGCATGCAGCGGGTACTGCTTTGTTATTCAAATTTATGAAGTTCTTCCGTCGAGATGTTTTCATTGCAACTGATTGACAAATTGCCCTACATCGACGTAAATAAGCACTGAATTGATCAGTGTTTTAGCAGTAGCCATGATAAAAAATCATGGGCGTACATACTCGAGCAGGATTCGAACCCACGACCTCCTGATCACCGGACAGGCGTCATCTCCACTAGACCACCGAGCTTTCGCCCGACAGCAAGTGTTGGTTCTAATCCTTATAGCATGCAGCGGGTACTGCTTTGTTATTCAAATTTATGAAGTTCTTCCGTCGAGATGTTTTCATTGCAACTGATTGACAAATTGCCCTACATCGACGTAAATAAGCACTGAATTGAAACACTGATCAATTCAGTGCTTATTTACGTCGATGTAGGGCAATTTGTCAATCAGTTGCAATGAAAACATCTCGACGGAAGAACTTCATAAATTTGAATAACAAAGCAGTACCCGCTGCATGCTATAAGGATTAGAACCAACACTTGCTGTCGGGCGAAAGCTCGGTGGTCTAGTGGAGATGACGCCTGTCCGGTGATCAGGAGGTCGTGGGTTCGAATCCTGCTCGAGTATGTACGCCCATGATTTTTTATCATGGCTACTGCTAAAACACTGATCAATTCAGTGCTTATTTACGTCGATGTAGGGCAATTTGTCAATCAGTTGCAATGAAAACATCTCGACGGAAGAACTTCATAAATTTGAATAACAAAGCAGTACCCGCTGCATGCTATAAGGATTAGAACCAACACTTGCTGTCGGGCGAAAGCTCGGTGGTCTAGTGGAGATGACGCCTGTCCGGTGATCAGGAGGTCGTGGGTTCGAATCCTGCTCGAGTATGTACGCCCATGATTTTTTATCATGGCTACTGCTAAAACACTGATCAATTCAGTGCTTATTTACGTCGATGTAGGGCAATTTGTCAATCAGTTGCAATGAAAACATCTCGCCGGAAGAACTTCATAAATTTGAATAACAAAGCAGTACCCGCTGCATGCTATAAGGATTAGAACCAACACTTGCTGTCGGGCGAAAGCTCGGTGGTCTAGTGGAGATGACGCCTGTCCGGTGATCAGGAGGTCGTGGGTTCGAATCCTGCTCGAGTATGTACGCCCATGATTTTTTATCATGGCTACTGCTAAAACACTGATCAATTCAGTGCTTATTTACGTCGATGTAGGGCAATTTGTCAATCAGTTGCAATGAAAACATCTCGACGGAAGAACTTCATAAATTTGAATAACAAAGCAGTACCCGCTGCATGCTATAAGGATTAGAACCAACACTTGATGTCGGGCGAAAGCTCGGTGGTCTAGTGGAGATGACGCCTGTCCGGTGATCAGGAGGTCGTGGGTTCGAATCCTGCTCGAGTATGTACGCCCATGATTTTTTATCATGGCTACTGCTAAAACACTGATCAATTCAGTGCTTATTTACGTCGATGTAGGGCAATTTGTCAATCAGTTGCAATGAAAACATCTCGACGGAAGAACTTCATAAATTTGAATAACAAAGCAGTACCCGCTGCATGCTATAAGGATTAGAACCAACACTTGCTGTCGGGCGAAAGCTCGGTGGTCTAGTGGAGATGACGCCTGTCCGGTGATCAGGAGGTCGTGGGTTCGAATCCTGCTCGAGTATGTACGCCCATGATTTTTTATCATGGCTACTGCTAAAACACTGATCAATTCAGTGCTTATTTACGTCGATGTAGGGCAATTTGTCAATCAGTTGCAATGAAAACATCTCGACGGAAGAACTTCATAAATTTGAAGACACTATGTGTTACATGATCTGGTTGACATGATTACTCACCATTTCATTCTAGTACTGTTGGCAGCCAGCCAGTCAAATTCTGGAATTATATTTACCTCATGTGACTGCATTATGACCAATTAACAACCAGTATTTATATTTGATGTATAAAAATATTGATCTTTGCGTGTTCATGTATTAATGTGACAGTAGTATTGCATTAATGACCTTATAAATGTACTGTAGGCATATGTCCACCTGTATGCAATTGTGTGTTTTTTGTGTGTGCACACATAACATGATACAAAGAAGCTTGTTGTCATGCTGCTATACTTTCATTGTTTTAATACACCAGCATGGTATTTGATAAGAAGAATTTGTTTCTGACTTATTGATTTTTTCTGCCAGGTGATCTGTGTAATATGCAAATCTTTCACCTGTTTTGCAGCTGTTGTTGATGTGTGTGTAATGGTCTACAAGTAAGCCAATGTATTGATCATCAAAATATCTGCACTTTTGAGGGTAGTGTCAGATTTACAATTTGTTGTTATTGTTGTCAAAGAAAATCTTAGGTTTCCGGTTGTGCATAACATATTTAGTACATTTTAGAACTCTCATACTGGAATATCTGATGCTGGAAAACTCTGAAATACACAGTTCTGATACTAATTTATTGACCTCTGAAATGAATACACTGTTGAATTGTCATAATATACCCTTATTATTACCTCCACCAAAGGGGGGAGGTTTAAATGTTTTCGTTACTATTGGTTTGTTTGTTAGTTCGTTCATTCGTTAGTTTGTCTGTGTGCAAAATAATTCAAAAAGTAGTTAACGGATTGGGATGAAACTTACAGGAAAGGTTGAGAATGACACGAGTTACAAACGATTAACTTTTGGTAGTGATCTGAGAATTTTGGGGGAATTTATAAAGAATTTTGATATTTTGGCAGGTAGGGTCAATGAACTTGGGAGTTCAGGCTGCGCGTACAAATATTTGAGGTTTGCATGTGCGCACTAAAATGCGTACCAGGTGCGTACTCTAGAGGGCGAGGCGCGCCGCGCAGCTGAGGGTTTATGATAAAACAAAGGCTTCTATATTGGGAAATCAGGCGACTCTCAGCACACAATGCTGTAAGTACATGTACGTAGGCCTAGGGGTGGAAATCACTATATTTCTATTATATGGAAGAACATAACAAGATCTGTGGTGGAAATGAGCTACATACAGTGTACTTGGCGGAGGTCTGCGCTCTCAGAGTGCTTCTCTAGTTTAGTCCTGTTTTTGGATGAATAAACCTGCTTTTGAAAAGAGACCTCCGGATATTTTTTCAGGCTTTAACATTTGAACAACTATAAAATTGGTTATACTGGGTCCAGAGTTTCAGAATTTATAGTGATTGGGATGAGGAATAAGAATGTTTTTAAGATTTATGATAAATCACAATGAACAAGGATGATGACATTGCAGTTTCACTGCAAGAATGCATGCATGGGGGCTCAAGGAAACAAAACAAATTATAAGGAAGAATATTTGCGTAAATTCTACACAGGTGAGCTCGTTAAGCAAGCAGTATTGCTAGATTTCTGAAATATGTGAGCCTCCTATGTCATCATCCTTGTTCAGTGTAACTTGTTTTGGGTTTTTCAGGATATTGGTTCCTATACTCAAGGACCACAATAAATTCTACAAATCTAAACATGAAGAGCTCTGGCAATTTCTTCTTGATGTAAAATTATGAAAACTGTCTAAACTTCCCTTTAATGTACTGACATTCTTTGCTGTATTACTGGACTGATTTGTCTCCAGTGCCTGTTTTCTCTTTAAAGGACAAGTTCACCTTCATTAACATAAGGATTGAGAGAATGTAGCAATATTTGCAGAACACATCATGGAAAGTTTGAGGAAAATCGGACAATCCGTTCAAAAGTTATGAATTTTTGAAGTTTTTGTGCAGTCACCGCTGGATGAGAAGACTACTGCAGTGTATGATGTCTCATGCGTACAACAATATAAGGAAAATATAAAGAGAATTTCACAAAATTTCATCTTTTGAAAAAAGTACACATTCCCTTGACTTGTTACTGACATATGTTATGGGTAATATTATTCCCATTGCCTTTAGAAAGAGGCAAGTCAAGTGCTCTTTTATTATGCGAAAAAAGTGAAAATATGTTGAATTTTCTTTTTACTGTTGTACTCATATGACATCACAAGCCTTAGTAGTCTCCTCATCCAGCGGTTCCAACACAAAAAATTTAAAAATTCATAACTTTTGCATCGATTGTCCAATTTTCCTCAAACTTTCACTAATGTATTCTGCTAATATTGCTGCATTCTCTCAATCCTTATGTTTATGAAGGTGAACTTGTCCTTTAAGAAGTATTAATGACGATAGGCCACTTTCAGACACACCAAGTTTTCAGATTTTACATGTTATATGGATATCTCTCATATGGATATTGTTTCCTTAATGCAGACACAAAGAAAGCAGTTGTATGGATTTTATATTAAATGATTGTGTAATATGTTCATCGTATATGAAGTATTTAGACATAATGTCCTGATCTTTTACGTTTATTGTGTGGCAGCATCATACGTTGCGCACTGTCAAATTTCATTTGAAGCTCGTGGGTCATGTACACTTGTAAGAATCTCTCCCTCGCGCTGTACGAACCTTGTGCAGGCTTTGTGCAGTCTGATCGTACTTCACGGTCCATTCATCTGGCAGTTCACGCTTACCCTAATGAGCGCCATGAATAAGTCCCACCTGCTTATAAATACGACATACATTATGCATATGACAACATTCAGATGCAAACAAACTCTGTATGGGGGTATACACGTCATATGTCAAAATGCTGCTCAGACTACATCGTGTTGATATATGACGTGTATTATCTATACAGCATATCAGTATTAGAGTATTCAGGCATATAAAAACATGCTACATGTATACATGCATACATCGTGTATATTTATAAATCCATTTGTCACATACTATATCATGAGAATTGTGAGGCTGAAATTCACACTTCATAGTTTGCCATAAGTTGAATTGTTGTGACATTTTTGCTAATGTAATGTTTCCTTTGTATCTATCTCCTGTTGTGTCATTGCAGGCTCTGACGGAATATAAGATGTACATTCTTCAGCACAAAGTGCAGACAAAGGTTTGTATTATGCACCTTGTTTGAACTTATTAACCGCCTGTGGTACAAACGTATATCCTTTATGCTTTTCACTTTACCTGTGATACCCGTGTAATGAGAAATGTGAATGATATATGAAACCTTTTATGTGTGCAATATCATCACATTAAAGCTTTCCATAATTTAAAGAGAAAATGGCTGGTCGAATTTTCTTGTATTTTTTATCTTTGTAGAACACATTGTACTTGACAGTTTTTCCTTGCTAATAAATTTACAACTTTGATTGTCCCTGGAGAGATCTACCATATTGTCAGCAGTCATCCGAACTGTCGTATATGCAATTTTTTTTTTTAATGACTAGGTGATACGTTGTATATTAGTATTTTATGAATGTGTGTATAAGGTCCAACCAATGGTGTATATATGCATTTTTGAGGCAATTTTGAGCCAGATTTTAATCATCCTCTGCCACAGCGGCAGAATAGTTTTATCTTGCGCCTTTAATGTTTAATGAGGCGTAATGAGTGAGTCATAAATCCATTGATAATTGGCCTCGGTTCGGTCATCATTCACGGCTGATGCACATCGGGTTGTGACCTTGGATGAGGGAGTATGTACAGCTAGATATTGAGTTTTCTACTGCTGTGAAAATTTGATGTTTTGCTGAGGGATATTCGCTAATGTGTTCTCCCCTCAGAGGAACTGTGTCAGATACCGGCATGATTAGTGAGGTTTTATCACACATGAACATTTTATGTTCATGTGATATATGAAGATAGCTATTACACAATATGCATTCTACTACATGTATCAGATGAAAATACCTGTACACTGTACAATGTACATGTATGCTGCACAGAGATAGGTTTGAATAACACTTCGAGACCCGATACTCATGCATGATCATTTATCTCTATGGTAAAAGTTAGTAACCGCAGATTACTTACTATTTCTGTATCAATCTATTAACTGTCATTATGTATGATTATCTATCGTTATCATATTAATCTATCATTATCATATTATCTATATCTATCATCTATAATAATGTGATATATGAAATGTTGTTTTTGGCTTGTCCTTTCATATCTGGATGTTCATTGCAATATCAACACTACTTTGCAGAAGGAAAAATTCTGTCTGTGGCACAGGTTTACAGTAAACTGATTATGTTTGTTGAGACTATCAAGCAATTTGTGGTCGTATAGGGCTTAAAGGCACATAGTCCCGGTAGTGTAGAGGGCGCTGTTGATGATACTGCTGATCACCGTTAGCGTTGATACAAAGATTGCCGAAGTTGAGCTGTCATCAAGAGTAAACCGCGTAGGTGTTGCTAGGTAACGTTGCCTTCGTTGTCTTCTCCGCGCATCGCGCAGTCTGTAGTAATGCCAGGGTGTGTGTATATGTGCTTGTTATTATGACATTACAAAAGAAGTTTGCTAAAGCTGTCATCCCCCTCAGCCGAATCATGAGTCGAACTGTGATCGGACCACTGACTACAGTGGATCGGACTTCTTCGGGCTCGGGGAAGTGGGTCACAGCATAAGCGCTATAGAGGAGTCAATAGCGTACTGTACGAGCTGAAATTTTTGTGTACAGATATTTTCGCGAATTGCTACTTGGAGGACATTTTCACATGTTGTTAATTTCGCAGTTGCGAGGGTCTAACTGAACTTACTTATTTGCGCGTTGTTATTTTCGCGGCTCAAAGGCGATTCGCGAAATTCGCGAAAATAAAACCACTGCGAAAATTTCAGCTGTACAGTACAGTAGGTCTCTATAGGAAACTTATGCCATGCGCCCGCGTACACATTTGACTAAACCACCGGGACCATGTGCCTTTAACCCTTTCTGTGTCATGGGCTTTGTACAGTGTGTATGATGCTGTAGAGTTTTCTGTGCCAGTCAGCACTGAAAGCATTCAAAGGGTTAATAAAACTAGACAAAGAAGCACAATTCATTTTCACATAATTCCATATTACATTGTAAAGCATAATGTACACATGCATACACATCTAGGCCTACTTATGTCTCAGCCATGGGTGGTTCAGTGTTTGTTGTTTTTTGTGTTGTTTTTTTTTTCTTAAGAGGGGCAACCATTCACTGTGGAGGTGTAAAATGGTTATGAGGACATATGATCTTGGCGCAATACAATTAGCCCATTGAGAATGGACTAATTTTGCTACATTGTCACGTATTTTCCATAGACGCCTGCCTGAGTATACTCGGGACTAGTTTTCAATGGGTTAATGAGGGATGAAAGTAGAGCAAGTACACATTAGACCCATTTACACATTCTCGAAATTAACATTACGTGTATTTGAAACCATTTTTTTTTTTCAATGTGATCAATGCTGTGGGGACTTTTACATCCATTCATTATATAATATTTTCCTTTTCAGGTTGAAGCCAAGTTCAACCACTTGCAAATCGAGGCCATTGAGAGCGACAAGCCATTAAAGGTAAGGAATGGCGACGGGAAAAGAGGCGATTATGCTCTCGGGAAATACTTTGAAGTTAAAGTGCTAGAGAACGAGCCTACTTTAGGACGCTAGAGCTGGACACAGCCCAGAAAGTAATTAGGCAGCGAAAGTAAATCAACAATGAGCTGATTGAGGTCCCTACAACAGTTTAAGCAGGAAGGCTTCCACTTCCCTGGTTTACATACACTTTGTAAGTCTCCTCACAGCAATCGCCTGATCTTGGACAAGGCAGTTTATCCTCGTGATCGAGGGCCATTCACACTTACAGTAAAGTACGCAGAATTTTTGTGGTATTTCATTATTAGTGAACACAAATACCTGACAAAAATGCTGTGGTTTTTAGGGTGATGATTCAAAGTTTGTGGAAAAATTAGGCGTGCGACATATGAATGCGAATTCTGTCACAAAATATCACCCTTTGGACAGAAGTGCATTTCTCACGTTAACTGAAACCCTTCTTTGTCCTGTCAGTGTAGGAGATACACGAATATATGCACAGTGCTTCCCTCCGAGAGGTGTACTTTCTGGTGACAGTTACTTATACCATGTGCAGTGTTTTGCAAATTATGAGAATGATACCAATTGACGGAACATATCAGGGCAATTACCTCCCCCACCCCCCCCCCCCCCCCACAAGGACACTAACCCCCGGCTAAATACTGGTTAGTGATATGGTTAGAGGAAAGATTAGGGTTAGGGTTAGGTTTAGGGTTAGGGTTTGGGCTAGGGTTAGGATTAGGTTCAGGATTGGAATTTGGGTTAGGGTCAGGGGAAGAGTCCAGGGTAATTGTCCAGGGGGTAATTGCCCTAGAACCTTACTGTGGTATCTATTCCTGTGGTATTTCACAAATGAGAACAGTGAAAACGAAATAACCACGGCAATTCCAATGTGATTACACCTAGTGCCAAGCCCTGTGGCGGGCTAAAGCTGTCAGTTGCTAATGGTTTCTTGCTTTACATATTCCTTGCTTCCCGAGCTGGCAGTGTAGAACAAATTTAAATCGTTTAGAAGAAAATTCGTGTGAAAATATTTTGAAGAAAATGTACTGCCATTGGTTACTCTATGAAGATGAGAACATTTAGCCTAAAGTTGTTTCAGCTTTTACCATGTAGGCTATGTATTTGATTTTCCCCATGAGGGCAGATCAATAGATAATTCTAATGCCTTTATAGGTTTTTTAATAGTTTTTGTCATTTCTGTCAAGAAAATAATTTAGAAAGAAATGTTCTAGCAGTGAGTCATCAGCACTTTCAGAGAATCTTTTGTGTAGTGAGTATGATTTGTTTAAATAATGGTCCATGAAATGGACTTTGAAATTTGACGTTTTGATAGAGGAAGCATGGTCTCGTCTCAGAGAGAGAGAGAGAGAGAGAGAGAGACAGACAGACAGACAGAAAGAAAGACAGACAGAGGGAGAGAGAGAGAGGGAAAAAGATAGAGACTTTTGGGTTTTTAAATTATGAATCATTAAAAAACGATGAGATTTGATCAATATGATGTGCAATGTTATTCATACATGTGCATACGCATTGTAGTACTATACAACACTTGAGGGAAATGCCAGACCAGTTAAAAAGTTAGTCTGAAGGAAAGAGTACAATTTTTTAAAAGGTTTGGTCAAAATTGGATAAAACTTAAAAAGGTTATGAAATTGTAAGGTTTTGCAATTTTATCCAAAATGGTTCTTGAACCGTCGATATTAGCATGAAATGGAATAACTGATGAAATCATTTTCTCCCTATTTTCCATGGAATTTGTTAAAAGAAAATAGATTAAAATTTAATTCTTCTGCTGTGAAAGGGTAAAACATGATGTCATTCCAGGCTGAATAACTTCCAAATTTTGATCAGTCAGATGTGTAGGATTTGAGACTTGGGCGTAATTGTATTTGATCAGAAAAAAAAAAAGGCAACAGAAACTCTCAAGACTTTATGTACATGTAAATTTAAACTATTTGGCAAGTTGTGAGTTAATGGCATTTCAACTTACTCATTTACATTTTCATATCGACTGTTCAAGAACTGTTTTGTGAAAATGTATAGATACAGAAAATAGATATGTATGAATGTGAAAGTAAACTGTAGGACTGCTTCCAAAGCTTCTGCTTTTTGATAGGTTCCTCATATTAAATGCTATTTGTATTTGTTTATTTCCATCTCAGTTTGACAATTTTGCATTGTCTTTCTCTCTTCAAATCAAATGAAATATAAGATTGTGAAAACAAAATTTAAAAGAATCTTGTTTCATACTGTCCTTCCGTATACTGTAGCTGAAGATTACTCTTCCAAAGGAGAAGGACCGGGATCGGAGTTACAGTCTTCTGATGGGCTCCGTCAACGACACCCTGGATGTCATCGAGTTCATCCTGAAATCCCTGCGACGAGTCTTCCCCCTGACCAGCATGGAGTGAGTGCAGATGACGTTGGATTGGATGAGGAGGGGGTAGGGGGTAGGGGGATGGAAGGGTTAAAGGGAAATTCTATCCTGATGTTCTCATGAGCGGGTCAACTTCACTTGGGTTTAGCTGGAGTGAAAACAAACAGCGCATCTTTACAATGAATATGCAGAGCTTGAGCATGGATCATGATTGTGCATGCAGTGAACGAATCTATGTGATGGTACAGACCACACACTTCACAGTACCGCGTCGATGTTCTGAATCCTCCATCTATCATTCTTTACAATCATTTGTGAAGAGTAATATTTCTTGTGGCTTTCAGAAATGTTAAGATGGACAATATCTGACAGTTTCATGAGATTTCAAGGCCAATTATGGAAGAAAAGTAGATAATTTTGTCTAAAGAAAATATGCCAATGGTAGGTTTGTAATGAGGAATAATTACCAAGAAATGTGTAGAGTGTTAAGTGGTTGTTACATTTTTTGTCACTCATGATTGTAACCCTCATCATGGAGACATGTCCTTATAAGGTTTGTTGTCCTGACTTCCCCCTTCCCTTCTCATTCCCCTCTCCATTCTCCCCCCCCCCCCCCCCCCGCCCTTCCTCTACCCTTCCCTTCTCCTCCCCTCCCATATTCTTCCCATCCATTCCTTCTCCCCTCCCCTTCTCTTTCCACCCCCTTTCCCCTCCCCCTTTCCTTTTCCTTCCCTTTCCTTCTCCTACCCTTCCCTTCCTCTCTTCCCCTTCTTTCCCCTCCCCTTTTCTTCCTTTTCCTTCCCCTCCCTTCTCCTTTCCTTCCCTCCTCTTCCCCTTCCTTCCCCTCCTCTTCCCATTCCCTTTTCTTCCTTCTTCCTCCCCTTCTCCCCCTCCCCTACCCTCCTCTTCCCCTCCCCTTCCCCTTCCCTTCCCTCCCCCTTTCCTTCTCCTTCCCATTCCTTCCCATACCCCTCCCCTTATCACTTCTCCTACCCCTCCCTTCCCCTCTTCTTCCCCTCCTTCCCCTTCCCTTTTCCTTCTCCTTCCCTCCCTTCCCCACCTCTTCCCCCCTCTTCCTATCTACTTCCCCTCCCCTCCCCTTCTCCTTCCTCTTTTCTTCCCCTTTCCTTCTTTCTTCGTCCCCTCCCCCTCACCTTCTGTCCTCTTCCCTTCCCCTTACCCCTCCCTTCCCCCTTCCACAGGAGGCTGATCCGTAAGGTAGAGTTGAATCCACCAGAGCGCCAGACCCACATGGAGGCACGCCTAAACAGGACCTCGCTGGTGGAGCAGGGCCCTTGCGGTGGTTTTAGCCACATGTACAAGTTCATGTGTGACTATTGGGACCTGTCCTACTTGGCAGAGGTGGCCTGGGTAAGACATTGTCCCGTTGATGGTAGAGGAGCACATATTAAACATCCATCAGTAAAGATAACAACTGTAGGTTGGGTTGACAGTTAGCTCAAGATTTTATTTTTTTTCTTCCTAGGCTGGTCTGACAATTATTTGTATTTGCACATATTTTACTCCTTGAGGTAATGGTAGCAAGATATCTTATTCACTTGTTCCAATGAAATATCCTGTACCTTACTTTCAAAATTGGGATCCACTTCGCTGGCATTACTTGCTGTGTTAAGGCATGGGCAGGTTTATCTGTTTTCTTGATCATCTATGCTAAAAGGATACTATGCATAAGAGTAATGTGACCGTCTACTATTTCAAGTTTGAATTTGTATGAAAACGGGCACCATGATAGGGCAGGCTCCAATACCAACATAGAGTCCATTAGGACTCATACTCTGACATTTTCTGTTGTTTGCTCACAAATTTGTGCGCAAGTAGAGAAGCCAGGTTGATTCCGTGTCTAGAAATTTGTTGAATTGTTCACCTTATGGTTCATGCAATCTTTTACACTTGTATTTTCAATTTCCCAAGTTTTTCCCCTGGTGTCACAGTATAATTTTTGTAAAAAGACATTTTCTAATAATATGATGATATATTGGCTATTTAACTTATGTATGTGATTTTTTTCTCTTCTGTTATCTAGGATGTGGACACAATATACTTGTCTCAAGATTGCAGGGAGCTGAGATTAAATGATTTCGATGATCTCAAACCAAGGTACTTCCTGGCTCCTGAAGTGAAAATCCACCCTGAAAGCAACAGTTGTTTTTATGCATAAAAGCAGAAAAATTAGAGGAACAGGACAAAGAAAGTTTTATTAGATTCTGATGAAAACTGAAAAAGTTGTAATTTCATGAAGTTGTGATCAATCAAATACAAATGGGTAATTCTGTGATTTCACGTGTGAGTCCAGAAAGAAATTTCATTTTCATATCAAGTACATGTAAGTCTCTTTTCTTTCTTATTTGACTTAACCTAATGAGATTTAAGTTGTGTTTACTTGTCGTGTCAGTGTACTTGTTTTTGCTATGAACATGACTTGGAACTTGATGATGTTTGTGTGGAGATGCCTGTGCATACAAGGTTGCAAAACTTTTCATGAAGAATAAAATGATGTGAAACTTGGTTTGTCTATTCCATCTTTGTGTAATACCATTGCATTCTCCCTTACTGTGTTGTGAGCAGATGATCTTTCAATGGCTAATTCTCTCTGGCTGTAAGAGGAACTGCTTGAATACAAATAGTTTTCATCATTGTGTTTAATCACCTCAATCTGACTATGGCTGACTTTCACCAGACATCAAATATGTGTTACCCACTCAGATTCTTCATCACTCCATTACTACTGAATGATCTTACCGTAGCCTTTCACTTCAGCTGAAAACAACAACAACAACAACAACAACAACAACAACAACAACAAACTTTGTAAATCTGATCACAAAATATTTACTTTGTTGGACTAGGTTCTTAAAAGGAGACCAAATCACTGACAGAAAAAAAAAGAAAAAAAAATAATCCTGTCAAACTTTTGTTTTCAATGTGTTCATTGCAGCAAAAATCTCTTGCCGATTGTGTCAGTACTACACTACAACTCGTGGTTTACCACTCTCTCAATGGTCAACTTCAAATTGGTAAGTCGCATTGGGCGAATATCTGGGCCATGCCATTATGAAGAACTGTGATCAGTTCTAATAATTTTCCTGATATATGGTAAGCTTTGTAATGCCACTTACATCGCCTTCACTAGCATTTTGAAGCTGCCTATACTTTATGATGCCACAACAATATATACAATGATTCCATTGATATTCCATTCCATTCCATTCCATTCGTATGGTGAAATAGATATTGGTTTCTAGTCATTATTATATCTTCTCTGTTCAATCATAGAGGATGTCATAGATTGGCTGCCTCAAGAAAAACTACAACATAAATGAAACAGAGTGGGGAAAACAGATGGCAAACGTGATGGTATTTGTATGAAAAAAGACATATTTCCACCATGTCAAATTGGGGAGAGAAATATTGATTATACATTTTTTTTTATTTTTTTTTTTTTTTACTATTGATGATGTAATTTGCAACATGAAAGTGATACATGTCTATCTCTCTCTCTCCCTCCCTCCCTCTCCCCCTCTCCATCTCTTCCACTACCCCTCTCTATCCCACTCCATCTCTCTCACCGGATGTTCCCCGCATCCTCAGCCACAAGAAGTTCTGAAGGAGATACCACGGGTCCTCCTCTCCTCCCAGACCTTGGAGTGTTTGATCCTCGATGGAGTGGGTCTCAAATGGTAATCTGACTCTTCTTCTTTGTATAGTCTGATTTTTCTTTTCCCCTTTTTCTTTCAATGAAAAGGCTCTTTCATACAGAAAATAAAAGGTCATGAAAGCAAGAGAATGTTAATCAGAGGGGTGACCAGTGAGATGTGCATTTTCTTCATTTTGTCCCCCTCTGCAAATGAAATGTGCTAGATCGCAACTGCTGATCTGTAATTTATACACATGTCGGAAAAAGGAACCACAAGACTCGAACCTAGTATCATCTACTGCTTTCCTGGCAGCAACACTACCACCAAGCTACCCCTTGTTGCCAGCAGTGACACGATGAACTTGGAACAAATACGCAAATTCGGGTCCCGTAGTTCCTCTTTATGCCTCCTTCTGAAGGATGCTGGAGGTATTATTTCTGACATGTTTGTTGAATAACAGATCAGCAGTCGCGATCTTACAGATTTAATTTGTAGAGGGGGACAAATTGAAGAAAACTCATACCTCAGAAAAGACAATGTTTGCGAGAATGTGTAGAAGTTAGCTTGACGCTAATCAAAGTGCATGTACCATAAAGTCTAATGTATACAATTGACTTCTGGTCTGGCTCTAATGAATGTAGGACAACAAAACTTAACCCTAACTTACCTGGGCTATTTAGCAAGCTTGAATTCCTTGGGGGGGGGGGGGGGGGGGGGAGGGGGCATTATGGCCCTCCCCCCCCCCTTCAGATCTCAGCCGTTGATCGCGCGATCGCCGCAAAATTTTGCATGAACATAAAGCCGGATGTAATCTACAAGATTGTTAAGTTAAATTTTCAAAAAATTTGCATTTTCTATTTTAAATTAATCAATTATGCAAATATATGAAAAAAACTTCATACTCGTCTGTAATTGGCTTATAACAGCTTATGGAATGCTGATTTTTGGTGTAGATATTCCTAGTGACATTCCGAACATTTGTGCGTAAGTAAAAATTCAGTATCAAAATTAATTTCTTATGTTTTTTATTGTTTTATCATTTTTTTGATATATTTCTCTGTTTTTTCGAACTTTTGTTTTTGTTGTTTTTTTCAGCAAAATTTGTCATACACATCTTTAGAAGCATAATTATACTAAAATAAATTTATTTCAGCCATTAAAATTAAAAATATGAATCTTTATATGAATTAATTAAAAAAACACAATTTGTATTGACTTTGTACACAAAATCACGTTTTTGAGCAATTTTGGGGTTAACGAAAATTTTTTGAAGGGGCCTGGCTTTGGAACGGTATGCCCGGGTGTGACAAATTTGGTCTCAAAAGTTGCGTGAAACTTGCAAGTAAAAAGTCAGCGAGCGGCACCATCAACAAATTTTGCGCGGCGGAATGGTCGCGGAATTCGTCGAGGGGGGTAAGTTAGGGTTAAATAAAAAGAATTAAGCTGAACTACTGTAGATGACTGATTAGTACATGTATCTTGCAACCTGTCAAACGCAAGCAGGAAAAATGGTGAGACGTTTTCAACCTGCAAAATCTTCAAAGATATCATGATACATATATTTATTTTTTTTTTTAAGTGTATCATCAACAAGCTGCTGAACACAGGCCAGATGAAGAAAAATAGAGGACATTGTCATGTAACTGAAACTTGATTACATTGAAAGTTGGATTTTCTTTCATGGGTGAAACAGTAAACATCAAAAGATAGTAGCACGTAGCTTTCCCTCTGTTGCCATTTGAGATGTTTTTCTCTCTACTTTGGGAAAGGCAGTTAATATGAAAACATGCTTCTCTGTCTCACCAGTAAAACCTGTTTATTTCTTCAGGGATTTTGTACGGGACTTGAGCACCTCGCTGCTGTCCAATCCGCAGTCCAATCTCCGCGTCATCGACCTCTCCAACAACCCCCTCGACGACCGGGGCATCAAGCACCTCTGCGGGCCCATCGCGAAGATGACGCACGGCCTCTCGGAGCTGCGGCTGTCCAAGACTGGCATTAGTGGGGACGGTGAGCTCATATTCAGGGATTAAAGGTGCATGGTCCCGGTGTTTTAGTGAAATGCGTACGCGGGCGCAAGTTTCCTATAGAGACCTACGCTATCGACTCCTCTTTAGTGCTTACGCTGTGGCCCACTTCCCCGAGTCCGAAGAAGTCTGATCCACTGTAGCCAGTGGTCCGATCACAGTTTGGCTCATGATTCGGCTGAGGGGGATGACAGCTTTAACAAACTTTTGTGATGTCATAATAAGAAGCACATATGCACGCACCCTGGCATTACTACAGACTGCACGATGCGCAGAGAAGACAACGAAGGCAACGTTACCTAGCAACACCTACGCGTTTTACTCTTTATGACAGCTCGACTTCGGCAATCTTCATATCAATGCTAACGGTGATCGGCAGTATCATCAACAGCGCCCTCTACACTACCGGGACTATGCACCTTTAACTATTGTACTTTACCTCGTCACTGCTGGCATTCCCGGTTTCTTGTCCTATTTACATTAATATTTGACTCAACCCTCCTGTGCTTTGTTTTATCAATCAGCTTGCAGGCTGGAGTGCTTTCTTTGCCAATTAGCACAGATGCATGGAAAGTAATTGTCAATGGAATAGAGATTACCTCTTCCCCCACCTGCATCCCCCAATACCTAAGTGTCATCATGGTTGGACAGAGACACATTGCTACACCTGGGTTGGTTTGTTAACTTTACAGCTCAGTCATGTTTGGTTTGATTACTGAATACTGAAAAAAAAAATGCTTGGCAAATTACAATAGATGCCTGGGTGCATAAAGCCTAAAAGGTATTGTAGATACTGTAATTCAGTCTTCATCATCACTGTCTTAATAGCAGCATCTTTACAAAGATACAAAGATTACAAGATAGGAATAGACCAAGAGTATGATACAGTCAGAGAGAGTGCTTTATGTTAATACACTATTTAGCAAACATTTATCCTTATGTGTGATAAGGACGAGGATTAAGTTATGTCATGTGTAATGTTGTTGGCAAGTTGTGATTTTTGTAGTGTTTAGAACTATCCTCCCTCTGTTGATCAAACTTTAGGTGCCTCGGCATTAGGCAAGGCCCTCGGAGAAAACAACTTCATTCCAACCACACTCAAGGTGCTGGACCTGTCAGGGAATGCCTTCAGGGATTCCGACCTTGCGGTAAGAATTAACATCTCTTTCCTCTACCTGTCAACCCAGTACGATACGATTTTGTAACTTATTTGTATGTAGCTTTCTTGTGGGATGCGTAGGCTTAATATAGGGGAACCTTTTTTTTTTTTTTTTTTTTTTTTTTAGTCTCTGTGTGTGATTCTTCCAGACTCCACTTTGCTCTATGTAAAGCATCTTTGACTGTTTGGAAGGTTGAGACTATTCAAGATTTCTCTTCAGACTCTGAATAAATCGTACCTTTACCGGCAATTAAAGTAAAATTTGGCAGGCAAAATCTCAAGTGCTATACAGAGGAGAGAGCTTAGTGTCATGTGCTAGAAACACATACAATGGTGTTCTACCCACTACTGCTTATCAACAGTTGTTTATAATGTAAATCATTGTTTTGGGGCGAGTGAAAAGTACTGGTATAAACTTGGCATGCCATTGCATGAGAGAAGCATGCGAAAGTAACAGTCAAATACATGTAAGTGTTATTCTTGTTTCCAATCCTTTTCATGAGAGATATGTTTCTGTCCAAAGATATGTTCATGTGAGATATGTTCATGAGAGATATGTTTCTGTCCAAACATATCTATGGAAAATTTGGAGCTTGAGCTTTTTTTTTCTTTTGTAACATATGTATTGCCCTCATTGTGGAAATGTAGATTTTTGTGATTGAAACATGGTCACAGCATCACTTGTCACTGGTCAAATTGATCTTGTTCACTGTGATGTGATGCATTATTCGGCATGCCTTTTTTTTTTCAGTTAGTAACAGTGAAACATTTAAACCATGTCCCCTCCCCCAAATGATCAGTTAATGATGATTGAAAAAAAAAATAGGACACCATCAAATACCAGTAGAGACTGATCATCATAAAGTGACCAGTGGAAGCTTAAATCGGGAATGATAACAATAAATGTCTACAATGGTAGCAGTACAATGAAATCATGGAAAATACTGATGTTTGACTGTCTTTAGTATGCAAAACAACAAAGTTGGCGAGCTAGGCAGCGTAGTGTCCTATCTTACCACTCGAGGCTCAAAACAGATTGAGAAAATTTAGGCAAATCCACGTATTGTGGACAGCTAGGCATTAGGAGGACGTTCCAATTCACTCATCCTGGCCTGTCACACACAGCAGTTTGTAACGTCTGCTGCTCACAGTAACGGCTGTTGCCATGGCAACAGTCTAAGCAACAGACAATCAGCCTCGGAACATTTGAGATGTTGCCATGATAACTGCAACTTAAGTGGCTTACAGTGATTTCAGGCATCTCTGTAAAGCAATCCATAGAATGAATATCGGTGAACAGGAAAATAATGATTTATATTTTCATATACAGTTACATGTACCTCTGTATAAAGTAGAGACAATTTGGTTCATAGTTTCAACTATACATTTAAGTGGAGCCAATTTGTTTTGATTTTGGAGTGTGTTGTTGATGATGTAAATTATGACATTTTGAAGAGAAACTGGCCCACTTTTAAAGTAATTCTCAGGTCCAATAAACCTATCAGACTAAAAGCATAAATGTACTGTGTGTAGGATGTCCTTAGCCTCTTTATTCTGCCTGTTTATGTGTGTGTCTGTATGTTTATGTGTGTCTGTCTGTCAGCATGTGTGTTTGTGAATGTGTACTATATCCATGCAAAGAATTTCAGAATTCAACATAGCAAAGGACTTCATTTTTTTTTTCAGTTGTGATTGTGTAATTGCCTTCTGAACATTGTAGACTGCTCCCACAAAGTTTGAAATATTATTAACCAACAACGGTTTTAATGTTAGATTGGCTCTATTTAGATGTCATCATTTGTAGGATCGCAGACAGTGAAACAGTGATAAAAAAAACACCCTTGTTCAGATTGTAATTAGTTACTCTTTTGATTTGTCTTGAGATATCATATATTTTATGACGTATAGACAGTGCATGCTCCTGAAGGCACTGGACTAGATTATATTACATGCATGATTAGCCCCACTACCGGTTTATGTCGCTGAGGTCAAAGGCCAAGAGGAAGAAGAAGTTTTTATTGGCTGATAAAGCATTTAGAGATTGTAAAATATAGAGTGAAGTGTTAGGACAGGGTCTGCACTAATTATCTTTTTATGTAAGTAATGTGAATTTGCAACATTGCAGTGCCAGGGGAGATTTGATTGTTATAGTGCATTACCTCACCATGCACTGTAACAAATGTCGCATCCTTCCAATTCAACTGATCATAAATCATGGCATGAATACTTCATTTGCCCGGGCATATAATATGTGGTGTGATTTCTCCCTTCTTTTTTTTTTTTTTTTTTTTTCTTTTTTTTGGGGGGCGGGTGGTGGGGGATGGGATGGATCAAATATAATATTATATCAATGGTAATTGAAATGAATTCATGTATATGCAAACATTACCATATTTGGAGTACAGTCTCACATTCCATTTAACTCATTCTCTGCCAACAGGCTGTTGGTCAGTAGGACTTTAATGTACAAACAGTGTAAATTTGCTCACTGGTTTTGCAGGGACTTAATTCAGCTGTCGTTTGTATCCCTATACAGCTCTCCTAAGACTACTTTGTAACTCTCTGTGTACTTGAGCTCCAAAGGCGAGGAAGATGATCATTAGTCCCACTAGTTCAAGTTTGTGAGAGTCTTTTGAAAGAATAATGAGCTTTGGTTTCAGAGCAGAGGGAAATGATTCCCTTGATACTGTATAAAGAGGGTAACTCAATTTCTCTGTGCAGATACTTACATGTGTACATTTGGACATAATTGTCATCTTCTACCACATCTGGGACAAATACATACATAGATTTGCAGTTACATACACATGTATGTTACAATACCTTACGCAGAGTTTGAGAAGATGAAATGAGATACGGATAATTAAGAATATAGATGTACATTGTGTATGCCTGTGGGAGTTAAATACTGACAATGTTTTGGATGGCATTCGATAGGTAGGCACTTCAGAGTGATTCAGCACACAGTGTTTCCTTTGTTGTCTTCTGTTTTTAATCCACAACGGGGAGAAGACTCTAGTTTAGCATGGTTAATAGGAATTTCTCACGTGTGAACCAATCCCTGTGGTGATCCTTTGTTGCGTGAAACCAGAACTAGACTTAGGTTTTCAAATGAATGCTTTGTGATGAAAAGAGAAAGAGATTTCAATGGCTTAGTCAGTATTGAAAGGCTTTCCTGAAAGAGATCACTTAGACTTGAGTGCTCACTCATAGCTGGGCACTGAAAATATATCCTGTCATAGAATCTCGGGTGCAAGTCTTTCTGAGATAATTGAAAGTATTAAAGGTAGAATAAAGTTCTCAGAAGGGCTCAAAATTCATCTTCCATCATTTAGAATTTGTTTTGCAATACATTGAAAGGATCTACCAAGAAGCTTGTATGGCTGACACAATTTGCCAGGATATAATAATGACTTGCTTTGGAGCAATTTGAGATCAATAGAGTAAGATAATTTTGATCTTAGTACTTAACTTTTCATTCCGAAAGTGCCCTCCCCATTCAGCAGAGGATAGGTAGAACATTACGTGATGGTCGATCGTGCCCTAGCAGTAGTACTTCCCAATAAGCTGCATGTGATTCAAGCTTGCATGGAAGATGATAGATATTGCTCTGGCCAGATTTGTAATCAATTATAATTAAAAAAAAAAAAAGAAGAAAATTTGAAAAAAATATGTAATTGTAGTAACCACAATCTGGTATGCTCTGAGATTGCAATACTTCTGTCATACCTTTTTGGCTAATATTTCACATTTTAATTGTTACGTCACTGAAAATGTGTTATCACAGCATCATTTTACTTTTATTTTTATTTCTTTGGCATACAATGTATGCGTCCATGTTTTAGAAGAAATTGACAGTGTCTGTAGGCATATGGAAACTTTGTTTTACCCTTAAAGAAGGGCTTGATTGTTGAGAAGTGGCCTCTGATAAAGAAATGTTCACTGAGTAGTTTTGATTCATGTGTTATCACAAGAGCATCACTGTTTTTTAAATCTCAGTCTATGAGGCCCTTCACGGGGCCTAAGATGATTTGACCTAGCAGGTCAGCTTTGCCAACTTGACAGTTTAAACGTTTGTAGCACGAGTGAAGCGGCAAAATGAAGTACAATACTGTTAACCCCCCCCCCCCAAAAAAAAAAAAAAAAAAAAAAAAAACAATTAAATTATATAAAAAATTAGAAAAAATTAAAATTTAAAAAAATAGAAAAAAATAAATAAATAAAATAAATAAATAAATAAGATAAACAGACAGGTTTCATTACTGTTACACATCATGATAGACATGGAAAAGAACAACTTTCTATATATTCAAATTTAAGCCTTTACAGGTGTAGTTAAAGAAATGAAAAGTAACAAGAATACATGTAGATATCAGGTTTAGATGAAGACTGTTTGAAATTTTGTGCGAGTCGTGTCATTTGATTAAACCAACACCATCCGCCTGAATTTTGTGTAAACAGAAGGGAGCCCCCATGTCAGAGTGTTCACGGCAGCTGATGCTGGTGAGTGAAGGAGGGATGCATGAGGTCATTTGAGGTGCTTGAGGTCATTTGAGGTGCCGTAGGTCATTTGAGGTGCCTTAAAGAGAAACTCCGCTCCAGCTCTCTAGCTACATTGACTTTTTGATAGATCCAAATGAGTGAAACATCAGACGAACAGACACCATAGAAGTTTCTCTACTTTAAAATCAAAATATCAAAGTTGTGATATTATGTGTTTGTCATGATCACATATGCAAATTAGATGAAGATGGTGTAAATTCCTCACAAGTCACATGTTGGCTGGTACACAACTCTTATCAGAATTTCATTTTTTTTTTTAATGACTTTAAGAAGTATATGATCTCCTTTGCATGAATCATTTTACACATATGATGAATTCACAAAGCCACAGTTGCTTACTGTTGGTACTTTCTAAAAATTATTTTCATTACTGTTTTTGATACAAACCTATTAGAGAATGACATCAGATTTTGGCATTTGCTGAGCAGTTTACTTAATTGTTAATGTTTCTGATCTGTATAAAGACAATTCACTTGTTCTGTCTTGTTTGGATTTCATCAAAGACACCACAATCAAGGAGTGGAGTTTCCCTTTAATAGTCCCAGGGCAGTTTTTTCGGCATGTGGTGCACACTGCATGGTAGAAAACCAGAAACCCAATTATCAAAGGGGTAGATGGAAAATCAGAAGTTTGTTGGGGAATTACCCTCAGTTTTGCCCTTCACAAGTTATTTTGCGTAGCCAACAGAATATCCCTGTAGTATCTAGTTGTAGTTAATCCCATTTCTCCCTTTTTTTCTTCTTCTTTTTTTTTTTCTTGTTGGTGTCTGTAGGGATGATGAACATGTTGCCTCTTGATATGTTTTGTTGTTGTTTTGGAATAAGTTTAGTTCTTCCATGCCTGTACCCCATAGATGCATTATCGTGTCATGGACATGTCTATAGATTTGAAGGGGATTCCTTTTGGTTCTCTTAAGGTATTTGAGCATGCGTATTTCTTTTCCAAAATGAGTTATTAGTTCTTCTTTTCTCTCCTTTGTTCCCTCTGTCACCAAACAAATCCCATTGGTCACATTTCTGTGGGTTTGTGCTGTATCTTTTGATCATAATTTCCACCATTCATGGCTAGTATTTCATGTTGGGTAAACACTTCTCTTTCATATGACCCCCCCCCCCCTTTCTTTAAATCATTATTAAAACTGTTGTTTATTTCAGTTGTGGGTTATGTAAAGCATTTAAATCATTAAATTTATAAAATGATGCTCAAATTGGCAAAATATATCAGACAAGGAAATTACATTGTAGTGTGTTTATTTTTTTCTCTTTAAATCATGGATGTGCAGATTTAATGAATGTACCGTTAGTGCACCAGTTTTCAACAGGACCCAGATTTCGACACCCAGCAGATAATTCTTGTAAAATTTTATACTCATTACAAACGTCTGACTTCAGCAATCAACCAAGTTATCAGTAACATTTCTAGTCTTATATAAACACCGTTTGTCACTTGTCATCATAATCCGACGGTAGAATATTTAGGAGAAAAGCAACACAGTGTCAGCAGAAATGTTAATGTCAGCCATTTTTAGGGGTTCAAAACAATATGACGCATTTTGTATACATCGCCGTAAAATTAAATTCACCTGTGCCGGTTATCTTGCTTTAGTATCAGTTTGTCTGCCAAATCTTGATGTTTGATTTCATAATCGTCTTTAGTAATTTCATGGCTGAATTCGTGATAAATGAGCAAACTTGTAGAAAGAGTTGGCTTTGAGAATGTGGCACCAGATTTCGACATTCCCATATCAAGACACGTTATAGAGGAAACAAACAAGTTCTTGCGCCGGTATGATTGCTAGTGTGCGTCCACAATGCAGTGTACGCGTACTGTACGCGCCATGTGATTTCTGTGTGGTGCGCGCTGTGATTGTGTTGAAAAATGATGCTGGGTGTCGAAATCTGATGCCAGCGACGGCGTGACGGAAATCGCTGAAAAATTGAACGCGAGTGCATTCAAATGGGAATTCGTTTAAGGCATATTATTATTGGCCTTTGTAGCTCAACTTCATATCGAAATTCCGAGGTAAAACGGTGCAGTAATGATGGTAAACAAGGAAATGTGCTAAAGTGTCGAAAACCGGTGCCCTTACTGTAATCAGTTTTGTAGAGAGTCTTTCTCCATGCATAGAAAATGGCAGTAAATTTAAGAGGTGCCAATTTGACAAGGTACAGGTACTGTGTAAAAATTCCTGCCCCCCCCCCCCCCCCCCCCCTCCTCTTTTTGTGTAGGTCATGGTAGTGGTGATAGAAATCTTTCCTTTTATAGAAAATGCCAAATTAGAATGCATGCCAGGGGAATGAATTTAGATGAGAATCTGTGTGTGAAAGTTTGTTTGTATGTGTGCACTTGTGTCTAGTAGTCATACACATACTGTATAGCCCGGCATATGTTTGGTGCTGAAATTTTGCATGCATGCAACACAGGGTATGTGGTTTCACTTGATAATAGGACAGTGATTTTAATTAAACTGCATGGACATGGTCTTATTTACCCAGGGTAGCCTCTTTAGCATGAGTCCTGCTCTTTCCAAGGGCCCTGCCATTATTATTACCCCCAGCATTGCCAGGTGCCCATTTTGTCATTTGGGACAAGAGAGACATTGCTGGTAAAGATATCTTAATAAAGATGCATTAAAGTACTTGGCAGGACTTGAACTCAGGACATCTGTTATGAAGTCAAGAGTCTTATCCACTATACCACAGTGCCCCCACAAATGAAGGGGTACTCTGTGTTCAGGAATAATGCACAATTCCAATGACATGAACTACAGTCACACCTTCTTTTGATATCAAAGTTGCAACTACAGCTGTACCTTTCAATATACTCCATCCAGCTGCCTTGTGCAGCAACTACAAAATTTCCTAAGTTGAGTAATGGTGTGTCATACCACCCGTGACCCTGCATATAATGTCCACCTTTCTAATATGACCAGTAGCCTCCATCCCCAATCGTGTCCTGTGGTCAATATTATTGTATGTACAGTGTATCTAGAGCAGCCACAAAGTTGAGATTAAACCCTATTTGTAAGAACGCCAAGTTGCTACATATTATCATTCTGTCACTGTTTTACACTCACTAGAATCTCACACAGTGAATTTTTCCAGGACCAACCGAAATACATTGTACTTTAAAAGCAAGATTTATATAGATTTTTTATTTGTCTGAACATTATTCATTTGTCAGACTATTATAGTCCAGCAGTGGATTTGAAATGATGTGAATATCTGACAAGTGATTCAAATGGCAAGCAACCTGTCTGCAAGTGGCCACCTGTCTGCGAAAGGACACTTGTTTTGTTTCCACAGAGTTGTTACCATACACAGGTGTGGATATACCTAAGTGCAAATGAATAAGTACTGTCCTTTTCAAACCCATATCATATACATTTTTGGAGATAGTTTTGGCATAAAAACAAGCATGTTTGAGTTAATCTGTTTTGAAAACACAGTAGATCCAGTTTTCCCCCCATTTTTTTTTCCCTCATGCCCCCACAGAAACTCCTGCTTGTTATGTGTATAGAATGACGGTGATACTGTCCGGATCTTTTTTTTTTTTTTTTTTTTTTTTTTTAATAGCCTGCCTGTTGGATTTTATGCCTCTTGTGCCTTTACAGGTAGACTTTTGTATATAGAAGCCTTGAGGTGTTTTGAAAATAGTGCCATTTTCAAGTCACTTGTCATGCTTGGATTATTACATGTACATGTGAGCATGTGTTTGTATTGTATACCCGGTACTCTGTACGAATCATAGCATCATTCATCCCCCAGCAATGTCCGCCTGTGTCTGCCTAATTAGTATGATGTCTGAGCATGTTTCATATAATAGAGGATCAACCTACAGATATAGAAATATTAAATGTTTTGCTTCTATGCTTCAGACTACTCATCGTCATGCTGAAGGCATGAATCTAAGACTAGATTTTTTTTTTCTCCATTCTTTGTAGAATTTACGGAAAATGCATTTCAAAGTTTTCTGCCAATAATGGATGAAAATATTATAAGTTGGAATAATCCCATCAAGTTTGTACACTGGGGTTTAGTGTGAGAGAGTTTAAAGGTATAAACGGACTCAGGATTCAAGAGGGCGCTATTGCAAGGACACAAGCTTACGCATCTGCCAATATTCCAGATTTAACCATTGGTGTGATGAGTATTTACAATATGGTTGAAATTCTGTCAATCTCAGTTTGACTCCTGAATCGGCCATTGTTCCTGGATGGTCTACCTACTACAGTTGTACATACAGTGTACAGATTCTTCAAAGACAAAGTTCACATACTACCAAGCTGAAGAGACTTGCATGAAGATGTGTAGGCCTATTGTGTAACAGGTACTGTAATTGATGGATTGATGTGTCAGTATAAAACACGATATCAGTCTACACATTACCTGAAGATTGGTAATCAGTCCCGTCCAGCATGTACCCTTGTACATTGTACATACATTGTACTATCATACCCATGCTACTGTACATGTTACCAGCAAATCATGAGTACCAGTATTGAACCTGTACAATAGTGAGCGTATGCAATACTTGTGATCTATTTTTACAGTTAACTAGGTGTACCTCATTGATCTTCATAACGAAGATGGTGGCAATCATCAGACCATGCAAGAGCCCCCTCTTGAATCCCTGTGCCTTAAAAAAAAAATACATACAAGTATGTAACTTCCATAATCTAAGTCTTTATTTTCATGAAACTTTTACTGTCCAATGTGTTTGTATGCTGCACTCATCATCAAATCCAGCTTTTACATGACGTGGAATCTAACTATAGGCCTATGTGGAATGAACGAAAGTGAGTGAATACTTTAAATACATTGTGCGGTTGTAGTAAATCAGTTAAATATTTTATGTCACCCACTGGGGGCAGAGATTAGACTGTACCTAGATGTTTAAACATACATACATACACCAAAGCATGCCAAGGTATCAAACTATGTGTCAGCAGTTCACAAGGTGATTTTGGCCGAAACAAAACACATCCTCTCCTTCCACCCCCCCCCCCCCATTTTGTTTCCTTTTTTTTTTTTGGGGGGGGGGGGAGGGGGGAAGGGGAGGGTGTAGCAATAAGTTACTTATAAACCGTTGAAGACTAGTTCCGAGTATACTCGGGCACGTGTCCTAATGGGGAGTGCATGTTATAGCAGAATCAGCCCGTCCTCGACGGGCTAATATCCCAGATGAAATCATACTTGGTTTACATGTACTTCCAGGGTGTAGAGAAGTAAAGCATCTGCTTCTGTACCTCTCATCACTCATAACAAATCATGCTTGTGTTTGTTTCGTGGAAAAGCACTCGGAAGCATGTCGTAGAAATGTCCATTTTATTTGAGGAGGGCTTTTTATGCCGTATTTCTACTCCACGTGTAAGGATAGTGCATACAGATAGCATACTGCTGAGTCTGCACTGTACAAAAGAGAAAGAAAAGGAAGTGTCCGTTAATTCAGATTGACACATTCAGACAAGTAAATATCAAAAAGATATAAAAAGACAAAAATATAGTCATTTTCAACCAAGCTGCTTTTCTATTGCATGAGGTTTTAATCATTTTATAGATGATGACTTAATAGACCGGGGCCCTGTTTCATAAAACTTGTTATCAGTGACAAGTTGTCATAGTTGTTATAAGCTATTGAAATCCTTGCATCTGATTGGCTTAGAGCAAATTTGTCGCAGAAATATGGCAGTTGTCAATGATAACAAGTTTTATGACATGGAACCCAGTGATCTTTGCATGCAAAGTTTCATGATGATTTTGGTTGAATAACAAGTATGTGGATTTTTTTTTTTTTTATGTTGGTAGCATTATTTTTTATGTTATTTCTCTTCGCATTCTTCATTGCTCACATCTTGCATTACATTGCATTTTGGTTTATGTTCTTTATGTTCCTTTAATTTTCAGTTGTTATATTTCTTGTGATTATTTTGTTTCCCATTTACTTTATTATTATTTTTTAATTTTATTTTTGCCAGAAGCTGCAGAATTTTAAACTGCACTTTGCCAAAGCAGTGAATCTGGATGCTGACTCTCACGTAGGAGTACATGTAGGTCATGCCAAACTTTAACCTTCTTCATGTGACTTGCCATATGGAATGAACATTTTTATCATCCACCATCATGCTTATTGAAACCATCCATGAGTAACCCACCTCATTTCTCTGTCATATAATGTGACAACCCCCTTAATCATCGAAGAGCAATTCCAGACCAGATTAAACATACTAATAGAATAAGAGTAGCATGCAGTAAGCACAGCAGTGACAATTTGATCGAATTCGGATGAAAATTAGGGAGGTTTATGAATTTGTAAAGTTTGGCTAATGTTTGCAAATCAGTTTCCTATGAATGTGCAAATCATTGAGCTTATGATGTCATCACCTTCATATCAACTCTTCAAGAACTGTACAGCAAAATTTAGTGATACTTCACTATTTCATTCACAACTTCCTCATTTTTGTTTGATGTTGATGAAATATCCACTGTCGTGCTAAATATAAAATGTATTCTTTCTTTTCAATCAATATTCAACTGGTCTGGAATTGCCCTTTTTAACACCTATAATGGCCAGGCTTCATTGCGCTCTTTGATGAAAAAAACAAAAACAAAAACGAAGAAACAATATCACAAAACAAAATTAAGCACATATACTTGCAAGTTGTCTTATTTCATTGACATGGTTTAATAAAATGCGTGCTGTTTCAGCCATTCATAAGTAGAGAAAATGTTTTATTCCAACAAATTGACATGAAGTGGATTCTGACTCCCTTACATTTGTGGGCTTTTGAAGAAAATTCAATGTTTTTGGTAGGCTGCAAGTTTCTTTGTTCTTTTCACTGACACTTGCAGGTTGGCATGAAACCAAATTTTCTACAAAGTCTAGTCTCTGTATCTCTGTGTGCTTACTTTGGGTTGTTTTGAAATTTCTGTGGAAGATGGCCTTGATTTTAGCCCCACAGGAAGGAGAGGGTCGTAGGTCAAAGCTTGAAACTGTAACATTAGTTTTGTTTAAGTAAATGAAGAAAATCAAATAATCTTGACAGGAAACAGAGTGTAGCATCTTTTGAATGATTAGTAAAGGCATGTTCCCCTTTATTCTTGAGTGTGCTGGTAGGTAAAATCGAGGTGGAAATATGAAAATTTGACTATAACCCAGTGCTAGAGGTTCCCACACAAATTGTCATGCATGGGACTAATATGACAATTTCTGCCTTGAATGCAAACTGTGTCAGAACTTTTTCTTGCAAAATTTGTCTTTATTAACTATGCACATGTACTTTCAATGCTTGTTTCATGAGTGTTCTTATGACTTTGGAGGAAAGGCATAGCTAAAGGTGGATGAACATACAACCTGTACTTCCTGAGATAGTTTCCAAAGACGTTTGGATGGATGTTGAAGGTCGAGGGCTGAATTCTGTTTGCTTGTTCCATTGTTGTTATCTCAACAATATGTGAAATGGTATGAAAAGGCGATTGATATATTTTCAGCATTCAATTAAAATGACTTTGATTTATATAAGACTTCCGTTACACTTTTAGATCTCATGATTACCTTTTTTTTTTGGGGGGGGGGGGTCAGAAATTCATAGGTTGATATGTACAAGTTCCGAAAAATCTAGTGTAATTAAAAGACCCTTGAGTATCCTAATGGTGGGATTTTTATTTTATAGTGAGCAAGTGCTAGACCTTGTCTTTCTCCATAATTATATGTACACAGAACAAAGCAGTGATTAACAGTTGAATTGACTTCACCCCACTGGTACACTGTATGTGTTGGCAGGTACAGTGTAGATGTCAAAATATTTTGCATCAGGACTAGCCTCTGAAGATGTAACCCATTGATTCCAGGGGTAGTTTTGCTTCAGACGTGATCACATTTTCTTCATCAAATTGGCACCTCTGAATACCTACATGTATACAGTCTTGGGGGAAGATTAGATGGAACTGGTTACATTCTTCAGTACGTCAAGGTCAGAAAAGAGCTAACCAAACATTTGCCAGTTTGATATGTTGCCAATTTAAGGATCACTTATTAGCATATGTAGTAGCAAATTAGAAGCCTTTCATTCCTTTGCAACCAAAATAAACAATTATATATGGCAGAAATTGGACTCCATCGTAAGAAAGGTGTTTGTTCTACCCTTTGAAATGCTGACAATAAAAGATAAAAACTTACATGAGAGAGTATACAGGGGCAACCAACAATATGGTGTTTTCTGGGACTAGGAAGGTAAAAAGCTGACTTTTTACCTTTACCTCCAGTGATGCTATAGAGGTAATTTAAATTGATGAAGAACATACACAGTTTACAATTTACCTAAAGTTTCTAAAGAAGAATAATGGTAGCATTTAGCTGAGAGATAACCCTTTCGGGACAAAAGCTCTAAACCTATAATCCATACTAACTTGATAACTTTATCGTTGTCCTCACAGTTAACTTCATTCTGATTAGAAGTTAACCAACTGTGTGTACCATCATCTAGTGAATAATGATAACTACATGTCCTCTTTTCATGTTATTTCATCTATCAACCATTTAGACTACTATCCACTGAGTGTTATTCTCATGCTACAACTTCATGTCACAAACATGTGTGATACCCTACAACTGTACTTTAATAGCATCTCTTTAGTTACTAAATAACAACTCAAGCACAGCCATTGTATACTTGGTGACCCTGTAATCCAACTGGTGAATCAGTTTGTCTGTCAGTGAGTATGAGAAAATGATGAAGCGGATCCTAATCAATTGATTGGTTGAGAGTGTACTTGTGACCATGCATTCAGTTTGCCTGACACGTAATATTGCCCATGGCCGGTCATAAGTAAAGTATAGTGACTGGTCAAATAAAGTAAATTACTATTACCGGTCATTAACACTTTCACATCACAATATGACGACCAGCAAATATTTCATTGTGTTTTTCACCAGCAAAAATTGCTGCTGCAGAATTTAAAATGCCAAATTTCAACTACTCTTGATGACCAGGATCTGCTTCATCATTAAAAAAAAAAAAATAATTCACATCATTTTGTTTTGGCATTAGTATAATTACCCACACTGGGTACCTTTGAAACAGTCCAAACATTTCCGCAATTACCTTGGGCCTGTTAAACTTTTTCTAAGGTACTTTGTGTAGGTTATTCTTAATGCCATTGCTGATGTGTATCGTTTGTATAATGATATATTCCTCATTCTACACCCACCCTCATGAATGGATTAACATAATACCTCTGTGAGTTTCATTTTCCCTTTCTAATTAATACCAAAAAAAAATCCTGTCAGGAACACATACTGGTATCTATTCATCAAAGTTATGAAATAAATCACCAAGGAAAACATGCCCAAACCTTTCAATATACAGAGAACACACACAGCACAGCTAAGAAAATGTATTTATAAACATAGATGCATATTTCTTTTTCTTTCTTTCTTTCTTTTTTTTTTTGGGGGGGGGGGGCATTACCTTGGCCTAAGACAAGCATCTAACAAATGTGAATATCAAAAAAATCTTTCATTCTCCAGACAGACACATGTCATGTAAGACAAAGTTTAAGTCATTTTCTCCATATTCTAATATTTTACACACAGTTCACTGCCTAGAAACACACTCTAGACTTGAGTCGTTTAAACCTGGTGTTACACTTGATCACATTTTCTTTTTCAAGCCACTAGTGCAGAAGTATTTTTCAGGGTACAAAATACATAACAATAAAAAATTATGAAGTCGGAAACTAAGTAAAGGGAAATAGAACAACAGCTGATCTGCAGTAGCATGATAAGAAGTTGCAGGAAATATTTCACAGTACCAATATGATTTCCCCCCCCCCCTTTTTTTTACATCACATGAGAAAATTCTATCGGATCACGTTACTCTTTTGACTTGTAATCTGTTTTCTTCTTTCGTGATTTTCTTCCTGTTTGAGTTTTGACAAGGTAAATATGACAGTGGCAAAATGGTCTGATTTTCCCAAGGCATTCGTTTCAGTATTAATGAGTGATCTTTAAATTGTCTGTGACATTACTTCTACCTAGTCTTGCCACATACGTCATTTTTTTTTTTTCTGTGACACATGGCTCAGCACTGGATAAAAAGATGTTCACATGAGGCTAGACATGAACTGAGGACCTTCTGTTTTAGTGTTCAGATCCCTATCCAGTATACCACAGTGCTTCCTTCATCCCTTTCCATATAAAATCTTGTGTTTCTCATCAAAATTTTACAACCATGTCCATGATATGAGTGCTGTGGAAATGCCTACATATTTTTTTTTTCAAAATCTACATCGAAGTGATTAACTCGTCTAGATCTACCCATTCCCCTCCCCCCCCCCTAACAATGAGGAACACCACTTCTAACTTCCTCAGTGTGACAGTTCATTTTATGTCACTACCTCCCTAAAGCTGTGTGCGTGTATAATTCGTGTTCACAAAGTATTATTGTATTTCTACTCCAATCTGATTGTTGATACTAAGCCTCTCCCACAGGTGTGATAACGTGAATGAAATGAGTGTATGCTTATGTTTCTTCAATATATTTTTTAATGCAAATTTAGAATATATCTCGAAACTTCTAGTGAAAGTCAGAGTAATACTTGTGATCCAAGCTACAAACATTAAAACTATACCGTAAGCATTCAATGTGGTAAAAAAAAAAAATGACTGAGAGAGACAAATCAAGAGAGAGAGAGAGAGAGAGAGAGAGAGAGATTACATTCAAGCAGAGGAGTTGTTGATGTCAGTGTGACCTGTGTGAATGTATGTATCATCTTTTGAATCCCAAAGATTTTTACAGAATTTTTCATCTTTTTTTTTTTTTTTTTTTGGAGGGGGTAGGGGTTGTCTTCATGTATAATTGTATCGTCTTGCTTGTGTAAAGGTGATTTCTCTGCCCACAGAAACGAACTGTTTTGAGGATTGTAAAAGAATAATGAAAAGTTGACCCATTTCAACTTGAACTTGATAAAGTTGCCAAGCGTTGATATTCTGGCGTCTATATTAGAAATGTCTGCAGACTCATAGCCAGTTCAGTGATATTTCATGAGTCCTAGCTCATTTTGGGAAAACCTTCCTCAGAAACAATAAAATTTGCTTAACATAGCCTCATGAAAATAGTCTTTGAAGTGTAGTTACAGTCAAGAGATAAGGCAGTGTAGCACAATTGGGCAATTTTTAACACAATAGTAGTAAACATCATAGAGATTTTTGAAACGTTTAATTTTGTTTTGAGTCCTAGATTTTTGATATTTCACACCCATGTCACCTTACTTGACTTTTTATCAGGGTACAGCATATCAGCTTGACATTCATGAATAGCAAAAGTGTCTATCTGACAGGGATGTCTAAAGTCTTGACGTATGAAAGTGAGAAAAATAAAATGTCATATCATACCGTGGTAGGCAGACTCGGTCTTTGAAAGCTGACGGAAACTTAGCGATAACTTTCCTTCATTTATTGTCTATCTTGAGAACCTGTGAATGAATAGCAAGAGTATCTATCTGCCAGGGAAATTTGTGTTTCGGTGCATGACAGTTGGAAAAGAAAGGGTCATGTTGTACTAGCATTCAGGAAATTTTAATTCTTGACTGTCTGCTTTCTAAGTTAGTGTATATCATAATACTGTAGATTAATCCCTCAAACAGATATCACAAAATTTCTGTGCATTTTTTTTTTTGTTGTTAGATGTATTGAATATATTTGCCTGAATTTGTAGGCATAGTACATGATCTCTTTAAAGTCTGAATGGCGAGATTGGATAATCATGTGTTAATAGTTACGGGTGTAATATCAAAGAAAACATGTGTAAGATTAGATCAGCTGCAAAGAGCTTTATGAGCAATATTGAAGAAATCAACTATGAAGATCTGAGTTTCTCCTGTCAGCAAATTTTGTCTCTTTCCTCCATTAGGTTAGGTTGACAGGTGGGTGCATTTAGCTGTTGTTGCTCTGAGTTTTAAAAGCAGTTTGTCAATTGGTGCTTCTCAATGTTGCTTCAATGTATTTGAGGAAAAAAAAAAACTTCTCACTCTCTCAAGGAAGTGATATACACCCAAACCTTCCTTAGTGGCTACCTGTCTATAGTGGCCACCTGCTGTATACAGCCACCAAATGAAATTCCCCAGAGAGAAAAACCTATGTTAAAGACCCTGTCTATAGTGGCCACCTGTCTATGAAATGTGTGATGCGCATGTTTCAGCATATCCTAGTACACAGAACGGATGCTTTTAACTGCAGGTCACTTTGACTCACCAAATCCTGCCCAGAGTAATTTGGCAGCAAACAAAGAATAATGTTTTCCTTGGATGATTTCTTGGGAGGCTAAATGGTTTTGCAGGACAGAACAAAAGAATAACTGAAGACCATTGCCTGGTTAGTCCTCGGAATTGATTAAGGTTATTCTCCCAGTGATAGTAATGATATGTTTCTGTCGAGGATGTAATACTCATCACCAAACAAAGAAACAGGAAACAATGGGCAGAGAAGAAATCATGTACACAACTGGCAGCCTCGAGATATTGCACATGAGTTACTTTGTGTACATAATGACTTTATGAGTAAATGAATTAAAATGATTGTAAAATCAGCACTGAAGACTTTCCACTTTTTTTACCCGTTGAAAACGAGTCCTGAGTAAACTCAGGCATATGTCTGTGGGAAATACATGTTGTAGCAAAATTAGCCCATCCTCAATGGGTTAAGGAAGCTGGTGGAGATCAATTAATACTGCCTATGCTTGGAGGATGCCTTTCCTTTTCTTTGTTGATTCAGGAAAAATTTGATGTGAATGAGGAGATTTATTTTGTTTTTTTCTATGTCCCCCTTGTTTTTATTTCACTGTTTGTTTTTGCTACAGAGGTCAGGTTTAAGGAAGGAAGAAAACGCAACAATGGTGGTAATTTTTTTCTGTGTGAAATTGTCTCTTCTTCTCCTTTTTTTTCCACCAAAAACCTGTGGTCTTTAAAATCTAGTTTGTGCTTTTGCTGTATAGTGCTTGTTGTTAACTGCTGCCCCAAACACAGCGTCACCACATACTCAATTTTGTGTCAGTGCATAAACTTTAGTACATGTACCATTCCACACCATGTTACAAGTTGGCTTTGAATGGATAGAGCAAAAGTAGACACACAGAATTATAGAGGTTTCATCTGAATCGGACACGGAACGAGAAAACTCTTCAAATTTCAGTTTAAAAAAAATGACACATCATCTTGTGCCTGAGAGTAATTCGTACACATGCGATTCAAGGAACCCAAGCCCGGGATAAAAAAAAAAAAAAAAAAAAACATGAACGCTAATTCCACAACACCCTAAATTGTATGTCTAATTTGGATGAAATTTCTGCCATTTTGTTTGTCTGGTTTTCCTCTATTGAAGTCACGTTGAACATTTTGTTGAATGCACAGGAACTCTGTCTCTCTTTCAATGCATTTAAACACATCACGTCTTTTGCTGTACGCTACTGTTACTTCCTCTGTTAGAGAACAAACAGATATGAACAAGAAGGCAAACCACCTTTACTTCAGTACAAACAAAACACAATAAAAACTGTAATACTTACTGACAAACTGTAATCCAATTCATTTTTTTTTTCTATTACGGATAAACATTTGAAGTACAATTATGGTGCAAACACCTTGCATAAGCCTGGCATAAATTTTGCTATCAGTTTATTGTATAAATTGTTCATGTTTGAATGCACTATGGCTGTAACCACTGATTTCTGATTAAACAAAAAAAAAATGCTCAAACGTCTAATTTCAATGTGCGGATATGACTCTTGTGTCATGATCTGATGAACCAATTCTTGTGTTTATAAATGTGAGTGCTACTTATACATTTTACAGTCTCACTGCAAACAATACTGCCAGTTATTTGTATTTGTTATCATAAAATGCAAAGCAGATAGTGAAAATGCTTAAAGCAAATTGAGATACAAATTAAAATGAAATTTCAAGCCAAGTTTGAAGGACCAATTTGCATGTTCATGTGTGTGTGTATGTGTGTGTAAGTGCATAATTAGAATTCAAAACACAAAGCTATAATGTAATTGAACTTGTGTCTGACAATTGTTTGCAAGTTGTTTGGTGGCAAAAAGGTGCATGAAGCAAGTTGAAAGAAGCAAAATGGCAATGTTTATCAGTTTCCACACTATCACCCATCATTAAGTATGTGATACCATCACTTACAGGAATCAGTTGCTGAATCAGATGCAGAAAGTTGCATGTGCCACAGAAGTTCAAAACCTGTAAAGGATAGGCACTAAGTATTTTGCAGGCACATGTACATGGTCACTTTAATACATGTATGTCCGGGTGTTGGACACAATCAAACGAGATCAACTTTTCATTCTCCTTGTAATGGACATTTGCGAATTTCAACCTGTGAGTGTTAGCATTGCCCATATTCATTGTGGAACCAAAGCTGTCCCCTACCCCCACAGTACCCTTGTGCAATATCATATTAACATCCTATACCCATAATTCCACATTTGCATACATGCGTTTGTACAGCATAGCAGCAGCAGGATTTATTCAAAGGAAGAGAGGATATGAAAAAGATGAGCTCATTACCATTTGATGATAAAATATGTGATATTGCAACCAATTTCTTGTGCAAGTGTAACCTGTGTGTGAAAAAAAAAAAATTGTACAGAGCATCCATATTATGTAGCTCATGACTTTGTATTGATTGATAATACATCTGAATAAATTGAAAGTAACCACATATTGGTAAATTAAATATCTCCTATGGAACATGTACATTGTATGTAAGTTTCTTCCTTGCATTGTTTCAAAGACATCCTACAAAAACACAAATTTTCTCCAAACTACTCCTTAGTCACATATTACAATTCATTGTTTCCTTGTTACTAGTGACAGTCACTTTTTTTTCTCTCTCTTCTCTGTCATCATTATATGTTTCATGCCGTAAAACACTTTGTTTGCTCTTCAATTTCTCTATCTTTCTACTCACCTTTCCAAACAAACAAACAAACAAACAAACGAACGGCAAACACTTTCCAACACTCCCACAGCTTTTCCAGTCGTCACCAACATCAGTCCCCCTCACCAGACAGCTTACGTTTCAGATCCCAGCATGGATGTCGAAAAGCTCTGCCTCTGCCCGCCTCTCCAAGTTTTCCAAAAAGCATTTTAATCGTAGGAACAGCTTGCGCTCCTCCACCGAGATTTGGTATTGTCAGGTGGGACGGTAAATGCTCTCTTAACATTTGACATTGCGACCATTTTGTTTTCTGCTTGCTTCTACAAGCTTGTACTTGCCCCACCTGCAGGACACAAAGTTTAAAAGGCTGATTTTATTCACTGTTTGATTTTTCTTCCACTTTTATTTTACCAGAATCGTGCACAAGATAAAGAAAAAGAAATGCAGTTTGTGTGATGCTTGTACACATTTCTTTTTTTTCTCTCTCTCTCTTTTTTTTTTTCTTTTTTTAGCAGATGCCTTCCAGGCCGAGCCTTTAGTTGCAATTGAAAAGAGATAGAAATCAGCCCAGACTAATTTGAATTACTAAATGTTAAAGTGTAATCTGTATTCAACAGCATATACTGTTAAACCGGACAGTTTTGTATACATGAAACATTCACAAATTTCAGGAGGAGCCAGGATTCGCGAGACTAAAATGCACGCGAAAGGTTTTGTATGCACGATGCATTGAACACCAGCAGCAAATTTACAAAGTTTCATGCTGCGAAAAAAGGCCTTCAGCTCCAATTCACGAAAGTTTCATGCCACGACTGTTTCTGGTTATACAGTAGTCATTGCAGTGCTTCTTTATTCCCAGAATTTTTTAAGTAGCAAAGTGGGAGAGAGCATCAAAAATAGCGCTTTTTTTTAATTAACAACCAGATCTGACGCAATAATGAATAGACAACCGCCTTCTTGTTGATACTCCAAAATCACAATGTGATGGATACTATACACATGCATATGGTATATGTAGATTTTTATGATATCTTTATGATCATACAATTTTGACAAAGCCAACAGTATGATGACATAAATGTCATAAGATGAAAGATAAATTTTGGTGAAAGAAACCATGTTCCATAATGAATTAAGAAATACTTGTTGCACATTCAGCAAAAATGTGTCCACTTTGAATATGAGTTTGAATTGTTGCACATTTCATACTGCATTTACACGTTTAATGTTTTTGCAAAATATGTCCATAGTTGCTAAAGTTGTGGAAGGATCATTGCAGCATCATGATTTTCAGTCAATGTGCATCTTAGTATATCACATTGCAATATTCATGAGCTTTGCATCCAGAAAGTTTCAAGACGATGCCATTGAATACCTTCATTTGGTCGTTGATTATTACTCCCTGAGGTAATGTTTGGCAGCAGGAAATTGGCAGAGTGTATGTTTGTTTGTTTGTCTGTTTTCATAGCTAGAGCAAAGGTATGGATTTTTGACAAAACAGTATCGATGTAACACAGGATGGATTCTCTTCTCTGTTATTAAAGCATTCTTTTTCTTGTAAGAGTTGAGCAAGATACAATTACAGCTGAGTGCATTTCTTGCAGTGTTAAACCTAAGATTGATTACAACAACAAACTTTTCTTTGGGGTCATCCCACGATAGCGGCACCCACGAGTTATACAGCCCATGAGTTTGACATTGAAAAAGGTCCAATAGTCAGACAGCCCACGAGTCATGGAGCCCATGAGTTCGACACTGGGCAAATAAGGCCCATGAGATCAGCACTAAGTAAAAATATCCCATGAAGTGGACATTACAACGCGGGGCGTGATGTGTCGGTCTCGTTGGCCCTGTTTGCTTTGTGTCGAACTCATGGGCTGCATGACTTGGGGGCTGTGTGACTTGTGGATGTCAAACTCATAAACGTGCACCCATTTTCTTCTTTTCTTTTCCCCCAAGGAGGGAAGACAGGATTTCCTCAACTGTTTCTGTATGTTTTCATTCCTTGTTGTTTTGCTCTGCATCATTATAGACCTATCTTATAGCACATCTTTCCATAGTTCACTCTTCTCATGATCTTTTTTTTTTTCCTTTGTCTCTACTTCTGCAATTTTAGCTCATTTTTGATGATGGTAACAACAGTGTATTGTCTCAGTTATTGATTTATATTTTTTGTGATATTTTTCATTATTATTGAAGATGATATCATCAAGAAACAGATCGCTGTTTGCTCCTACATTTCTTTCCTTTCTGCTGGTAAAATTCTCAGATTTTAGGTATGAGTCTTGGTGGTAAGGCTGCATTTATTTTGTACCTTGGTTCATTTGCTCAAGACCCTACTCTGAATAAATGTATGACCATCTTTAAACAGCTTCTAAAAGCTTTATCTTTTCATATTCTGTGTAGATACCATTCCCCATCCTCTTTTCAAAAATCAGAGGTACTTATTACAAATTCATTCAGATTTTTATGTAGATATTTTCCCTGATGTGGAAATAATGCCAACCTATTCACTTTGCTGATTACTACTTGACTACATTCTTGTAGTTTGAACTCAGTCTGCATTAGCGTTAACTGTTGCTATGTCAGACATGCCTTGGGAATCTTTCTGATCATCAAGAACAGAATTGCTGTTAAATAAAGGTATGCCTAAAATTTGGATGATGGTGAGTCTACAGTAGCAAGCTTTAGATCCGCGATGCAAACACTGCAGGCAAGGTTGTTAGGCAAAAGAAAATGGTGTTCTGCACATGGGTGGGGCAGCTACTTCCATCATCCAACTTGGGAGGAGGTATCATCACTGCAGATCTAATGCTTGCTAGTATCCCCCCCCCCCCACCATGACATCAGTGAGTCTTTAAGCAAATTAAACTCGAATGTGACACATTAACGGTTATCAATCTCTAGCAAGCTCAAGACTAGAGTATTTCTTTTCGGAAAAAAAAAATATAGAAGAGTAAATAATTCAAATGCACCTTTGTCACAAATCAAAAATGTTTTATTAAAGAGATCTCAGCAAGAAAAGTCATGGTGTCTTGACTTTGCATTGCCATTGCAAGATGCCTCCACATGTTACCACCAAATTGATTTACCTGAACACCACACTGATTTGCTCAAACACCAAATCACTTTCCTTTACACATACACTGTTTAAAAAGGATATTACAAACTGATATTGATATTGGCTGCATGTTTTTGCCACAAGTTTCCATGTTTTAAATTCATTTTCTCTTTTTTTTTTTCTTTCTTCATCTTTTCTCATTTTTTTTTTGTGTGTGTGTAGATTTAGTGTGCTGCTTTAATTTCAAGAGAATTTTCATACATAGTGAGATAATGTCAAGAAAATTTGTCTAATCATCAAATCATGCAGGATAATGTTTTCTTCAAAAATCCTGCTCACCTGCACAGCAACAAGGTAAATTCACCCGCACACAAAAAATCAAGCATCAAACACCTGTTATTCTTCATAAAGTTGGATCGTCACAATTGCAATATCACTACGCCACAAACATTATTCGACCTGTGTCTATAGCGCCAATGACAGTGCCACCACATTATGTTTTTTTTTTTTTTGTTCCAATTCTCACAGATTTGTTAGAACTTTCAACATGTTTACACTTCACTGAACTACATTGTACCTATCACTTTCTTCTGCATATCCCAGACTCAAGCAATCCTTACATTTCACACCTGTTTTCCTCCTGCTTAGCCCAGTTACCTTCAGTAACTTCTTGATGTGTATCGAATCAATAGCACTGTGCCTCATTCTTTATAATGCAGTGTTAAAAGATTTTGAGTATTTTTGTACATCACAATTAATGAAGCACATACATTTGTACATGTACATACATACATGTATAAACACACACACACTATACAACTAGCAACTAACGAGCTATTTAGTTTAGCCAATATAACTGATTGTTATATGTTCCTTTCTGATTATATTACTGTTGCTATAAATGAGTAATTAAATCTAAATTGTATTAAACTGGTGTCAGAGTTGTTACAGTCAATGACGGAACAGACAAATATGATTTGTAGAGGAAATTCTATCCTCTCAGAATAAGCATTAAGATAAGAAGGTTATTTAATTTTCTTGTTCTTTTTTGTTTACTGAGTATGGTATGATTATGACTTTTATTTTATTTTATTTTATTTATTTATTTATTTATTTATTTATTTATTTATTTATTTATTTATTTATTTATTTATTTATTTATTTATTTATTTATTTATTTATTTATTTATTTATAATCATTTCTTTGCTATTCAATGTGTCTTTCCTAAGGACTAAAGACAATACATGAATGTAGATAATCAGATGATTGTTGATTAATTTAGGCATTGGCTAGGCTAATAAATTTTATGTGGTAGAAAAAAAAAAGAGGAAGCGGCATAAATGAATCGTGGAGATGATTTTTTTTTTCCAGTTTGCACCCCCTTCTCATGATTGATATATTTAAATGAAAAATTGTAACATGTTATAAGTTGTAACAGCTCAGTGAAAACTCATTCTGGGACTCTTATGTGAAAGTCTACACCCTTATGATGATTATTCTAAAAATGTTATAGCACATAACGATAGAGGCATTTCCCATGCATGTTACAGCCACAATACCATTTTAAAAAAAATTCAAAGAAAATCAAAGCAGATAAACAGAGTGTAGTAGCATGTGTGAATAAATCATAATGAAGTAGACAAGTAAAACTTTAAACATATTTTTGAAAACATCAACCTATTGATATCAGTTGTGTAAGGTCGGGCAGAGAAAAATGTTATAGAGTCTTGTGATGACGATGAGAGGCCGGTATATTTGAGGGTGGTGGGATAGGAAGAGGTGTGATTCCTCCCAGAGTTCCTCCTGTAATTCTCATCTTGGCCCCAAATGCCCCTCTGTGCAGAACCTCTACGCCTTCCTGTGTCACCCGAACAACATCAGCCACCTGGACTTGTCGGACTCCGAGTGCTCCCTCAACCAGATCTTCGAGTGCCTCTTCCGGGGATGCTCCTCCAACATCACCCATCTCAACCTCTCGGGGACGTTTGCTCACAGGTGGGCTATCATCATCATCATCATCATCATTATCATCATCATCATCATTACTTGTCATTCTTGTTTCCATCAGTGTCATCTTTGTCTGTTTGCCATCATTGCTCCTAAAGACCCGGTAGTGTTGGGATACCATGGAGTTGGAGGGCTGGTCTTTCTCGTATATATTTGAGGACCCCCTGTAATAAATTGTGTACAGTTTTATCATTGATCTCAGTGTAAGTACACACACAGCCGAAAAAACCTCGACTGGAGTTGACCGTTACCGATGAGCGTAGTATGCTTCGATGCACATACGGGCTGACCAATACTAATTGTGGTTTTCAGATGTACCGCGATAGGCAGCGAGCGAATCAAGCCACCCATGAAACCCCACGCTACCGGGTCTTTACAATCTTCCTTGTGTGTCCTCCCTCTATCTTTCTTGCCTTCGTCTTCATTTCATCCATTTGAGTGCCTTTGCAGGAATAGCCCCTCAGCCATTTCTCATCTCAAGCTCTCGAAGACCCCCTCGAACAGGTGGGTTATTCTCACCATCATCGTAACCAACGTTATCACCTTTATATCATCTTATTTGTCATCGCTTATATCATCATCATTCTGATCATCTTTTGTCATCTAATATGTCATCACTATCATAACTGTATGATCATCTTCACATCATCTTATTTGTCATCACTATCATTGTCTAATTATCTTTATCATTTATTGTCATCACTATCATCTTATCTTTTTTCATCTATATGCAGTTTGTCATCACTGTCATCATTGTCTTATCATCTTCACATCATCTTATTTGTCATTGCTATCATCATCATCTGATCATCATTTGTCATCTTATCTGTCATCACTATCATTGTCTGATCATTTTTATTATTTCATTGTCATCACTATCATCTTATTTGTCATCCCTAATATCATCTGATCATCTCAACCATCTTCCTGTCAACATTACCCTCATTATTCTCATCTTCATGTCATATATTTGTGCCATCATCATGATCATCTTTATTTAGACGTCCATCAATCATTTCAGTCATTATCATCATTATCATCATCTCTATTTTCATTGTTTTCTGTAATACGTTTATCATTGTCCATTAATCTTTATCATCACCATCATCAACATCAACATCACAAATTTTAAGTCACTGTTATTTTCATTTTCAGGCAAATCATCATCTTGTGTCAAGATAACCCACATCCTCTTCCACAATATCCCCGCTATTAACGGCTTCATCACCATCACATTATCCTTGACATCAAAGCTCCACCACTTTCTTCCACTGCATGCACTCGTCATGTTTAAAAACCTTTAATTTTCCACCTGCTTTTTATCATTTTTTTTTTCATCCCTGATGTAGCTGCCGTGTGGTAGCTTCATTGCCTTTATCTTTGTAATCACTTTAGTTTCACTTTCTCCAGTCTGTGTTTCTATTTTTAGGTATCATTTTCTATCATAATGATGCTTACAACATGCTTTTAAGAAAAATATCAAAGGATTTCTTTTTTCTTCAGACTCTGAGCAATATTTTTAGACACTCCGTACAGTTGCTGCTCAAGATCGCTCGCACTGTGCATTATTACACTTGAAATTCAATTGTCCTGCACAGAGTTCTGATCATTATTCTGAAAGGTATGATTTAATAATCACCTTTTGACCCCTGTGCACTGACCACAAAGACCTCATGTACAGGCTATGAAACTCTGCATACCAAGTACGAAAGCAGAGTGCTCTCTTTGCCAGCCACCCGCCTGATCTGGCCTACTTGCGATCACCGTGGTGGCTGGATCAACGCTTATACCCTTTTCCAGAGTGGACTGAGCCCAATCACCCCAGCAGGTCACTGCAGACACCCTGTCTATGTTCCCTCTCACCTCTGAGCTGCTATATTATACAGCAATATTATATCTGACATTTGTACATATCTGTATGTATATATTTGTATGTGTGTATACATGTACATTCCTGTGTGTGTGTCTGTGTGTGTGTGTGTGTGTATCTTTTTATCTGTTCATATGTACATCGTAACTTTATGATTAGAAGTACAGATCTTGCTTGATCAATTGAATAATGATGTACATGTATGAGTTTTTATTTCACTTTATGCTTCTGGACTTTGTGTAATGTTTTCTTTGCATGTACTGTATCTATTGCCATCAAGCACCATTAATGAGCCTGATCAAGTTGATCGAGTATCACTGAGCAATTCATTGTAAGACTTTTGTGTACAATGTATAATACATAATTCCAGGTTTTCTTAAAACTATTTAAAGAAATTAATCTATATAATTTTTTGTTGTTTTTTGCCTGTACAAATTAAGGTGATCAAGCAGTGTAAGTGAGTGGAATACTATCATCTCTTATTTGTTTTGTGCATATTTGTTTCTTTGTGAATATGCCGTATTATCAAACAAAATAAGAATAAAAAGTACAGATACGCATGCCTACATGCACATACCAATGTCAGCATCTGAAGATTCTCTGGTGTCTGTCCTTTCATTTTGCAGTAAACCGCTCCCTGCGGCTCCGCGGCAAGTCAAGAATTTCTTCACTTCCACAGTCAACCTGAAGTGCCTCAATGTGTCCAGGAACAAGATCTCACCGCCTGTCATCAAGTAAGTACAATAAAGAGTCCATTGTAGACAGGTTCTCTAATGTTTCATGTTATCACGGACATGATCATGTATTGTCATCTTCCAGTTATATATGTGCAGTCCATCTAGTGTTTTGCGTATTGTATATCAATATAGATTTTGATTCATCCAGGTAGTATGCTTATAAAGCGTGTAAATTGAATCTGTTTGACTGGACTTGTGAAAATCATGGAGAGAACAGTTTTGTGAATTGTCAGAGACACTTCTTCAGCTCTGTCTGGCTGGCGAGCATTCACCCATAAGTAAGTAAGTAAGTGTAAGTAAGTACGTAGATAAGTTCACAAGTAAGTCCAGTCGAACAGATTTAATTTACACACTTTTTGTTCCGTGTACATTGTTTTGTTATTTTCTGCAGGAAAGAAACATACAGTTTAAAGTCTCAATAATGTCATGTGTGTCCTGTTGTTCTGCACTACAGTTGCAGGCAGAATGTTGAGCTCTATTAAAATACATGTGATATTCCATGAGGTACATTTTCTGTGCTCGCTGGCCAAAGGATTATGTCTTATGAGTAATTTCAACAGCAAAAGTTTTTGTTCCTCTAGGGTAGATAAAGATATTTACCCTGACACTGATCAGGTATTGTTTGCATAATCCTTTGCAATTTAGAGTTAACGGTAAAGAGTTTAGATGACAAATGACAGTTTAGAGATTTGAGGGGGAAATTTATTCGATTTGAAGAGAATAAAATTCTCTTTTGAAGGGATAATGACATCTCGCTGGACTGTTGAGTTTGTTCTTGTTGATAGTCATGCATTGTCCATCTGATGATGATGGTGAGGGGTTCAGGGCAAATACCCCCTGGCTAAATACTGGTTAGTATAAAGGTTAGAGTAAAGATTAGGATTAGGAATAGGGTTAGGTTTAGAGTGTAGAGTTTGGGTAAGGGTTAGGATTAGGTTTAGGATTTGGATTGGGGTTAGGGTCAGGGGAAGGGTCGGGGTAATTGCCCAGGGGGTACAATGTAATTTCCCTAGACCCGGAGAGCTGCATGTCCTCATTTGTTTCTTGTCTTGTGCTGCAGAGAAATGCTGGAGAGCATCGGCTTCAACAGGAATCTGACCGACGTGGAGATTGACCTCAGTAGCAATGAGGTGAGACATGGTCAGCTTGACCAGCTTTGACCCCCCTCTGACCCCAAACCTTTGATCACTGATACATATACTTTATAGTGTACCAAAGTGTAATGTCATAGCCATTCATCACCATGGAAACTGGTTCTAAACAACCTCACCTGGCCAGAGTGTCTATGCGCGCACCCGGTTCCAACTCAAACGATAACAGAAGACTTCGACATCACCACTACAGTGCTGTACATTGCCCTTCGAGTCTAGCCTTATCATGCAAGAAATTATATTTGTTTTGTTACAGTTCTGCAACACCTCATTTGGCTCAAATGCATAACTTTGATATTTCAGTGAAAGCAAGATATTACACCTATCAGGTCTCAGAGCAGTTATGTTGCAGAAATTTCATTTCATTTCATTTATTATGGATTTCCACAAATTGTACTTTTGTGACATACATGTGTACATGTACAATGTACATCTACAGATCATACAATAGTAACAGTAGTGATAAAAATCCCATGTATACAAAATGACATTAACATGATAAGTTTCATGTACGTTATACATTGAAATGAGTCTATAAAGTATGTCATATTCATGTTTTGAATCAAAATGATATGTGGAGGAACCTACAGAAAAGCAGATACAGTTTGTACATTTGTACTTGTAGGGGTAGGTCTCCATAGAAGAACACACACATGGTGAACATCTTGTCATGGAATTAACACATCTTAATTTCACTGTATACATGTATCTTACATTAGAAAAAAAAATATTGTGCTTGATTGATTACTCAAGATGTTTGTTATGTCAAAACTGTCATGATTATGTTTGTGTGTGTATGTGTGCGTGTGTGTATGTGTGTCTGTAATCAGTACTGAATTACACCACTTCCTTCATCTTTTTAAATGCTCTCTGTTTTATTTTTGGGCATTTTCAGTTGGGCCAGGAGGGCGCCAACGCCATCAGCGGCTGCATCCCGATGCTGAGCAACATCAACAAGCTGGATCTCCATGACAACGGATTCAACGATGCCATGGTAACACTTGTGGCCTGGATCGGCCAGAACAAGTCCATCCAGTGGCTGAACCTTGGACACAACATGTCAAATGTCAACAAGAAGTGAGTGGTGAAGGAATTGACTCCATTGGGGCTATTGAGTTAGATACATTTGGAATGTGTTTCAATTGCTTCATTTTTCATAAACTTTAAGAAATGCCATTACATATTTCTGAACCTTATCAAATTGGGGTTGATGTAAATATTTTCATGAATCTTTGAAATGATAATGAATGAATTTTGATTGCATCGCTTTTTCTCAAACGTAATGTTCCAGGAGGTTGGATTTTTTTTTTATCACACATTTAATTTTGCCAGGAACATGCATGTCTGATAATGTTATTTTCAAGCTGTAAATCTCCTCTTCCGGGATCTGACCTAGACTGAAAATGCTGGCATATTTTTGCCTATACAGTCAAACCTGTCTAAAGCGGCCATCGTGTATAGCGACCACCTAATGTATGCGAATACTAAACACAATTCCCCCCAAGAGAAAAGCCATGTTAACAACCTTGTCTATAGCAGTGACCTGTCTACAAAGGCCACTTTTTTCGTCTCCCTTGGGGTGGCTGATATAGTAAAATAAAGATTTATGTATACACTGTACATGCATACACACATATGATTGTGTGCATCTGCTTGTACATACATAATTATGTGCATAGTGTTTGAATATCAGAAAATTTTTACTCAATCTTCGACAGTGTACATGGTCTGTAGTCTATCCATCCTGCATTTCTCTGTTGGTGATGGAACCTTTTTGTTGTTGTTGTTGTTTTTCACCCAATTAGTGATATATAAGTAATCTCACATGAACACTTTCACTTATCTGTCCACAGAGACAGGGAGAAGGTAGTGAACGCCATGGAGGATATGATCCAGAATCCAGACTTGGTGAGGGCGTCTCTTAAATCTCTGAATTGATTTCCCCTGATTTGATATCTTACTTGCGTATTGTTGCAATCACAGGCAAGACGTTGAGGATTCTGTGGATTGGGTTCTTGAACTTTGAACTCTTGACATTCTAATGTGCCAGTGAAGATTCTACATATTTTTTTGATAGTCATCCATTCTTGTATGCTTTGGAAGTTGTGCTATTGTGTGTGACATTTGTAGTTCATGCTTAAAGTGGTTGTTTCGCCTACTTGGCCTACAGGCCAAATTCATTCTGGAGTTCCACTTCAAGCCTGATGTGAAAGCAAATTTTGGCACTTCATTTTGACTTTATGTTCAAATATATCTGGAGCCATTTTGCAGTGTACTATATGTGATGAGGGAAAACAAAAGGTCATTGGTGTCACTACACATTTCCTATGGCAACCAGTAAATCTCTTTTTTTTTCCCCTCATCATTTCCTGTTGCTTTGCTCCGCCCCCCTCCTATCGCCCGCTTGGCCGCTGCAGCCACTGCACACGCTCTTGGTTGCCAACAATCGGATGCAACACGACACACACCAGCTAATCAACGCTCTAGGAAGCAACACAACTTTACACACAATTGACTTGAGGTAAAGATCTCCCAGAGGCAAATACAACCATGTAGTTCCATGTTGACGCTGAACAAGCCCCTCTCAACAATACTGATATGAACACTATAGTGCTAAAATATATAGTGGGTGAAGGCCAGGATTGCAGTATTGTAACTTCTTATAAAGTTGATTGATTATGTTTTTAATTACAGGAGACACAGTTTTAAGGTTTGTCCATTCACTGTAGTTAACAGCTTTGCTCAGTCAATATCATTGCAATATTTGGAATGTTTTGATTTTAGATGCATTAAAAAGAGATTGCTTTTAAATGTTTCTCATGACATTAAGGTCTGCAACTTAGGCTGTGATGTTGAAAGATTATTTTATCTTTCAGAATTTTTCTCACAAGTAATCCATTGCTGATCTTGGAGAATATTGAATGTAATGTTCTGTGTGGAGACCTTGTCATCTATTATATAGCGTCAGATCCCTATAAACTTCTGGAATGTGTTGTCAAGTTCAGAATCAATTATGAATATGCATGTCGCAGTTATTATTGAGCAGTTAATAGGCTTTTAAATTTTTTGTATCCAAAACAAGCAATTATTGGATATAAACAACAAAGTGCTCATATGAAAGAGACTGATGATTCTCCCTTCTGAAACATTTACACTAAAATGTAAGAAGTATAATGAAAATATACAACACAAATTTAGAGAAAAGTGGTTTCTGGAATCTGACAGAGGAAAGAAAGATATTATAACTTGGCACAGACCCAGGGTGTAGCAGTAAGGACATTTTATCTATCTTATTTTGAATACCCCCAATTGTATGTTGCTTTATTTCTACTTTACGTGTTCATTTTGTCTTGTTTTGACATGATTTTGACATTACTTGGCACATTCTCCACTCAGCGGCAATGGTATCGGGGACATTGGGGCGAGGCTCCTGGCCAAGGCCCTGCAGATCAACAGCAAGCTGCAGAAGGTGATCCTGGACAACAACGGCATCACGGCCCAAGGATTCCAGGATCTGGCCCAAGCCATGGAGAGGTGAGGAAGGGTTTGGAAGAGATGGAAGGGAGGAGGAGGAGGGGCAGAAGAAGAGGGAATGGAAGACTGGCAGGAGGAGAGGGAGGGAAAAGGATGAAAGGATGGGAAAGAAGAGAGAGAAGGAAGAGAGACAGAAGAAGGAGAGAGGGGGAGGTTGGGATATGAAGAGGAGAAAGGGGGAGGGAGAGAAGAAAAAGGGGAGAAGCAGAGAAAGAAAAAACGGAGGAGTTGGAAGGAAAGAAAGAAGGTATGAAGGAGAGGGAAGGAAAAGAGAAAGAAAGGAGGGAAAGGAGAGATAGGACTGATGGGGAGAACGAGAGAAGGGGGAGGAAAAGAAAAGAGTGGAAATGGAGAGGGTGGGAGAGAAAGAAGACGGAAAAAAAGGAGAAGAAGACGAGCAAAAAAAGATGGAAGGAAGGAGAGGGTTGGGAAAAAGAAGAGGGGAGGAGGGAGGAGAGAAGAGATAGAGAAGGGGAGATAGGGAGAGAAAGGAGAAGTGGAAGAAGGAGAGTGAAAGGTAGGAAAGGAGGAGAGAAGGAGAGAAGAGAAAAGGTGAGAAGGAAGGGGAGACGGGAGAGAGGAGGGAAAGGGGAGAGGAAGGAGTGGAGGAGAAGGAGAGAGGAGGAAGATGGGGAGAAGGAAAGGAAAGGGGAAAGAAAGTAGAGTGGTAGAAGGAAAGGAAGGGAAAGGAGAGAATGAAGGAAGGTAGAAGAAGAAGGTAAGGAGAATGAAACTTAAATACATTAGAGACAGAAGAAAGCAGAAACCTAGTACAGTACTCTCCGCGTAATCGGGTATCGCTTAAACGGGTACTCCGTTTAATTGGGTAGTAATGTCAAAATCAGTTCCAATGCACATTAAATTTACCTGATAATCGGGTTGCCTCTCCGCATAAATGGGTAAATAATTTTCTTCTAATATAATTTCTACCCACATTTTATCGCAAATAAAACACTTTAAGAAATCATGAATGTCAAATTTTCCACGAGTAATCGTATTCTCTGTAATTTGCAAAGAAGACCAATCATTTGGGGAATGATTAAACATGAGTTTTTTGAAGACATATTTGTCCGTAAAAAGAGTGTAAATTATTGCTCGTGACCCAGCAAGTGTAAGGTATGTATAATGTGCCGTGCAAGCATGCGTGTTCAAGCATACAGCGTAGGTGTTTGGTGCAGTGTACAATGCATGTACGTATGATGTACATACACACATTGTATGTGTCAACTGTGAATGAGACGTGTTCTTCTGTTAATCGGGTACTCCGCTTAATCGGGTAAGAAACGCTCTGCCCGAGCCTACCCGATTATGCGGAGAGTACTGTATTACATCAATTTGATTAGAGTTCCTGTGAGGAGCTATCACCTTAGAATTTTCACACCCCTTTCTCTCCATCCCTCCCCCCCCCCCCCCCACCGCCACCCAAAGGAATTACACCCTGAGGCACATGCCAATCCCGACAGTGGACCTGATGGCAGCCGTTCAGAAGCAGCAGGAGAAGACAGAGAGGGCTGTCCAGAGGATCCAGGAGCTGCTGCAGCGCAACCACAGCCCCAGAAAGTTCTCCAACAAGCAGGCCTTCCTCCTACAGCGCGGCTTCCTCTACACAACTGCACACCAGGTAACCATGGAAACCTCATCAAGTGATGAAGATGGTAGTGGTAGTGGTGGTGATGGTTATAATGGTCAATATGGGTGATGCTGGTGAATGTGATGGTGGCAATGATTATGATGATTACGATGATCATGGTGATAAGTTTGGAAGTCGTGATGATGATGATGATGGTGTTACGATGATGATGGCGATGGCCTTTGGAGATGGTGATGATGATGATAGATGATTATGATTACATTGGTGCTGTAGCTGCTGACTGTCATGATGGTGGTGAATGTGATGTCAATGGTGACAATTACAATGATGGACATGACGAAGATGAAGATGATGGTCATAGTGATGGTGATAATGAGACCAATATTGATGTTGCTTTGGCAGACGATGGTAAAAATTTGGGCAGGGAAAGTGACAGAGATTGCCTGGGGTACTACCAGAAAAATGATGACAAGGACAATGTTCCTGTGTTCTTGACTAGTGACAAAGGTCATGATGCAGTAACTACTATAATTTAACCATGAGCTTAAATCAGTATCTTCAAATTTTTAGACCACCATTTACAGGCACATTTATTGAGTTGTACAATGTAGTTTCTCTTAACTCCTGTGTGCCAGGTTTGTGCCTCCGACTCAGCCGATGGATTGCCAAGATTGCATATTTTGCTCATAACACACACAACCACGCACAAACATATTGATAAATCGCAATATGACAGCATAATTCCATGTTTCTCACATATTGCAAGTACAGAAAAGTATGCAATTTTTTTTTTTTCTAGAACTTTCCTGTACTGCATTTCTAGTGTAAACATGTCTATGTAAAATTACTTCGCTTTGAAAAACAGGATGCTTTGCAAAAGTGCTAACGAGCTGTGGTCTCAGAATAATGTGGCACGCATAGAGTTACAAAAGGGAACTTTCCATTAGAACACTGAAACGATCTTTGCCATGAATTGATATATCATGGGGGTCATGCATTCTTTGGACAGATGGTAGACAAGCTAGTCGTCCACATCGAGGACATGGTCAATGAACTCACCCAGAAGTCGGACGAGGAGCTCCAGGACAAGATCACCAAGGCGAAGGGACTCATCGATGACGCCAACAACTCCAAGAGGGTGAGTGAGGGAGGCCCTGTCTCCTATAACTTCTGTTTGTCACCCCTCCATGGTACAACCTTTTGTTTGGGAGGATTGAAGCAAGAATTAAGTGTTTCTGTGCCTACAGTGATGAAGAAAAAAAAAGAACTGCTATGTTTTACAATGGTTACTAACTGTTGGTTGAGATTCAGAGTTATTTTAAGTCAGGGGAATAAGCCAGGTCACACTTACCAAGTGTCTGCAATTACCTCAGTCTGAAACAACAGACTTTACAAATCATGGAATAATCTTTTAGAGAGCAATTGAAAACAGCTCAGCAGAAAGTGTTGATGTACATTGTATATAATAATATGCATGAATTGCTTTTATTTGTTAATTTGGTGTTAGAGAATGCATGTTCGCATGTAAATTCAAAATTGTATGGTTCATACATGAATATTTTACATAGTGTTTATGAAGATCTATCCAGGTCTACCCAACTGAACAATATACCTGTGAATATCAAAAAATGGATTGCAAAATATGCTTTAGGTATCTCAACAGACAACATATACAATCATGCTATTACCACAGCATGTTTTCACTGAAACATGTCAGCTGTTTGTTTTACAGCTGCTGAAAAATAAAAGAAACATGAAATACAGTATTTGCACAGAAGTAGATTTTGAAATGTCTTGAAGGCTTCGCCAACTTGACTCCACATACAGCGTACAAGGCCAGACACTCTTCATAAGCAGATAAAAACTTCTGTAGCCTCACCTCTAGTCTCTTGTTACCGGGACCACTTCCTGTCACATTCTCTTTCACACTTGAAATTGATATTTGATCTAGATGACCAAAAAAAAAAATATTGTGTCTTGAAATTTCTGTGCTTTCATATTGGTTTTTGTGGTTTTGAGCTTGGCTTACAGTGGCTGTGCGATACGTTGTTAATGACCGGAGAATATGGTTTAAAATTACATAACAATGTTCTCAGTAGCAACAGATTTGCAATTTGGAAGCATTTAAGGACAGGTGGTTTCTGTAAGGACTTTCTATTCTTTACATGGCAGAGGATTATGACTTGGTTTACTTTGCTTTCAGTTTACTCCTTCTTGCAGTAAAATTGTTAGAAGCTTACAAAAGTACATATTTTCTTTATTAGTTTATATTTTCAGTGGAAGCTGTGAATCAAAGTGTGATTAGCAACCTCTGAATATCTGCCTAATGTGAACAATGTTTGAAATTACTGAGACCTTGAAATTCTAGGCCTAGAGTGCAGTGCTCTGTGTCATAAAATATTCTCATTTTTCTCTCTTCTCCTACCTCCTTCATCTTGTCTCTCGCTCTGTCCATCAATTCTCCCTTCTCTTTCTTTCCCATAACATACAATCCTCTGAATTTTTGTGCATAAATTACTGTATACGCCATATATTTTGCTAGTCTGAATTTTCGCAAATCAGGAATTCCCGACGATTTCACGAGTGGTTAGATTCACAATCGTGGAGTCCTGTACTGAGCAGAGAAATGTACACACGGACATGTATGTCACATTCACATCGGGATCAGAGTCAATGTTTTTGCATGTCTTTAATTTCACGAAAAGCACCTGACTCGCGAAATTCGCGAAAATAAAAACCTCGTGAAATATTCGACGTATACAGTTGTGCATTAGTGTCGAGTTCACAGGTTGCATTATTCCATTAACAAAAGTGGCATCATTCATGATATATTTTTGTGATTATTATCTATTTTGCTGAAGTTTGACTCTTCACTGTTGAATGTGATCACAGTCTAGCTGTGATCATGGTATTGTTATTCAAAAGTCTCTGTGTATACTCCAGATGACCTCACACATTTTTCCGCATCATTACCTCGTGTCTCCACACAGATCTACGACGTGCTCCAGGGCGTCGTGGGGCGGTCGGAGGACGAGGGCCTGACCGAAAAGCTGAGGAAGATCGCGTGCCTCATTGAGAAGGAGATGGAATCGAGGCTCGAAGTAAGTGACTCCTTAGACTCTTTCTACACCGGGGACTTTGGACAGTGTGTGCGACATGGTGGGGTTTTATGTGCCAAGCAACACTCAAAGCATGAGAAGGATTAAACATCACTGTTTATTCCCTCCATTCACAAGTTAATAGAGGACCACTGATGTCTAACGCATCTACTAACGTTTTCAATGTTGGCCATCTTGTGCACAATGTTGCGTAAAATTTCATATTCTCCCCCTTCCTAGTCAGGAGTCCTTTTAACATAGGTATCAAATTCATGTCATCCACAGAAAGTAAGACAGTGAGGCATTATACCCAATCCATTAGATCCTGGGCGTTATTGGGTCACTAGTTTAGAGATATGGACTGCTTTTGGGGGCATTATTGATATTATTGTCCCACTCAAGGGATCTCACTGTCATGCTATGACCTTAGGATCTTGCTCTAAGGAGCATAGCACAGAGTTGAGATCCAAGGAGCACTAGATATCTGCAATGCCCAGAATGAAAAAAGTCTATATCTGTTTTAGATACTGACTAGAATTAGAAAATTTACGTGGTCAATCGCAATTGCACTAGCTGGGTCACACATCAGGCACTGCCATAGACATTTGCATTGAGACTGCATCATACAAGGGTCACATCTCACCCTGTAGAAGCCAAAGCATTTACAGTACATGTACACGCATCTGCACATATGACTTGGTTTGATACTATGGGGCAGTTTGAGTACTATGAGGCTACAGGCTATTGTTGAAAATTTATGCCCCTTATATCAACCAATCAAAATGGAGGATTCATCACATGAGGTATATGAGAATTACTCTGCAGGGTTACGTTATACAAAAGTGGGCGAAATATATGTTAAAGTTAGCCCAAAATTGCTGTGATTTGATATTGCTTGAGGTAGTACAATGCATGTGCACCAGCCCTAGTAAACTGACACCATTTTAAAGAACAGGGGATAAGACAGGTATTAGAGCGCCCTCTGTGGGTGAGTAGGCTGATGAGGTGGAGTCCCCACCTCCACTCAGATTGTCTAACCTGCTCAGCCTGTCACGGACACCTCCTGTGTCAAAGTGCTAGTTCCTTGCGAGGAGACCGTGCATTGCTGGCCGACACTCGACTTGGAATAATATCTGTGGGATTAACACATTTTGCAAGGGCGCGTGGTCACTTTTAAGGTTAGTGTTATCTTGTGTAGTGCATTCTTTGTGTCTGCATTTATCTGTTCAGTAAAAAGAGATATCATTTAACCAATTTTTTGGCTTTGTGAGCTTTGCAACTTTCTAGTTCATTCTTTGATTGTTCTTTGAATGTTCACGCTACACTCAATTTTCCCTATGTGTGTATGGAATGTGTACACTCGGGGAGATTGCATTATTCTTACGAAATAATTCCTCTCGATGTTCTGTTCAGCCTGCAGTTTTGAGACATTTTATTCGCCATCCTTATTTTCAAGTGAAATCCGAAGGTCTGTAATTGTAGGGAAAAGTTTGCAGGGTAAACAGCGTGACTATTATAAAAGTAAGCTTTTGTACAGAGAAAAAAAGATTGACGGTACTCAGAGTGCTACTAATCCTTTTGCTTGCAAGCCCAGGGCAACCAAGAGTCCTTTTTGGGCAAGTATACAGGAATGGATGAATGGGTATGCACCTGTTTAACACTTCCTGTGCTAAGACTCTGAACAGTGTATATAAAGCTACAGGATTTTCTGTTAATATCAACACTCAAAGCACACAAAGGGTTGAGGTTGGGCCCTTGCCCAAATAACAATTGGGGCAAGTGGGCGACATATCCTTATATATTAAATGGGTTAGTCAAATACCGGTTAGTGATTGGCTAAACACAGTCACGTGATGGAGGTACATTCGTTATGTTCGCCCATGGGCGAACATTCTTGTCATGTTCTCCCATGGGAAAACATTTTCACGTAACAAATACCCGCGTGCACAGTGAATTTGGCTCTGCACGAGCTAGCGCGATCGAGTGCGTTGTGCGCGTGCTGGACCTTTACGCTAAGCGTACCATGACCTCAATAAGGTACGGTGTACGGTTTGATGCACCACTTTCAGAGCGTGAAATCAATTGATAGTGATGGTATTTGACTAACCCATATAATGTAACAGATGATGACTTTTGTTGTCGGGAACATACCAAACGTTCGACCCTCAGGGTTTGAAATGCTATTGAGGGAGGCTATAAGTCCCTCGACTTCGTCTCAGGACTTATAACCTCCCTCAATAGCATTTCAAACCCTTCGGGTGGAACATTCAGTATGTTCCCTTCCCCGCCAGTCATCATCTATATAATGTTGTGATATACAAGACAGTTTGTATCATGTCTGACGCTAAAGGGCACTAAGGCTAGGGACATTACAGCGCTTAATGCCCTTTTGCTTTGCGGTGAATGTGTCGACTTTTATCAAGGGTAGGTTCTTGTGGTCGGCTGCCCACAGAAATATGAGCTCTGTGTGCAAATAGGATGGGGGGTAGGGGGTGTAGGAGTAGAATGATTGGGAGTCAATGACTTAAATTCATGTCGGTAGACAACAGAGTAATTAGCATTAAGGCTTTTCCTCTCTCTACATGCAGACACGTCATGTTTTGAGTCATACTCATACATGTGTGTGTTTTTTTAAGGTTGTATTTGTTTTCCAACTCCTTCCCGACATATACAAATACACACTAATACTCCTCTAACTCTCTCTCTCTCTCTCACTGTAATTTTGTCTCTATGTCTCTCTGTCTGTCTCTCTTTCCCTGTCTCTCTATCTCTTTCTCTGTTTCTTTCTAACTATCTTTATCTACATATCTATCTATCTCTATCTTTATCTACATATCTATCTATCTCTATCTTTATCTACATATCTATCTATCTCTATCTTTATCTACATATCTATCTATCTCTATCTTTATCTACATATCTATCTATCTCTATCTTTATCTACATATCTATCTATCTCTATCTTTATCTACATATCTATCTATCTCTATCTTTATCTACATATCTATCTGTCTCTATCTTTATCTACATATCTATCTATCTCTATCTTTATCTACATATCTATCTGTCTCTATCTTTATCTACATATCTATCTATCTCTATCTTTATCTACATATCTATCTATCTCTATCTTTATCTACATATCTATCTATCTCTATCTTTATCTACATATCTATCTATCTCTATCTTTATCTACATATCTATCTATCTCTATCTTTATCTACATATCTATCTATCTCTATCTTTATCTACATATCTATCTATCTCTATCTTTATCTACATATCTATCTATCTCTATCTTTATCTACATATCTATCTATCTCTATCTTTATCTACATATCTATCTATCTCTATCTTTATCTACATATCTATCTATCTCTTTCTTTATCTGTCTATTCATCTTTATCTACAAATGTACATGTATCTATCTTTATCTCTCTTAGTGTATATCTGTCTATTTATCTTTGTCTGTCTATCCATCTACATTGTATCTATCTTTATACAAATTTGTATCTATCTTTATCTATCTATCTATCCATCTATCAATCTATCTATCTATCTATCTTTATCTATCTATCTGTCTGTCTATCTATCATTCTATCTTTATCTATCTATCCATCTATCTATCTGTCTATATCTGTCTATCTATCTTTTCCATTGTCTCTCTCTCTCTCTCTCCTGCTCAAGAGTGCTTTCTTCTCTCTCATTCATTCACTGGTAAGAGCGCTCTCCAGTGCCTTGCTTTTGGGTCAGTCGGTGAAAAACGGTCACTCAACAAGGTGCTCTCAAATTTGTAAGGGTAGCAAGTTCCCCATTCACCGGACTGAGTTCATCTAGTCCAAGAAGACTCTCCTTGGGTTTAATCTGAGATGCATCTCTCAAAAGATGCATCTCTCAGAATACCCTAAAGAGGACGTTGAGGCCAAAATTTCTCACAGCTCCAACAACGGAGTGCAGTGCCAATCACACTTGGTTTAAAATAGGGAACATGTGTTCAGTCTATTTTTGAATCGGCGAGACTTGTCCCCCTCTTGTTCATCCTCGTCACATGACATCATCCAAAGGTGGTTCATAGATGTTCATAGATGTGGCTGCTAGACCTGCAGCTTGACCTTGCAACCTACACTTTCCTCCCTAGTCATCTTTGGTAATCAGTACCGAGATTATTTGCTATCTCGGTAGGAATTCATGTTTGTCTAGGTTAAAAAATGTTTGAATAAAACATATGTTGGATCAAGTCTGCATTAGTCCTTTTCTTTTAAGTTAAGGGAACCTGCTGTAGAACCTGCCAATCAGAATTATTATTTTGTATTTAATATATATTGTTTCAATGATTGTAATTTACGTTCTTACATGTACATGTCATTTTTTTTTTATCGTAATGCATAGTTCAAGTAGAACTGAGTACTGATTTTTGATGGAAACAAAATTTGACCTTATTTGTGAAATCAAACTTACATTAATGGCAATTAATTCCAAGTAATTTCAATCTTTGTTTTAATTTTTCTACAGAATACACAATGTAATGATTGAAATTAGGCATACATTTGAATAATATAAAAAAAACATTAACATACATCATCATACCTGTTGTGTCCTACGTTCTGCAAATTATAATATGATCTTCACTATAGGCCATTTACGGCCCCAGTCCCCCTTTCATTCTGTACTGTATTAAAGATATGGAAGTAGTACTTGTACCATGCAAGCCCAGTTTGGCAGACTGTGTCAGTTCGACGAGTAGCTCGTAGTTCCACCTAGTCGGAGGTTTTTTAATTAGAACAGGATGTCGTAGGGGTGGGTGAGTAAGGTTGCGTTGGATCACTGACATTTTACAATGAAACTCCCCCCCACCTTCTTTTTTTTTTTTCTGTTGACCTCCTCTTCACTGTCAAACACCAGGTCCCTTGTTGCCATGCGTGGTTATCTCCAAAATCTGATCGATAGTGTTTTGCTCTCAAGTGGGACGGACCACTCTTTGTCTGGCCGTTGTAAACCTCTGGACTGCAGTAATGTCTGTGTGCCCCAAGAAAATTATCAATTTCCATAAAGTTAAAAATGGCTCATCATTCACATTAGGTGACTTAATTGTTTGTCGAGATTATCAAGGTTTTTATTTTCTTCTTCTTCTTTTCAGTGAGTTATACATGTATGAGATACTGTAACTGGTCTGAAGACTGAATCTACCTTTCAATGGGGTAATGTGATCATAGAGGCTTGTCATGAAACCTTGAATGAAATTTTGCTGACCAGTTAGTCAAGCAGTACTTTATGACCAGTTTAATGATACAGCATATCAAGCTATTACTGAAAAAAAAAAATATTGTAGATAAAAATAAAAAATAAAGAATTGCTTTGTGGCCAATACTTATACCTGTATGATCAGCACAAATCATAATGTACAGGGAAACCCTGTTAAAACAAACTCCCGATGAGGTTGTATTGCTTTCAGTGAGGTAAGTTCAGCAGTCCCAATTTTCCATTAATATATATTCAGCTGGTCTCTCTTTCGTTTTAGTAACTTTACGACAAGGTACCAGCTTTAACAAAGCAAAACCAGTGGTCATGCCAAACCTCATTATAAAAGCATTTCTTTGTAATGCTGCACTCTGTGAAACCACTTGATATGGTTGTGGGATCTCAGTGGTTCAAATCCTGTGTGAGTGCTAAACGATAAACCCCATCATATCTCTAAACAATTCTTTGGAGTGAAACAAAGCACTGTCAGATACAGCTCTGAATCTTATTGTCACACTTCAAATGCTCTGGAGGTTACTAAAGACCTATCATTTTCCCTCTTTTTGAAAAGATATTTTTGAAACTGAGAAAGCAGCTGTAAGTGGAGAGTGGTTGGAGAGAAGGACACATTAACACACGCGTGACAGGATTTTGCCTCCGGCAAGTTGATTTCTGCTGACTTCCGCGGGCTTCCCCTAACCGCAGCCATCTGTCAAACTGAAATAATTACCTGCCGATGTAACCCTTACCTTTTTTTGACTTACGGTACAGGGGTTCACGGTGTATTTGTCCAGTGCAGAGAAAATGTATTTGTCCATCGATTGGCCATCAAAAGGAAGATGACTGTTACACCTTCCTTTGTAATTATTTTTTGCTACTCGTATTTTCCTTCATTCCTTCCTTGGCCTGTTAGACAGCCATTTGTTTCACCACTGTCACTGAAGTTGAATACTGACCTCCCAACCTTTTTTGACTGAAAAATAGGGATGATTTGGCTCAAAGGTAGGAAAGAAAGAGCAGTTCCCGTAGGAGTGTCCAGTAAAATTATCCAGAAAAATAGGAAATTCCTGTTGAAACAAGAGCTGGGAATGGTCAAAATCCTGATTCTTTCCTCAAAATTCAGTATGGTTGGGAGGTCTGTGAATATCTTTCTTGTAAAGTGTACTGTAGCTTATGATGTGGTAGTGGCTGAATTTTTCTTAAGGACCTTAAAAAAAAAAAAATACAACGTGTAAGTATGGACATCGTTATGGCAGAGACCTGAATGTGATATTTGATAGTGGAAAATGACAGAAAATTTGGAAAGGTCCTGCAGGTGTTACTGATTTTACTACTTTGTTTTAGAATTGAGATCTCATGTAAAAGCATGCTTTTGACCAGAGCAGAATCAAACAAAGTTACCTGTGAAAGTTTTATCAAAATCTGGCACACACACACACACACACAAAAGTCAGGAATTTATCATGAAATAGTGGTATCAAACACCAATGAAATATAGAACATCATCTTGAATCCTTTGCTGCAAAATGTGATTTCTGAGTTAAATAGTTTCATTGCGTCAATGTGAGTCGAGTGCACACATACCAATTTCTGCATATACATTGAGTATAGGGACTTAGCCATCTCTGCAAAAATCCCGAAAGGTGTTGTCGTGTCCCAGATGCACGGGCAGTGCATGGGTCATGAAGGGTTCTAGGCTGGTCGCGAGTCACCGCCGTGTCAACGTTGCTTTGTGATGTTTTCGCTGGGGCTGTCAAGGAAATGGGCTCGTTTGGATTGATTTCCTACCCTGTCCGCTAGTAGTCTGTGCCTTTCTCAATGTGCCTCTGCAGTTTTTTTTTTTTTTTTTTTTTTTTTTTGGGGGGGGGCTAGGTTTTACGGGTTCGTTGCAACTCTTTAATGTAGCTTGTTGACAGACAAGAATTGATGATGCCTCATTCTTAATTGGCTTTACCCCCTTTCCCAAAATCCCAACTCACTCATGCTCTTCCACCTGTAAAATACATGTATATAAGAAGTACATTTTGTATGATATGTTCTATTGTTGAGATGTTGTTTTCAAAAGCATTGTTTTACAGTTTCTGCTGCATCTTTCCTTTTATTCTTGTTATTATACCCCCGCCAAACGAAGTTTGAAGGGGGTATATAGGAATCAGCGGACGGTCGGGCGGTCGGGCGGTCGGGCGGTCGGTCGGGCGGTCGGGCGGTCGGTCGGGCGGTCGGTCGGGCGGTCGGTCCGTTGCAAATCTTGCGTCGCGAACTACTTCCTCAGTTTTCAACCGATTCCCATAAAACTTGGCACAGATGTGTGCCTTGGGTTGTAGATGTGCAAGACGTATTTTTTGACAGTACCCAAAAGTACGTTGCCATGGTAACGGCATATTATGGGCAAAAATGGGTACAAATCTTGCGTCGCGAACTCCTCCCACAGTTTTTGATCAATTTTTATGAAATTAGGTACAGATGTTCATCTGAATATGTTAATGTGCAAGACACATATTTCCGCAGTGGCAAAAAGTGCGTTGCCATGGTAACGGCATGTTATTGGTAAAATATAGGGCAAAATGCTTCTTGGCAAAACTGCTTCATCAGTGTTCTTCCAATTCTCATGGAATTCATATTGAATGTTTGTCTTAGGATATAGGTCAGCATGACACATTTCTTGACAGTGACAAAAAGTATGTTGCCATGGTAACAGCTCACATATTATGAGCCAAAATGATGGAAAATTTTGTGTTGCAAACTACTTCCTCAGTTTTTGCCCAATTTCCATGAAACTTGGTACAGATGTGTGCCTTTGGTTGTAGATGTGCAAGACGCATTTTTCGACAGTACCCGAAAGTATGTTGCCATGGTTACGGCATATTAATGGCAGAAGATCAAGGAAAGATCTTGCAGATTTAACTACTTCCTCAGTTTTTTGACCAAAGCTTATGAAATGTTGTTTGGCGGGGGTATAACCAGTCGCTGTAGTGACATTTCTAGTTATCATTGTTGTAATTATTGGTATTAGCATTAGTATTGATAGTGATTAAAAATAATGATAAAATGATAATGATGATAATGATAATGATTATATCAGCAATTATTATTCTTATTATTCTTCTTATTATTATTGTTATTATTATTATTATTATTATTATTATTATTGTTATTATTATTATTGTTATTATTATTATTATTATTGTTGTTATTATTATTATTATTATTATTGTTATTATTATTATTATTATTATTATTATTATTATTGTTGTTATTATTATTATTATTATTATTGTTATTATTATTATTATTATTATTATTATTATTATTATCATCATCATCATCGTCAAAAAAATATTGTCATTATAAAATCAGCTTTATTTGTAAAACCATTATCATCATGGGAATACACTTTGTAGTATCATTGTTATGATTGTTGATATCATTGCATCACCTTCATCACAACCCTCTTTTTGATTCAATTTTATCAGAATAGCATCAAATTCCTGCATATACATGTACAAATGTACATGGTGTAGAGAAATTCCAGTTATTGAGATGAGTGCGAAGCTGTAGTGTACACAGGATGCAGCCACTCCACTCCCCACCCCATTCCCCCAGTGCTTTACCCTCCCAGTTTCTTAGCAAGCCACATGACTGTTGCTGGGACATCAATCATAGGGTGCATGTGGGGGAGGGAATGGGGGTGGGGGGGGGGAGATAACGGTTGGGCACAGGTGCGATTAGGGTGTCATTAAGTTACGAGGGCGCACCAACTGTTTCCCCCCTTTGTGTTGGTGCGGCCACGAGCTAGGTGTAACATGTTCTCATGTAGCTGTACATGTACCACACATACAACAAGAGTATGTGCAGTTTGGAAGTAAAGACATGGGTGTATTGTTGCTTCATTTAATGTTTGGATGTTGTTGTTCATGGAGATTCTCTTGTAGTCAAAGAAGAATAGAAATTGTGGGGGGTTAACTTTTTTTTTATTTAGTGTTTATTCAATTTGCAGTGTTTATTTTGCATGTTGTTCTTGTATCTACTGTACATTAAATACAACTAACTGCCCGTCTCTGAGTAAAGTATGTTATTATCTTATACCAGCTACAAGTATGCCTGAACCCGAGAGCATAATAACACAGAGAAATAATAACAAAAGCAGCCACTCACCACACGCACCGCTGTGCGCCTAGTAGCACGCATCCCCGACATACATGTATACAACATTACCACCATTACACACAAATGTGTAACTGCCAAATATATACACATCTCAAAGCAGTTGCAGATTTGTCTTGCAAAAATCTTAAGCTGCAATTTTTTATATACATCAGGCGATTGTACATCGTTCAACCACTCTTTAATTTGTCCTCAAACTTCAATAATGTAGAAGTATTATGCAACATTTACATCTCACAATACATCTTTCAATTTTTTTCCTTAAGAATGTGAAAAACACATTTCATTTTTGTTGTGAAAGGGACCAGTTACTCTTCAATATTTCCAGAGTGTATTTCACCGTGATGTTGTTTGGTAATTGAATCAATATTAAAAGACCAAATTGTTCAAATATTCAAATTTTGTGCTTACCTTTATATCAAAGATATAAGAAAGATTGCTCTGGGGCTTTGCCAATGCCCATAGGAATCATCAACAAGTATAATGTGTGTGTGATCTGGATTCTCAGTGTTGAACTGGATAGAAATATTGGGAACAAAAATAAATTGCAAAACTTTTACTCCTGGAAACTACACTGTATGCATCATATTGAATACATTCTTTATTTTAACTGGCCTATCATTACCCTTCCCAACTTGTATTCGATGAAGAGTGTGAATCTTGATGTAATTAAGCAAGTCCAGTCCTCAAGTTAACTTGAAGATTATTTAGCACTCTAAAAGCAGCCTGTGTCACCTGCATCCCAAGGCAAGGGGGAGGGCAAAGTGCACCATGAAATGGTTTCCCAGAGCCGTCACAGCTCAGTTTTCACCCTAATCTACAACTTCCTGTCCGCAAATAATCTGGATGGTTCACTCGACCTCAGCGTTTATTCAAACTCTGTCACCGAGAGGAATGTTCCCTCCATGCTAAGGCTTGTCCATACCGTCCCTTTTAACCCCATCACCAATAGAGGCATGACGTATTGATGGAATTTTTAAAACCATGGGATGCAGAGTGTTAATTGTCCAGGGCACACCATGGATTGGACTTCCTCCAAATGACAACCCAATGTCATTTTAAAGCAGTAGAGCATGATTAGCATTTTTCATGTGAGGGGTTGTTGCTTTTTATAGATACAGTTTTCCTCCATTTTTCACCCTGAAATATGCAGAAGGCAGTATGTTTACAGGTTGTCAGTCTATCACCCCATCCAATAACTCCATCCATCATTCAATATATCATCTGTACTAGATCTTGTTTGAAGCAAGGGTCAGTATTTGTTTTTATGTGAAGCCCACAAGTGAATATTAATTATCATTCTTTTGATCAATAATGCATACAGTATCTTGGATTTATATTCTTTGTAAACAAAAGCATCATATCGAAATATCCCAACTCAAATTACTTGGATGTTAAAAAAACAACAACTTTGTATTTAAATCACACCATCTTTCATTATATTGATTTCTTTTTGTGTGGTATAGATGTGATTGATAAGCACACGCACCATCACACACATTTACACACGTACAAAGATGGAAGTGTATAATTTTTGTCATTGCAGTCCCAAGCAGTCTGACAAAGATGAATATTAACCATAGATTTGTAGCACATACAAATCAAGAAGGCTTGGCCCCACAATAAAGACAGAACAGGCAATCAAAATCAATGCATATACAGTGTACTAAAGGCATAATTTGCAATTTGCATATGAAACAAAAACCCAGCATTAGTGCTTTAAAATAGTTCTGAACTGTGAGTTAGGGATTAGAAACAACGACTGTAAAATTTGAATCCTTATAATCGATATTAAGTATTGTTAAATACTCAAAATGTGAACAATAGTTATAACAAAAATGTTTCCAGATTAATCCGTCTACAGTTATGGTTTATTGAGAAAAATACTGATACAGTATCTCCGTATATTTCAGGCTTTATTGTGAAAATTTTGTATGGTAGGATGTTTTGTGATACAGCAGACCTACACATATGCATCAAATGTGATATCTATAAATTGTTAAATCACTGCTCCCAAAGTAAAGAGGACCTTTAAAGTAAAGTCTGTGATAAAAGGTACAGAGTCTAATGATGTCAGCTGAGAGATAGAACTTAAAAATCTTTCAGTTTTCCTTGAAAGATATCATTCAGTGGCAGAATAAAAAATAACAATGTGTGAAAATAGTGATGTGTATTGGGTATATTTTGTCCTCCGTTTGGCATGGCAAATGAAAAACTGAAAAATATCTGAAAGATCAGTCGAATTTGCTCCATTTCCTCTGGCAATACAGTAATGGAATAAATTTCTAACAACAAATTATCTGATCGAAACGCTGATACAGATAGAATGCTGAAACGGGATAATCACGCAACACTGATGCAATACGTTTGTCACCTTGGGATATCAAGCATGGATATGTCACTTGTGCCAAAGATCTCGTCACCACCTAGCAGCATTCTGTCTGCTTGTTACAGAGAGCCAAGTTTGCCACCATATAATGACAGCATGCTTTGAGGCTCGTTCCCACCAAACAAGGTCGAGAATTATTGTTTCGTCAACTCGTAGCACAGAAGGATGCTGTGCCAATTTGAGGCATTCGAACACACATCACGCTTGGCACACTAACTTTCCCAAAAAACTTGGGGCCTTTTTCTCAGTTTTCATAGCATAAATGTATTTCCAGGTATTTGTCACTTTTTTATGTTACTCATCTTTGGATCGTTTCAAAGCACTACTCATCTTTTAAACTTTATGAAAATCAAAAGCATGCAATTATATTTGGATTCTAAATAATCTGGGCCCTGTTTTATCAAAAGATAAAATCTATTAATAAATTTCCTTAACACACAGGCTGCCATAGACTTATGATAGAAATCAACTATACATAATCAATTGTAACTCTTCATAAAACAGGGCCCTGAATTAATTTAATTTGGGAGTCTAAATGCTATTAAACGTTATTCTGAATTTGTTTCCTACAGTCACCCCACTTTTGTTGCAGATATCATTATCTTGCCCTCAGTTTAAATGGGCAACTCTGAATTTTACAGTACAATGTATATCCAATATTGGAGGAACATTGGGTCGAACTGGCTAAAATCAATGAATCTGCTTAAAGTCAGAAACTTTACAATATTTGCCAAATTTGAGAGAGACACAGAAACTTTGATTGCCTGAAATATGTTGCCAAGTTAAGAATGACCAGGATGATAGGGATGTACACTTGCTCTGGTCTGACTACAAGACAGCAGTCTTTTTTGAAGGCCGTTATAATGATTAATGGGATTAAGTAGTCTATAGGATTTACTGATACTTAGATTTAGGTCATCCGTGTTAGTTGGCAAAGAAAGTCAGCCAGTGGAAATGTGTCCATTGTCAAACAAACCAACAAAGTACAATTAGCGTTGAGTCCTTCAATCTTTGTTATTTTCCTCTTTCCTCCTTCTTCTTTTTTTTCTTCTTCTTTTGTTATTATTATTATTATTATTATTATTATTATTATTGTTATTATTATTATTATTATTATTATTATTATTATTATTATTATTATTATTATTATTATTATTATTATTATTATTATTACAAATTGTATTATTATTATTATTGTTATTATTATTACAAATTGTATTATTATTATTATTAGTAAGTAGTAGTATTATCATTATTATTAATTATTATTATTATCATTATCATCACTTTCTTACAAGTGCTATTACATTGTAGTTGTTGATAGATCATCATTATAGTGATCACCTCCACTGTATTATGAAGACTATTATTGATGATGTTTTTAGCAGCTTTTGATTATTATTACTAATACCATTATCAGCATTATGGGTCATATTACCACTTGTCTAGCCAATTACAACACAAGAATAATCAAGGGACTGCACGATTTGAATTCTTGACTCTTATCCGCCGTGTTGAACGTTTGTGTCCGCAGTCAAACGCCAATGGCATGGTGGACGGGAGTACGCAGCTGTGCGGCTATGTGATGCAGGATAGGGCCCTCTATGACCGGATCGAAGACACGTGCCGTTTACACTACCGACTGCCGCAGCGCTTTGTGGAGGACCTGGTGGAGCAGATCAGCGCTGAGACCAGTAACCAATGCAGGTGAGAAGACGGTGTCCTTTTTTTTTGGGGGGGGGGGATAGGAATAAATATGACCCGCTACAACAAAGGATCCGGAGGACAATTTTCTGAAAATGACACGACGATACTTAAACTCTTCCATATAAGTATGTAACACCATTCATAAATAAAGTACTTGGTTGCGGAGATATCAATGATTTTATTAGCGTATGCTGAGTGGTTTAGGAAATCTGCATTTCGAGAAAACTGCCTTCAAAATTTTCCTTCCGACGCTCCCAAGATCAAGGGGAGGCAAGACGGTTTTCACCGCTTGACAATAGAAGGTACTGTATGCTCCCAGCAACCTCCACAATGTTCATTCACGTGTAGCACCGGTGGTCTACGCAAGACCAATTAGTTACCAGAATGCCACGCACTGACCAATTCGATCACTCTGTAGTTATTAGGGGCGGAGTCTAGCTGCAGTGCTAAATCTGATCTTTGGACATGCTTCTGTTCCGTTGAAAGTTGAAAAATCATGACCAAAAAAAAGCTAATTTCTTGCCTTTCCTTTGATTATTTAACTTTGAAATTTCGGCAGATGATAGATGATACTTTAGACTATGAAATTATGCCAAAAATAGAAATGTGAACATTTTGACCAATTTTGAAGATCTGACTTCACGCTCAATTTTCTCGGCTCAGCCATTAGCGACTTTAGGATCCTTTTGTTGTGGCGGGTTACAAATTACCTGTCCTCTCTGTCAATATGTTGCCTTTAAAAGGAAATCCACTCTTTTTTTTTAATTTGCTTGAATTACAGCTGTATGATTGAGTTAGATAGAAAAGTGAAATTTTCATTCAAATCAGACGCAAATGAGATATATGGAATCCTGAAGTTTCACACCTTTTTTAAACAGTCACTGTGATATTGATAGCAATTGCATATCCAAATATGTATTTTTTATCCGACCGTTGACAATTCTACCCAACTGAATATTTTATTTTGCTTCTACTTTATTGAAATTTTTGTCCAACCGTTGATGTTGTGTTGAATGTTTGATTTTACTCCTGCCTCTGGACAGTTGACTTGAACCTTGAGTGGTGTTCCCCTTTAAAGGAATCATTCCATTAGTCCATGCCTGCTGTGTGGAATGTTTTCTGTGCCCAACATGAGTGGGCCCCATTGCATGAACGACAAAAATTGTCAGACTCAGAAATAGGATCTATGATGCATTCACTGGTATACCTGGGGTGACAAGACCTTCTATTTCAATGTCATGAATTTACAGCTGGAGCAGCGTGAAAAAAAAAAGACAACTTTCAGTTTTTTGCAGCATTTAAGGAAGATAACATTAATGATGACATTAAATGATTTGGACACATTGTTTTTTATTACATTGATAATTGTTCTGATATAATACTAAAGTCAGTATTTTTTTATATGAATTCAAAAGTCATTTTTTAGAGGGTTTTTTTTTTTTGTATATGCCATTTCAGATAAAGAGTATTGTGACCCCAGGGAAGATGCAGTGTATGTATATTTGTATCTATTTATGTATACATACAAATATCTGAATACATCTTTATTCATGTATATATTTGTAGGAGGTTTATACTCCTGTGTTGTTTTCATACCATGTGCATTGTGTTGGATTCACACGTACACCCCCTGCATGACCTTTGCAGCAAAGCGTGGGCAGATTTTAACTGTCCTCCACGGGGGAAGCACTTCAATGCGTATCACATTATAGCAATGACGAGGAAAAGGAAAGGATATTCGGGGTGGGATTTGGCGGGGGGGGGGGGGTGGGGGGACAAGGCGACTTCATTTTTCTTTCTTAGTCATGCGGTCCCAGAGATGGCATTGAGGCTGGATGGTGGCTAGGGGTGAACGGTAGGGCTTTCCTGGCACACACGGGCTGTAACTAGGGGAGGTCGTGTTTGAGGGCTTTGGGGATATGGGACGCGGTGAAGCCAAGTTTGCTTGGCGGATGGAAGGGGAAGTACAGTAGGAGGAAGAGAAATTGTAAGAGAGAGAGAGATATGTTTGTGTGCATTTATGTATGTGTGTGTGTGTGTATCAAATATATGTACACACACTCACATATACATGTAAATTATGTACATACATATATTTAAATATGTACACTACATACAATGTAATATAATATATTATATACATACATGTACATCACAGATCATACATATTTGTACACATATGCATTTCCCTCTGTATAATGTTATACTTGTATTTGCAAAGATGAGAAGTATAGTGTAGACCTCTACCAAGCAGCTACTTTCCACCAGTGATCTTGTTCTTCCATAGAGATCAGTGATTTCCACACAGTGTATGCTGAAAATCGCCCGATTTCCCAAAATAGAAGCCTTTGTTACATCATCAACCCTCAGCTGCAGGGCGCACCTCGCTCTAGCAGAAACTATAGCACGCACTTTAGTGCGCATATGAAAACCTCAAATATGTGCAGCTTGAACTCCAGAGTTCACTGACCCTACCTGCCGAAATATCAAAAATTCTTCAGAAAATCCATAAAAATTTTTCGGATCACTACCAAAATTTAATCATGGGCTGTTTCTTGTGTCATTCTCAATCTTTCCTGCAAGTTTCATCTAAATCCATTCACAACTTTTGAATTACAGTGTACAACGTAGTTTGCACACTGATGAACAAACCAAACAACAAACAAACAAACGGTAATGAAAACATAACCTTCTTCCTTGGCAGAGGTAATAAAGAAATGAAAAGGGCAAAAGTACTGGTATACTTCCAGCGACCGTGGTAATACATGTAATAGTATTGTATGCACCTTGAGAACTCTACAGAGTGGATTTGGTGCAATATACATTATAAGTTACATGTATTATCATTATCATTATCATATCAAAACCAAAAGAGCAAACCAGGGTCAGAGGAAGAAAAAGGGGTTACTGTTGGAGTTGGGGATGAGTTACAGGTACCCCTCGGAAAAAGGGGGTGGGGAGGGGCTCGATGGAAAAGGGTGCTATATTTGATATCTGAGTCATGTGCAGAGTCAGCCAGATTCAATGCTGTGAACAGAAACTGATTTAGAGCTTCACAGTTCATGCACAGTTTTAGGAAACCACTTTTGGGGTATCAAAAGAAGAAAGCTGTTGACTTGAACTTTTTGTGCCTGCATTGTGCAATCACTAAAAGAAGCTGTAAGTTTTCATTTGATGTTGACTTAGTGTATTTGCACTAAAATCATCACCAAACCATGGGTTACACATTGAAACTGGACAGTCCTCTCACAAAAGTTTGGAGCAGCAAAATAACTTTAGCCTCATCATGATTTTGCCACTCTCATACCAAGCACAGCCTAGATATCATGATTCTCGGTCGTGATATCTGAAAGTATTGTGGGAAAAGTTTTACTTCCCTTTTTGAGTGTTGCACAGGTCTCCTATATATGGGGGTGGGGAGGGGAGGAGGAGCCTTTGTTAATTACTCCAGCACACATCAAAAGTTTGGGTTGGGAATTCAAGTATTCAGAGGACAGATGAATTTCTGACTACTGATGATCACAAGGATGAGTCATTTTCAGCTTCCTGTGCAAAACATTTCATTCATTTGTTTGATCTCCAATGGTAACCACGTGGAAGAGTTTGGCAGCGACATCAGGAGCGTAAAGGGCAGTCGCTGCATTATGGAATAGACTGCAGAATACAGGATGGGACAGGAATGCGAATTGTGGGCGTGGGATTTTGACCCGTTGGGACCGTGAAAGAACTGCCGTAGCTACGCGACTGCGATGCATTGTGTGTGTGTGTGTGTGTGTGTGTGTGTGTGTGTGTGTGTGTGTGTGTGTGTGTGTGTGTGTGTGTGTGTGTGTGTGTGTGATGGTTGTGAGGGTGTTTGGACGATTGAATGTCACAAAATTTCTACTTCCCGGAAGGGATGTTTTCTTCATGTTTCTGCACCAGAGATGAGTTAGAGACAAGACATCATTGTACAATATTGGTTTGGTTATGAGATTGTTGCATCCTGCAAGGAGAGTACAAGATTGCAGATTGATGATGCTGCCAGTGCTGTAAAAGTGAAAATTTTCGATCGAGCATTCATTTTGCGCTTCGTCAGGTAAAATAAATTTTGCATGGTTTGTATTTAAACTCCACACAAATCACAGATAAGATGTTGCTCCATGCAACTTGTATTGAAAGCAAAAATATTTGCATTATTTCATTTTCATGCTAGTTTCATTTTGCGCGGAATGCGAGAAAATTTCCTCACCGCTAAAATTTCCATTTTTGTAGTATTCTATGTGGACTGTTATGACCTTCCTTGTTGATTTTCCAAGCTCGCTAGTGATAATTGACCAGTCTGTTGTGTCCAAATAATGATTCAGACTGATTTTTTTTTTAGAGGTGAATTTTTCCCTCATGCAGAAATGGGAAGAGAAATTCTCTTCTCCATTTTAAGTTGCCACTGACAAATTAACCCTTGCTGATCAGGTTTTGTTACTGCATCTCATTATTTCTGTTTCCTTGGTAACAGATTGTGGCATTCCATGAAGTTTTAGACTGTCAGGAATTGCCAAATTGTTGTCGTCATCAGAGAAGACCACTTGTTGTGTGTTGTCTGCGTATGAATCCATGCAGAGTCAACCCATTTGGAAATATAAGCAATGTAGGGCCTATGTATTTCTGAATATGATGTACAGAGTATAAAGATGCTCATAGATATTTTTTTCTCTCCATCTCTATCTCTCTCCACCTCTGTCCATATCTCTTTTTATTTCTTTTATCTCCATCTCTCTATCTCCTATTCCTTATACATCTCTTTTATCTCCCCCTCTCTCTTACCATATCTCTTTTGATTTATTTTATCTCTGTCATTCTATCTCTTATTCCTTATATACATCTCTTTTATCTCCCCTCTCTCTTACCATATCTCTTTTGATTTCTTTTATCTCCATCATTCTATCTCTTATTCCTCACCTATATATCTCTTTTATCTCCCCCTCTCTCTTACCATATCTCTTTCTCTTTTATCTCTATGTCTCTATCTCTTGTTTCTTATGTTCATATATCCCTCTCTCTCCCTGTCCTTCACACTTGACGTACACAGTGAGACTAATCTTGCCATGGCTTCGTTCATCTCTGACACAATCCTCGATGAGATCATAGAGCAGCTCACCAGCGTCGAGGCGGAACTTGTAAGTACTCAATAGAGGGCGCTCTTACCCCTTTTACTTTGTCTTTCTGTGAAATGACCTCTTTAGTTCAAGCACTTTTAGGTCTCATGTCTGCAGATAGATTTCCAAAGACACAATCCTAAAAATGAGAAATACAATATTCTATAAAATCTGAAGATCAAAGTAATTAAATGTTTCATATCTAAGTAAATCAACTTGTTTTGCTAATACATCAGTTCTGAAATGTACATGTTTTTTTTTTTCCTACTAAAACTCCTCTTTACAAGGTCTCCAAAGGAACACTACATTTCTACCACTTATAGCTGGTTATTTGGACCATTTTGAGGTATCTGGTACTTAAGAAAAGAAATCAAGATGGATTTAAATTTGTAACTCATTTTATATGTATTCAAGAAATCTTACAAATTGTAATGAAGTTAAGGATTGCTTTGATATCTTGGAAACCTTTTCGAGGTAATGTTCCCATGGGCACACCCATTGGCTGTGTGACCATGACTGTGATTTCGTTGAAAATGCTTTGTTATTTCACCCAGTTTTTGAGTACATACATGTATATCCTGTAGACCAAATGACACACATAGTGCCCTTTAACCGTTGAGGATGGACTGATTTTGCTACAACACGCATTTCCAGTAGACACCTGCCTGAGCATACTCGGGACTCGTTCTCAACGGCTTAATGGACAGGCTGTAGTAGCATGCTTTATTTCAGTGATTAGTGATTTCCCTTAAGCTATGGCCAATCTAAAGACTCCATACTCTTTTGATGTTCGGGACAGGCTGACGAGCTGAAGAAGTTCCGCGACGAGGTGGCCAGCGGGACGACGGTCAGACAAGTGGACAGCATCCTACTGGACGATTCGCGGGATGAGGAGAGCGAGGATTCAAAGCCGGAGAGCAGTGGTGCGGGAGAGGAGGGCGCACAGCCAGCCACGCCCACCCACAAAGAGGGTGCGAGTGAGGACAAGGAGGGTGCTGTGGCGGACGCCCATCTGCAGAATGGCGATTTGGGGGAGCCGTCGCCAGCGGCGGCGACTGGGGGCGAGCCGAGCGAGGGGGCCAGACCCATTGTGGCCAGCCTTCCTCCAACGGTCAGTATCATCAGCGTGTGTGTCTGCAACACCTGGACAACTTCCCCCTCAGCACTAATGACTTCCTTCCATACAACTTCCCTTGTTTTGATGGTGGCAATTTTCACTTACGAACTGTTACCCAGAAATGATTATGGATGTCTCTTGTCTATCCTCACTAGTAACTTTAGCAGACAAACTAAGTCTTGTAAGTTATCTGTAAGATAACTGTTCAGGGTAAGTTTTTATTTCTGTTGATGTACCAACTGTATACTGGAGAGAAGGGCACATCTGCATATGTACAATGAGGAACTGCCCGAGTTGGCTACTACAAAATCATAAGTGACAATACCTGTTGAGTGAGTGCATTTTCAATTTCTCTGACTTCCTTTTACATGTGAAAGCATTTGTAATTTCGCATATTTATCCAGCACCAAAATACTAGATCAGTGGATGCGAGTTTGGAGTTGATGTCCCAACACCTTTTAATAGCTGTAGTAGTTTGTTCATTGAGTGAGAAGCATAAAAGCAGTAAATCGCTGTGTGAAGCCTGCAAAATAACCTGTGACCTTCTGTATCTTACGTGCAGCGGATACCTTTCTGTGAAAGCACGCTTAATACATTAATTTGACAGATATTTTGGTCTGTCATTATGAAAGCTATGGGAAATTGCATCACTCTTAGCAGGAGCCGACTTGCAGATGTCTTTGTAGCCTGTACTCACCTGTGCATTATGTGAATGAAATTGCTAATATTGAAGTTGAGAAAACCTAAAAAGTAAGATAATTTGGTTTTAAAGAAAGAGAAGTATTGTTTTTGTTCCAAATCAAAACATGAGTATTCTAACTACTTTACATGTATGTCCAAATTGCAATGATTATTTTTTTTTTATTCTAATCTTTTATTTTTTATGTTCCTGTGAAGTGTGTCACTGTAGAGTTTTGACTTGACCTCTTGTGTGGCAGTGTTTCTTGACCAGTGTAAACTTCAAAGCTAGTTTTCTCAACAGTATGTCTTCGGAAATTTTATGAAATACAGTAGGACAAACTCCATAAAATAATTATAAATACACAAGAATATATAATTGTCCAAGTCATGAACTCTGTGACTAGGCAATCTTATCCAGTATTCTTCTTCGTCTTCCATGTAGTACAGTCCACTAAGTATGTATCAGCGTACTAGTGTGAAAACTATGGTGGCCCTGAAGTACGCTCGACAACAGGTCATGTGCGCCGTGAATTTTGCGACCAGGTCGCGGAATTCGCGATTTGAGATGCTAAGTTCGTGACTCCGGACGCAAATTTCATGACCCGGGACACAAACTTGGCGACCGGGGACGCAAAATTCGTGTCCTGTGGTTGCAAACTTCTCAACTTTGTGTCGCGAAGTTCGCGATTTTGGGTCGCGAAATTTGTGACCCAAAGTCGCGAATTTCGTGACCACAGGACACGAATTTTGCATCCCCGGTTGCGAAATTCGCGATTTGGGATGCCAAGTTTGTGTCCCCGGTCGCCAAGTTTGTGTCCCGGATCACGAAATTCGCATCCCAAATCGCAAAATTCACGGTGCACATGACCTGTTGTCGAGCATACTTCAGGGCCACCGTAGAAAACACCAGTATACACATGCTCTTCCTTGAGCTGCTTTGATTGGAACACCTGTTTTCACGCTTTGTCTTGTAATAAGTGAAATTGTAATGAACTGGTTGCTATAGAGATGTGATTATGCTATCTTGCATATCTTTCACCATCACAAAGACATATATGTGGGACTGTTACATTTTTTTGTGTAACTCTAATTTTGGCCAGGTCATTTTGACTCCTTTCTTTATTTCTTTCTTTCTTTTCTTTTAAGGGGTAGGGTCTGAAGGAGAGGGTATTTGAACAAAACCAATGAAATATCTTGCCAAGGTATGGGTCAGTGCATTTCTGAATAGAAAAAGTTGATGATTTCATCCATTGTCCACTCATTGTGACCACTACAGATGACCAAGAGACAGTCGGCCAGAGTCCAGAGACACAAGAGCATGAAGAGACCGAAGTCCCACTTTGGTGATACATATGGTAAGTTGTGTCTTGAGAGATGCTGTGGTCAGCCACCAAAGGACTCGACCCATTTATCATGAGGGTCAAGGGTTCAAATCCCCCAAACCAAGAAGAGCAGATGATTCTTTTGGCATAGCGTTCAGTCTCGATCAGCAATGACACATGTTCCTTTGTAAGAGGAGGGTATTCTAGATTAAATAATAATGACTGTCCCATGTTTCTGCTCATAGTGACCAATTCCAAGCAGTGGTCATGTTATGCATGCTTATAGATGTCTACAAACTTGTCCACCGTAAAATGGGAAGCTTCACAAAATATATTCACTATTCTTGGAATTCACATGTTTATTTGGGATAAATCACATGGGAGGGAATTTGTTGATTAGATTGTTTGTGTTTGTAGAGAGAACATAGTCTTGTAGTCTTTCCACATCCACATGTTTTTACACATCCATCCATATCCATCAATTGTTTTTATTTCATAAATAGTAAATGACTCTTTTTAGCATTATTAATCCTTGCAGATGCAGTCACGAAAAGGCACAACTCTTGGACACTTTTTGTCATTGATGCCTTGAAACATACTAGCAAACAGGCAGATAAACTATCAGAAAAATCTCCTCAGCAAACAAAGTGAACTTTAATATCTGTTTGTCTTTGTATCCATGATGCATAGCTGTCAGGGAGTCAAGACAGTGTTGTGTAGTGAATTTGTTATGAAGAACTGTCTCTTTTCACACTTGTGCCATTTTTGGTAGAGTCAGTCACAGCCCATACGTACAATCAAATAGAATCCTCTTCAATGTTTTTCACTCATCATATGACTTGGATTGTGTAATTTGTTGTACAATGTGTGCAGTATGATAAATGACAATTTAGTTTCAGTTTACAGAATACGAGTGCTGGGAACACTGTCTAAATTTTTTGCTGTTGAATTCCGGAAAAAAGGAGGAATATATATTTGTGAAAAGCATTAGTTTGGAGATAATGTGTTCTGAGTTACCCTAGTTTACAGAATACAAGTGCTGGGAACACTGTCTAAACTTTTTGCTGTTGAATTCTGGAAAAAAAGGAGAAATATATATTTATGAAAAGCATCAGTTCGGAGATAATGTGTTCTGAGTTACCCTAGAGTAAAACTGTGAAGCAATTTTTACTCACCCTATGTTGTGTAGTATCTCACTTGAGTATCTCTCATCTAAGTAAACTGTTTGTCTGTTTTTGCTTGTGTGCTTTCCAGTGATTTTTGACGACGTAGATGGTGATTCCACTCAGGGCGCAAGCCCCTCGCCCACCCCTGTCCCAAGCCCGCTTCCTCTATCCAAACAAGAGGAGAGTAAGTCGGTCACCCCCACGCCACAACCCAGGCTGACTCCAGCCCCAGCTCCAGCCCCGGCCCCAGCTCCAGCTCCAGGCCCGGCCCCATTACCCGCGCTGGACGGCTTCGGCCCCATCTCTGACCAGCCCTCCTACCTGTTGCCGGACGTGCGGGCCAGTCGGCCGCGAATCAGCCGGGTCATGAGGCCGGCCCGGCCCCACCCACCATCGCGCCCAGGCACCCATAACCCGGGCAATAACCACACCTTGCAGGAAGAAGAGGAGGACATTTCAAAAATGTTTGAATCACCAAAGGTTGAAGGTTTTGACTCCGTAGAACCAACCAGTTCACCTGGACCCACGCCTAAAGTGTAAGCCTAGAGTAGAGGTCTAAACTTTACATCTCATCTTGAGTGTCAAATCGGAATAGCATGCCTTTCTTTCATGCTCAAATTCATCGAATAAATAATAATTTTTAAAAACTGTTGAAAACAACAGCAAGAAGAACATATGATTACATACATCAGTGTGTTATTCGTTCTGGATATCTATATTTGTAGTGGTACAAATACAGATTCTTAACCAGTTGAGGACGGACTGATTTTGCTACAACAGGCATTTCCCATAGATACCTGCCCGAGTATACTCGGGACTTGTCCCTTACGGGTTAATGAATACAGAAATAGACACATTCAGTTTCCCCAGTTTGATTAGATGTTAGAAATCTACACAGTTAAAACCCTATGAGAAGAATTTATGAAACCCATACAAGGGTATGACATATAGTACATGTAAGACTTTGAGGTTAACCGATACATACTAAATGTGATTTAAGGGTAGATGTTGCTCAATCAAAGAGCATATGACTTGCCTCCTTACGAAGACAGGGGAATAATTTCACTTGCAACATAATTATATCAGCATCAAGTTGAAGAACCATGTAATTTTCATATAAGCTGAAATTTTGTCCAGTACTCCAGTAATATTTTTGTGATTTTGTTTGTGTCTACTGATGATACTGTATTAATTATAGGAACTGTGCAGTGCAAATGCAAATGCATGTTGGCTTGTATTGATTCATAGCACCATCATTTGTGTGGTCGGAAAAAAAAAAAAATGTCTAAATATGTGCCATATATTTTATGATAATATTTCTATTATTTTTCTTCAGATTACTTGGCTTTGAAAAAAAAAAAAAGAAAAGAAAAACCTTCCAAAACCAAGAAGCTGCCTGTGACGTCATCTGTCAATCATAACTCAAGTGTTGATATGATTAACAAAAGACAGTGGAATGCATTTTCCCGTAGACTGAGCCTAACTGGCATGTTTTCCCAGCATTGTCTTTTGTAGTAGTCATGTATAATAATTTGGAAAGGGTAGCATGAATCAACACAAGTCAGCATGCATTTGCATTACATGTACCGTATGTCATTAAAAAATTACGGTACCCTCCGCGACGATAACTTTGAAAATAGAGAATCAATCCAAATACAATTTCAGGGTATGAAACTGCAACTCATTGCCCACATCTTACAGAAAACCCTATTCAATTTGCTTCAGTGGTCGAAGAGAAATGAGGAATTTTGTAGAGCATGTCAGGAATCTCTTCCCTCCAAGTTCTGTCTATTGTATTCACACATTATATGCAGTTCCAAGAGCACCCAAGTGCTAAACTTGAAAGAATCAGACTCATGACATGCTTTACAATAATCCACAGTTCTCTGTGACCACGTAACCAAATTGAATGGGGTCTTCTGCAAAATAGAGTTAAGATGTTATATTTTAATCCGTTCCTTACAGGAACCTGGTATACCAGGTTCCCGTGGAAGCAACTGATATACGGGAACCTGCTATACCAGGTTCCCAAGATGAAGACAAGAGTGCCTGCTTTCTTGGCCTAAATTCATGCTTCTTTGTGCTAAAATGCCCAGATAAGTGGGTTTGATAAAAATATCAGAGTTTATTCTGTCAGCATTTGTTCTCCAATCTGTTTTAAAAATGCGTATTTCGCAGTATTAGTTACCTTTTTCCTGATTTAGTTTTCGCTTGTTCTGCTGTAAACTCGTGCGAACGTGTACTTAGCGATCAAGGCTGAGATCAGTCAGATTTTTGTGTTCGCTGACCCCAGTCACCCCATTCAGGTGGCTGGTTTTGTGTAGAACAAAAGATTATGTGAGCTCATCAGCGCACGCTCTATTCATACCTCGCACCCGATCGATATTTCCATTGTTCACTGGCACATGCAGTTTATCGTGGAAATCGAATACATGCACCGCTTGACTGCTTCGCATAGGTGGATTACCAACCTGTCTGCCTCTCTGTAGACGGGCAAAAAGAATCTCGTTTGGGGCCATTAAAGGCACTCAGAGAATTGTGGAAGGAACGGGTTAAAACCCTGAAGTAGCATTTAGACGATTTATTAATATTGGGTGTTATCAATGCAAAAATCGGATTGTAATTTTTTTAATTTTTTTTTGACATACTGTATATAGTCCCAGTAATACAACACAGGAACAAAGAGGAAACGTTTTGGATATTTCCCCCTCTCATTAACACAGCGATTCCACATTCTCTAATCGCACACAGGAACAAGCCACCTGCAAAGGAAAGCCCCAAGGATCCCGGAAGCAAGAAGTCGGGATTCCTCAAGACCTGGTTTGGGCGAGGGGACAAGGCGGAGGAGAAGAAGGACGGCAAGAAGAGCAAAAAGGAGGATTCCAAGAAGGAGAAGGAGGCCAAGGAGAAGAAGAAGAAGGAAAAGGAGAAGAAGGAGAAGGAAAAGAAGAGTGAAAAGAAGGACAAGCAAGGATCACACAAGAGGTGAGGCAGAATATCACAAAGAACAGGTTGTACATCTCCACCACTTCCCCATGCCTTAGGGCAGGGGCCTCATACAATGTAGTTTGAAGGGGCAAGTAATGTACCAATTCATTCTACTTGCCTAACATATAGCAAGTTTTTATTTGTCCTGATGGGCATTTCTCCAGTTCTAGAGATTCTGAGGGTTGGAGTCTCTGCAAAGATGGTCATTGTTGTTCAGGCATGAGTCAGAAATTTGGTAATTGCTGCAAGATCTTTACTGAGAGCAGCACTAGAAGAGTGATAGCTACATGTACATATAAAGGCCTGTGTGTACTTCACTGCTTTCACATTTTGTTGTTTTAACATGCAACTCTTACATCAGTATTTACTAGCTAGAGGCTATCAAAATGTGACAAAAATGTCTGCATACAGCAGAAAGTGAAATAGACAATGACAATATTTCGATGATGCCACAGGGGTTCCATTTTGAAAAGAAAAATCTACCCAAATATCTATGAATGTTAAACATTTTACTTTTTACTGCAGGGTGCCACCCAAGCACCAGCACGGGCGAGCCTTGGTCTTATACAAATTTGAACTAAAAACGCACTTGAGGCTTTATTATTGGTGCTATATACACAGAATGAATTAAATCTGGTTAGATCTTGATAGCGTATGGTCGTAATTTTTGTGCAACACAGGATTGAAGTATAGGTTACAATATTTTCAAAAGATTTCATATTAGGGAACCAGTAGCGACTCGGGGATATTCACAAAATTAAATGGCTTTTATATGCAGTACTCTGTGTTTGTCCCCTTTGCCTTTTCCAGTAGTCAACAATCTATCGATGAGTCGGATACTGGAACCCCTCCCGCAGCGGATTCACCGACCATTGAGGCCAAGTCACCACGCCCCGAGTCCACGCCCGAACCTCCCAAAGAAGGTAATCATGGTGTGACAAAGAAGAGCTTCACTGGGTTCTTTTATTTTTTATTGCTATCATGCTCCATGTACTTGGAACATGTTCTTTTAGAGATTGCACAAGTACCTGAGACTCTTTAAAAGGAGAATGAAACTCAAATATATTATGTGAATTAAGGAATGCAGCAACATTTGTTGAAACCTCAGTGAAAGTTTGAGGAAAATCGGACAATCCATTCAGAAGTTGTCATTTTTATAAGTTTCAGTGCAGCCAATGAGAACAATGCAATAATTCATTACATCAGTGCAGAACAATCATATACAGAAAATATCGAGAATTCCGTAAAATTCAATTTTTCCAGCATAATGCAAGAGCACCTGATTTGCCTCTTGTAGCTTCATATGTCAGTAACAAGTGAAAGGAGTATGAGTACTATGCTTGTTATAATTAAAAACTTCTCTTTATATATTCTTTATGTCATTGTTGTACAGTGACATCATGATCTGTCATGGTCTTCAAATCTACATATTTGTAGCAATGGCTGCACCAAAACTTTAAAGATTCATAAGTTTTGAACAGATTGTCCAATTTTTCTCAAACTTTCACTGATGTGTTTTAATATGGCTGCACTCCCTCAGTCCATGAAATGTATATTTGGGTTTCATTCCCCTTTAATAGAAGAATTAGCACTAAAGACATGCATAAAGCTAAACCCTTCTTTATCAACAATGTCCAGAGTTTTCAGGAGCATGGAGCATTCAAATATTTTGCCAATATACACTGACATGGGAACATTCAGATATACTGCCCTCTAATATGACAGTCGTATGAGAGCATTCAGACTGCATGCCCTGTAACTCAACAATGGTACGGGAGCATTCAGATTACCTGCCCTGTACACATGGCAACTGTACGAGTACATTCAGACTACAAGTGTATGTACAATCATATCATAATCGTGTTACATTGGAAGCTCTGACTCATACATAATCAGAGTCAGAAATCACACTCATCAAGAAAATTCCTGCACACTGTGTTGACACAGGGACTTGCACATCCTAGTCAGTCTTGAAGTAGAAGTCAATGTGAATGCAGCTAGGACAGCGAATATCCCTCGCCCACTTTCTCGACACCAGTATGAGTCCATTCAGACATGCGAAAGTGTCATGTGAATGTACAATAATCTTTCAAATGATGCTGAAACATCCATGCTTAAAAAACGTGACTCTAATTCATTGAACATGTCTCAAATTGTATATGAGCATTCAGATACACAACATTTGTGCATATGCAGTCTATGCATGTATCCATTCGCCCATGAAAATTCTCTCAGGAGAATCAGGATCCATTCGTATCTTTTGAATTTCATTTCCAACCAGCTGGTAATTTACATACAAATTACTCATTGTAGAAGATCCCCCCCCCCCAGAAAAAAAAAAACAAGAAAATAACCAAAGAACAAAAAGCAAAAAAACAAACAAACAAACAAAAAAAAGTATAATCCTGCCATATTTCACTGTTATGCAGATTCAACATTTTGATTTGTTATGTCTGCATGTTTGCATGTCAAGTTTACATCTGTATTTTGTGTTCTCATGAGGTACAACTTGTAGCATTCACACGAGAAGTACTATCTCATCGCTTTGCACACTAAGAAACAAAGCCATGTATTTTCGTTGTTAAGTTGGTGCAGTGACAGGCAAATGTGCTTGATGATTACCGCGTAGGCCGTATGCTAAGGAAATGGTTTTGTTCTGTTTTCTTCGTGCATACTAATTTTTTGCAAGATTTATAGCATGCCAAAGTATTACGTTCTGGAGCAAATTGCACCGTCTAATCTTCCTTGAGGTGGGAAAGAGCTAACCTTGCTTCTTGGAAAGGGATGATGCTCATTTCTTGTTTCCTCATGGAGTTCTCAAATTTGTCCACTTCTGGCATTGTCGGTAAATTCGCAAAATGCACTGCTCACAACATGCTGTCCTCAAGAAATATATGTCTAATGGTCCCATGGCATTTGCTCCTGCGACAATTGCTCCCATGAAATTTCTACACACTAAGCTAATCATAAATTCTACCAACAAACATAACCCTAACCCTAATCCAAATCTTCATATCAAACTGAACCTAAACCCCAATCACTAAACCTAAACCCTAGCCGTAACCCTTATGTCCTAGGAGAAAGCAAGAGCGGATCAATTGTCGCAGGAGCAAATGTGTCACCATGGTTAATATACAATAGTTTTTAGTTTTCAGGAAACCTGAACTTTCATTTTCAATCCTTACCTTGAAGCAAAAATTAGCGTTGTGTCCTTACACTTAGTAAGACATTCACAATGTTGAATCATTGTAGCACAGCACAGTGCAAACTTTTTTTTTAGGGACATGGGTATGACCGTATTCGTCATCTTGGGTTTCAAGTGCAAAAGTACTCTTGTATTTCGAAGATAATTATAAAATAAAAAAATGTTAAACCCTCTCAAACAGTCTAGAATTTTTTTCAGGTGTAAATTGAATAATTGCAACTGATTGACAAATTGCCCTACATCGAGGTAAAAATTGCATGAATTTGAATAAATTGAATAACTTGATAAAGTATACCTTCGTTCAAATGTTTTTAACATTTACATTTGTGTGATATAGCTCAAATTTTATTGTTTGGGATATTATAATTTTCTTGCTCTGCAAAACTGGTTCGCAAGTACAATTATGGCACTGCTTCAGTATTTTCACTTTAAAATGCAGTAATTAAAAACCATAGTGTATATGGAGAATTTGTATGCAAAAACCAATGTAGGCCATTTTCATATTATTGCATTTAAGCTCTTCATCATTTTGTACTTCATGAAATGGAGTAACATATTTCCTGTAGGCATGTACATGTATATTATATTCGTCAATTAAAAAAAAAAGAAGAAAACTCAAGCAGTATATCGTAATCATGGAACACACATATTTCTTTCAATTCCCACTGAGCACATACACTTATTAAAGCCATATTATTTTTGTACTGATACCCATTGAGTGATCATTTTCCCAGGTTTTGGGTTTTCTTTTTTTGTTTTGTTTTGTTTTTATGTGCTTTTAAAATCACCAGCACAGCCGAGTCTCATTTCATAGATAGTGTTATGAAAGCAATTCTTCCTAGAATGGCAACTTCTTGTGGCAACAGCCAATCGGGAAGCAGAATTCCTGTCATGTGACCATGACACCTGCCATTGCAGCAAGAGTTGCTATCAAAGCAAAATTTTCTTGACATTTTAGACCTGCAGATGGATGCATCCAAAAAGGGGGAAAAAGGGAATCGCCATATATTCATTGCTCTTCGGGCTAGAATGCTAGAAACCATGCAGGCCATGAGACACAAACAAACACACATTCTGCAGTAAATGTTTTCATTGTCAAATGCAATGCTTTGCCATCTCCTTTCCGCCTGGCCCCCTCCCCCAACCAACCCCACCCCCTTTCCCATCAATGAACAGAAGAGCGTAAGGAGGAGGTGATGCGCCCCCCAGCAGAGAAAGAGGCAGAGCCGTCAACGCCCCCAGTGGCCAAACCAAAGCAGGCCATGATCCCACCCCGTGCCGTTACGGGCGTGAACCCGTTCGGCGCAAACGTCATGGCGGAGATGAAGAAGAAGAGGGTAAGAGAGAGATTAATATGTGCCATGTGTCATGTGAGAATTCTCCCTGTCGCATATAAAGCTGTAAAAACTGTGGCGCTTATTAATTTCCATAACAATGTGTTGACAATATTATGCCGGTGCATTGCGCAGGCTCTATTTGATCGTTCAAATTCATGAAATTCTTCCGTCAAGATGTTTTCATTGCAACTGATTAACAAATTTGATCGTACACAAAAAACATAGAACGCTATCTCTTATCTCCTCCAAACTACAATAGTTTTGTAGGTTTTCTAAGCAATTGTTGTGTTGGGAAAAGAAATATCAGGTCATTCACATATGTAAGCTCTGAAAATACATTTCTATTGTGAATTGACAATGTTTTAGTCATGATAAAAAAGGGAAAAAGTGAAGATTTGATTACCACATACATGTACAATGTGCTATGCCCATACCTGCTGCACAGTAACTTGGCATCATCGGAAGTGTACGAATGAACACCAAAAGTTTGACCCCGCTTGACCTCTACAAATGTACATGTTCCCTGGTAGATCACCTTCTTCGTTTGCACGTAGCATATTCCAGTGTACGGACCCTACCGTTAGCGACAAAATGTTTACTTTTATACGCTGTATACGATTGGGAATGGGGAGAATTGTTTTTGGCAGTGCAATGCATGCCACCACCAAGTTAGGTGGGAAGAGAAAACTGGCTTCATGTTGGTCTTGTGTATAGTCTGCTGTGTGATGAATGCTCTCTCAGAGCGGAGACACTGGCTTCACAACCCAACTCTCATACTGATCGGGACAATTTTCAAGAAAAAGGCAGCTTCAAAATTTGATTGCAAATCATTTGAGGCTTCATACCAACTGTTTTCAAGTCCCAGATAGCTATCAAATGGTCACACATTTTGTAATATCAAAGTTTGTTTCAATGTTCTGCTGATATGTGTATATTACTTATCTCTGGTTTCATTCCAAATGGTCATTACTTTTGATAAATAATTTAGCTGTGTTATAAAAGCGTCAATCCCTGGTCTCCACACACACTCATGCATATGTTACGCAGCCAGAATATCAAAGTAACTTTTAATCAGACTTTGAGCTTTAGAGAAGTAAGTTCAAAACACTCTCATGTTTGGCCTGAGAAGCACTATCTCTCAACTTTTGACTAATTTTCAATTTATTTTTCTCTTGACATCAACCATTCCTTTTGATGTGTGTTCTAAATTTGATAGATGATCATTTGTCAAAAATTCTAAAATAAGAAGCATTAATGCTTTGTTGGAGGGTTTCCTAAGCTGTAATGGCTACTTACAATGTACATGTTGTTAGAGGAGAGAGATCCGTGTTGTGAGAGTATTAATTTCATTTTTTACCTCGCAGGAGATGAGAGAGAGTGCAGCTGAATCCAAGCCATCTATCGCACCCGCCGCAAAACCCCTGGGCAAGAAGACTAGCCCAAGCTCATCACCACCAACGGCAGAGAGGGCCGCCAACAAACCGGCCCTGGTCCTTCCAAAGTCTCCAGGCCCAAGCCCTTCTTCTTCGCTGAAATCTCCATCCCAATCCCCGTCTCCGAGCCCCAAGCCCACCTCGCCGACACCATCTCTGACGCCGACCTCTCCCAGGCAGACCCCAACAGCGGCACCCAGGCCGGTGCCATCTCCACGGAGATCCCTCAGTGCCGAAGCCGAGCAGACCCAGAAGACTCCCGCAGTCATTGCGCCATCACCGGTAGCGGAGGTTAAAGAAGAAGAAACACCCGCAGAAGACAAGCAGCAGACCCCCATCGTCACGCCAGATGACAAACACGAGCAAAGCGAGGATATCGCCGCCACGCCCGAGGAACCACCAACAGATGGAGATGAAAGCAAACCTGCAGAGGACAAAGAGGATAAGCCGGAGGAGGCCGTCAAAAACACCAAGGAGGAAGCCAGCACTGACAGAGCCGAGGAGGTGCAGCAGGAGAAAGAGGAGGAAGCGGCGAAAGAGGAGGAAGCAGTGAAGGAGGAGGAGAAGGAGGATAAAAAAGAAGTGAAAATGAAGGAAGAGGAGGATGTTTCTGAGGACTCCAAGAAGGATGAAACAACGAAAGACATTGAGCGGGCAGCAACCGGTGATAGTGAGGATGTCACCCCGGCAGAAGTGAATGATGGGGAACAGGAGGGCGGGGCCAGCGAACAAAAGAAGGACGAGACCACCAGCGATGCAGCTGTTACCCCGGCGATGGAGGAGAGTGCAAAGGATGACTCCAGCTCGCAGGAGAAAGTGAAGCGTGCAAGCTCGGCGTCCGACAGCCAGCCCCCGCTCGTCATCAACAACAACTCGCAGAAGAGTCAGCCGGACGCCAAAGAGGTCACCGAGGCTAAGGAAGCCCCGCCACCAAAGACTGCCGTCCAGTCGAAACACATAGCGCCCAAGCCAGCTCTGGAGCTGACCCCCAAACCCAAGCCCAGTGTCAGTCCCAGACACTCGCTTATAGCCAAGAAACCACCTGTTGCTTCCAAACCAGGTAGATACCACTGCATTCATGTCATAGGGAGCTGGGGCTTTCTTTGGGAAATATTCGCCTTCTCCGAATGTCATTTCATTGCTTGCATGTTTACAATGTGGGTTACATTCTACATGTGGTTCACTTCTCTGAAATCAAATCACTTAGTAACGTTTCTGCCACGCTAGGTCCTTTTGATTTCTCACAGGATAAGGCTCTCCAAAGAAATAGAAAGGCATTCAAAGACACACATTGCAATTCCCACACATTTTTATGTACTTTATGGCAACAGGCTTAAAACGGAGAATTTGCCCCAAAAGTAAATCATTTTGATATTTAATGAGAGCAAAGAATCTGTGCCTATAAGCAATAGCAAACAAAGAGCCCATGCCTAGCTATGCGTAATTATCCACAATCCACATTGTATTAAGAATTTCTTGAACGTTTTCCTTCATTACTACTGCAAAATGCATACTTGCCAACTAGTAAGATTTTATCAGATTCAGTCAGATTTTTTACGTTAAAAATAGCAAAATCAGATTTTCTGTCAGAGAAACCAGATTTTTGAAAAATATTTAGATATAACTTTCATGTGTATTTTCTGAGGATTTGACTGAAAGTAAGATTTTTAACTTCAGTTTGCATTTAAAATAAGATTTTTGCAATCCACAAGTAAGATATTTCATCTTGAAATGTTGGCAGGTATGAAAATGGCTCTTTCCTTGATACTGAATCTATTGTAATCAATCTTACTTGTTGGGTACATTCTCCCGCCGCGAATATGTTTTTTTTTTTTCTAGATATAAGAAAAAGAAACCATCTAGGTGTAGTTACGGAAAGTCCATTTTCTGCTCTGAAAGCCTTTCCGACATAGAAAAAAAAATAGTCACGTGTAGAGAGAAGTGCACTTTTTGAGCATTACATTTCTCTGAAACAAACCAGCAGTGGTCTGTACATAGTGGTTGCACTGTCACCAAAAACTTTCGGCACCTTTTTCAGAGAAGCTCGGGGTAGGTGGTGGGCTGGCACTCTCACTAGAAGTCCATGGTTGCAATATGCATTGTAGTGAGTTTTTGTGTTTTCGTTTTTGTTTTTTTTTAAAGAAGAAGAATCAGCCGTACACCTCTATCTTTTCAATTGTTGCAATTATCCAACAGGTAAGGAATAAAAAAAGTTGCATTGAGCATTGTAATCTGACATAGTTATATTTCTCTTGATGCTCTTCAAAAGAAAATTGCAAGCTCTTTTCAAGCAGCACTTTCCAGTTTAGGAGGTAAAATTTCGGTGAGTTCAAATACATCGGGGCAAGATTTCTTTATTGTTGTTTATTTATTTATATATTGATTGTTTTTCCTCTTTTTTTTGGGGGGGGGGATATTGCTATTTTTGGAGCATGTTGTTCTACACTCCATGCCCATCTTGTGAAAAACATGTTTCCGTAATAACGTCACTGTTCTCTGCACCCCGTGTCTCCATCATCCCTGTGTCACATCGTTTAGCAGGAGAGGGAGTGAGTCCGCAGGATTTGAGGAAGTCGCTAAAGCCGTTAAAACCCCCACCCGCCAAGAAACCAGGTGAGCTTCTAGCGGTCGCCATGCTCAAGCTGCCTTCCACAACAGAGCGCTTCTGCCAGAACGGTAGATGTTCGCTTTCTCTGTGTATTTGTAGTTCATTGTGGATTACTACTGAATGCTGGTTGGAGAATTTATCATTATTATTACTATTGTTGTTGTCATTGTTGTTGCTGTTGTTGCTGTTATTGTTGTTGTTACTGTTATCATCTTCACTGTATGTTGTTGTCATTTTCGCTGTAGATGATGTGGATGAAATGACAGAATGAATTTACAGATGGGCATCCTTTTTTTATTTCAGAAATTTTGCTTGTTGCCCAAGAATTAGGAAATCAACCACTGGCAAATGTTTTACTTCCTATCAAACACAAATGCTATAATTGATGCAGTTTTTAGTACCCTGGGGTACCAAATAGAAATCTGCCAAGATGTTACATTGCTTTTTGTAGTGCTGTACCCTGCATAACCAAAAAATAGGTGTAAGTAATTTCTAGTGCTTAGCAGAAGAAAATATTGTTGTAACAATGAGATCAGCAGTGGAGCATAACATAGCATAACATCAGCACTCATCACACACACTACACCAATGATTTCAATGTTACACACTAACAACAGCACCGCACTATACATTATGAGTCAACGGAAGAAGTAAAATTAAGTTATCATAGGACAAGTTCGTGGATTAGATGATTTCATTCTGAAGTACTGTTCAAAATTGTAATAACATGTTTTGAAAAAGTTGTAAGATAGTATCATTATTGTCATTATTGTGTGTTACGGTCAAAAGCTTCATTACAGGGCATAGGGGTCATTATCCCCTAGTGCTATTAAAATTTTGACCTCCATGATGGCTGTGTGTAAATATACTCCTTGCCAATACAAGATGGCGACATACAACATGGTACCCTGGGGTATCGCATGGTGCATCATATACAGTACCTCAAGATAGGAAATTACTAACTTTTTTCTTGAAAAGAGTTAAAGAGGACATCCAGTGCAAATATAAGTTAGTCTGATAAAAAAAGAGAAAAATTTCACAAGTTCAACAGTAAAAATTTGACTGAAATCGGAGGGAAAAGGAAGTTATGAAATTTTGAAGTTTTGATAATTTCTCCAAATCAGTTCTTGTACAGTGGGTATGAATATGCAAGTGAGTGAGGTAACCATGTCATACCCTCACAATTTTCCATCGATCGTGTAAAAAAAAAAAGACAAAAATTCAATGTTTTTGTCATTGAAGTATGAAACATGACATTATTCTGGGTTGAATAACTTCAGAATAGTGATCAGTTAGATATATGAGGATTTGAGCCATGAGCATAATTGCATTTGAATGAAAAACTGGAAATTTCAAAATTTGCTTACTTACATGCTTACTTTGCCATTTGCATATTCATAATGACTGTTTAAGAACTGTTTCCCCCCAAAAAAGCGAAACTTCAGAATGTCATAACTTCCTTATTTTTCATCCGATTTCGATCAAATTTATACCGTTGAACTCGTAACATTTGACTCTTTCTTATCAGACTAACTTATATTTGGATTGGATTTCCCCTTTAAGTAGCCCCTATAAAGTAATTGTACATGTACCTGAGGATACTTTGGATTCAGCAGGGTTACAGGGCAGATGCACTGCCCCTGCGCCTTCCCCTGCATCTTTCCTCTGTGCGGCACATTTTGTGTGTGCAATACTGGCCACTTTTATAGATGGATTTTATTCAAATTTTGTGTCTAGATGTGTCATTTAAAAATCTAGCCGCTTATTACTGTTGGTGGTTGCGCCCTCGTTTGTTTTGTCTTTACACATGAAAGTCTGACTTTTGAAGTTCTCTTGGTTTGCACTCTGCTGGGCAAATTTCTTGATAAATTTCCTTCAAGTTTTATACGGAGATGTATCATTATTGAATCTTAAAGGGGATGGCTAGTAACCGATCAGTGGGAATCAGTGGGAATGCTGAGGGATGATTGTTGCAATCCTTGTGGGATTCTTTTAACCCGTCGAGGACGAGTCCCGAGTATACTCGGGCAGGTGTCTATGGGAAATGCGTGTTGTAGCAAAATCAGTCCGTCCTCAACGGGTTAAGAGTATATTATATATCTACTGTTGTGTGAAAATTATTTACTTCAGAACTAATCGCCCCGTCACTGTACAGGCACGCTAACCTTGAAACATTAAACTGCACATTACTTGAACATGAGACCATTCTGAAGCAAATAATTTTCACACAACAATTCATTCATTCATTCATTTATTTCCATATCAAAACATAACATCTACAAATATCAAAACACAATTGCCTTGGTACATTTATACATTTTGATAGATATATAATGTACTCTTAAATGAATCCCACAAGGATTGGAACAATCATCCTCCAGCATTCCCACTGATTCCCACTAATCAGTTACTAGCCATCCCCTTTAACCGGTTCCAGTTTTGGTTCCTTTGGTAGGCAGGTCCATCATGGTAAATTCTTTACCCCTATACGTTAACAACCCAAGGAATACACTTCTGTTGTGTGGCGACTGGTATTTCTAGTTACTTGCAATTGTACATATACAATGTATGTGAATGGCTCTGCGCTATTAACAGGAACATAAACAACATGCAATTGAGTGAATCAAGCGTGCAAATGTGGTGCACAAATTAGTTTTACAAATATCCAAGCAGAATTCCTTGAGATCGTTTGTTCTGCAGAAATCCCATTCTTCCCCCTCATCTCAAGCAAAGCAAAATCTCTTGCATTGTACTTACACATGTGCGTCTCCTTCCCTTGTTTCCCTGTCTGTCTGTCTGTCTCTCACACACCCCACCCCCCCCCCCCCAGCCCCAGGAGAGAAACCCATGATTCCTGCAAAGCGGCCGAGCGACATCAAGAAAGCCAACAAGGCGGCCATCAACGGGGAGGCCGGCAAGGAGTCGCCCGCTCCGGACCCGGCGGCAGAGAAGACGGAGGAAGACACCACGTCCACCAGTAAAGATCAAGGGGTATTCGTTTGACCCCTTTGATCTTCAGCGACCGCCATGGTACACCAGAATCAATCATTCCCATGGCAGTGAACTCTTGTGTACTTTTTTTTTTTTTTTTCAAGTGACTTGCGACCAAAAATATCACACTATGACATACACTATGTAGGTTGGTTTAAGACATGGGTCACTAACTTTGGATTCCCTTTCAGTCTGATCATGGGAACACTCCAATAGACAAATAAAAATGTTTGTTTGTCTGTTTTGTGGCCAGAGTTTTATTGTTCTTACTTTGTATAAATGGTGTACAAAGAGCATTTTTCGCCTTTTTTTTTTTACTCTTTCATAAAATGAGTGGCTATTAGAAATGCACATTCCTCATAGAATAATGTACAACTAGAAGGCTTTAGAGAACAGTTACACAGCAGTTTCACCTTGGAGAGGCACCAAGATTAGTCACTTCAATGTGGAATAGAAAGACACATTCAGAAAACCAAGATATTTATGAAGCTAGGTTGAATTTTGACAGTGGTCTACAAGGTTATGACTATGGTTGATATGGGCCAATACAGACAATGTGCAAAGTAAGGATACTAGCATTGGTAATAATATATTGGTAATATATATGTTTAAAGGGCTTTTCCCCTAGGATACAAAGCATTGTGAGATCATGTAATTCCTAGGGCGGCATTCCTTGAGTCAAAATCTGCACAGGCTACTACTATGGAAGCGACAATGTAAGTTCAGTGAGTACATGGGGTTTCAGGAGTGGATACATCTTTGTATCTTCACTGTCTTAATGTATGTGTGTATATTTGCCAGATTTTGTTGTTGTTGTTGTTGTTGTGTGTCTTCACCAGGACAATCTGTAGGGTCCACAGTGTCTCAACAACTCTGAACTGAATGACATTTCTGTGTGCGGTTTGTCTGAGTTTAAAGGAACTACAATAATAGTGTTTTATAATAGAAGGAAAAGTTGTCATCTATATGTTTGCTAAGATGCAGTATTGATTCATGTATCTACGCAGGAAGGCAGTAAAAATTGGTCATCGGCTCTTAAAGAGATCTACGCCTGCATGCTGGATCATCCCATTCTACTTTGAACGATGTACTTACAGATTTACTTTCTATGTACCTGCAATGCTCAGTCTTTCATGTAGAGCATCTCAATCTTTAGCATACGCAGGAGGCTGCACGTAAGAGCAGCAAAGACGTAGAGGTGAGGAAGGGCCTAGTCAGAATCGGTGACAGCTTGATTTCTCTAATCCCAGTGCCAGACCAAGAGGTGTGATGTGAGACTGCAGTATTGGTGAAAAGTTATAGCGCATGACATTCTATTCAGAGTGCAGTTACCACCCATTTGCATGACCAGAATTGATCGTCACATTTTTTTCTTGAGTGTCCAAAGATAATGCGTTTAAGCTTGAGATATTTAAAGATAGTAAATGAACCATGATGTCTCCCATCTTTTACAACAAAATATTAATTTCCCTGCTGTGGAACATTCCATGAGATAAAAGCTATAGGTTGCAAAATATGTCATATGCCATAATGGCAAAAGGTTCAATTGTTGAAACTTGGGCAATAATATTCATGGTTGCATGTATGTCAATCGAATTGCTGTGGATAAATCAAAAATTTTCTTTAATTCAAATTTATGAGTGTATAAGCACCTATACTACTATAACTCATTCAAGCTTACAATGAAGATTTATCAAAAATTGCTGCCCCCCCCCCCAACCCAAAAAAAAAAAATCCTTTGTTCATTGATAATTGTGATCACTGTGAGTGATGTTACGACATGCTGCGCTGGGGATGACTTTGTCTGTATAAACAGTCATGCTTTTCTGCTTTATAGGAATTATGAGATTTGAAAGGGGAGAACGAGTTTTCAGAGATGTGTTTTCTCTATATAAACATTGTGTGTGTGTGCTTCAGCAGTTAATTTCTTCCTCATCGCTAGTCCATCTCCATGGAAACGGCATGGGATTTAAAGGATAGGTCACACATTGGACGATGAAGATATGAAGGAAGAATGCAGTGCTGCATAGTGGGTGTTCACAGGAGAGAACTGAGATGCAACTGGGTAGATTAGGTTTGCAAGACATCATTTGCATCTTGCTGTCCATGCTACAGAGAGGTTTCAGACTTGCAAAAAGAACTCGTTTTTAAACATGTTTCATTGCAGCTGTAGAGATGTGGAGTGTTCAGACAGTGGACAAGTTTCCTAATACCAGCTGTCTACTGCAAACGACATTCCTTGCAACAGCTGCATCATCATCTTCGTGATCAGGCAATCAAACAAGGCAATTCTCAATACATTTTAATACCGGTACATTCATGCGAGAGCGGAAGAAAAGAAGACATTGAATACAAGGTCCAATCCACACTCCACCACCACAATTATGCTTTAAAGGTTGAACTTTTTCAGACTGCAAACACTCTCCGGCACTGTTTAAAACTAAACTGTCAAAAACACCCAGACCACAATTGTTGGCTAAAGGTGATTTAAGAAGGTTTGTTTGGAGGAAAGGGAGATAATAGTTTTGCTTTTTTTACTCTAAAACAGAAGGTTTCGATCAACATTCAAAAGTGAGTTTCTGTACGTGTTTACAAGGAAAATCCTTTGTAAGGCTGAAACCCCCACAGATTTTGAAAGTGTAATCTGAGTTGTTGGATACTCGTGATCCACTAAAATCTAGTTGGGTAGGGGAGACATTTGCCTTCTCATTAACATTTATCTGTTCTGTTCTTTGATGATGTCATATAACAATCCTGTGGACTGTATGTTAATGAAATCAGTGAAGATGCAAGGGAAATATCAAGTGTAGATTTAGGAGGGGTTGGACTGAATATGATGGGTCAATATGTGAAACTCATTTAAAAAGAAATGACATACATGTATGTCTATTATACACTGTATTCTTGTGATGTGAATAGAACAGTAATGTACACATTTGTGTTTTTTTTAAGTGTCATTTATGCTATCTTTTTATTAGAATGATAAGTTTTTGTCATCAGTGGTCTGTATATGTTGGAATAAAAGCTGTAGTTTTGATATATGTACAATTGTATGTATTTGTTGTAATAAAGTTAATTTACTGCATACCAGCTCCGTGTGGAAGCAGTATGTTGCACCAGAAAGATTTAATTCCATTTATTCACTCGTATAACCTTTTTTTTAATTATATTTCAAAGACGTGCATTCATTGAAAGATTGTATTTTTATATTGTGTCCTAACTTGTTGCAACTTAATCCATTCGATAATCATGTGGTCTAATTGGAATTATCTTGACAAAAGGAAATAATTTGGTCCATATGTAATCATGTATTAAAGTGTCTTTCCAGTTATAAAAGTTATCCAAAGGACAATGTGTTAGTGTAGGAGACTTCCATAGTCCAGATTATGTCCCATGCAAGTGAAGATTTAATACCGATATTTGTATTGTACTATGTAAATCTGATACAGACATATTTTGTAAGTTTTAAGCAGCGTGTGGTGAGGCTGAGGTACTTCTTCACGTAACAAAGAGCACATAGTCTTCCTGAAACCTCCTCCAAAAATGTCTGCGTTACTCCCCGCTTGCATTCATGCCAGCTTAATGGGGGCTTTTTAGAATCCATAATTTGAATTATTTCACCAGAAGAAGATGTGACAGCTGGAATATTGTTAGTTGTTCTTCGTCATTCCTGATTGGTCAGACTGTACAATGAACTTTGACCCCCAGAAGTGTAGAACTATAAAGAAGCAGCTGATCTCTCCAAAGTTTCACTCTTTATCTCTATATCTAGACCGTGAATGAAGGGTGTTCACGATGATTCTTAACTGAGGTGCTTTATTTGATTCAGACTCTCTGGGCTTGCAGGAATGATCTTTTGACACTGAGTAGTCACAAAACACAAATCTTCTCTGACAAACAGATTGATTGCCCTTCAGTTTTCAATACACCTGCTTCTCTTTGGAAAGAAATAGCCATCTTTATTGATATCATTATATAAAAAGAAAATAGAAATCAGGACCAGATTATGTTATTCCTCTTTGGAGGCATAATTGAAGTAATTCTGCAAGAACTATGGCAAACTATGAACAGTTCCCAAATTTGGGTAATGTTATACCTTCAAGACACAACTGTGTCATATCTATTGAAATCATATTCAAGATAACTGCTTTATTATTTTTCTATGCTCAGTGGATATAAAAAGTTTGAGATAAAAAAAACAAACAAATGCAAGCAAAATGAGAAGGGAGAGAAAATGTACCATGCGATACTGTTTTCATAAATGTTTTTTCTTGCCTTGTGTACTATGATGTAGCAAGGAGGTCCAACATTCTTGTTGTCTTTGTTGGTATTATGATTCATGAATATTGAAAGCTCTACAAAAATTGATATATACAAAACTGGTGTATTCACAGATTTGATTCAGCTTAAAATCAGGTATTGGGTGTCCAAGGCAATTTCTATAAGATTTATCCAGTCATGTGTTGTGGAACATTTATTAAAATATCAAGTCTATGCAAGTTTATGGTTGGGGTCAGCCTGCTGTGGGTCATATGATCCATTCATGGAATTTGCTCCTTTAACGAGCTTTAAACTCTGTCTGCGTTGTTTCTTTTTAATGACAATTTTACAAATATACTGCTTTATAACCAGAAAGACAGAGGGGAGAAAAAAAAAGAGGGACAAAAAGACCCCGATAAATATGAATTTATAGTGCCATGGGTTGCCGTGTTACATATTTGAGCAGGATACGTCATGGGTACCGATAAGTATGATAGATTGAGGATCATTGTAAAAGTGAAAATTGTCCCTCATTTTGCGCGACCAAAAACTACCGTTAATATTTTTGCTGTTTTATGTTACACTGTTGAATGTTTTCATTCCACAAAATCAAAGATGTGAAATTCCTCCTACCTGGCAGGGCACGAAATATAAATTACTAAAAAATTCTCAATTTTACATTACCTGCTATTGGGAGTCATGTCCATGTTACATCTACTGTATATGAAGCACAATCAAGCTCTAAGAATATATTTCTAAGTGAATGTAATATTCATTTTTTATGGCTTAACTTATCAGGTAAGATAGAGAGATCATTCTCAGTAAAATTTCAAGAATATGGCACCATAGTTGTCACCATTTGTCGATGTAGTTTCCTAACTTTTGTATATGCACATCCATTCCAGGTTTTTGTGTGCAACTATATTACATTTTTGATTCCTCATGAAAATGGCATTCCTAACACTTAGATTCCACGTATTTAGGCTCCCGGGCAATCACATTGAATAGATGTAATGCAAAATCATGACAATGAGCCGTCGTTAGATATTGTGCACCCCATTGGGAAGTATTATCGTGGGTGTAAATCGTACATGTAATTAGAGTTGCCAATTTAGCAAACCAGAAATACTCTGCAGCTCTGTAATTGATAATGATAAACAACCAGCATGCATATTATATAATTGTTGTTTTAATGTACATGATTTGATGTATATTTGATGTTTTACTGTATATTCAAAAATGACAAAATCATGATGTTGATCTTCTTTTCTTTTTTTTTTTTTACATTTCATCTGGTGTCATTCCTGGTTATGTCAATAACATTCACCTCATATGGAACACATTGTGAATATGTAGTTTAAAGTGATATGTATTTGATCTTGCTCACATAACCATGATGATATGGCTGATACACCAGATGACATTGATGTATCTGCCAACCTATTTTATGATCGTATGCAGATCAGCTCTCTTGCACTCTCTCGATATATTAAAGAAACTTATTTTTCCAGTGAAAACCCGATGGTTGACCTAGATGGAATGATCAGTGGTTGACTTGAAACGAAACAAGACAAAAATAATGTTACAACTGCAAATGTTTCATTTTCCCCATTTGTAATGGCATAAGACGTAATTTGGGTGTATAAAAGTCTTGGAGTTTACTAACCCTGCAATCTTTAAATCATTGAAATCTGAGTGTAATTGACACTAAAGTATTTTGCTTTTATGAGCATGAAAATTGTTATTTTTTTCACATATTGTCTTCCACATATTTTTTACCATGACATACCCATTAGTTTATATTAATTTGTCAGTATGTATTCTAATTATGCAAATACAACAAATTTGGTTCTCCTTGTTTTGTAAAAAATAAAAAATGAAAAAATATCAGTTTACTTTTTACTATGTTCATCAATACTTTGTATTGGGTAACAAGACCTGTAGTGTCATCTCTTTCTTTTTTTTTTATTCATAATTCTTATTCCTGTATATGATATTCCATTTTAGGTTGTTCCTTTAGTTCTTGTATACATGCAATGTTAATGTAGAAACAAACTGTCATATAAGGAATATATTAAGCATAAAGGGGGATTATATTAAATTGATAATTTTGTTACAGATTCTACTTTGAGTCTCTTTCTCTGCATTACTCTTCATTTGTCTATCAAAAAAGTATGTATATATATATATATATATATATATATATATATAGGGCTCCACACTAACTTTTTTATTTGGTGGCCCGAGAGAAAAATTTGGTGGCCCCGAAAAAGCAATAAAAAACATTACAATTCCTGGGTTTTTTGTATGAGTCAAATATTCAAGTTTTATCATAGTAAGAATTGGAGGCTGGACATATCTACTCATAAATAAACCTCAACAAACTCGCAACACTCACTCTCAGGCACTCATTCAGTCCTCTTCATCCATCCTTTAAACAAATTTAACTGCTGAATGGTAAGACTAAGTATAAATATTCATTGACGGGCACATGGATTGCAATATCATAACATAAATAAATGACACTTTTCAAAAAAAAAATTGGTGGTCCGAGGCGGGCCACCAAATTTGCCCTTTTTTTAAATTTGGTGGCCCGACTTTCATTTTTGGTGGCCCCGGGCTACCGGGCCACCATTAGTGTCGAGCCCTGATATATATATATATATATATATATATATATATATATACTAGTATATAATATATATATATATATATATATATATATATATATATATATTATATATATATATATATATATATATATATATGTATTATATATATATATATTATATATCTACAATATATTATATATCTACAAAATGTCAAATGTTCAGGAGAGCCAAAAAACATGGCGGCCAAAAGCACTATAGCGAATGGGATAGCCTTTCCTTTGGCATGCCGTGGTGGCTTCATTTTTGGAGTAAGACAGTTGGGATTTGGTCAGGACATCACTTAATCCATTATTTTACCATTAATCCAAAAAAGTCATCTTCACCAAAATATTTCAGATACAAGGTCTTGTCACCCCAGCGACGATATATAATATGTTAAACTAGTAAATATTAACAAATTGGGGAAAAAATACATTGTACAATGTATTTACATTTAGTAACAGCAAATCTCATGCGTGAATATAAAGGACAATGAAGAAAAAAAAAAAGAAAAGACATTGCTACGTAGACCCCGTTTACAGTGCGGGGCCGGGCCGAGCCGCGGCCGAGCCACGGCCGAGCCCAGCCTCAATTGCGGGGCCGAGCCCTGCAATTTTGTCCGTTTACACCAAATGGTTTACACTGCCGGGCTCGGCCGAGCTTTTAATTCAAACCTTTCGACATTTTGTCGTAGTGGCGATCTGCTTGTAAACAAATGCAATTTGGTATTGTCTGGTTTTCAGACCCTTTGCCAAATGAATTCCGTGGCGACGAAGTTGCCGTTCAGGCAAAGGCCTTTGTCGAAGGAAAAATCCTTTGCTGGACAAAACCACCTTAAAACTATACTAGTTTTCGACGTTGAGGGGGTTAATATCGTGAATAGCAAAATAGTACGGGCAGAGGGTCTGGAAGCCAGACTAAAATTGGCCGCGCATTTGGCCCAGTTTGCGTTTACACCAAGAAGAGGCCGGGCTCGGCCGCGGCTCGGCCACGGCCGAGACCACCTCCAGAGCGTGGCCAAATGCGCGGCCAATTTTGGCCTCGCATTTGGCCTTTTGCGCGTTTACACTGAAATGAAGGAGGGCTCGGCCGCGGCCGAGCCTCGCACTGTAAACGGGGTCATAGATACAAGGCCTACTACTGTTACCTACTTGGTGTGTCAAAAAACATTTCCCACTTTTGATTATTAATAGTTCAAAAACTGTAAAACTGTCATTGATATGAGTAATAGCTGAATAGTGTAATTTTGTTGGAGGTGATTTGAATGTGAAAGCATAAATCAGTTTCATTAAAGGGGATGGCTAGTAACCGATCAGTGGGAATCAGTGGAAATGCTGGGAGATGATTGTTCCAATCCTTATGGGATTCATTCAAGAGTTCATTGTATATCTATTGTTGTATGAAAATGATTTGCTTCAGAATGGTCTCATATTCAAGTAATGTGCAGTTTAATGCTTCCAGGTTAGCGTCCCTGGTCAGTGACGGAGCATTAATCTGCACATTACTTGAATATGAGACCAAAATGATATCAATAAAGTATAAGTCTTTATCAAACACTCTAGAGTCTCGGTGCAATTTACGGCGCGCCGTAGTCACACACACTAAATGCAAAATGTGTACGATGTGTATGGATATATGAGTGTTTTTGTGTGTTGAGTGACAAAAAAAAAAAGGGCACATGTTATGTTTCTACATGAAATAAGGGGAAAACTTTGGGCAAAATACATTTTCGTTTTCAGTTCGTGTGGTTATTCTTATTGGTCTCAAAATCACCCCCCCCCCCCCCAAAAAAAAAATCACCAAATTTTGATTTGGTTACCAGGCTAAAATTTTGTCACCAAACAACATAAAAAAATTTTCAACCTTTTTGGTTACCAAAATCATCATCTGGCAACACTGAACTGCCGTCGTGCTGGACTGTCTGGCTAGGTCACGTCGAAAGAGCCATAAAAGGCTAATGGGAATAGTCAAGATAATTGTCCGTACTATGGGCGATTCAGCTGCGCGCTCGCCAAAAGTCATACAGTAATTCATTCATATTCATACTCATTGCGCGTGCGTCAAGGTCAACAACGCGATGTTTTAGGAGTTTATACATGTATGTATAAGCAATGATGTCAATTATTCAAGTTGGTTTTTTCTTTCTTTTCTTTTTGATAAACAAGCAGTGCTCTGGGACCGTATTGGTGTACATCAATCAGGTTTGGTTTTTACGCAAATTTTCAAGGGAGATGCGAGGTGGATTGTGTATTGTTAATATCGTGCGTGACAAAAAAAAAAGTAGGCGAAGAAATAGAAATATTATGCACTGCTACTTTTAATATCAACATCTAATGGTTGACTTGGTTTTTAATTCAACTTTGATTGGTATTTGACATGCAAATCACAACATTTAATGTATTTCCGTTCACAGTAGGTCTTCTTTCCTTTATTTCATTGTTCTGCTGTTTTTGCCATTATGTGGATTCAATGTTTCGTTGCAATGATAGTATACATATCTGTTGGACATGGCATATTAAAAAGAAACGACACAAAATGAAAAACCTTGGCATATTTATCGGATTTACAACACACTTCAGAGGAGAAGGAATATAGAACAAAAATGAGAAACAATTAAAGTTAATAGAATTTGTGACGTTGGAAACTTTCCCTTTACATTGAGTGTTTTAAGCGTAGGCAAGGACAAGGTGTCCAAAAAAAATGATGATATGCAGATGGCTATGCCATAATGTGCACAAAATATGATAATCCTCACCAAAAGTTATACCTGGGCATGATTTACGGTTACAGTATTTATCGTAAAGATAAGATTTAAGATTTAAGATTTAAGATGTATAAACACTTGCGCGAGACACTGTATACACGTCTAATACAATCGTCCATTACATCAGTGTATAAATTCCATCTCATTAATCGGCAATTCCAAGGTGCATGATATTATGCAGGTAAATGTTCAACCAGGTGTACAGTTGACTACCAATCATTTGCCATGTCTCTGCTTCCAATATCAACAAAATAAGCAACAACAAAAAGAAGTTTTTGGATAGTTTTTACCTCTTAATCGAATAGGATTGCTTTAAAAAGGAGAGAGAGAGAGAAAGCGTCGTGTAATTTCTTAATTACCACATTATCAATCAGTTACTACGATATTATGTATTACATTGTTATAACGCTCTTACAAACTATTGGTTGTTGGAAACACGTTGATTATCTACGAGATTAAATAGCAAGCTTGATCACTAATACACGACATTATTTGATAATACATGATAATCATTCATTTTAGATCTGTTCGTAAAGACATGCTGCAGAAAAAAAAAGATTCCGAACCATCACCAACGACCTTATTTCCGTTCCAATTTAGTGACTGCACTATTTTTTTTTGTGTGTGTATTTGTTTGTGAGTGAAAGCCAACTTTACTTTTATTGTGACAATTATCATATCTCTTAAAATGGCTATATCAGAGTTGCTGTAAACAAGAATCACGTTGTTTATCCACGAGATTAAATAACAAGCTTGATCACTCTTGGTCTTATATTGTATACACGATATTATTTAATATCTTTGCATAATAACTATTTATTATGCTTCTCATTCACTTCACACAGGTACACGAATATCTGCCTTCTTGCTCTTGCTTATGCACGTTTTTCACTCCCAAAAGGACATCGTCCTACAATCCTGCATAGAGTTCTATGCGAAAGACGGTGTTTGTTTCGGAGTTCCAAGAAATAGGGAGAAGGCGGAGATAACGGCAAGACAACGGATCGGGAAGACGATTGAATACTACCGTCTGACTGTCCCAGTTGGCAGTGAAGATCTGAAAGAAGGAAAGAGAAGGGAAAGTGTGTTTGTAAGATTATTAAAAAATGTACACGTGACTGGGTATTAATCATGCCTATCACATAATTTTTCCTACGGCATGCCATTAGATAAGTATAACGCTCATTAACACTGCCACTTCGAGATGTTGGTTAGGCCTACATAAACGTGCGAGAATGCTTCGTTTCGTTGCGCGCCTAAATGGTTGGCGCGCATCGGATTCTTTTCAAACGACAACGATGTGCGCCAGAGGTCACTATTGATAAAGCAAATAATACACATTACCTTTTTTTCAGGCATTAGTATAATCACCTACACTAGGTACCTTTGAAAGAGTCCAAACACCGTTGGCTCTTCTCATCCAGCAGTGACTGCGCAGAAACTTCAAAAGTTCATAACTTTTGAACGGATTGTCCAATTTCCACCAAAACTTTCACTGATGTGCATTACTAATATTGCTGCATTCACTCAAATTACGTGTATATGAAGATGGACTTGTCATTAAAGGGGATGGCTAGTACCTGATCAGTGGGAATCAGTGGCAAGCTGGGGGATGACTGTTCCAATCCTTGTGGTATTCATTTAAGAATGCATTATGTATCTATTGTGGTGTGAAAATTATTTGCTTCAGAATAGTCTCATATTCAAGCAATGTGTAGTTTAATGTTTCCAGGTTAGCATGCCTGTACAGTGACGGGGCGATAAAACTGCACGTTACTTGAATTATGAGACAATTCTGAAGCAAATAATTTTCACAAAACAATAGATATATTATAATGTACTCTTAAATGAATCCCACAAGGATTGGAACAATCATCCCCAGCATTCCCACTGATTCCCACTGATCAGTTACTAGCCATCCCCTTTAAACCGTGATGTGAGACATTCGACTATAGGAGGAGTCATTATTTTCTTACCATGTCTCCACAAGATTCCTGAACAACATCGAAATTTACTCCATCTGTCCCGGAGGATACTTTGTAGGATGTCACCCATGATCCAATGTCAGGCTTACTTCCCTGGGTGGCTATTCCGACGACTTCAAGCTGGGTCAGCAGATCCACCTATTGAAAAGGTTTACCAGAGTTGCGCTTGATAATAAAAAGCGTATCAAAAAAAAAGGTAATCCAACTTTGGAAGGCTACTATTCATAATCCTCAGCTATCGAGAGCAAAATGTTGGTTGTGAGGAAAGGAGAACTCTTTCTCTTTCCATTGATACCTAATTATGTTGACAAATGTCATGCATGACTGAGCACATAAACTTTAAAGACAGCAATGAAATATCGCACTTTTCCTATTTTCCTATTTCTATAAAATAGTAGCCATCCAAACTTGGATTACCTTTTTTTTTTTGTGACACGCACTGTAGAACCCCATAATAGATAAAAAAAAAAAAAAAAAAACTCTCATAAAAGACGCACACCACTCAATAGACCTGCTTCACCTTTTCCACCAGGACACTAATCACATCTGAACACAGTTAAATCGTATTTATTGCAAAAGGGAAGTCTCATTAATTGTCATTAAAATAGTCATGGCTTTATATAACATGGCTACATTACATATTTCATGGCTCTAAAGTAGGTCTGTGGCCTTGGCCCGTTAAGAAATAGAAGGTCAGCACTTCTTCAAAATATGTTTAGGTGGCTCTATCAGGACATCAAAAACTTGTGAGTGTGTTTACATTGTTTTATGTATTTTTCTCATCCATCATATTAGGGGAAAATTGAAAGATTTTCATAACTGCAACATTCTAGCTACCTGAGTCGGTCAGGCCCCAGGGTAGTCATGTCTCCAGTCTTCTTGGCTAGACATGTCAGGGCTATACTTTGGTCCAATTTCGGCGAAGCGTGTGTTTTGTTATATTTTCCTCTCTCAAATTTGAAGTCCAAATTTTAAATTTCCCAGGATCAAATGAGATATACCTTCTTCTTTTTTTTCCAAATTCAACCATTTCATGAATAATTAATGTCTTGAAAAATCATGTTTATGCTACGATACAATAATTATTATAATAAATCATTTCACTTCCAATGTTTGGGGTTTTTATGTCTTTTATCATATTTGGATTTTTATGTCACAGTAATTTTGATATCTGAAGCACTTTTCATTTCCGCCAAATTTCCATTATAAATCATAATTGATCGTATTTGGATTTTGTTAAATTGTTTTATTATTTATGTTCTCCTTTAACTTTCGGGCCCGTAATTTTTTTAAATTCGAGTTATAAAGACTTTGTGTTGCCATATTTGCTCCTTTTTTTTTTCTTTTTAAAAGCCTACGCCTGGTTAGGCAATTCTTTTAGGTGTACACTTCTACTATACAGAAACTTTTTCATATGAATAAACATAACAAACTGAAGTCATTTCAAATATAACCACTTCCATATAGGGCCTACACAATATGCTAACATTAGTTATAAACAGACCGTATGTACAAGTTTGTGTATTCAATATCGGAAAATGATTTACACATCATATCTGGTAGACATAGATTGTGTATGTGCCGGTGTGTGTTTGTTCACGGAAAACATAAACAAAATTTTCATGGAAAAGAAGGAAGAATGTGCGAAACAAGTGCGTATATTTTATTGGTTTCGGGGGTGATTTCTTTTTCTTGTATTTGTTGTTGTTGCTGCTGCCCCCAAACTTTGCTTTTCGTTTTAGCATACGAGCCGAATTTATACCTGAATCCACTCGTATCCGCTTGGCACTACACCTGCATAGCTGGGGTTATGGTTGAGGCGCCAGAGGGCGCCAGAACCTATGCTTGCGGAGCCAGATATCTGGAGACTGGAATTTAGTATATCCTCACTCTCCATCCCCAAGGGCCTGACGTCATTCGGAACTCCTGGAGTTAACGTAAAAAAAGACGGTCATCACACACCACGTGGTTTTGACATGTTATTAGAAAGATATAAGATTGTTATAAGAAAATGTTAAAGTGTAACACGTAAATGTAACACGTGAGCATGAACAAAACACAAATGCACACAATGCACAAGCATAATATTGGTTTTTATCAATGCAAATGAGCGATGAATTTAATATTGCTACATCACGAAGCGGATGGACAGGAGTGCTCCCGCATACAGTATTCGTGGATAATGTCAAAAACTGACCTGGGGTCTGCTCGTATACTTCCAGTCGCAGACAAATATGTATACGGTAGGTGATCGGCGCAACTCTCACCGCCTGGCAGTTTTGTGGGCGTGGCAGTGCGTTGTAGACTACCGTGTTGCTATCAACGTTACCGTGGAATGTCTGTGGCAGACACAATAGTTTTTTATTAGCTGCAAATACTTATGGTTGCTTAAGCGGCTACATAGGCTACAAAGTGACTAACTAAAATTGAAGAAAGCGTCTTGCCTAGGTCGACAAATAGTGGCTGTCAGGATTTGGAGTGTACTTGTTCATTTTTTAAATGTTTTGACAAATATATGGATAATGAATTGAATAATAGTAAAATTTAACACAACGTGTCGAAAGCAACTTAGTAATTATAGTATTTTCTCACAAGGAATGAAGAGGCAGTGGATGTTGGTTCTTCATCATTAAACATATTGATAGTTGTAGGACAGAGAAAAATGAACACAAATTGAAAAAAAAAATCACATGATTTTTTAATTATTTTCATGTTTCACATTTTCCGAAACAAATTACCGATCTCGGCTTATTTCCTTTTATATAGTACAGCTTGTTCATACACATTCATATAAATGTGATATAATATCAAACTATATTGATGCATATATTTTTGTTTTTGGTTTTACCTGTATATGGGATCGTGCCCAATCGAACTCGTCTATGGCTAGTATCTTTTTCATCTCATTGCAAATCAATGAAAATATTCAGATATTATTGTTTTCACATTATATTTTGTCTACCTAACATCAATATTAACGAAAAGTTGATGAAATGGTTATGAAAATGAACGGATTAAAAATATATATAAGAACGCTATTTGTTTCTATTCTTTCTCGACATTCTCTCCAGTGGACTCTGGTCCTGCTAACTTTTAGTTAATCATATAGGGTGTACATACACCTATAAGTTAATGGAGTTAACATTTTTTCAAGTTATCGTGAAACTTATGGGAATTAAATGAGTTAAGTATTGTAACGAATGTTGATAAGCAGAAAACCACTGACCATGCAGAACAATTGTGCCTTGTTGTATATGAAAATAGTCCACTAGAGAATTCTGTGTTCTACCCTATATCAAGGTATGCACCCGAATATTCTTTGTTTCTTATAGTTTTCACATAATCTGAATTACCCGAATACTTTTTGCGAGTTTAAAGAAATACATTAGGTATTGATGTATGAATATCGATTGCTCTGACGAAGCGAGGAACTTCTTGGATAGAGGGACTTCTTGGATCTATGATGGAGACTTTCGAGACGGAGACTTCGTGTCATGCATTTAGACAAGTCCTGTAACAACTCATGTCGATCATGTGTGTCAACGAAAAGTATCTGCCAATAAACTAAGCAGTTTGCTCGGAAATACGCTCTTCCAATTGAACTCCATGTTGTACCTCTCTCATCGTGATGGTGAATTGTGTGAATGTATCTGCACCTTATAACTAACGTACTCTATTCACCAATCATAATTGTCCCTCAATTCAATGAATGCTAAATTTGTAAGTACAAGTTCAAACACTTCAGGTATAAAAGTATGTAAAGTCATAAAGAGCAGTTGATATATAAAAGTGTCCTTGTGATATGTCTCCATTCACTTAATCCAGAAATATATTTATCTGTTCCAAGGTATACTCAGATGACCCGTACAGTGAAAATATCATTAACTTAAAAAAAATAAAGAAATTAATGATCTCGCATCTACAATTTCTTTGCTTTGAAAGTGGACATATGCAAATAATGCAAATTGCATAATGGATTTGAGTTTTGATGCAGTATTAAAATGAATCTGTCCTTTTAATACTTCATTTGAAACACTGGAAAATTGCAGTACTTACTGAAGACATCTGAACTTTGATACTTGACATTTGATGGAATTTATGCGTGTATCATCACGTTTTGAACTGTTCATTAAAATAAATGATTATAAGCATGAAGTGTACTTCCTGTTTAATTTGTAAATAGATGTGATGGAAATTCGATTGTTACCATAGAACTTCCCGAAGCATTGCAGATTTCATTCACGGGGTTGAAGGTCGTTCCGTTGGCACTGCACATAACTTTGTACGAAGTCACCCACCGACCTTGATCTGATCGACCCTGCGTTGCTATGCCAACGATGTGGTGAGGAGACTGAAAATCCACCTTGGGATATATATTACGGTTTAATCAAGATCATTGTGCTCCTTACACTTCACAAGTATAATGTTCTTCACAGTTCTTTAAGAACACACAGATGATTTTCTTTCATTTTGACATTCTTAATTTTCTGAGAAGAAACACATTCCCGCAAGAAATAAAAAAAAAAAAATCCCCCAAATCAATATCAAAGCAGCACTTCTTTCCACCTGTCCAACAGACTATTGAAGAAAAATCTGGAAACCTTGTTTATTTCTTGTTAATTCTGAAAACGTCATCGTATTATGATGTTCGCTATATAAGGGCGCTAAGTATTCTTGTTGACCTTATCATTAGCAAAATCTTTGAATAGTCATTAGAGGGTAAAAGACGTAAACTTCCTCGAAATCGCATGAGTATGACAGCAGATATTAACAGCAGACTGTCTCTCCCTATTTCTCTCTTTTTTAACTTGACTTCTTTTCCTTTATTATGTTTATATTATTCATTATCGGTTGCCAAACAGTTACACTCACTGTATTCATTTTTTCGTTGCAATCATTCTGTATGCAAATTAAAATGTAGCACATGTGATTATATTACGGATTATGAATGTACAAGGAAAACTGGTGAAAATAGTCACATTACTCTTTACAATGTAATGTTATATTTGTACAATGGCATTGACATTGCTTAGAATTGATGTACTTTTAAAGAAATGCCATATGGATAATAAATCAAATAAATCATATCAAATCAAATATATATGTATATATATATATATACATGCATGGTGTGAGAGAGAAAGAGAGAGAGGTACACAAACATACGTCTAGAAAGATAGATAGAGATAGATATATAGATAGGAAGATAAACGTATTGTAGGTATATAGAGGCAGATGAACGGCACACCAGAAAGAGAGAGAAAGATAGACAAATGAGAAAATGAAAACAACTTTGCCCGCAGTCTGTCGCTCTCTTCCTTTCTCAAATATAAAAATATGTTGTACCTGGATCCACTCGTTATTGGAAAAAGGTTTGTCGGCACACCACGCTCCCGCAGTACCGGGCGCATGATTCATATGCAGTCGCCCCCTGGCGGGTCCAAATACATTTATGTCCCCTTGGCTAGTGCTGGATGCTGTGATGCTGGAGTTGGGAATGGCGTAGCTCTCTAGGCCGAGAGGTACGGCATCCCTTGGTATGCCTACCGGATGGAGGAAGAGGATAATTATGGATGACTTCGTAATACTCTTTCGTGTGGTGAGGAGTGAGATTGACAGACCGCGTGGGGTATGTATTTTGGTAAATTGCACATTTTGGTAAATGACCAGCATGTGCAATTTACCAAAATGTGCCGTAACTATGTTACGGCACATTTTGGTAACTGCACATTTTGGTTTAAAAAAAAGAAGAAGAAAAAGAATAGTTATTGTTACCAAAATGTGCCGATAGTGCACCTATACCTGACGGGATCAACTGTTACCAAAATGTGCAGTTAAAAGTGGATTTGCCTGCACATTTTGGACAATCTGCACATTTTGGTAACTGAACTAAAAACCCAAAGAATGTCATTAATTTGGCCGCATATGGGGACTGCGAAGAACCTGCGTGGGAGTTGCCTGCGAGGTGCTGCCGCGAAGGGCCTCCTACAGGCGTTCTGCGTGTACCCCCGCGACTCACCCGGAAAAAAGTTTTGGTCATGCTCTAAACTTGGCTGCGGGTAAATCGGACTTGCGTGCGTACCTCCGGGCATCATACGGGCGCTAGGTACTGTCAGGTGTGGACCAACTGCGGAGAGCTCCGGGTAGCAAATTTGCTTCCCCGCAAGTCAACCCGCAAAACTTCCCCAGATACGGTATGACAAGGCCTTGAGCATGCTCAAAATATTTCCGAGTGGGTCGCGGGGATACACGCAGAACACCAGTAGGAGACCCTTACCGGTAGCACCTTGCAGGCAACTCCAACGCAGGTACTTCGCAGTACCCGTAAGTCGCTCGTAACAGAAAACGGATCGGTTTCAAAGCTCTCACGCAGGTCACACGGAATACACGCAAGTAGAAGGTAAGTAGCACGCGTCTAGCAGGTAAGACACAAGCGCGAAACTCGCAAACATTCTTGTCTGCCCGCAGAAAATTTTCCTGCGTGCTGGAAAATCCCTACTCGAAACAAGCCCGCGCAGCTTGCCCGGAAAGGTGTGAAACGGCCTTACAGGCCGTGTCAAATCTTTCCGGGCAAGCCTTGCGCGCGACTTGCGAAGAGCAATTTTTACTACCCGGAGGTCCCCGAAAATGACCTGCACATAACAGTACCTAGCACATATCTCACCCGTAGTCGCCCGGAGGTGGGCACGCAAATCCTTTTTACCCGTAACCATTCTTTTTTAGGCCTTGTCACATCTTTCCGGGGAAGCTACGCGGGCTTGTTTCGTGTGAGGATTTTCCAGCATACCGGACAATTTCTGAGGGCGGACGGATTTAGGCGAGTTGTGCATGTGTCTTACTTGCTGGATGCGTTCTACTTATGTTCTTCTTGCGGGTATTCTGTGTGACCTGCGTGCCAAGCGCGTGGGTGGTGACAACTCAGAAATTCATCCGAAGGAATGGCAGAAGTCCAACAGAAATGACAGAATGTCATTATCTTGGCCGCACTGGCCGCATACGGGGACTGCGAAGTAACTGCTTGGGAGTTGCCTGCAAGCTGCTGCTCAAAACTTGGCTGCGGGTAAATCGGCCTTGTGTGCGCAGCTCCGGGCAACTACGGGCGAGATAATTTTCCTACGTGCTGGAAAAACATTACTCGCAATGAGCTCGCGTAGCTTGCCCGGAAAGGTGTGAGACGGCCTTTAGGCTACCGAACTCATTCGGTGGGGACAAAAACCAACTGCGCTTACAATAACGTATGTTTTTGTGATGATTGTGGAGGAGCAGGAAGTTACCAAAATGTGCCGTCAATGTCCTGCACATTTTGGTAAATTTACCAAAATGTGCAGTTACCAAAATGTGCCGTAACATGTTTCGACACATTTTGGTAACACTGCACATTTTGGTAATTTACCAAAATGTGCCGTAATATGGTAGGCATTTGTATGGTATAAAGTTGAAAAAGTTTCATGTTCGCGCAACTATGAACATCGTGCATTTTTATTTAAATGTCAGATGGCATTCTCCTGCAGTATTCGCCTGAAAACAAATCAACGTCTTTTTCAATACAATGGTGTGTTCCAAAACAAATCTGATTGGGACATAACGTGTATATTTTATATTTTGGTCGCTATAGACGTATTCATAAATGAAAGAGTAATTGACATCCGTCCAACAACACACATAAGTTAGTTGTCTCTGATTAGTCATTTTGTTGCCGCCATTTCTAAAAAGATACTATTAGATAATTATATATTAGATTTTTTTTTTTGTCATGAGTTCCTTTTTTCTAATCTATTCACCAGACTTCGGAAGCAAAATTCAGGGCCAGATTTTTACTTTTGCAATCGCTAAGGTCATACACACCAGAATCAGGGGTTGTTGGATTATCGTCGGTTGTTTGTGAGACTTCCGTTGTTATGCCTGTGTTTGGGGCGTCTCCAGAGGTCGTTGGGACATCGTCGGTTCTCGGTGAAACATGCGTTGTCTCTTCATGTGTGTTATGCGTATCTCCTTGAACGGAAAATGAATGATGATTTTTATGATTTTTTTTTTAATTGTTATGAATTTATGAGTCGCAGTTTTCCAGGGGTGTACTACCGATTCATAGAATAAAATATGATATATGGAGGCCTATATGTTATACGCGCTGTCTAAAACAGAAATCAAAATATATGTCACAGTCGAATATTTCAACCCGATTTGATTGTGGAGAACGTAATTATGTGTATAGCGATGATCCTTGCACAGCTTCATTTCCAAATATTAACACCGATGCTTTAAGACATTAAATCCACCCTCGTCCCCCAGTGCCATAGAATTCTATCGAGGTAAAGGTAAGTTGCCTCTGATCATGAACCATTAAAAGCATGCGTAAAACAATCACAAAGTTGGATAATTTTAAACAAGGAAAACAGAAATACAAAAACGAGAAGTGAATCACATAGTATATATATCATACGATGTAAGTAGTATATAACTAAGATCATTTAGGCATGATTTTAAAGGATAACAATAAAGTAGGTATGGAAAAAAAGAGTGGTCCTTTAAAAGATAAGGTTGTGATACATGGATCACTCAAACATGATGAATAAATGAAGAGTTTGTTTGCAAAAACCGATAAGTCCATTTTTGAAGATTTTGAAGTATGGTGTCTGTCATAAAGTACAAAATAATACCTTTTAAATGATATATCGGCCACCACATATAAAGGTACATTTTTGAAGTTATGGTCAAAAGAAGCAAAAGTTTTTCTTATTATTCTCTTTATTTATCTTGACCTTCAATCGCAAATATCTCCATTTGGCAAATATGGACTTATCGGTTTTTGCAAACAAACTCTTCAAATATACATCATATCAAGGATCATACCGGATTCTGTGGTCGATGGAATACCGCCGGTTGTTGGTGATGCATTCGTTGTTGCAGTTTTCTCAGTCGTTGCTACATCTTAAGAGAAAAAGTTTTGGTGCAAAGTCAAAGAAATAAGATTTTATACAGAAAAGTAATTCCCTTGTGGCTCGTCTACCACCCTTATAGGATTATCTATCATATCAGGAACCCGATAACAAAAACAAAAAACAAAACTAAAGCTTTAAAACAAGATGTCCAGAGTGAATACACACACAAATACACACACACACACACACACACACACACACACACACACACACATATATATATATATATATATATATATATATATATATATATATATATGTGTGTGTGTGTGTGTGTGTGTGTGTGTGTGTGTGTGACCGTGCATCACAAAACCAACAAAAAATCGTACCCCTTGATTTACGTGAGGACTCAAAAATGTCAACCGAGTCTAAGTTTTTCATATTTTCTGAAACAGCTCTCCTTCTTCTACATTATTCTTTACGATCATAACATGAATGCGAAAGTTTGTGTTCAGTGCCCCAGTTTTTCCACGACCCTTTCGGGGGGAGAGTAGAATGATCAGGTATGTCTTTTAGAGGCCCCTTTTCATTTCTCGAAATCCTTTGTACACTCTTCACTTTCAAGTCTATTTACTTTTTAAAGGAAAACGCTACTGCTTTGAAAGTTGGCATTAATCATGGACAGAATGTGTTAAAAGAACATGCCCAATTTCAGCTTAATCTGGCAATCCATTCATTGTTGTTGCTTCGGTGGTTTACATCCTGTGTTCTGTCCCTTTCATCACACAGCTAGCACGACTTGGTAAGTTGGTATTAGATTAAGCGCTTGAATAGACCCTGTACTTCAGAGCCTCTTTTCTCAATTCACACTTTTCCAGAGTGTGTGTTTTCTTTCCAGTATTTATATAGGTTAGGGGAGTCAATTTGAATTGAGTTATACATCATTTTAAAGCTTAGTGTCTGCTATTTTGACGTCTGGCGACCTTCTGTTGGTTTTGTGATGCACGGTCACATACACACACACACACACACACACACACACACACACACACACACACACATATATATATATATATATATATGCACGGTCACACACACACACATACACATATATATACATATATATATATATATATATATACATATATTATGTATATATATATATACATATATTATATATATATATATATATATATATATATATATATATATATATACATATATTATTATATATATATATACATATATTATATATGTATACACTCAGCAAAAAAATAAAATAAACACTTTTTCAAGTTCATCTTTCTCATGGATTATTTGGCTCATATTCATTTTTTATTTACTTGCCTATCAACCTAATAGGTCAATAAAAAGGGAAACTGCGGCATGATTGAACACATTCGTTTTTCACTTCCAATCCAAGGCACAAAAGTAAAAATAGCCAAAAATGGACAGGTTGTTATTCAAGCGTATGTGCTCTTCCATATAACAATAAAACAAGAGACAGATTCTACACAATAAGAAATGCAAATTGATTTGCAAAATTCATCCTATGATCTTTATAACTTAAATGTCTCTATAACCCTCCAAAGACAAAGAAAGGCAAAAATAATGGAGGAAAATGAAGAATCTTCTGTCAAATTTGTATTCAAAAGGCATAAGAGAAGAAGCAATGGTAACAAAGATAGTAAAAATTTGAAATGTTATTCCAAAATTAAGAAAATGTGAAATAGTATTTGGTTCTTGAATTTGCCAAATGAATTCTTCAATTCCTTAATGAAAAAAGGAAAGTAGGAAATTCTGTCCATTTTATCCCCTTTGCGGCGTACTCCGTATGTCATTTAAACTTTGAGCTGACAGAAAATTATTCTGTTCCCCCTTCAGTTTCCCCACTATATTTTGTTTGAGAATACAAAGAAAAACAAGGGAACGACAATTTATTTCTGCTATTTCATTCATGTCTTTCATTGCGTTAAATTGGTCGTTCGTTATCATTGTTACATTGAAGGGCATTTGCATATCAATTTCAATATATAAATTTCTGCAAATTTTACTTATGTGTCCTGAAGGACAAAAATGAATGTGTTCACTCATGCGTAAAATTTTCCTTTGTATAGACCTACCAGGTTGACAGCCAATTAAATAACCTTTAATTTGGTACATGACACAATGATTTCTATCGAAATCTTCTATGAAAAAAACGAACTGAAAAAGTCTTTACTTGCTTTTTTGCCGAGTGTATATATTATATACATTAATTATATTATATAATTGCATTTATATATTACATAATCGTACGCAGTGCTCAGCTTGAAACTGTTAGTGTAGGATTATCAATGGTTACCGGGGAGACAATTGAAATAAATATGGGATGGGGATGCGGTAATGGTTTATGGTAACATATAGCATTTGATGGATGGTAAATTAAAGCGCATTTATCTACTGTATATGTGAAGGACAACTAGTCCGTTTGCAAATATATTTGTGTATGTATGTTTGCCATTTCAGTGAGTGTACATTAACGAGGGCGACTGAGTAACGTTATACCAATACATAGATTTTAATAAAAAAATATTGTCCGTTGAAAATAATAATCAAAATATTTCTTTGATTTGAATAAGTAGCATGTAAACGTTAAGTAGCATCAATGGATGGTATCGGAGAACTGTGGGCTTGAGTATAATTGCATTATTTAATCTGCTATTTGGCATGAATTGAAAGAAGGATTTAAAGGAATATCTTTAGAAAGCGTGGATATGAAAACAGCTTTACATCGCTGCAAAAAACGGACACATGCAAGGGTTTTGTGTTGATGGTGATTGATCTGTGCATTTCAGACAAGGTCAGACAAAAACCCATTGTAACTAACGGAATTGATTTAGTGAACTATTTGAAAACCAATTCACCGTCTACCTTGGGTAATATAACTGGAGGTCTTCATCACGAAGAAATGTGCTTTGTTGTGATTACAAAATCAAAGTTTGTTGTCATATTAATATTTGTTATAACAATGCATATTATTGTATTACTTAGGTTGAAAATAATGTGTGTGAACGAACGCAGTACTTTCAATTCTCTGCTTTGCATGAGCTATTGTTTTATTTGTATTGATTCAGTGTGATTAAAGACGTAGCGTTTTATGACATCTTTATTGGTGCTAACCCCATGGACATATATCCAATCCAGTGGAATCCCAATTTCACCACACACACACATGTATGTATGTATGTATGTATGTATATATATATATATATATGAAGAGTTTGTTTGCAAAAACCGATAAGTCCATATTTGCCAAATGGAGATATTTGCAATTAAAGGTCAAGAAAAATAAAGGAAATAATAAGAAAATCTTTGCTTCTTTTGACCATAACTTCAAAAATGTACCTTTATATGTAATGACCAATATATCATTTGAAAGGTATCATTTTGTACTTTATGACAGAGACCGTACTTCAAAATCTTCAAAAATGGACTTATCGGTTTTTGCGAACAAGCTCTTCATATATATATATATATATATATATATATATATATATATATATATATATACACTGTACATTATACATTAAATGTCTTGTATACATGCACACAATGCGCCTCTCAGAAAAAGTTGGGAGAAGCTACAATATACAGGGCCTATGGGACAGTGCCAGTGGCGCATGTAGTAGTCTTGGCGCAGACTCCTTTACGACCGACAAGAATTTGTGCCTGTAAAATAACCTACATCTTCACCTGATTTCACAATTATCAATGATCGGGGACGTGCCATTCTAGAGTTAGCTATGTAGGGGTCTACATATAAGCTCCATTCACCAGTCTAGTTTACAAAAGTTTCCATCCGCAATTTATTCTAGCAGCCTTGAGAATAAAGGCATAGCCTCTCGTGATCACTGTCAAGTCGGGGTTCGTCGATGTTTGAAAATCAGTCACTACAAACCTTGAAATGTACCAACGCCGAAAATGATCCAGTGAAAGCAGTAATCCGATAAAACGACATGGCAGATCAAGAAATGGCTTGATGGATTAACGCATTAGTAGCCAGTATATTGTAAGTGCATGTGATTTGTTGCAGTGTAAAATGACAACCAATTTTTCGCTATTATGTCAAATCCGATCTGCTATCTGTTGGGCGGTGAATAAGCTACAACGCTTCAAAATGGCCATGAGTTGCAGCCGATGCAATTAATATCTAACCATGCTGGCAGTACACTCGCCAGTATATCGTAAATGCATGTGATTTGTTTCAGTGTAAAATGACAACCAATTTTTCGCTATTATGTCATAAAGTATTATCCGAACTGCTATCTGTTGGGCGGTGAATAAGCTATATAACGCGTCAAAATGGCCATGAGTTGCAGCCGATTCAATAACTATCAAACCATGTTGGCAGTACACTTCACTTATTATGAATTATATTGACAAGTTAATGTATCAAGTTTTGGCAAATTTGATATCATTCAAACAACAAACCTGGGTCTAAGCAACTCGATACTGTCGATATGTGTGGCGCCCATTGTGACATCATCATGGCTAGCTTTGAAGCTGGTGGTACCGAGACCAATTCCTGCTGAACGAATGACCCGCTACGCCGGTCCCACTTCTTGCCACAAGTGATCTTTTCTAGCCCTTGACCGAGTACCATCGGGATCAAAACGACTGGACAAGAAAAAATATTCCTTTCATCAAAGTATATTACTGTATGGCAATGATGACAATAAGGTAACCATTACCTATTCATAATGATGATGATAATCATAATATAAATGATGCCAACGCAAGAGTTAGCTATGGAGGAAGGAATTAGCTAAATCCTTGAGAAACATCGTAACTCTCAAAATAATGTGAATACAATGTATAGATTCAAAGAAATTTCACCGGCATCTGAATCACTGTCCTAGATTTTCAACAATCCCTTCAATTTTAGATTGAATAAGTGTTCAAAAACAAAAATGCGTCATACGGATGTTGAAAACTATGAAATAACTTAGTGTGAAAATATGAAATTGTGTCAAAATACACTTAGTCGGTCGTTTGAACTATCAGCCTATCTAAACGTAACAGGCTAAGAACGCAATAATATATGAATTTTGCCAAAGCCGTGGTATGACTGACTGCATAAGACAAAAATCAAGAAACTCACACGTCAGTATGAGAAAACTGCTTCCACTAAAGTTTACAGCCATTTGGTCTGTCATGTCACTTTACAATGCACGCTGAAAGGAAAATCCAAGAAGCAACCAAACAAAGCCGTATGGTAACATGGCAGTATATTCACAGCGCAATATGGGTAGCATTATTCATGTTAAAGCCACTATTTACCTGTTGCAGATGAAAAAAAAAAAAAAAGCTCTAGTGCTTCAAAAAAGTTCTAAAATGTGAGTATATAAACAACCAACGTTAAAAGTTGTAACCAGTAGACCTGCTGTCATTGGTAAGATTAATGTGAAAATAGTTGTATTAGAAATGTTTCTAGAATAAACCATCTGCAGTTATACTTTGTTGGGAAATTAGTGATACCTCATTGTGTTTGCGGCTTTATTGCCATTTCTTATATGGTATAAGATGTTTTGTGATCCAACTAAACTATACATATGCATTAAATGTGATAGTTCGAAGTTTTTAACCACTGCTGAATATAGATACTCGAGACATTCCCTCTGCAAAATATTTGAATTTTTGTCACTCCAATTTTTATTCATTAGAGTATGTGAGAATGGGACCCTTTGACACCGTGTTTATTTCAACCAAAGAAGTACTTGTATTGATCAGTAATACATAAAGATACTAGAAATGTCGCTATGGCGACTGGTATGCCTCCGCCATAATGCATGGTTCTCCGAATGGGTCTATAGCGCAATGTCTTGACAATTTGTGATGACAGTTTCACATAACTGGCAAAATATTAAAAATGACAGGTTTGCCACAAATGCATTTAATGTTCACTTTCCTTGAACTAGGTTTATTTGGATGAATAGCTATACTGTCTAATAAGAGTGCAGGTATTTGGTGATTTGTACCCAACTTTTGACCCTTTTATAAGTTTAAAGAAGAAGTGAGAATTTAGCACTTTCACTTGACCTTTGACCTTTCGCCTTTGACCTTTTGACAAGAAACTTCCAAAAGAATCTGTATTGGGTAATACATGCATACACTAAGTTTCAAGAAAAAATCCTGCAAGCAGTGCATAGATAAGAGGGAAATAATGACAATTTAATGAGTTGACCTCGACCTTTGACCCCTGACCTTTGACCCATAACCCATAAATTCCCTACATGATCACTGTCAGTCAGTACATGCATAATATAAAAAGTTCCATGAAGATACCTTGAAATAATTGTGAGATATGGAGAAAAAAGTGAAATTTTAACATTTTCATTTGACCTTTGACCCTTGACCTTAGACCTCACGACCCAAAACTCTCTCTAGGGAATCTTTATTTGATAGTTCATGTATACACCAAGTTTCAAGAAAATACCTCCGGCCATTGCAGAGATACAGGGAAAATAGTGAAATTTTGAGCATTTAACTTTGACCTTTTGACCTTTGACCTTGAGCATGTGCACCCAAAAGTTGATAGGCACAACTTCGCCACCTCATACATATACATGCAAAGTTTCATTAGGATACCTCTAACGATTTTTTAGATACGCTGTCCACAAAATTGATTACTGACGGACGGATGGACGGACGGACGGAAGGACGGACGGACGGACGGACAACCCGAAAACATAATGCCTCCGGCGACACTTCGTGGCGGACGCATAATAAATTGTACAGGAAGAATTTAGTTGAATGCGCGAAAGGTATAACACTCTACAAACGCGGATATTTAACAGTTTTTGTTTTGTCTTTTTACCTAGGGGTCAAACTTTATGCTACGATAAATCCTTGGTTAATGCACAAATGAAATAACAGAAAAAAAATATTTCAAGTCAAAGATAATGTTAGATGAATATGGTGGATATTTCCGTTGGAAATATTGCAAGGGCAAAGGATTGCAATTTTACCGAGTATCCTTCACTTTTATCAGGTTCAGGGTCAATCTGATTTTACTCTTGCAGAAATGAAATTATAGTGACATATATATATATATATACAAACTCCTCAAAATAAGTTCTGCAATTACAGTTTAATATATCATATTTCTACCCGCATTATCTTCATTAAATATGACATCATAAGAAAGCCTGATTAATTATCTTTAAAATGACACCTCTTCTTGCACTTGCTATGATTGGGTGTTCTTGGAATGTGCAAAACAGCTGAGTATGGGGACACATTAAAAGTGAAAAATCGCAACCTGCTATTGGTAATGTACAGTTTTGATGAAAAAAAGCCACTGGAATAAGCCATGCTGAAATGACAGCACTTTCAAAAACTCCCGTTTCCTAGACATTACATGACTGTTTGGTCAGCCTTTATGTTTAATTTCAGTTTGAAGATACTACTGCAGTTTTTAATTCATGGATGAAGCCTGGAATCTAATGTTAATCTCACAATGCATTCTTTTCAAGCACATTCCTTCCCTGAAACGACAAAGCAAATGGGAACCACACTGTCTGCTCTGTTGTTTGCTCCATTTTGCAACATTTCACATTTGACCTTTCCTCATATTCAGTCATACTGTGCATTCCAGGAATACCCAATCATAGCAAGTGAGGTGTCATTTTAAAGATAATTTATCAGGCTTTCTGATGATGTCATATTTGATGAAGATAATGCGGGTATTAGAGAAATATGGTATATCAAACTTTAATTGCAGAACTTATTTTGAGGAGTTTGTTTTATATATATATATATATATATATATATATATATATATATATATATATATAATTATACAACTATATAAATATATATGCATATATAGAGTTTAGTTTAGTTGATTCTTTATTTAAAAATCACACCCGTCACACGGACGGCCGGCCTAAAGAGGACTATGAGTGATAAATATGCATCAAATATAGAAAGTAATACAAAATATAATGAATATATCACGTAATACATACAGATAATAACAAATAATTTAACACAACAAAAGACTACAGAATATGGTGGGCTAAATAATACATGAAAGATGTAATATATATATACATATCAAATGAAGAGCCTGCTTCCAAAAGGCGCTAAATCCATCATTTTCAATGGCTTTAGCGCCTTTACTAGTATAGAATATGCACACATCATAATGTAAATAAGAGATCTCAAAGACCACTTCAGAGAAAAGAAATTTATAGTCATTTACATTGTATACTGTGTACACGAACATTTTTGTATCTTAAGGTACAGGTGGAGGAGACCGTTATCAACGGCCTATTACAGGGATAACGGCTTCCGGACGATATGATACGTGTAATTTTCTCCTATCTTTACCAGAAGGAATAACATACAGATACCAATGAACAATCACTGTTTGAACCTTGAGTATTTCCAATATCATTCAGCAGCTGAGAACAACGCAAAGGGAATTATGTATCAAGACAGAGACAAATAATTCAAGTTCAAGTTGATTTATTTCACTTCCAACAAACAAATAATAAGAAATACAAAGAAACGCTCATATACACAGACGTCATGAAATCAGTACCACAATGCGATGAACAGAATAACATTGTAAAAGAGATACATGTAAATTATCAACAGAGATACAAATAACTGTTACGTCACTGTGGTAAATGCATAAACAATATTGCTGGAAATAGAGGGGACTGCTAAAAAGCAGAGCTTGTAGAATGCAGTCCCCTCATAGAGAAAAAAAAATATAATTGCAAAAAACAACAACAACAAATTTCCCTAAGCGGTAGCAAAAAAAAAAAAAATACAGACAGAGTAATACACACATACATGCACACATATATACGGACGCACATTAACAAACACATGGCGGCTCTCTTGTAAGGAAAAAATTAACGAGAGGATAGAAAGATATGGTAGTGAAGAAGGTAGTAAGTCCGAGGTGGACACGGGGGGGGGGGGGAGGAGGGGAGAGGAGAGGGATATGGTGGGTCATAACCAGGACACTGGAGGCACAAAAGCACGGGCTCGCTGATGAAGAAAGAGTAGTGAGAATAACGAAGCAACAACAACTTTGAAAATCAAAAGTAAAAAAAGAAGAATGAATTATTATGCTGCGTACAAAGTTTTCAGATGATTCTTTAACTTTAAAGAAAATGTATAAAAACTTAAAGCTTCTTTTATATTATTATCCAGAGAATTCCAGAATTTTGGTCCAGAAAAGGAGAATAAAGATTTTGCAAAAACCGTCCTAGTCAAAGGCAAATATTCATGATTATGACGGAACACTGACGGAACACTGAACATTGACGGAACACTGACGGAACACTGAACATTATGACGGAACACTGAAGTAAAATACATAAATAGGGAGAAGGGATAGAAATAGTGTTTGAAGCATTTTGGAACTTTATCACAAATAAAAAAGGGAGAACACCTTACTTAGAAATTTATATTTTAGGCATAGGCCCATAAAAGTTAGGAATAACAGTATTGCAGGCAAAATACAGTTAAGATTTGTGATATATGCAGTAAATTGATGAGGGATTGTGATAGGCAGGAAACTTGTGAGCAAAAATTGCTCATTCGAGTGATTATTATATTGCATGGAGATTTTTTTAAGGAAGATTTTGAACACTGAAAAGAAGGACTGCGTCTTAATTCAACAGACAATGAGTTCTATACCGTATGTCCTCCAAAAAAAATTACAACAAGACCCTCCACAATGATATCTTTAAGAATAGTGACTCAATCCAAATACAAATTCAGGGTATGAAATAACTCATTGCCCACATCTTACAGAAAATCCCATTCGATTTGCTTCAGTGGTCAAAGAGAAAGAGGAATTTTGTAGAGGATGTCAAGAATCTCTTCCCTCCAAGTTCTGTCTATTGTATTCACACACAAAAGCATCGAAGTGCTAAACTTTGAAGTATCAGACTCATGACATGCTTTACAACTTTTCACATTTCTCTCTGACGGCTTAACCAAATTGAATGGGGATTTCTGCAAAATAGAGCTAAGATGTTACATTTTAAGACCCTGAAGTAGCATTTAGACAGTTTTTTTTTATTTTTTTTTATTTTTTTTTTTGGGGGGGGGGGAGGGGGACATACTGTAAATCAGGTCCATGTCTTCTAGATGTTTGTGTCGTGATGAGTCGAGGATTTTCCAAAATTAATGATACTATGTTTCGTGACGGAAACGATATAAATAGATGTTAAATTATGAGATCAACATATCTTTAAACATTCCGGAACCTCTTTACGAGATTATCTATACATGAAAATTGCAGTTTGCTGTGTCTGTCGGTTAAGTGATTTTTTGAGGCAGTATTAGGTCTTGAAACCAGCCTTCAGTGTGGGCTAAGAAATCAGGACAAGTGATAAGCGTAACAGCACGTTTTTGTTTGTCTGTATCATAGCTAGTGACAATATACATGATATAGAATCGATTTTGCTAGTCATGCTATTACCGCAGTTACTCGTAGATACGATATTCATTACGTGATATAGGCCAGTGTGATTGTATCATAAAGAATTCGAAGTGTGTTTTAGTTAGACATTCTCCAAGTTTCCACACGATCCCGATTTATCTTGATATCACTAAAATGACCTCTGTGAATATCATCGACAATTTCAAGTGTTAGTCTGTAGTTCACTTCCAAAAATGTTACTGCGTTTTATATTTTGAGCCAGTCGTCCACCATAATTACATTTGAGTTGGATCGGTATAAGATTTTTTTCAAAATATTTTTTTTTTCAGTATTTAGTGGCGGTTTAGTACATCTAAACTATTTTGGAACCGTCAATCATGTAAATCACTGCATTATTAACGCCTTTACGTACAGGTATAAGTTCATGAGAAAAAAAAATGCCCTCATCTTCTTTAAACAGATAAAGCGACCACTTAACAGTGCATTAAATTGAAATCGCGTTTCAGTATACAGGTATAGGGCAAATTATTATTGAAATTGAAATCAAAATTGAAATTGAAATTGAAATTGAAAAGGTGTTTTATCGATCAATATCCATCGCGCAGCCCAGAGGTTGAATTTGTCAACAAAGGACCAGGAATACATTAAAATACACACAAGATACAGAGTAGTAATAAAAAAAAATGCATGGAACAACAAAGAATCAATATCATTCATTTTGTATAATCTATAATCATATCATATAATCTATTTCACTTCAAAAGTGTTTATAATTAAGTCTTTCGTTTATATCTACATTTCGGAATCGAAGTAGTGTTTAGTTTTAACCCCTTCGGTATTTGCCGTTAAAAGAAAACAAGCATTCACAACAAATGGAAGCACACACATACATACATACACACACACACACACACACACACCTGTTCGTTGAATCTTAATAATAATAATAATAATAATAATAATAATAATAATAATAATAATAATAATACATTACATTAAAATGCGCTTAATACAATGTTTCTAAGCGCACAGTGAAGAGACGAAAGGAAAGATGAAAAATGGGGGCAAACAGACAGGGCAAAACATAAGTAAGAATAACATGACATAAATCAAATGTGTACCAGTAATTAAACACATACAATAATTGAATTACACTCAACACATTAACTTGGGGAAGGAATCAATATAGGAAAAGATAAGTTTTAAGTAGTGCCTTAAATACTGTTGGGGCTTGTCGTACATGAATGGGTAGATTATATCTTAACTCAAGAGGTGAAACAACGTTAATCGCGTTTGGACTCTCATGTTATCTTATTACTCGAATCGACTTAAACTGAATTGATTAAACTTAACTTCGACGGAATTATACACAAATGATGTCTTGGTCCGAGATTGAGAAAACAAAGTCTATAGCGTGATATAAACATTCCTAAAATTCAACAAAAGATTTATACTTACAGTGTGTAACAGCAAAGTACAAGAAGACGCCTTCTGCGTCATGCATAGAGATTGGGGACAAAGAAAAAAAAAAAAGAGAAGAGAGAAGATAGCTGGATATGAGGCCTGTTACCAGTACCTATACCCTCAAATCCTTCATCAAGCTGATCTGCTGTCCTTTTATGAACATTTAATATGTTTTATCTACTTAAGTTGACATTTTACTATGGCGCCATTTCACTCCAAGCCTCTTCTCGAATAAAACTGTCCCCCTTTGTAACCAATTAAGCACTAAATCTAATCCCCTTGTTTAAAAAAACAAAACAAACAGACATATGTATGTATATATATATATATATATATATATGCATATATATGACTCAAGGAAAGTACACATGCCATAACAAGATACATTGTATAAGATTTGCTTTACCTTCCAGATATGAATTCCGTATACTTTATTCGGAGACTGACGCGAAATCAAGACACAGCAATCCTTTCCGAGTCGTGGTCGTATCATACAGTGTTGGTGGGTATAAATATCTACCGGTGATAAACTGCCATCATGCAGGACTGTCCGGCGATATCATGTCGAAAGAGCCGTAAGGGCTGAAGGCTAATTGTTTGTGATTTGTACTGTACCATATTTTATGATGAGTGTTTCAGCTGCGCACTTGAGTATTGTCATTTTCATGCATTGCGCATGCTTTGCGCATGCGTCAAGGTCAACGACGCGGAGTTTAAGGAGTTTAGTATCATCAATGCTGCTTCCAATGATTCAAGTTTTTTTTTGTTTATTTTTTGTTTATTTTTTTTCTTTGTTGTTGCTTTGTTGTGTGATAAAACATTGGCGTCTATCACTTAGGTTTGGACCCCCAATTCGTGTTTGACGTTCAAAAAGAGATCGCGAAGCGAGACAGATTGCGTATAGTGAGAGTTCTGTGTGTTAAAAAGTTGAAAAATTAAAGATTTTTTTTTCATGCTACTTTTAATATCAAAGGCCTGTACAGCTGTAAGCAGGTCTCCTAATGTCCTTTGATAAGTCCAAAATATGCTGGTATCTATACAGCATACAATATCCAAATAGCAGGCGGAGATAACCCTCTCACGAGCAAATTTTTTAAAGGAATCTCCTACATTCAAGGCTCGAAATCCCAGCGTTTCAGAAGATTTTAACGACAGCTATTATACACTTCTTATGGCTCATCATCTGACACAGGTTGATCTAACAGCTTTGGCCTACGTTTGGAAAATACCAGCTTTACACGCACACTGACAATAAAAACCATCAAGAGGGAACCCCTCTTTGTGAATACTTCATGACTACTTTTGTTGAACAAAAAAGACTCTGCGTATTTTCCTGTGCTGTGGTAGTGAGGACATTTAAATACCCTCATCACACTACACGTGTGTAATTCGGAATCTGCACAAATCAAGCAGAACCAAGCAGTCTCAAGCTCGTATTCATTGTGGTCATTTTCTTGTAGTCATCGTCTGCACATCGGTTACTTCTTCGTATGCAGTCATTTTTGTGCTCACAGTCTGTATTGGGTTGCGGTGCATGGGCCATGGTCACTATTTGTCTCGGCTGTAGCTCGGAGTTACTCATTGTCCTCGTCGATCTCCTCCTCCCTTTCCTCCATGCTGGAGGCAGCTGTTGTATAATACACGCAGCAGTTCTACATCCACGTCGCCATTTTTTGATGTTTGTGGGAGGATGAATTTGGACGCTTAGGCCAAGTCGGAAAGCCACCGGGATATGTTTTGTAAACAATGATGTATCAAGTGTACATGCGTTGGAGTAATATAGTGGGGAACAGTTACTAAAGAAGGACTTGAATTCTGACTCGAAGAAGAAGCAGTCATGCCTCCATCATTCTCCGTGATGAGTCTCTAACTACACCCCCACAAACATAAAACAATTAGACCTCCTCGAAAGAGAGTGTCTAGACCAATTACCCCAGTTTCATGCCACCTCCATGAGGCGCAATCATCAGGCAATGATGATTGCGCCTCATGGAGGTGGCATGAAACTCCGAGTAGCAATAACTTAGATACGGATGAACCTGCTGTCAACCGAGTGAACTTGTTCCAATACTTATATATATATATATATATATATATATATATATATGTACATGTTGTATGTTATGTATATCGATATATTGCTGTATTTATTTGTAATGATATTATATATATATATATATATATATACATAGATACATACAAGTGTTTTGCTTTCATGAGCATGAAAATTGTTATTGGTTTCACATACTGTCTTCCTCATATTTTTTTCCCATGACATACCCATAGTTTATATTAATTTGTCAGCATGCATTTAAATATGCAAATGGCAACAAATTTGGTTCTCCTTGTTTTGTTAAAAAAAAAATATGTATATACATGTAGGCCTATATCATAATGAGAAAAAAATTAGAAATATATTATGTATATATATATATAAATATATATATATATATATATATATATATATATATATATATATATAGTACAAGGAATGACATAATAGAGAAATTCATGAATTGCCAATTGGTATTCCTTCAAATTACAAATTTCCCTTCGGTAATGATAAAAATGCTAAGTGCATAATAGTCATCTCTGAATAAGGGTAGGCCATAAAATTTGCAAGGAATTTTAATAATTTTCAATTTACCAATGGGGGTTACTGTAATATATTTCTCTATCCTGTCATTCGTTCTACTATTTCTTCCAATACACGGATCATTAGAAAAAAAAATCATATATGATATATACACATATTTATATATTATTTATAATATATAAACAGTATGTCTCCTTCACCTGAAAGTTTGAATGTTGGCACATTAATTTTCTTGCATCTATAATTATATTTATGTATCTCATAAAAGTGAGAAGTAGCTTAGATTGTTCAAAACACAAGAGAGGATATATATATGTACCGTTTCTGGTGTGGATGGGTAGGGGCAGGGGGACCACTTCATCGAGTTAGCACCCAGGCCTGCTCTTTGCGATGAATGAATGAAGAGGAATCTTATATAGCTTTTCGTGCACTAGTCGTGACTAACTCTTACCAGAGGGGACGGTATGATTAAACACAACATTGCAAAGTGCGACTCAGGAATTGAACCCAGGTCCTTTTGATCTGGAGGCAGACACGTCCGCATCGGATGATTCCATACTCATCCGTTGACTGCTTGTGCGTTCCTGATTTTTCGGGAAAGGGGTACATTTTCGGGCTCAGCTTGGGGGAAAAAATTCCCCCAAATTCCTTAAATAGGGGGTCTTTTATCACTTTCCTGTGAAATATTTCTACTTAGGGGTAGTTTAAAAATCTTTCCCAACACCTTTCAGACATGTCCATTTGTAGAAATCCCAGCCTCGGACACTGAGTGAGGGAAAAGTGCTACAGGAAATACATCTTCTCTGTACATTCAGCATGAGAACATCCCTAAATGTATTCCCGTCCGTCCAGGTGGTGGAATTGTGGACACTCATCACCTCGGCACTCTTCCTTTTTGTAGGGTAATTTTGTTAGTTCCCTTCCAATGGTATAGTTATGGGGGCGATTCCCTTTCTGCCTCCCTTCCAAAACCCTAAAAATAGGGGGTGGTTTTGATAGCTCCCCTTCCAAAAGCCCGTGATAGGGAGTCAAAATCCTAACCCATTCCCCTCCATAAACGTATTTCTAGGAATGTGGAGCAAGCGTGTATGTGTATGGTTGACCACGTGAGTTGGGGGGGGGGGGGAGAGAGAAGCTACCAACTGTGCTAACTCACTGTGAATAATGTTTCGAGCATCATACATGGGATCTTAGGATTAATGTGCATATGGGCAATTCCGCAGTTAGGTGGACATGACATGGATAAAAGAAATGTGCCTCTTTATCTTACCCTTTAATCTAGGTATCAACTAATGCCATGGATGTTCACCAATCATTAGGGTCTTTCAAATTCAGTAGATTTTATTTTTCGTATTCATTTGTGAGATCTAAAACCATCATTTAAAACGTACATGTGGGACTGGGGACGCTGAAATTCACTTAAATGCAAATTACAGTGGGTTCCTTTAAATTTTTTTCCTCAAAGTTTTGCTAAAGGGTAAAAGATGAATACATTTAAATACTCCAGAAGTCATGTGACATTTTGTCAATTACAAAAGGGTGAAATGACCTGCGGAATTACTCCGGACAAATGTAACGTTACTAACCGTAACGTTACTAACCATGCTTTTGGGGGTCTAGCTAAAAAATTATTGGTCGAACTGCTAAAAAAATTTGCATGAACATTTGTCATGATGCAATAATTGAAATTAATGCAACACTTTGTTTGAAGTAACTTGAATTTTTGCACACTTTTTGTTACAAGACATTGATTTTTTTGTCATGTCCTTTTTTCGTAACGTTACTAACCAGCCCTTTAAGTTGCTATAGTAATTCTAATATTTCTTGGATTGTGTTCATTCTTTTCTGTATCATAAACCTGGGAAGGATGAACATGTTTTTGACATAATTTTGACTTGAAGTGAATAAATGGTAATTTAGTGGTAAAAACGAATATCTAAATTTGTTCAAATGTAACGTTACTAACCGCGAAATTGCCCATATACACTTTACACCAGCATGTACATGTCCACTTGTGACACATAGTTCCCTTCATGATTATTACTTTATGTTCCTTTGTGAGTTGTATCAAATTTGTTTGGGGGAACCATGGTTGACATTTGATCAAAGAAAACTGAAGGTCAGGTATAAAGAAAACTGTGAATATTCCAAATGTATTTTAGTTGGTATAACATATTGCCTGGATTCAAAATACAGTGTATTGATAAATAATTTGCTCAACTGAATTCACGTTCATTATTGGTAAGTTTATTTAATTTCGCTTAGTTTTTACAATATTACCATTATATGAACATTACTATCACTATTACTAGTATCGTCATTACTATCATTGTTATTGTCTTCTTTTTTATTTGTTGTCCTTGATTTCTCTTTGCCAGTTGTAGATGTGATTCCAAGGAAAGAATTGCAGAACTGTATAACGGTAATACTGTTGATTGAAGGAACCAAGGCTTGTGTCTGTTACAAAAGGGTTTATATGGGGCTTTGTTATCACAATTTCTCCTGAAATTGATAAGAAAGTAATTGAAATTGATGAAGTTACTCATTTCACTAACATCGACTGCCGTACCTTTAATATAAACTGCTTTGGGGAAATTTTATGGTGGTCCTTGCGTCACTTCCTTCCAGCTCGCCACTAATCAGTCAAACCTGTCTATAGCGGCCACCCAAGGGAGATCACGGAAAAAGTTGCCGTTATAAACAGGTGACCACTATAGACACAGGTTATCCAACTTTGTGCGCATTGCCTACATGTGTCGGTGTATACATCTATAATGTGTGTATGTGTGTACATGTGTACGTGTATATGCACACGTGTGTTTCATGCATTAACAGTCGTGAAGAAAGCTTAACATTACTGCGTTATTATGACTGAATGAGAGATGAATGCAGCGGTGGGGATCACTGAACGTTGCCCATGAATGACTGGCACGGCTACAAAGCAGATAAACACGCTAAATAGGCTGTGGCCTATGGCACGCCAGAGGGGAATCAAATATTTATGTTCGACACCAACTAAAAAACCATTTCATCAAGTAAAATTTCATTCAACAAAAATATATTCGACCAAATATATATTTGATAAAAGATATATTCAATAAAATATGTATTTGACAAAAATATATTCAAACAAAATATATATTTGACAAAAAATATATAGGTTTGACCAAAATATATATTTGACAAATATATATATATATATATATTTCACCAAAATATATTTGACCAAAATTATATTTGACCAAAAATATATTTGACCAAAAATATATTCGACAAAATATATATTTCACCAAAAATATATTTGACACAAAATATGTTTGACCCAAAATATATTTGACCAAAAAATATATCTGACGAAAATATATTCGACAAAATATATTCATTTCAACAAAAATATATTAGACCCAAAATATATTTGACAAAAAGTGTTTTACATACATGGCTTTCCATACTTTCGAAAAAAAAAAAAAATCATTCGATGAACGAAAAACCATTTCATGAAAATACATTTCATGAGCTGAAATACGTTTCATGACAAAATACGTTCGACAAAACGAGTGCGCAATATTCGCTGTGTACCAAGCTGGCCCATGCGACTTGTCTACATGCAGCGCAACACGTACGCATGCATACACTGCACGTGTACCATGCATAGCACACTATACTGCTAGCTAGCCCGTCATCGGCGCGACTCGACTGCGCCGCTGGCCGGCCGGGGCCGCGGTGGGATGCTCGATCGAGTGGTGGGGTTTGAGCGCGGTAGCTTTCGCGATTTCGATGTCGATCTAGCTCAAGACTTCACGCATGGGCCATGGCTTCCACTGTTCTGAAAGTGGGAGTAGGAATGATCCCGCTATGGCGTTATGCAAAAGATTCAGCCATTGCCAGTTGGCGAGCGCGAGATCGGGATCAGGTCGTGGCCGTGGCAGAGCAACATCAGCGGTAACCGCATGCAGCAGTGACCCCATCACGTTACTGGTTACAGCGCCCCGCGCCGGGGTTACATCATCACAATACAAATACACGTACAACTAGTTAATGGTACATAGTACTAGTATTTCATCACATCATCACTATACAACCAGCTATATACCTCATCACTATACAACCAGATACATACTTCATCACTACAACCAGATACTTCATTTGATGAATCTTCAAGTCTGATTGGTTAAGAATTGGGGCATACAGTCAGCAATTACCTGTAGTTCCCACAGTACCCAAACTGACCCATATTATACTAAACTGCCCTCTTGATTTGTAGCAGCACATTCATATGCATATGTAGGGTAAGCACTTGGCTTCAATAGTGAGAGAGGTGACCAATATCCAATACGATTGCAATGCACGTGAAATGGCAGCGCAGATGTGTGAATTGGCTATCCAAGAGCTATTGCCATCAACCTACTAAATTTTCATACAATTTTCTTCATTATATAATACATGTATGTACAGATATGAACTGCTTTCCTTCAAGGCAGTTGTTGCTATCGGTGCCCCTGTAAGGTTCCTTGGGTCATAGCACAGAGCCGAGATCCCTCGTGGTAATGATATCAACAATTCCCCGAAGAGCAGTCCATATTTGCACTCTAGGAGATTGTCATTAAAAACTTCATGTCTGAATAGATGGGAGAAGTGTTGTGTGGTGGTTAGTAGAGGTGCCATTGAACTACGGCAAACATATTCCATATGTAGTATCAAAATGTCAATAAATGTTTGTAGAATGTTGAAGGAATTGAACTACAGTCAACCTTGCCCATGTCGAATCTATTTGGACTGAAGAAATAGCTTCGATCAGAGAAAATTCAACTAATGAGGGATTAAAATTAATAGAATGTACCGGTATAAAGAGAAGAGGACTTGAAAAGGACCTTTGACTTGGGTGATTATTTGACTTATGCGAGGCCAGCTTAAGCAAGGTTGACTGTATTTTCATTTGTGTTGGAACTTTTGCAGTTATCAAAGAATGAATAAAACTGGATACAAATATAGAATCCATGTTATAAAACTTGCAAGGACGATACACTAATTTCATCACAATCATAGTCATGGATTGAAAAGGAACACAATCCATGCTATTATGTGCCAAGTTTTTTTTTTTTTTGTATGTGAGGGTGTGTGTGTGTGTTTTCATTTGATTGCTCTTATGGTTTGTTCACTTATAGGTCTCCATACTTTCAACACTGTTATTATTCCTCGAGTACTAGTAGTATGTTGCACTGCATCTTGTATGAAAAAAACAAAAACACCAAAACCTCTAATTTTGCAGTCATTCACCTGGAGCACATACATTTGTACTGTACTCTTCTGAGCAGCAGTAAACTAATTTGCCCATTTACAATGAACTGGTTGTTTCCAGTCGCACAACTTACAATATATATAGAAAACTTACAGTTTGTGGGACGGCGTCATTCAGTTGTGTACACAGCTATATGATGTACGTAGTAACTATCTCACTTTTTCAGTCATAAATCTATCTTGTGTATCATTCATCCACTCACGCATTCAATCACTCCTTTCACTTTGTATGCCAAGTTAACAAGGAAAGATATTCGTGCCATACCAATCACAAGATGGAAATTTAATTGCAGTCATTAACAATTCTGGACATAAAAGAAATACAAAGTCTATGTAAATAACACTGTATATTCAAATTGGCTTGCCATTATTCAACAAGACAGCTCGCACTGCTGTTGTATGTATTCCACACAACCTACTAAAGAGCTCTGAACCACACTGCTTTCACAGTAGTTTGGGTACAGTCTCTTTGTTATCAGTCCATATTTTCCATTCACAACAGACCCAAGAGATGTCACCTGTAGGCCACACAGTTTTGGGGGATAAATTGTTTCCTGTCATGAATCGCCCACTTATGGCCAGAAGTAACAAGATTTCAGAGGCTGAACTTATTTCACAGATGAGCCAGCAGGCAGTATTTCTAACATTATGGCATTGTTATTTCATGTTACTGAGTAAGATCTGAATATTACTGAGTACATGTATTACCAGGTAAAATTTGTATGCTTACCGTTATGTTGTAAAAGTTGCATCGCAGATTACAATTTGCACTGAAATAACCCCAATATTTCTCCTGTTGAAACGAGAGATATTGAAACATACATTTTCTTCATCAGACACTCACAGATAAAACATAATAACATATGATAACCAATAATTACAGTATATAGCGCCTTTTCAAAAAAGACTTGAAGCACTTCAACAATTACAACACTGATCCACTTACAATGTAACATGTAGGGGGCTCGTAGGCATGGCACATCCAGTCAATATTTGAAATATTACACTTTGAAAAGTCGCAAGTATTTAATGCAGGTTTGATTCATTTCAGAAGGGATCTTTCTTTTCTATCAAAAACAGATCCCTTAACTTCCAAGCTTCAATCATATTTCTTACATGTCATGTGGTTGAAGCTTCTCTGGCATTGCCAGCTTAATGCCACAGTCAAGGTGTCACAAATTCCAATCTTTCAAATTCATGAAATCAAATTCCAATCTTCTACAATCTAAATGAGGCAATTGGCACAAATGTACATGCCTTGTCACATATCTTTTTTTTCTGTATTTTTCAAATTCATTTCATTTCAGTCTCACAATAATTAATGAATGCTAATTTTGAATGGCAAGTACAATGCTTCTGCTCTGACATTATGCTGTATACTGTAAACCTGTTTCAATCAGAGGGGGCAGAAATTTGCTTATGACACAAGTTATAGCCTTAACCCAATGAGGACTGACTGATTTTGCGACAACAAGCATTTCCCATAGACACCTGCCCTAGTATACTCCGACTGGTTCAATTGGTTAAGAGGAAACTCTGTTAAGCCAGACTTGAAGCACCTCCAGACATAAAGAATCGTACTCGCAAGTGGTACATGTACACTGATCTTTGAAGGCACTGAACACATAATCAAATTCTTGTTAACATGAAAACTTGGCTTACACCAGTCTACTGTCAGCCGCCATTACAGGACAAAGATCATCAATGTAAAGTATTGTATCTTCCAATGAAGTCCCATTCTCTGAGTATGACTACTGCACATCAATAGTTTATACAGGATCCTGCTGTGTACTTCACTGTGAAAACAACCTACAAACAATCAGAGTTAACATGATACAGACTACAACTGTGTCAAAGATAAGGTGGGTCTGAAAGTCAAGACTACACACAAGGCCTTATGAACATCAATGCTGAACTGTTACCACATACTAGTATATTATTCTGTATGTACAACTTTAATAAAGATGTGGAGTGTAAAACAGATGCACCCATCGTGTCACTGACTTCATTTGTATTTCCAGTTCCAGTGTATATTGTAAGCAACTTTGTTCAACTTTGTCAATAAACAAAACTAAGTTTCACATTGATCACTTAAATAAACAGGATTCAAGTCAACATCCCTTTAAAATTAACTCTGAGACAAATAGAACTATGCAGATATTCATCAGTCTGGAGATACCACACAATTACACTTGCTGCAGGAAGTCTTTAATATTAGAATCTCAGATAAGCTGGAAAACATGATCAAGAGAGGCACTCCTGTATGGATTGTACATTGCTAAGTAATTGAAAAATAAAAACTTTATAAGACCAAGGAGGTACTAGTACCTCCTTGATAAGACGATAATTTGTAAATTTACGAATAATTTCTGAATCCAAAAGAAAGATTCATATACACTCAACAACACTGACAAACAGACACACAATAAAAACTCACACACCTATGAAGGAACTTTGTTCACAATGTGGACTAAATCACATTTTTGAACTAAGGAAAACCCACTAGAACTTTAGAAGACTGAGAGCTAAACACTATCAATTCTGTTTATGCTCTTCCAGCATTATCACAGCCAATGTGAAAAACTGAATGTGGATTTTTCTTCCCAACACCTGGATGTAAATCCTGCCTTTCCACTGTAAATCTTACTGTTTTCAACAATCTACATATGGCAGTTTATAGTTTACAGTCAGGGGTCCTTCAGCTCATATCATGTAATCTGACAATGTAAGTACATTTCAATTGGACCACAGTGATCAAATTAATCTATCATAAAATTTCATTCAAAGTTAAATGGTGCAGTATTTCGAGATATTTACATTGTAACCTCTGGCAATTTAAAGAGTCATGAATACTGAGGAAACACCACAGACAGTATTTTTGTACTGAGCAAGGTGATATCCAATATTCTTACAGAGCTAGACCTGCTCATAATAAAGAAGATAAAATGGGTTTACCCCTTGCATAGAGACTATAAAATCTCTATCCCATTAAAAGTGCTATTCATTGGAGTGGGTAAAAGGAAAGCGATGGAAGGTTAATGGCAGGATGATGTCACGGTATAGGGACAATATGAAGAATGATAGGAAAATGATGTGATGTCACATTAGTGTCATGATGATGTCACAGTGTTTGGTGATGATGTCACAATAATGTGAGAATGATGCTATGATGTTATAAAGGTATAAGAATTATGTCTTGATGACAATGACGATGATGATGATGATTTAGTCTTATTCATAGAGGGTAGCCACTTTAGTGATCTTTGCACTGTTCTCCTTGTGGTTCCTGTTCACATTCATGAATGTAATTCAGCTATCAGGATTCTGTCATGATAATCTAATGATGATGATGATGTGAGGATGTCATGTTGATAATGAGCTGGCAATGTGATAGGGATGTAACATTGTCATAAAAATAATACAAACATTATTATGATGTCATGATGACTGAGGATGTGACATAAACACATTGAGTGGATTAGACATTGGAATGACTGGCAATGAGCCATATAATCAATCTTTCGCCTTCCCCTAACATCATCAGCTATCAACCAAAAAAAAAAAAAAAAAAAAAAAAAAATGGCTTGACTGAGAGTGATGGGTTGACATTGGTATTGGTATTCCTCTGAGTAACCAGTGCTATATAACTTGCAAATATATCAAAGACGATTCTGACAGAGAATGTCATCACAACTATGAAATCTGTATGTTTACTTGGGAAAGGGGAGGGAAAGAACTAACCTGAATTCAATTTCATAGGGGCATGATTTGTTTTGTCCCTTTAAGCAGCATTACACATTAAAATGTTCTTGTCATCTTATCATCATACAAATCTGTAACTGCTGAAAGACTGCAATAGTGCAGATGAAAGAGTTGGCATTCATGTACCAATTGCAAAATTTCAAATACATGAAATCAAATGCCACAGATTCAAGAAATGAACTAAATATAAATGCATTACTCAATACTGGCAACCTTCATCATCAATAAAAACCATTATCAGTCATAATTGTTTAAAGTAAATGCCCATTATAAGAACCATGAGAAACACTTAAATATAAAACCTTGTGCAAACAGGAACACTTCCATAAGGCAAAAAAAAAATCATTGTATTGGCGTAACCCGCCCGACCCTGAACTTTTCACACACAAAAAAAAGGAAATACATCGTTTTTACTGAGAGAGGGCGCGATACGGGTTTGCGAATTATCAAAAACAACAACAACAACAACAACAGCTGGTGTCAGAAAATGGCCGCGCAGTACAGCGTGTTGGCGACTGATAAGTCCGGTTCGAAGATTTTATTTAGTATTATTCAGAGAATCGATTTGTCAGTGGCGCTGGGTGATTTAGCCCAGGAATTTCTGACCGGTATGTCGTGACGGCTTTTAAACTGGTTATATAACAAATTTTGGATGCAACAGACCCTCTCTATCGAATGGGGTTTCGTTAAATATGAGTTTTACACCTAAAATACAGGTAGCAGGTACACAGTCTTCACTTATTAATGACTTTCACTGAGTATACCCAACCAAACAAATGTCCACAAGTACATGTACGAAGATTTTGACAGATTGAATGCGTCAGAAATACTGCAAAACCACATAAGATTCCTGCCAAGTATCAATGAGACCATCGTCAGGTCAAACAAGTTCAAAATCACACAGTTGCTTGATGATGTGACGCCGACTCAACCGCCGATGACCCTACTTTTAATCTCCGGCACAACTAAGACAGAGGAAGTCAGCATCACCAAGAAACAGATATCTGAAATGAGCAACAAAAATCAGTCAATCGAGAATAAGTCATTAAAAGGAGTTCTATGGAAAAGAGTAAAACTGTGCCTGATTGCCCCTCTAATTAAACAGACATGAAAGTCATTGTAGTGCATTAGACATTAAATTAGTCAATTATACCATCCAGTCAGCAGCCTATGAAACCAAATATATAGCATTATTTTCCTACAAATATCTTATTAAGTGAAAAAAAAAGTATAAGAAACCTCTAATTTTCTCAAAACATGAAGCAGAGCAGAATACAAGAAATCCTACAGAAGTGCTGAGGTTTAGTTGTGAAGAAGTACAATCATAATGACAGATGTTTTACACATGGTTAACTCATTCAATTTTTTTTTTTTTTGCTTTTAAAGGACACATTTGTACACATTAGCATACAATGGGCAATAATTTTACAATGTGTACAATTAACAATTAGCCTGTGATATTTAAATGACGGCCCTTGGTTTCAACAATAACATGACAAAAGTGTGCGAATACACCAGTGGGATGGGAGAAGGGGAAGGAAGTTCATGCCACACTCACCTTATACTGACAGTGCTTCCATCTGGAATATTTCCTGTAGTGGTGGGAAGTAGATAACCAACATCAGTTACATCTTGAAGGACAGCTAACCAAGGCATGATCTGCATGTTTGACAACATTACTTATCAAAATTATCACTCATTACTTTATGTTGAAACGTACTGACAAAGTCTGTACGCAACTGAGTTATTTCATCACCAGTGGTGCATCAGACAGTATGTATGGTCTTGTATTCATACATGTATGCTACACGTCTTTTTATGACTTTGTCTGACACAGAGAAGGCTGAGGCAGGATTGCATCTAATTGAGAGGAGCAGTCATTATTACAGTGCCATCTGGACTGCTTGACAGGCACAAGTTGATAAATCCCAGCTCAAGATAGTATCATGCTTGTCCTTATACTCTGAAAAGGCTTCATGGAGCAAAACAATTCATTGCATACTGTATGTGAAGATGAATGCTGCTACTGCATGTACTAATATACACAGCCAAGTATCTATAAAGACAATGGATAAATCTAATCAAATCAATACATGCATCATTATCTAATATTACAATCCGCATGACAAAGCATCTGACAGAAGATAGCTTGCTAAATGCACTAATGTTATCACTCGGCACAATGTAGCAAGGGCATAATATTACAATTATGTAAAGGAAGAACTTGACCAATATTAATAGAAATGTGTGTACAGTCATGGACAATAAAGGGAGCACTAACCTCTCTCCAGAAGACCCAGAGGATTCCCACGACGATGATGAGGGCAGACATGACTACATAAATAAGAAGAGGTCTGGTGATCATGGGGTCACGAACCTAACGAGGAGGCTTCCTTATTACATCCTTGTCCAATGGCTCCACTCCGAGACTGGACAGAGGAGTGGGGAGAGAATGAAACATTATCATACAGTCATGTGAACTACAGAATGCACAATTTTTTTTTTCATGTCAGTATTTGTTCATTATCCATCTTTGATAATACATGTATACACACTCTTTCTTTCTTTTTTTTTACAGAATGAACAAATATTTGTCCTTTCTTCCAAATTAACAATAAAATCTGTAGCCATATAGACAGAAAGAATTTCTGGAAACAACATTAATGTGTAGAGTAGAAATAGCTAGCATCCAGACTTTCCAATAAGAAGGGTCACAAAGAGAAGGAGAGTGGCATACAAATGAGACTTCGAAACACTGCTGATTTGAGAGGTATTGATTTTTACTTTTACAAAATTATTTTCCCCATGACTGAAGAATTATAATGGTACTCACTAAGATGCTGCTTTAGCCGATGAAAAGGTAAAATGAAATATTTTGAAACCAAAACTTTAATGAGGTTCAAAGATATTTGCTTGAAGAAATTTGATTGATTGATTGATTAATTGATTGATTGATTAACTGATTGATAGATTGTGAATCTTTATGCAGAGTGGCCTGATTAGACTGAATCAGAATAATGACTGCACTCCCGGCATAATTGCCCTCCCCCTTCAGAATACTCTCAGACCTGCTGATGTGTGCACATTGTGGCTCACCCTTGAGCAGGTGGTCCTTCCATGATGACGTTGATCCAAAGGCTCTGCATGGCATTGAGTGGGTTGGGAAACCTCATGATGATGGATAGGGCTATCAGGGTCCAAGGCAGCTATGCTCCTACCAACACAGAGAAACAAACAAACAAACAAAATCATATGTTGCAATCTAACTTCATAGATCCTTCACTTCATACTTTTGCATAATCATTAATTTGTCCATGCAAATTGGTCATTACGGGATAAGTTTTCATCAATAATTCAAATTTCAACTAATTTCTTGCAAAGTAGAAATCAATACATAATCTTATCACAATTTGTATTCATGTTTGTTTCAATCAAATTACAAATGATTATAAATGATTACACATATTTACATCATATTTGTTATTAAGGGGTCATTTTCACATTTTCACGTTGTGCTTCACATGATTTCTCCATTATCATATTTGACACAGTGCATTTTTGTTTGTCTGTTTGTGTTTTTAATACAGATTTTGTCAACCAATAATGAAAGTGAAAATAAATGAAATGAATGAATGAAATGGATAAATGAATAACGTTTGTTGGAGAATAAGCATCAACCCATTTTGATTCTTCCGTGAAAACACTGTTTAGAGTCTTTAATGCCTATATTTGAATAATTATTCCACCATACAATTATTTTGAACGGAATGAAGTATACAATCTTTCTTTTTTGGCACGCAGAACTCAATTGAAGCAAAAATAGTGAACCATTTTAAGCCAAACATTTTCGTGTGTATTCCAATTTTGCAAATTTTGTGAGATCCAAGAGTCACAAAATCAAAATACATGTACATGCAAAAGTTCTTGTTTACACTGTATGCACTGTATGCATTGAATTCAAGTGGCATGCTGAACTAGAAATGTCGCTAAGGCGACTGGTATGCCTCCGCCATAATGCATGATTCTCCTAATAGGTGTACTGTACATGTGGACAATGTGTGATTACATTTTCACACAATTGGCAAAATATTAAAATAAAAAGTTTGTCACAAATGTGTTGAATATTCACCTTCATTGACCTAAGTTTAATTGGATGAATAGGAGAGCATGCATTTGGGGATTTAAGGACTTTAACTTGACTTTGCCCATTCATAAGTTTATGCATTGAGTACTTTTCAAGGTATGGAGAAAAAGTGCAATTTCTGTATTGAAAAGTACATTGTTACCATTTTCATCTGGCTTTTGACTGTAAAATTCATAGGATAATCACTGTCAGGCAGAACATGCATAAATATGTAGAAAGTTTCAAGATACCTTGAGCCACTTCTGAGATATGGAGGAAAAAGTTAGTTCAGCACTTTCCCTTGATCTTTGACCTTTTGACCTTTAAGGCAAAAAAAAGAAAAGAAAAAGTTTCCAGAGAATCTCTATCAGGTTATACATGCATACACCAAGTGTAAAAAAAAAATAATAATCCCGCTGGCATTGCATAAATATGAGGGAAATAGTAAAATGTTGAAGTGTTGCCCTTGTCTTTGGCCCCTGACCTTTGACCCCATGAACCCTAAATTCTCTAGATAATCATTGTCAGTCAGTACATGTATATATGCTATGTTCCATGAAGATACCATGAACAATTTCCAAGTTACGGACAAAAAAAATATTGTTACTTGACCTTTTGACCTTTGACCTCATGACCCCAAACTTCCACCAGAGAATCTTAATTGGGTAATACATGTATACACTAAGTTTTAAGAAAATATCTTCAGGCATTGCATAGATATGGTAGAAATAGTGAAATTTTACATATTTGACCTTGACCTTTTGACCTTTGATCTTGAGCATGTGCACCCAAAAGTTGATAGGCACAACTTCACCCCCTAATACACATACATGCCAAGTTTCATTAGGATACCTCAAAAGGTTTTTTAGTTACGCTGTCCACAAAATTCATTACGGACGGAAGGAAGGACGGACGGACAGACGGACGACCCGAAAACATAATGCCTCCGGCACCACTTCGTGGCGGAGGCATAAAAAAAAGAAAAAAAAAGGCTGTCAGCTGTGATTCAAGAAAATTTCACACTGCAAATATTTCTTGCTTTACAGTATGCACAAAACTACTTCCATTGGGGTGTAAGAACAACGTTTGTGTAAGTAGAGAATAGAGATTGTTAAGAATTGGGTGTGCACTTTTGATTATTGCAACACAAGATAGATACTCTAGAATCTACTTTTTGAAACTAAAATCTTTACAGTATCCTGTCTTCATTTCTTTCTGAATCTACAACTCCTCAAAGATTAGCTGATTGATGTAACTACCTTTATGAGGGTCGTAAAATTTTGATATACACTGATCAGGATCCTCTGATAAAATAGTTATCGCAGCACAAGCATGGCTCCTGTAAGCAATATGTTGATTAAACAGAACTTCCCCACTAGTTAAAGTCAGGGTTAACCACTCTGGAATTGGACTCCAGCTATCACTGGGGTAACATGACTCTCACCTGGTATAGCCATTGAAGACAGCTGCTCTGGTTTGTCCAAAAGATCCACATTCTCTCGACGGAAAGACTTTGACTTGGCACCAGCAAAGTTCCTGAAAGAATACAAGACAAGCTTATCAACAAAGAACATGATACATGTACTACAAAATACCACAAATCATAAGCAATTACATCTGGTACAGAAATTCTATGACCCACCAAACAAACAAACACAAACTACAATAACAGTGAACACATTCTGAACACGACACTTTTTTTTTTTCTTTTAATACTGCACAATTTATTCTGACAAATGAAGTATGGAATTGTTTGCTTGATTTTCTTCTGAACTTAATAATCTATGCTTTATAATAAGGAGCTACAGTGTCAAACCTTGGCAAAACCATCACTGGATCAATAGAGATCAACACAAAGTGACTCACGTCTTCCAGTCCTCTTCTGTTTCCCAGATCTCGTAGACGGCATACTGTAGTTACAGGCCCCCTCATGGCGTCAAACATTCTCACACTGTAGCTGCCATTGTGTATTAGTGGAAACAACAGAAATACAATGCATGACATTACTGGGTAAATACTGTATACCTTTTGGAACATAATTTTATCAACATATAATAAACTTGATGTTGAAAAGATAAACTGAAATGTTTCCAATTAGTACCATATTGATGTACCGGTACTTGTTTCAGGTTTCTCTAGGTACTGCTATTACAGTTTGCCTACAATAGAGGCATATATATTGTAATTCTGCAAGGGGGAAAGCAATGATAAATGATGATGATGATGATGATGATGATAATCATGACTAGAAACATCATTTTCACTATTCAAGTAATAACAACAGTGATAATTCATCATGAAAATTTTATTATGATCACTACCATCACTACTTTATTATTCCTAATATTACTAGCTTTGAAAAAACACACCAAATCACTATATTCCAAGTTTATCACAAAAGTAAAAAACATTCACAATGGGGCATAAAGTCTTGACTTCCTAAACTCCATCTTTGAAACTTTAGTTTCAACACACACACACACACACACACACACGCACACACACACAAATAAATAACAATAAAGAGGTAAAATTTGAACAACAATTTTCAAACAGTACAAGTACTTGACCAAGTTAGTACTTGACTGGATTAGGCATCCAGAATTCTGCTCTGTTGAAAGATAGGGATGGCTGTATATCCTCTGAGAATTGTTCATTCAGCTTATTCAATCTCATAACTTTCCATAAGAAACATCACATTCATAGAAGAAAAAAAAAGAAATAAAGTCAATTTTCCTATTACTCTGTGATTAGTATATTACTGAAGCACTTTCCATTCAAAATATCACACCAGTGGGAATCTAGCAATGAGGACACGATGTCTTACCTCACACATCCCTCATCTCTTCCTGCTGCATCAACGTATGTCCTCAGGTTGTCACGGGAACTTCATATTCTTTTCCTCCTGTACGGCGAACTACCTGCCGACAATGAATGCCTGTGGAGAGTAATCGTGATCGCGTGAATAACTGCAGTCAGCAACGCGCTGTCGTAATGATACTGACCTGTGTGACAGTAACTCTAATTGTTAGTCTCATGGGGGGGGGGGGGGGAGAACAACTAGCAATCTATATTTCATGATGAGTTACACATTACTCCAGGTTAGAAGGCATATAACCTTGCTTTTTATGATGTCTATGATGATCCCCCTTATTTAAAAGCCACCGTAATGTGTAACGTTAACATTAGACAGCGTAAGCAGTGAGCGCGAGCAGAAACAACCACAACTAAAGTCAACATTGAATTCAATGCTTCCCCATGTCTCATTTAATTCAAATTTATGTGAGTGACTGGAAATGAGATACTATAGGAATCCCTGAAATTTTGGTGGAATTTGGTAGAGTGAAATTTGAGGTATATCTTCTTGCCTCTGTTAGATACGATATTGGCTTACTGCCAATACTGCATTACCATTTTACTACCGCCGGAATCTGTCTCTTAAGAAGCCCATGACCGACGGCAACGAGAAGAGACAGATCTCAGACAAATTTCAATGGTCGCGCTCTGTCCACACGTAGTGCTCCTCTAGTCTCTACAACTTACAAGTTAGCGTGGATGTGTCTTCCTGGACATTTTGCTGACTAAACCATACAGATACAGATCTCATCGGTCTACGACAGTTTACCAACCTGGGGTTGCTGAGGCTGAGCCCGTAGTGCCGGTGCGGTGCCGGTGGTTGAGCCTGAGCCTATTTACAGCCTCAGGCTGTGGTCTATTGCCCTTGGCCTGCTTGATGTTTGGGTTGGAGACCGGATCGTCATGGCAGGCGCTGCCGTAACTATACACAGCCCAGTCGCTGTACGTAGGATATTCGCACAGCGTACTCCGTCTGGTCGGGCTAACGCTGCCGCTGATGGTACCCCCGCGCGGGGCGGCCGGGCGCTGTACCAGTAACGTGTTGGGGTCGCTGCTGCGGTTACCGCTGATGTTGCTCTGCTCGTGCTAACTTAGTCTCCATGTCCACGACCGGGCGACCTGATCCCGATCGATCTCGCGCTCGTCATCTCACTGGCAATGGCGGAGCTGAATCTCTTGCATAAAACGCCATCGAGATCATTCCTACTCCCACTTTCAGAAGAGACAGACATCAAAATCGCTAATGCTTTGTATAATAGCGCGCGTACCACGCGAGCGTCTAGCTCTCACCGCACGGTACGGGCTAGCAAGCGCGCGCGGATGTGCATGCGCATCCAATTTGCAGATTGATGGTGTATACCACAGTGTACACGCAACGACACGTGCAGTGTAAGCTTGCGCTGCGCTGTATTGTCATCGAATGACTTTTTATTTTCATGGAATGATTTTTTGTTCATCGAATGGTTTTTTGTTCATCGAATGGTTTTTTGTTCATCGAATGATTTCTTGTCGTAAGTATAGAACGCCATATAGGTGTAAAACACTTTTTGTCAAATATATCTTGGGTCTAATATATTTTTGGTGAAATATATATATTTTTTGTCGAATATATTTTGGTCAAATATGATTTTTGGTCAAATATATTTTTGGTCAAATATATTTTTGGTCAAACATAGTTTGTGTCAAATATATTTTTGATCAAATATATTTTTGTGAAATATATTTTTGGTGAAACATATATATTTTTGTCAAATATATATTTTGTCGAATATATTTCGGTCAAACCTTCATATTTTCTTGTCAAATATATATTTTGTTTGAATATATATTTTATGAAATATATATTTTATCGAACATATTTTTGTGGAATGAAATTTAAATTGATGAAATGGTTTTTTAGTTGGTGTCGAACATAATTATTTGATTCCCTTCTGGCGTGCCATAGTGGCCGCTATAGACAGGTTAAAATCTACCGCGGGAAACAACATTTGTGGCCGCTGGTCGCGTTAGACAGGTGGCCGCTATACACAGTCTTCAACAGGGTTTTTCTTTTGGAATTCTTCAGTGGCCGCTATAGACAGGTGGCCGCTAAGGCAGGTTTGACTGTAGTTCAATCTACTTCCGGTGGATGAGAGCAGACGATGATCCGAAAAAATGTGCGATACTTACAGCCCAGTAGCTAGAATACTAACAGGCGGTTCAGGCAGCTGCAGGCAAGGAGAGGATCAACGGCAAGGCCTAGCAGCAGGGTGAAGGCTGGCGCGGCACGCACGGCCACGGAGCTGCGCCGCGGGAATTACGAGGCTGACAACAGACTAGAAAGGAGCTCAGCTGGATCCTACCTCATTGCATCTATAAACTATCTAGATCTCTCAAAATCACTGGACAGCACTACGTCATTCTGGAAGCGCAGGAATCCACGAGCCATACTCTGGCAGGATCAATTGCTTGTATTTCTGGCCGTATTTCTCATCTCTGGAGCTATTAAGGTGAGGATTTCGAAAAGATTCCCTCCTGCAGTCGCGACAGCATGCCGATGCGTCGGAACTGGATGCGGTAGTAGATTCTAGTACGTAAACGGTTAGGTACCAATTGTAGAAATCTACTTACAACATCGTCTTCCAGGGATCAACAATATGTGCACAGCATGCAGAGAATAGGGTTGTATAAAGTAGTCAAGAATTTCGATACTTAGTGTAATGAAATAAAATCTTGTGTGAACGGCGCGGAATCAAGTGCCTTGGATTTGAAATTAAATCTAGGCCTATGCGTGATATAGAGTCTAACGTTACTGGTTAGAAATTCTTGTGAAATGAATTCTGAAACCATTTTTTAATTTGCCTTTTTATAATCAAAAGCTTGAATCAAACATAGACTACCCCTATAGAGTCTGTGTTAGATTTTTCTTAGTAGGTATTGGGCGTAAATATTCATAACTGAATGATTATAGAATCTATGCCTAAATTTAAAATAATAACAACAACATAGTATAGATGGAATCTCGTACAGACAAAGTCCAAGATGATGCTCACAGACAAATGGGCCTATATAACATTTAAAAATTTAATAACGTATTAGTAGGCTACTACTAGACCCTAACGTTAGTTGGTTACGAGCCAGGGTTTCTACTTGTTGTCTAATACACTTGTCTTGTGTCCAGATCTAACCTGTGGCCGTTAGATCTAGTGTAGAGAACCACAGTGCTCTAACGTTAGAACTAAAACGGTTCTTTATGTACTGTAAAAGTGGAAATTTTCGCGGTGTTGAAATTTTCGCACATTTCGCGCAACCAGAATCTAGCGCGAAAATAAAAGCACGTGAATATTTTTGCTTGCTATATATTCCTGTGCGTGATGTCTTGATTCCACTGAATTAAAAACATACGAAACTCTTCTCACCTGGCCAAGCACGAAAACTAATAGTCGCGCGAAAACATCCTTCTTTTTTTTTTTTTACAGTAATAGATTCATTACTAGTCTAGTAGCTTGTATTTAAATCAAGGCAGCCTTAAATCAAACACTAATTGCTGATGAGATATTGAAGGTCTTGCAGTAGACTATAGTGGTGGCACATCATTATGACAAATACAGCTTCAGTGCTTGAGTCTGCTTATCAATATATGTTGGGTAAAAATTAGATCTAGCTCACAGCTGTGAGAATCAGTCTAACATGTCAGAAACTAGATCTCTACATTATGCACTGACCATGCTGATGTCAGACTGTAAATCAGTTGTATAACAAGTATGAGTAACTACTACATTTTGTATATGAGTAACGTGAGGCCTATAAAGTATGACTATATAGTTCACATTCTCCAAAAAGAAGACAATACCATCTAACATTACAAGCTAGGCCTGTCTGCATTCTGCATTTTAAGCAGGCAGTCTTGTCGGATCTGCTGGTACTCGTTCGCAGAAAACTCTAGACCCTAACAGTTACCTGTGCTTGTGGTATCCAGACTCTTAAGTAGCTCGCCTAACAGATGTGTTGTGATGAATGTGATAGTACCAATCCACCCATCATCTTTACAGATTGAAGTCATTTCAAAGTCATTCCAATAAAATGTTTCATCATGTTTGCCTTTTATTTAAGTTTGAAACAGTCACTTGAGGTTACTGAGGATGAAATGTTATAATGACATTGACACTTTGACAATTAGCTATAGTTGTCATGTTTTCTTTGGGTCGGGTGCATTGCTCTTGTTTGTGATTGGAAGATGTTACATCGGTTCTACAGGTTGCCACCCTCTGTATAGATCTACTTGGTCAGCTGGTAGTTATTGTTTGGGTGTTTATTTTTTTTAACACATCTAAAACAGGGCTGCACAATTTTCCATGCTTACTTGTCCATTCTTGAAAAGGTTACTGGTCTGACAGTGATTTTTACCAGTGTAGACTGTACTTATAGTGCCAGTGTGCAGCATTGTCTATAAGAAAATGGTCTTGAAATGAAAGGCCTACGTTTTTTCCTACATTTTGATATAGCATAGCACACAGGGGTGGATGTCGGATTTGTCAATTTCTGAACAATTAGTACAGTAGGTCTCATCTAGACATTTGTATGTTGTTTTTTTGTTCATCTTTTTTTTTTTGGGGGGGGGTGTGTATATCTTATAGTGTGATTTTTTTTTTTTGGGGGGGGGGGCGGGTAAAGAGTTTGTTTTCATTGTGTATCGGTAGATGGTTTTGTTTGTTTGTATTAGATACCAGTATGATTTACAAAAGTGAATCAGACATTAAAAATGTGCAATTTAAAGGTGTGTAGTACTTAGTAACCCTTAGTTCAAGAACATAGTAGGAGTCTGAGGCTGCATTTATCAACTTTCCCATGACCATGTTTGAAAGAAGTTTCAATACCCACTGTCAAAAACATGTTTGCAAACACCTAAACTTCTCAAGTTGTTGCATTTATCAACTCTTTTGTGAGTCAATTGGTAGGCCTCATAATCACTGCGCAGTTCTAGTTGGCTGTGGTTGCTGTGGGCAGGTCTGAGCTATAAAAGGCATTTCAAAATAAAGTTGCATTTTTCAACTCTACAGAAACATTCCTGGCTCAAAGTGGGGAGAGTTTCTGCAGAGATAAATAAATTCATGAAGCACACCATGGTGACCAAACTCGTTCATGAATTATTCATTAGCAGTTAAACTCAAGCCTACAGTCTCTCTTGGGTTTGATTTAAAGGGACTGTACAGTACTGGTTGAGGTAGGGATTCATGTTTTGAACATTCCTAAGTGAGATAATGAAAAGCCTCCTATGAAATATGAAAGAGCATGTAATTTTAAGAAGGATTCAATGTTTATTTGATGAAAATTGGTTTTCAAATGGCTGAGATATCCCAAAAAGTGCTAATAATAAAAGGCGACATGCCCCAACTTTATTAGTATCTCTTTGTTTCACCTTGTTTTTGGATATCTCAGCCATTTCAAAACCGATTTTCATCAAATAAACTTTTGATACCCCTTAAAACTGCATGCTCTTTGACATCTCATAGAGTGGTTTCTGAATATCTCACAAAACGTTGAAAGCTAAATCTTCACCTCGACCAGAACTGTACACACCCTTTAAGCATGAGATAGACTTTGGTTTGTATACGAGACCTTCCTAGCAGAATATACAAAATTAAACTTCAGTTTTTTTACACAAGTTGCTAAACCATGAATGAGTCTAAATTGGGTTTAAACCTTGGTCTTTAATATGGGCCGTACAGTCTAAAGATGCTTTTTAAGTATTGCTTGCATTCATGAAAGAAAATGTAGGGTAATGTATGAGGAATCGTCCACTTGGGAACAAGATACAGAGAACTGCACAGTTAACATAGCCATGAGAATAGATGGTCAATGAAAGGTCAGAACGACTTTTACACATAAGGCGGCTCTGTGTCTGATTTAATAAGGCTGGTGCCATCTGTAAGTGTGTTGTCTCTTACTAAAACAAACAAGCCAATTCTGTCAAGTCACTGGGGACTGCACATCAAGGAACATGACAGTAGGTAAAAGGCTTCATCCTTCGTTTTCCCAGGGTAGATTGTGTCGAATGCAGCTTTCCAAGGGTGCTATCGAGTCTCCTGTTATAAAAGGAGGTACCAGTATCTAGAGGAAAGATGGTAAATCCACTTTATCGGTCAGTATACATTGTACCTAATATCTTCAGTTCTTCAGACCACCCATTGTACCATTCTTTGTTGCATTTTGACGAAACTAAAATTAAGACAAGCCACAACTGATGGGAGAGTTTCCATTTCAAGTACTACTCATAGTATGTACAGCGTGTATACATAATATGAGAAAAATATAGATGATGTATTTCCCTGGAGGTGACTTATACCCTGTTTACACTGCCAGCAGGTTTTCGAGCCTTCTTGAGGGGGTTTGAAAACCTGTTCGAAAAAGCAGTTTATACTGTGCAAGCTGATTTCGCCCAAAGCAGGCCCGACGTGCTCTGTTCCCTTGGTAACCGAGTTCCCCTGCTCTGATACACGGCACGGGCTTTTTAATTTCTTACATACCGGTAACTGCAAGACTACGTGATTGGGCGTGAAAGTGCTCTTTGAGGCTGCTATATATGATAGGCTCAGGCTCTGAAACAACCCCCAAAATGTGATTGAATCAACCCCCCCTCCCCCAATTTGGCCGTAGATCACGCAATCACCATGAAAATTAGCACATGTTATATACGTTTTCTGTGGCATAATCTATCAAGTTACTTTAAAAAAAAAAGAAATTAGAAATTTAATTTTTTTATATCGATAATGCTAATACAGGTATGAAATCATATGTTTTGCTCTGTATCAAAGCTTCCAGGATCCTTTTGGTGTGAATATTCTTCGTAGCATTTCTAACAATATACAACATACTTGAAAAAAAAATTGTATGAAAACAAATTTGTTGTGTATTCTGTTGCTTTTTGAACGATTTATGTATTTCTTTTTTTTATGCCTCCGCCCGAAGGGTGCCGGAGGCATTATGTTTTCGGGTTGTCCGTCCGTCCGTCCGTACATACGTCCGTCCACATTTGTTTGTGCGATAACTTGAGTAATATTGAGTGGAATTTCACCAAACTTGGTCCAGGTGTTAAGTATGATAGGGCAATTACTTGATTAGATTTTGGGTGAAATTGGCTGAGGTCAAAGGTCAAGGTCAAATCATGAAATTGTGTCCGTTTACGCGATAACTCAAGATTGGATGAGGCAAATTTCACCAAACTTTGTCAAAGGATGACATATGATGGGGCAATTGCTTGATTAGTTTTTTAGTTCAATAGCCAGAGGTCAAAGGTCAAAAGTCAAGGTCAACTGATGCTCAACATTTAACTATTTTTCTCCATATCAATGCAATTCCTGAAGGTTTTTTCTTGAAACTTAGTGTATACATGTACTACTAAATGAAGATTCTCCAGAGAGTTTCAGGTCGTGAGGTCAAAGGTCAAAAGGTCAGGTCAGGTGAAATCATTAAAGTTTCACTTTTTTCTTCATATCTTGCAAATGGTTCAAAGGTATCTTTATGGAACTTGGTACATATATATGTACTGACTGGCAGGGATTATTGAGGGAATTTAGGGGTCAAAGGTCAAGGTCAACTCCTCAAAATTCCACTATTTCCCTAGGAGAACCATGCATTATGGCGGAGGCATACCAGTCACCATAGCGACATTTCTAGTTCTACCTAATTTGTTTTTAATGTTTGCGCAAAATTTATTATTCAGGTAGAACCTTTTTCAAGCATAATTATGTTAAATTGAATTGATTTCACCAAATGAAGTGAATGCCTACCGGTAATCTAACATATTTTTGAATCAGGGCCCCACACTAACTTTTATTTTTGGTGGCCCAAAGGCAAACATCCGACCACTTTTGGTGGCCCGATCAGGCTACCACATTCTTCATTTCTGATATTTTGGTGGCCCGACGTGCGTTTTTGGTGGCCCCGGGCCACCGGGCCACCGTTAGTGTCGAGCCCTGTGAATGATTTCAGGAAACTCCATTTGCACAGACTTTGTATGCAAAATCACATTTTTGAGCCTTTTTCGGTCTGACAAGGTCCTTAAGCATCATAATGGTATGCCCGATTTAGCAGAAATGGTGTCAGAAGATATGTGGAGATTTGAAAGTAGAAAGTCAGTGAGTGGCGCGGTCAAATAAAAAAATCTGGCGGAATGGTCTTTTTTATCTACACAGATCATTTTGTAATGTAATTCATGCACAAGGAACTAGAAATGCAAATATGCATGTTGATTTTTATTGATTCATAATACCCTGATCATCCCTTAAAGGCATAATTTACCTTTTGCAGATGAAACAAAAACCCAGCATTAGTGCTTTAAGATAGTTATAAAATGTGAGTTAGGGATAGAAACAACCACTGTAAAAATTTGAATCAGTAAAATCGATGTTAAGTATTGTTAGATATACAAAATGTGAACAATACTTATAATAAAAATGTTTCCAGACTAAACCGTATACAGTTACGGTTTATTGAGAAAAATACTTATATCTCCTCATATTTTAGGCTTTATTGTGAAAATTTTATATGGTAAGATGTTTTGTGGTACAACAGACCTACTCATATACATCAAATGTGACATCTTGCACATTTTTAAAATCACTGCTCCCAAAGGTAAACTGGACCTTTAAGTTTCCAAAAGAATGTCTAGATTTGTGTGACATATCATTTCACACACACAAAAAAAAATTACTTCAGATTACTTGGATAAAGTTACATACAGGTACGTATGTAAATCCACACACACAAAAAAATTCCAATCCACTATTATGCCAATGAGATCAAGATCTGTCAATCATTGCTATAATAAGGTAAATTTGAATACAAAAGACATCAGAATCCAGCTGCCCCTAGACAGAGCATAATTTGCAGGTTTTCCTACGATATATTTTGTTTATCATATTAGTAATAATTTGCACATAGAAACATGTAAATTAAGGGGTCTAGGTCAATTACCCCCTGGGCAATTACCCCTGACCATTCCCCTGACCCGTACCCTAATCCTAATCCTGAACATAATCCTAACCCTAACCTTACCCTAATCTTTACTCTGACCTTATCACTAACCAGTATTTGGGGGGGAGGGGGGTAATTGCTTTGATACGAAATTAAGTTCTGCTTAGTGTAGGGAAACTTGCATTCCAGTGTCTTTTGTTAATCAAACCCTGTAACCCCAACTGTAAATTTGAACTGAAAAGCAGTGTAGACTGTCAATGTTTACACTGTGGTAAGATGTATCAGGGTGAGTCACCTTTGGAATGCCTGGCAACTGATATTATGCATCCTGTGTTGAAGGGGGTGCGCATTGGATTTGAAGTGTCGGTCGGGTATATATTGCACACTGTGCTCCGGTCCACAGGAACAGGCAAATGTGTGCGTGCAGCTGGCGATTTTCACAGTCCGGCGTGACAGAGCCCTGATTTCATGTAGATCATGCTATGAAACCCTGTGGAATATAGGACCTCTTTTGAGGACGGATAGGATTTGTGCTTGCACCTTTTACATTCTTTGATCATCTTAATAGTGCTGTACATCCCTGTGGACTGTGGGCAAAATTTCGACCAAACAGGACATCCAGTTTGCTCAAAGGAAGGGTATTTACATGGCAGTAGTGCTGAACTTCTAGACTGAAACTTAGCGGTACGTCTTCATGTTTTATTGGTGAGTCAATGTGTTTTGCAAGTGCAGTGATATTCCTGTGATGTTTGAGGTCAATCTTCTTGGATTCTGTTCTGTACAGTAATAGTACCGGTATGTAAATGCCTCTCCAACCTATGCATTATCTATGTTTTGTGGTTGTAACTTTAGAGAATATATTTCATTGTAAACCCTGTGTTGTCTTAATCATAATCAAAGTAGAGTACACACTGACCTCTCTACCCCCCTTTTTTCCCTCGTATTCATTTGTTTTTTCTTTGTTGAGTCTTCATTTTAACACACCACAGAATATCTCCTTTTCTTTGAAGGACAATTCCCGAACCAGTTAAAAGTTAGTCTAAAGAGAAAGAGTAAAGCTTAATAAGCACAACAGTTGAAATATGAAATTGAGGTACATGTATGAAATATGTTTACCTTATAGATACAACTGTATGCACAAAACCATTCCTGAACAGTGGATATGAATATACAAATGAGTGAGTTGATAGGGCCATTGCCTCACAACTTGTTTTTAAAATACATGTGCATACACTATATCGGGATGTGAAAAACGTCATATTTCCTGTTGTTACCTTTTCGTTCAAATGCAGTCATGCCCCAGTCTTAAATCATAATATAATTGTTGGTTCATTGTTTTGAAGTTTTTTAACTGTAAATCAAATTCTTCTTAGAGAGAATGTAATTTTCGTCAGGTTTTTATTCATGATCATTTAAAAATTATGAGGTGATGATGTCATCACCTCACTCATTTGTATTTGGGCAATTCCGCGGTTAGTAACGTTACATTTGAACAAATTTAGATATTTGTTTTTACCACTAAATTACCATTTATTCATTTCAAGTCAAAATTATGTCAAAAACATGTTCATCCTTCCCAGGTTTATGATACAGAAAAGAATGAACATAATCCAAGAAATATTAGAATTGCTATAGCAACTTAAAGGGCTGGTTAGTAACGTTACGAAAAAAGGACATGACAAAAAAGTCAATGTCTTGTAACAAAAAGTGTGCAAAAATTCAAGTTACTTCAAACAAAGTGTTGCATTAATTTCAATTATTGCATCATGACAAATGTTCATGCAAATTTTTTTTAGCAGTTCGACCAATAATTTTTTAGCTAGACCCCCAAAAGCATGGTTAGTAACGTTACGGTTAGTAATGTTACATTTGTCCGGAGTAATTCCGCAGGTCATTTCACCCTTTTGTAATTGACAAAATGTCACATGACTTCTGGAGTATTTAGATGTATTCATCTTTTACCCTTTAGCAAAACTTTGAGGAAAAAATTTCAAAGGAACCCCTGTAATTTGCATTTAAGTGAATTTCAGCGTCCCCAGTCCCACATGTACATTTTAAATGATGGTTTTAGATCTCGCAAAATCAATAAATACGAAAAATAAAATCTACTGAATTTGAAAGACCCTAATGATTGGTGAACATCCATGGCATTAGTTGATACCTAGATCAAAGGGTAAGATAAAGAGGCACATTTCTTTTATCCATGTCATGTCCACCTAACTGCGGAATTGCCCATTTACATTATATCAAATGTTTGATACACTAACTGTTATTTTGCAAAAATTTAATTAGTGAATCTTTAGCATATATTCAAAATTTCCATATTTTCAATCAGATTTTGATAAAAAAAAAATTCATTGTTGAGCTTGTAAATTATTTGTTTTTTCTAATAAAAACCATACCTTGTGGTCGAGAATTGTCCTTTGATTTGTACAAGCCCTTTCAGGTCCACCAGGCAAAAATCCTATTGACTTGCTGTGTCATCATATTGTCAACAGTGGTGAATGAAAGGGTCATATGGTAGTCATTACAACATGTGTGTCTATTTATCACTTCTGTATTGAACAGGTACAGTATATGATGTAAATCCAGTGAAATAGTGTCATGCTGCTTTTGAGTACAATGTATTCCCCTACATTATACAAAATGTTGGCCTAACTACAACACTTTATGTTGTATTTTCATACAAATTGGACATTTGACTACACTGGTACACACTTATTCAGGCCAAATGATGATTGTCTGTCTTTTTTTTTTCCTTCTTCTTCTTCTTTTAATACCTGGATGAGCACATCAGTAATGCTGAAGAAAGAAGAATGATTGGAATTTGTTCGTTGTATACTTTAAACTGTGGTAATTTCCATAATTGACTGAAAGAGCAAGTGTCAGGGACTCTTGGCAGTGATATAGAATTGTTTTCAGCCAACCATCAAAGTGCTTTGAAAGCTATTGCTTGCACCATTGCATTTGCAAATTACAATCACTTTTATATACCTGGTATTAAAAAAAAGAAAGAATTAAAATTAGTACTATTGAGTGAGGTTTACATATTTGCCAGTAGTGCAAGACATTGTCAAACAAAATGTCTGTCAGTAATGGGTAATTGTCAAAATGTAACCAGAAATCAGGATCTTGCAGGGCGCCACACGTCATGCATGCAACAGGCGCTATGCAACAATCAGTTTCGTAGCAATTAGCAGTGGTAACAATACAAATTATACTTATGCTGACATTACAGGGGGATCAGTGTTTACAGTTGAAGGGAAAGAGTGGACTTGGCAATGTAGAATGTTGTACGAAGCACTTGTTTAGATTGAAACAAAGGACTAGATGCCATTTCTTGTATGTTTGGGTTCAGAGTCCAGAGAGGAGCAATTGGAATGGACTGGTGTAGACTTGGCTCAGTAGCAACATATACTTCTTCAACTGAGTCTGGATTTTAGAATTTCAATGTGTGGAGGTATCTCTTTTTTTTTTTTTTTTTTTTTTTTTTTTTTTTTTTTTTTTTTTTTTTAGAGCCGATTGATATATTATGAAGTCGAACTTTGCAGGTGAACAGTAAGCCTACAAAATATGAAACAACAAGATGTGTGCTAGAATTTGATACCATTACTTGATATTTTGCCTTCATTGTTACCCTTCCCCTACCTCACACCAAAAAAAACAAAAACAAAAAAACAAAACGAAACAGGAAATGTTTCCATTCATGTTGCCCAAATTAGGCTGCAGGCATCAAAGCTAATAGAATTTCAGGAAAGGGTTTATTAAAAAAGAAAAATCAAAGACTAATATATTTTCATGCAAATCAGCATATAGTATCAGCCTGCCAAACACCCCCCCCCCCCCCCCCCGCAGCATGTTGCTGTGACATTTTGTACAGTACAGTACTTCAGTTGCATCATGTGAGTTGTGCACAGAACCGCTCACATTTCAAAACAGGCAATATCTGCTCTGAATTTGAATAGGACTGAGAAAAGATGTGAACGTCTGCAACCCAAATGATATGGATTGACTGAATGCATATATAGATGTTTGTGTAGAAAATTGGATAATCTGCTGTAAATTTAGAAGACTACAACAAATTGTGATGTCACAATAGGACATTGATATTTAAAGGGATAATACAGTATTGGTGGAAATGAGAATTGGGCTTTTATGTTTTTGCAAGATACCAAGAAAACACTTATGAAATAGTACAGAGCATACCATTTTAAGAGGAATTGAAAGTTTATTTGATGAAAATCGGGTTTGGAATGACTGAAACATCCAAAAGCAAAGTAAAACAGAGCGATCGCAATAAAGTGTGGGTCCCACACTTTATTAGAATCACTCTGTTTTGAATATCTCAGCCATTTCAAAACCAATTTTCATCAAATAAACATTGAATTCCTCATGGAATCACATGCTCTTTCATATTTCATAAGAGGTTTCTCATTATCTCACCAAAAAAAATGTTAGAAACCTGAAGTTAGCTCTCAACCAAAACTATACGATTCCTTTAAGGAATTCCACGAAATGTATTTTTAATGAAAAGTTCCCATTCCTGGCACTTGTTCTTCTAGTGCTCTTCCATTATGATTTTAAACAAAAATGAGCTGAATATTCTTGATAATTTCCTTCCCTATCTGATATGTTCTAATAATATTTCCACATTCAGTCAAGCCACATCACAGTATATATTATTTTGTGTTTGAGGGAGAGAGAGAATACTCACCTCAATGTAGACCTGCTGAAGTGCTTGTCAGCATTGCTGAGTGGCCAGCAAATTGACAAGGACAAGTGCTGTGTGACCCCCCCCCTTTTTTTTTTTCTTTTAGGGAAAAGGATTGACATGTGGCACAGGGAATAGCAGTCCCCTTTTTAACAGGGACTGCTAAGCTAATTGGCAAGCTAAAATTTAGCTTGCCAATTAGGTGATCCTCGAAAGCTCATGGAGCATCTCTTCTTACTGTACAAAATCTTTTGTTAAAGGTACTAGCCCACATTTGCAAACCCACGAAAATCAAAACTGCATAAAACAGGTCCAATATGACTTCAAGTACAAGTTATAACAGTAACATACCTCATCTTTGTCTATACCATTCGATAAAAGAGAGAAAATCATCGTTTTAAAATCAATTTTCAAACCGGGTCAACCCGACCCAAAATCGAATTACGAGCGCGGGCTAGCTACGCACATCAACTTACACATGTATCGCATGCATGTAGTACGTGCGTGGATCGGAGCTAGCGAGCATTTTTATACGCATGCATACGGTGCATTTTCACTTATTTTTATGAAAGTAATGGACTAATTGGAACGAAATTTTGCACAGGTGTTACTACAATCATACCTAAACTCCATGCTAACTATGAGACCATTTGCTGCAGGTTTACAAATGTGGGCTAATGCCTTTAACATGGACAATAACCCTATTTCTTATTGCATATTTTGAAGGTAATGAGTTGCAGATGTCATTTAATGGGTCTTCAAGGCTGGCAAAATGATTTCAAGTGTTGAAATACATAAAATATTACAATTATATAAATATACAATATTTGTATAGAAATATATAAAATATTAAAAAACAAATAAACCTGGATTTTCAGTGGCAATGTAAATGCCCCTTTATTCAGCCTGTCACTTTTTTTTTCTTTACAATCAACATCCCTATCATCATCCACCCTGGCATTCATCTGACGGCAGAATGTCTGGCAACCCGCTTACCCATGGATGATTGCCTGTGTGGTGACACACGAAAATGGATTCTCTAGAAACCCTAGAAACAGAGACCATTAAAAGACAACTTGCAGATCTGTGTCAATCAGGAAGAATAGGCATACAGATCATGTTCTGGCATGTAGAAACTACATGTTCAAAACTGCAAAACTATCAGATGCAAGGGGCTTCATGTAATCTTCATAATGCATCAGTAGACGTGTAAAAAAGAAATTTGTTGTGTACCATGTATGTCATGTGCAAACAAACTATTACAGAAATTCCATGCAAGAGACACATCAGAGCAAGTGATCAAGATGTGAATATTGGAACACCTTTGAGACATACTTTTTGAGGGTTTTTTCATTTGTTTGTTTGTTTGTTTATTTTATTTTATTTTTTTACAGAGTAAAAATTCATGCAAGTAGTCATTGACTAATACCACTTTCAGACTGACTTTGCCAGATAATTGTCCGTCGTACTTCTTTTAAGTAGATAAGGCAGAATTTTGCTTCTTGAAATCAGGGAATTAATTTCGCAAGCTACTTTCCAGGCTGAGAAGTGATGAGCTTTGGTATTAAAATGCACCTGAAAATGTGAATTTTTTGGCATCAGCAGCCATGTGAGCATGTCACTTTGATTAGCATGGTCATCAAGCACCTACTTGCCACTTGGAATTGCATTATATACAGAGCTGCCAAGTCTCCCTGATTCTGCAGGAGTCTCCCTGAAAATGTCAAAATCTGCTCATGTCTGAATACGAGGATATTAAAATCTCCCTTATTTGGGAATTACTTTTGCCCATTGAAATGCATGTAACACACAGATATCTCCCCAATTACTGTGTGGAATCTCCCTGATTTTGATGTAGGAATGTTGGCTGACCTGTATGAAGTCATTCTAGTGTGAATATCATTCAGTGGGGAAGCTTTTTAACCCTTTGAGGACGGGCTGATTTCGCTACAACATGCATTTCCTTTTAGACACCTACCCAAGTGTACTCGGGACTCACTTCAATGTGTTAAGAAGGGAGTCTCCCATTGAATCACCGTTCAATGAATCTGAAGTTGCTCTTGGGCAGGGGAAGATAATTTTCTCTTGCAAAAGTTTTTGTCCATGGGATGAAATGTACATTAGCACTATCTGCGAAGATCAGTGAATGCCGCAAACTGGCAATCTGTTTTCATGCATTTGCCTAACCCTGCAAAGTTTGACTGGCATCTCATGAGTTCATCCATGTGCATTTGATTAAAATTGTCCTACCTGAAAGGGGTATCAAACCTTCTCTTCAAATCTCCTGCTTTAAGCATCATTGTTTTTAGCCATGATCATGGTGTTTGTCTTTATGGTCAACTATGCGTTTGTGATATGTCATTGGATCCTACTTCCCATGATAAAAAAGATAATTCGATAAAACTTGCCGTTTTCCCTGCTAATGTGTGTTGTGATTGGCCAAATAAGATACCATGATGACGCATTTACGCGGTAAAATTGTAGACTGACTGCTCACCAAAGAGGTTTTGAATGCTAGACTAGAATGGCTTCTGTTTTTGGTTTGTGCGCTTCAGAGCGTGGCAATGTCTCCCTCGTTAGGCTGTGCGTTGTCAAGTGCAATGTTCTGCAGGCTCGCTGATTTCCCAGAGGGCATGCTGTCTGGGGCTTAGATTCTCACCTCTCCTCGAAATTCCCAGACATTTGGAATTACTCCTAAGTACCAGGGATGCCTCAAAGATCCCTGACATGCAGGGAGGACCCGTTGGTGGGCAGCTGACAATTCTCTGGAACCTCTACCACAGATTAGCTGAGTCAAGTTTAAAAACATAATGTATACTTTGAATATGTAGTAAAATGTGACTGACAGAGGTTGAGTTGGAAGTGGTTGCTTTATTTCTAAAAGTGTCAAATGTCAAAGTTCAATGCAATATTCAACTCTTTCTGCATCACAAATTGTGGCTCCAAAAGATAAGCCTGCTACTGATGTACAAAGTTTAAATTTCTAAATAGCGGAGGAAGCTTCATACATGCAATCTGAAAATTTCACAATAAGCATTATGCAGTCAGTGCTTATCTGGGTTGACTCCTCCACCAACCAAATAGAATAGAAAAAAAAATCCTCTAGTAATAGTGCTTATATCTGAATAATGATTATATAATTTATATTCCTCATCAGCTGAAGACTCTGTGTTATGAGTATGGCATGGAATGATACTAAGACACTTCAAGAACAGAAGAAAAGGGAACAGATGTAAAGGATGCATGTGTTGTCCAAAAAGGATGCAGTGCAGGCTAGACTCACATTTTGCCATTATGGAAGGAGAGAGCTGCTTCTCCGACCTGATTAGTGATCTTTCCTTTTGCTCCAGTTTCTGGCCGCCTCCTGGAAAGTCGGATTTCTTGATCCGCGTCACTCTTGCAGCGATCCGTCCAGGCCCGACAGTCCAAGAAGAAACAGAGCAAAACAAACAAAGCAATGCACTTTTCTGTCGTCTACCTCCCAATCTCGTCCCAGTTTTCTCCTCTTCCTCTCTCCGTCCCCAACCTCCCCCCCCCCCCCCCATCCATCTCTCTCTCTCCCTCTTCTTGTCTCGCGTGACTTCTCTATTTCATCTTGTGATCAGTTGGTGTCTTGTTGACAGGAATGTGATGCACTGACTGCTTTATAGGAACACTACTCTTTCCACAGGTGGCTTTAATGGTTATTTTGAAAAGCCAAAAACAGTAATCATGTCTCGGTTGTTGCATGCATGTGTGTGCGAGTGTGCAGGCGCGTGTGAAAAATGACTGAATCAGCAAGATGAAATTCCTGTTTGAGAAAGAAACCCAAGGGAGTGGAAAGACTGGAGCCTTTGGTGTAGAACACAGTCGCTCAAACTTGGCCATTGAGAAAAGATATAGTCAACGTTTTTAGAGACCACCTTTTATTTGGAGCATAACACACAGCTGGACCATTCTAGCCCACTCTAGTCAAGTGTGCAGGGTAGGTTTTCCGTCGCCTATTCCAAACTTGTAAGTCAGGCCAATTTACACTGTACAACTGTATATTACAGTTGATATTGTGAGGAATGTTTCAATTTAGCATGTTTTCTTCTCATCGAGGGAAGATGCCATCAACTTGCCGAAGGCTGGGGAGAAAGCGATTTCTGCAAGAGACATGCTGGTCGTATGAGAGAGAAGAAGAGCAGCGGTGAGAGAAGAGACGAGATGAAGAGAGATGTACATACCCGGTATTGCAAGAGTCATGCTATTCATGTTGATATTATCTCTAGGACAATCCACACTTATCCTTCTCAGTCTTGTTGTGTCTCTGGTATGATCATCATTCACGCTAGACTGGCACGCTGGTTCCTCAATCCAGGATGATCCATCATGGGGGAGTATGAAAATGCATTCAGCGTACGAAACTCATTAAGGATCGGTGTCGTCGCTGTTCAAGATTCCTGAAGCTGTTCTCTACTATCCCTGATCATATCACTTGATGTGGGCCTGCTTTAAAATGAGCAGTATGTAGTGCATGGCTTGTTCCACTTTATAGTCTACTGTAGATGGAATTAGATTTTGACTTGCAGCATTTAGGGCCTACATGTAGGGAATAATTTTCTTTCTCAAAATTGAATAGCAATTTTTGTCGATGGACATACATTTTCAACAAAATGGTGTACAAGTCTATGTAATGAAACTGCTATGCAAATTACAATTTGTATAGCAGTCAGACCAAAATGCCTAGCAAATTGCTATGCGATACCAGGAAAATTATTCCCTGACATGTGACATACATGTAAATTTATGTGAAATAAGCTTTCTATTTGTCTTCAAGCATTTGCTGTGGTGTATGTGTAATATTCCTGCAATTATTTTAAATTGTGTATTATTTATGTACGTGTATATGGTTTATTATGCCTCTACACAGAATTTGTGCCATTTACACGTGGTGTATGTGTATTATGCCTTTATACAGTCATACATGACTTGTGCCATTTACACCTGGTGAATGTGTAGCATTAATTTGCTTTGTAATGTACATGTACCATTCACTTCTTGTGTAGGAGGCTGACTGACTTCACACCTCGAGTATGAAGCTGGATTGCTGACTGGCCCAGTGATAGAGATTTTCTGGAGTGGAATTTTATTGAGGTCATACTGACAGCAAGGTAAGAGTGTTATCAACTACAAATTCTTTTCTATGAGTCTTGAAAAGAGGAAATACAATGCATCTATGCACTCCAGTATACAGTATTTGTACTTGTCAATAGATCATGCTTGTGTATCATTGTCTGCATTAATGGCAAAAGGCATAAAGCAAGTTTATGCTGGCTTCCATTTCTTCTTCTTTTTTTCAGATATTTTAAATTGATCAACCCGTAATTTAAAAAAAACCAACTCATATTAAAGAAAGTAAAATGTGATTTCTTCAAATTTCCAAATTTTCCGCTTTTTATCATGAAACACAATCACAGTGGCAAGAAAGCAAAGGCTGCCAGATTTTTAGGTGTGCTATTGTAATGTAGGTAGGCTTTTTTTCTTTGCTTGTGTGATTGTTTTGAATAGAAGCAAATTGAAAATTGAAGAAATAATACACATCAAATGCACATTTGATGAAAATGCAAGAATGCTGAAACCCCTCTATAATTCTCGATGGTCCACAGTCAAAATATTGCATGGACGAATAGTTTTAAGAACAGACTTTGTGGTAACATTATGACATTATAAACTACTAATTTATGTTTCTGTCATTCATTTCACTGAAATTATAAAGTTTCTGGGATATTAGATTTTATAATATTTTACACATTAAATTTGTTTCTAATATAGAAGAGAAAACATTTGTGCTATTAAAGCACACCCATTGTTCAGTCTCACCAACTGACGATTTTGTTTCATCGTATCAGAAGAAGAATTCAGTGGGACCAGTGACACAACGATGGCTCGGTTCTTGCGGATGGCCCGCGTCGTCGACCACCAAGCTCCCAGCGTCGTGCGGGGCCTCTTCTACCTGATCCTGGTGTGCATACTGGTGCTTGCCGCGGACGTCATGCTGCTCCAGTACAGCCGCAACCAGAGCGCCTCACTTCTTGCTGCCTACAACCCGGGCGCCAAGCCGCGCCGGAGACCTGGCCTGATGAGTGAGTACATTTAACGCAAGATGATACACTTCAGTGTCGGTCAGTGTTCAAATCACAGATTTCTTTTGCAGAGAAATTTACCGCTGGCATGTATATTTCAAAAGGGCAGTCCAAAGTTAAAGAAGGGACAGATATGCAAAATATGTTTTCATTTTAAACTTCACTCATTATTTACCTGTTTGTTTTTCAAGGAGGGGAAAGACACAACTGTGTGGGAGCCATGTTATTTTAAAATAAAAAGAATTTTTCCTTCTTTCCATTCATCACAATTACAAGTAATTTGACATCCTTGCAGTATGTATTGCAGAGACAACTTTAAAGCTACATGACTCATTAGAAAAGCATCTTGCTGTTTTAATGCTTCTGTTTTCTACTACAAGCATGGAGCTCCATGCTACAAGTGATTTCTGTATTTTAGTCTAATATTTGAAAGTCAAGTATTATAAAGCAGGAAGAAGATCAAGCTCAAAGTCTCATTGAAATTTTATGAATCTGTGCATATACATGTTGTTTTATATACTATATGAATTTACAATTATATGAATAACAGACTACAAGTTTAAAGGTTTTGGTAGTTTTTTTAAGGAGCGCTGCAGAGTGCCCAGACATTGTGAAATGATGTACCCTAGGCAACTGCATTTGAAACTGTAGTAAAAATGTGATATGGCATGCCTCAATAAAAAACGGGAAAGAAAAAATCATCACAGATTATGTCATAAATTTTGCGGACCCTTTTCATATGAAAATGATTGTCTCTCATTGGCTTGTAATTAGATTTTTTGACCCACTGTTTGCTACATTGTAAATATTGTACTTTATACCAAGTGTTATAGTACATGCTGACTTTCAATCACTGCATGTAGGGCCTTGTAGTTTCCAATGCCATACCTCTAACTCTCTACATCACTTTCTCAATAGGCAGTAGGAAGGAATAGTGGGGAAGATCACATTTTGTTTTTTGTTTTTTTCTTGTGAAATATATATATATTTTTTTACTTTATTTTAATACTTGGTTGTTATTTGTTAAGTTATGTATTGACTTGAAAACCATAACAGATGAAAACACTAATTTCTAAGATATTGCATTCAATCTAAGATTGTTAAGAACTCTTGTCTTGACTTGCTGTTGTTGAGTTTTTTATGAAATGGTTTGCCCTGTTTGATAGTGTTTGCATGTTGTTGAAGGTCTTTATTTGAAATTTCTATGAGAGTGTTCAATAAAATCTTTTTTGTTCTCATATATGCAATTGACTGCAAAAACCTCCTGTGAACCATATTTATGAAATGAAATACAACTTCTCTGCTTGTGTCCCATCACTGTGATATGATACTCACTCGTCCTGGTGACAACATTGATGTGTATCTTGAAATTTTATTATGTCAGGCTTGCAGTCCTAGTCAGATGAATTAAAAGCAAATGATAGCATGAAAGGGGAATTGTGATAGCTTTAACACCACCAGCAAGTGGAGATGGGAAAATGCTGAATTAAATACCATGTGTCATCTAGCAGCTAGCGCTGTTAACATTTACACCTCTAAATCAGGGAAATTCCAGAATTCTTTCAGGGAGATCCCCAAGTGTTACACCTGTATCTAAAGGCAAAAAGTCAGGGAAGCTTTCACGCTACAAGGTATTCTTTGTCAAAGAAATTGGTCAATTTTCAGGGAGACTCCTGCAGAATCAGGGAAACATGATAGCCCTGTTTAAGGCTATACAGTATGTCCCCCCCCCCAAAAAAAAAAAAAAAAAAAAAAAAATTACAATCAAATTTTTGCATTGATAACACCCAATATGATTAAACTGTCTAAATGCTACCCCATGGTCTTAAAACATAACATCTTAGCTCTATTTTGCAGAAAACCCCATTCAATTTGGTTATGCGGTCACAGAGAAATGTAAAAGTTGTAAAGCATGTCATGAGTCTGAATCTTCCAAGTTTAGCACTTTGTTGCTTTTGTGTGTGAATACAATAGACAGAACTTGGAGGGAAGAGATTCTTGACATCCTCTAGAAAATTCCTCAAATTTCTCTTTGGCCACTGAAGCAAATCAAATAGGGTTTTCTGTAAGATGTGGGCAATTAGTAAATAGTTCCATACCCTGAATTTGTATTTCGATTGATTCACTATTTTTAAAGATATCATTGCGGAGGGTCCCGTTGTAATTTTTTTGGGGACATACGGTACAATGTACATGTATTCAAATTCATGAAATTCTTCTGTCGAGATGTTTTCATTGCAACTGCTTGACAAATTGCCCTACGTCGAGGTAAATAAGCACTTAATTGATCAATGTTTTAGTAGTAGTCATAATATTAAAAAAAAAAAACATGGGCGTACATACTTGAGCAGGATTCGAATCTACGACCTCCTGATCACCGGACAGGCGTCATCTCCACTAGACCACCGAACTTTCGCCCGACAGCAAGTGTCGGTTCTAATCCTTATAGCAAACAGCGGGTACTGTGTAATTATTCAAATTCATGAAATTCTTCCATTGAGATGTTTTTATTGCAACTGCTTGACAAATTGCCCTACGTCGAGGTAGGTTCGAATCCTGCTCGAGTATGTACGCCCATGGTTTTTTATATTATGGCTACTTCTAAAACATTGATCAATTCAGTGCTTTATATTTACCTCGACATAGGGCAATTTGTCAAGCAGTTGCAATGTACATGTAGTTCTTAACCCTTTATATGCTTTGAGTGTCCATTGATACAGAAAACCCCGTAGCATTGTACACACTGTTTAAAGTCCCTGGCACAGGAAACGAAACGAACATGTGTGACCGTCTTATATCAGAAACAGAAAAATTTTACTTCAAATCTTTCCACTATATCGCATGTAGGTACATACATAGCAGGCAGCTGCCAGTAAGTAAACAATGCACTGTGAATATTTTATCTTGCTTGTTTACTCTCTTTATATATCACAACATATCTGAGTTCTCTGTGTGGTCTGTGTTAACATCCCTTCCAACCACTCACACAAACTGCACCTGATATCTACTCAGGGTGATTCTATAATGGCGGTGCTGCACACTCCTGTTTTTATTGCAGGGTCTTAACATTGTGTGATGGCCAAGATTTTGGAGTTATACTCTTATTAATCCCTAATCTCTGTACAGTGTATATACTTCTCAATGTGAATGAAATGATAGTACAATGGAATATTAAATGAGATTAGGAAATATTCCTTTCTTCTCATGAATATCTGCCAGGAAAGCTTGGCAGATGAACTTGGGCAGTTTTCTGATATTCATTTTCATGGTACTATTAATTGCACAATGTTGTGGAAAAAGAGTTGCACCCTACTGATACCTAATCTCTTTTTGACATACATGTAATATTTCATAATATCTAATTTTTGTATATCATGTATAATGCAGCTATATTGCCATATATCTGATTTTTATGTTATCATTTCCAAACAAATGATAAGCAGGTTATCTAAACTCTTTACACGATTTATGGTTTTCTAATCTGTAACATCTGGTTTATTAACTACAAGATATTAACTTGGTGTAATTTTTGTTTTCTAATGTGTGATGTGCACTGTGTTAAAGTAGCATAAAACTTGGATCAACGTTTGATCCTGAAGATTTTCCCAAGTATTGGAGTAGATATAACACTGAGAATTGAATGTTGCCACAATGATTAGAATGATTATAACTTTATGTGGTATGATGATCTATTGAAATCAATTTTACAGAGGATGTTTTGTTTAAAGTGTTGACAGTTTTATGACTTACATGCCCATTACCTGTATTCAGCACAACATTTCTGTTTCAGGGACTGTTGACCGATACAATTTGTATTTAGAATTAGTAGGAAAGTGGGACATCTTAACTAATAAACCAAGAATTTATGTCCGTAAAACATAATTTTTCAGGAAGTCTGGGAAAAAAAAAAGCTGTGTTAAACATAACCAGTTGCTCCTTCCAGAGGCCCTAAAAGTTCTAGACCAAGAAGCAAAATTTGAATCGTTGTGATATTTTTGTGTACAAACATTGTATTTACAAGGCCATCACTTTTTACAGTCTAAATGTCAAGTTGAAGTATTTGAGAAATCATTTGCTATTAGTGTCAAGGCAAATAAGCATAATCAGACAGGTAATCAGACTACTATGTCAAAATAAGCAGGAATTTTGACTACTAGCATACCCCTGACTTTTTGATTAATCCATTCTATACATATAGTGTCACATGAATTGCAAGCTTTCAAATTACCAGTAGTTTGTCTCCTCCATTTGTGAACACTTTCTCAACAAACCATTCCTTTATTAAAGCAGATGAGGATGCTGGGAGATCGGGGAAGCGACCATGGCGGCGCAAATTCAGACATGATCGAAGGGATCCCCCGCCATCAGTGGCTGTTCCCATAGACAGGTGAGTCCAATTGCCATACTTTGCGTGACATTGTGGAGCTCTGTTGGTTGGACCAGGGGGGCTTCAATCTTTAGGTCCTTGGTCCTAGCCCTACAGGGGCAGTGGTAGTGCCCTCAAATGGAGCAAGAGGCTCTTATTGTCATCGATCATCAGAAGGGGCTAAGATGCTGCTGGTCCCCATGGTTGGTTGCATACAAGCATTGAATGATATTCCCGTCTCAGGGCCATGTATCGTCCAGCCTTTGCTGGGCAAGGGTGGTGTGGGGAGGGGAGGGTGCAGAAGGGGTAGGCTGCAGCCTTTGCTTCAATTTCATACACATGTAATTTTTCATTGTGACGTTCGTTTTATTTTTCCTTGGGAGATAAATCCATTGAAAGGTTTTGTTACTCTGAAATAGCATGCTGCTAAAAGTAGATTAGTAATTTGTTGATAAAGTTGATGTATATTGCAACATAAATGCAACTCGAGATGTTGATATGCACTTTGATTTAAATTGTGGCTTGTATATCATTTTGTAGGGCTCTCTTCTGTAAGATGAATGTTGAAACAAATCATGATAAGAGAGAAATGTTTCACTGTGTGATTTATCTTCCATCGCAGGGAGTACTACAAGTCATCAAACATCACGTGCCGACCTGGTTACTCCCGGGCAAGATTCCAGAATGCTTACGGAGAACGGTAGGGTCAGAAAGTCTCAAGTTTCAATGTTGGTGTGATAAGCATATTTGTAAAATACACTACCTAGTACATACATTTTTGTGATGAGCTCAATTATTGTTCCAAAGGCTCTGAGTTGTGAATACAGAAACAAGTTGTGTCTGGGTAGAGTGGGGCACCTCAGTCAGCACCACCAACCTGTGTGCGATACCACTGGACAGTATACTGAAGGATTTGATTTGCAGTCTGGGGTTCATTGCCAGTGAACATGAGAGTTTATGATCACTTCAAACTTCGTGAAGTTTTTACCGTGTGGCTGCGGCTTGTGTTATGCCAGTGACATACATGATGTTTGCAAAGTCAGTTAAGATGGGGGGGGGGGGGGGGAGGTGAGGTCGGAAAGAGAGACAGACAAACAGAGACAGACAGAGAAATAGAAAACAGGACAAGACTTGCCAGTCTTCCCAACTCTGCAGGATTCTGTCTAAAAATTGTCTATTCAAGTCAATTTTGGGATTCTTTCTGGCTATTTAGATGCATATTAGACACACAAGATTCTTCCTTATTGCTCCTGGCATACTTCCCTGATTTTGATAGGTGTGAATGTTGGCAGCCCAGACATGGCACATGTTATTGGTGAAGCCAGATTTCATATAGCGCCCAGCTTGAGCCCATTGACACCAATTGGCACATGTTGACACCTGAGTGATTGGCTCAATTGACCCCAATTTATAGATGGGATCAAAGCAAATACTGGCAATTCCAAAAGCTTTGCTGATTTGAAAAGAATGCCATGGAGGAAACTGATGAAGGGGAGCACATATACAGTGAACACTGCAGTTATTAACCTTTCTACAGTGACCACACACACGCGCGCCTATACACACACACACAGTGGTCTTAACCCATTGAAGACGAGTCCCAAGAATACTCGGGCAAGTGTCTATTGGAAATGCGTGGTTATAGCAGAATCAGTCCGTCCTTAACGGGTTAAAGGGTAGGTGACTGCTGTATACAGGCTAGTGCTACTGAATTTATTGATTATTCAGAATTACTTAGTAGTAAGTTTGCAAAGACCGAGTGCAGTGTGGGGGAGGAAGAAATGTGAGATCTGGGGGTTTCTTTTCACATTTTGCATAAATGCTTTCCTTGTCTCTTATAAAAGATCATTATGTGAGATGCCGCTACAGCGAAAGAAAAGAAAATGAAGAGAAGGAGAATAACATTGTGCAAAAAGTGTGATGGAGAAGGTTTGCTTGGGGTTTACATCGGTGAGGCTATGATGTGTTTGTACACCCAGTGAGTTAGAAAAGCCCCCACGATGGGAGGAAATGTTTCAGTCTCAAAACTACCCCCCCCCCCCCAACCAACACCTCATCATGTGTCATTGACATTGTAGACCTGCTTGTCTGGCAATGTCAGCACTAACCTCCCATTGTCCTAGATCACACTGCAGGGCTCGACCTTAGCGGGAGCCCGGGGACCATTGGCTCCCCAGAATCGCTCCGGGCTCCCCAGAAATGTATGAAAAAAGCCCGGCTGGCTCCTTAAGTTTTTTTGCCGTATAGCCTCACGTTTCAAGACTAGACAGAATCATAGTTTATGTACACAATCACACTATTGACGAGCGCGAGCGGCTCCGGCGCGCGCAGCGAGCCCTGATGCTCGAAGTTATTATCCCTGCAATTGCAATATAGACTACACACTGAACATATTTCATTCTCCAGCCGGCCCACGTTGCCCGCATGTGTGTGTGTCTGTGTGTACCCGACGTGTGTGTGTTCCTATCTTCTATTATAGAATACTAGTAGTGTGCGCACATGCAATTCGCTGCTTGCGTACTGTGTACGCCGAATGGAACTTCGCGCGCCTGAATCCCTGTCGCCTACGGACCGTGGATGTTTACATCGATCGCCGTGGTATCCCAATGTGTGGCCGGCTGGGGAGCCTGAGTATAGCTTAGCTATCACACACTGTAGCCAGCTGCCACTACCAACAGTACCCTATTTCGTTTTGAGTCGGGGTAGAAGCACTCCGTTGTGCAATGTCTGCTTCTTTTTCTCTACTTCTTCCGCTTTTCCCTTGCCTCCCAAGTACGAAATGATTTTTAGAATGTTGTGTGTGTGTGTTTTATAACGTTATTGCATCATTTTTCTGCAAGGAAGAGGTGAGTTTCTGTTTGTGTATTGATGAGCACTGCAGCAAATGTGCAGGTGAAAAGCGTTCGAACTTTCTTTCCCGAGTATCGTGGAAACTCGATGTATTTCTAGGCCTATTAAAGGAGATCTCATATAACAGAATACTTATAACAAACTATTTTCCGGTCAAAATGAACTAATTTCCTTTGTTTTGTATCGTTTATTGACAAACCCAAGGATCTCGTCGCAAAACAGAGTTTCCAATGTGTATTAATTTTCGCGTAGCTTTCGGTGCTGCAAACTTTTGCTAGGGCCTAATCCTGCTACTAAACTTATCGTTCTATTTCTGTCGTTTCTCACACCTCGTTTGGTACGATTTCTTCCATTTTATATCACTTAATCCGTTCCCTTTATACTTTGAAATATTTAAACAATTCTTTCAAGTGTCTCGCACTGTTATTTCCGTAACGGCGATTTCTCCGCTTTGCTGCAATACTTTTTCGAATCGAAGCGACGTGTGTTGTCTTTTCTAAATATTTGTGTTGTTGGGAGGTGTTGATACTTTGTATTTGTTATTTATTTTCCTCGGTTTTTATCTCGAGGGACTGTGCGTGTTTCTTAATGTTGATAGGAAAAGGCTAAAATGATCTGAGTGATGTCTGATGGTGATGATGAAAACTACGCTGGTATAAAAAGACGGCTTACTGCAAATGCTGAGCGTACGTGCCGTTCGTTTTATTTCACTTTCCCTCTTATTCTTCTTTCCCCTCCAAAGAATGATAAAAAAAAGAAATTACATACACCTCACAACAAAAAGATCCACGATCTACCAACCTTCGTAAAGTTAAATCTAAATGTTCAATATCAGCACAGAATAAGGAGAAAGCATGTCATGAATTACAATAAATTAGAGCGAAGAGATTGTGAAATACTGAATACGTGCGCGCACTAGTCTCTTCGGCTCGAAGAAACTTGACACCCACCCCTCTCCCCTTGTGGAAATTTCCACAAAAGCAGGTGCCACACCCAGGTGCGTGCCAGACGAAAGAATGCGCGCACTGGAATAAACAGCGTGTAAATATCCTGAAAATATCGATCTCGAGAAGAACCAGCTCAGTTGAATTAAAGGAATCATTACAAAGATACCGTGATTCTACAATTTTATAGCCTTTCTTTTGGCGCGTAGCAGGAAACATCAGTCGAATATGGTGTACTTCATCGAATATCTTATGTTCCCTGAACAATGAAAAAGGATCGATTAATCAGTCAATTAAAAAGGCAATCACAGAAATACTTAAAAGGTCTCGTATGCCCAGACAAATTCACTATGAAGAAGGTCCAATGAGATGCAGTCATCACATGGTTAGACAGCAAAATCATGACAATTAATTTCAGTTCATGCTCATCATAACTGCTTATTACTTTTCAAAGTTTTGGCTATCAACATTCGTTCGTAGGTGTTTTTTGTTTGTTTTGTATGTTTTTCCTCGTGAAAGACGTAATGACTTCTTCGTATCGAATGTAAACTGCATGTTAAATACCGTAAACAAGCCATCAGCTCAGCTATGGCACATTCGATCCATTGAACTTGCAGTAACCTCTTATAGGCAGGAGCACATGGCGCATTCCTTTAAACTTGAAAGTACAACCACATGTTTGCACATTGGCGCAACCACACACAGCGCGGCATTTTGCGATCATCGTTATAGCAGACTTTCCGATTCCAGTCAGGGTAAAAGAAATTGGAATACCGGTACTTTCGGAAAATACTGATGTTTAAAATCCAGTAAAATTAAAAAGCCTGAAAACAGCACATGATTATGTTTTATAGTAAACAATAGTTGGAAACACCGAACAGAGTTTTGCATTCACTCACACAGAAGCTTTCTTGAGAAGATGAAAGCATCCCCCTTCCCTAGCTGCTAGATAGTGGAAGCTTCCATAACCAGCCCAGCAAGTTTCTGGAGGTGCATACATGCACTTGTAGTCTTGTACACATGCATTGAGAGAAAGCAATCAATCAACGCTGAACATTGCGTAGTTTGGATTCTTTATCGTGCTAGTGACCAGCTCGATACTTCGGCATGTGTCGTAATGTTATGTTAAAGAGCTTGTAGGCCTTATAAGTCGACAAGTTTAATTCAAAATGGCAAAAAAGAGGGAGATGGAAAAAATACAGATTCTGGTGGAAAATACGGATTTTGGAGCTGCTGAGTACGGATTTGTGCTTCCAAAGGTTGGCAGCTCTGCTGATCAATCAGCATGTGGCGTTACATAATTGTTTCTAACCGACACCTTGCAGCTAAAAAAAGAAGAACCGAGAAAGAAAGACAATAATTATGAACAGACCAGGGTAAGAAATACACAAGGGAATGGGAGAGGGACCACACAAAACACCTACACACACACACACACGCAGGTGCACGGCAGGCACAGGCACACACACACTGTGACTGTGCTAAAACCCGTTAGATACTAAGAACCAGGTATCTCCGGCTTGTGTCTGGAGAAATACATGTTATATCTAAACGAAATCTTCTCCACCAGGTTAATACATGTACATGTAATAGACCTCTACTGCTGATTGTGACTGAGCGAAACGTGGCTCTCTAAAACTCAATTTGGCTCCCTAAAAAGGTCCCTGAGGAGCCCGACTGGCTTCCTAGAAAAAAAGTTAAGGTCGAGCCCTGCACTGGTACAGAGGTAGAAAGAAAAAACAAGTTAAAAGTGAAACAGTTAACCCATTGGGAACGGACTGATTTTGCTACAACACATACATTTTCCATAGATTCCTGCCCGAGTATACTCAGGACTCATGACAACGGGTTAAAAACATGAGGTGGGAAGAGCAAGCATATGTAACTGTTGTAAGCCGGGTTAATGATGACGCTGACAGTCTCCAGTTGACGTTGCATAGATTTTATTAGGGAAACAAAACAGCCCCTATAAAGGGTAAACAAACATAAATAATTGTCAAACTTTACAATTATTTATAACAGTGACTATTTCACAAATGAAATGATTTCAACCAGTCTCTCACTTTGCAATCAATATAAATTTCATATATCATTAACTCAATATTTTGATTTCATACAATAATTCACGTTTAACAGCAATTCCAGTTTGACTTAATAAAGAAGTAGTAATAGAAGAAGAAAAAGTAGAAGGAGAAGAAGTAGAAGAATCATAATAATATTATATCGAAAGGGTTTTACTCACCAGTCTGTCGATATAATGATTACGTTAAACTCCGGGTTCCCGCAGCTATCGTGTACGTAGTGCTTGTAACGAATATACAAAATATGTACCGAGACGCTGGCACAAAAAGTACGTCCAAATGTCTCTGAAGTAGATATAAAAATGAATTGAATCTGCGTCTCTGTGTCTTTGTGTATTCTCATAAAAATAAAAGTTGCGTTGTGCCCATGCCAACGATGCCAACCGCACACAAGCTGCGTCATTGGCATGGTCACAACGCGCCCTAACGCACTGACGCAATAATAGCGCATTGTCCCGTTTACCACAAACTTCCCCGCGATTATAACACAACCCATGTGTTATATAATCTCGATCACGTCATATCATTTTCATATCATACATAATAATACATAACAAAAAAAATTCCCCGCTCTTAATGTCAAGTCATTAGAGCAATTCCAAATAGAGCAGAACAGTGAATGATTACAAAAATAATATATTCCAGAAAAGTGTGTGTTCCCCGCTTTTCCGGCCAAATATATACAAACGAGGGAATACAACAAAATTCAGCTTACAAGCAGTCTGCCAAAAGTTGCAACTTTGGAACCTCTTACAAATTAATAGTATTTAAATCATTAACACTTAACACTCATATTTGATACTTTGTACAAAAGTGAGGTCAAATTTGTCAGAATAAACAAAACACACGCAAGTGTCATATAAGTTCCGTGCCAAAAGAATAATACATCAATATATTACAATTTTCTTCAGTTCGACTTTCAATGTAAAGCTCAGTCGTTCCACATTGTCAGTTATATACAGATTCTCCGAGAAAATGATGCATAAAAGCCCAGAATGACGTCAACCATGCCGTAACAGAACAACATAACATGTTCTGCGTCGTGTATAAAACCATATATCAATGTCTGTGTGAGTAATTCGAATTTATATCGAAACACAATATACAGAGTCTAATATACATGCCTATCATAAATAATTTCATTAAAAAAAAACTATTGTATAATGACAACCACAGCCATGTTTACATTTATGTGTACATCAAACTTCGGCATATTATACAGACGTGGTATAATATATACAAACAAAAATGATAAAGTATACATCGACGGCAGTGAGACTGCAATCCAAATCCGACATTCCAAGTTATGAATAATACATTCATGTATTGATGATATAATTCATAATAAAGTATATATCGACGGCAGTGAGACTGCAATCCAAATCCGAAATTCCAAGTTATGAATAATACATTCATGTATTGATGATATAATTCATATAACCACCACCTTCCCCGCTATTTTCATTACACGACTCGTGTAATGTAAAAATCTCACAACTGAAATTTCACTCCGATGACTGCTAACTTAGAAAATAAAATATACAGTCATGAAATATAGCCCACAATAACCAACAAAAAAATGAGAATGTGGACATACAGCCACTTCAATCATAACATAGCTATATACACGAATACATTGTGTGATCTCCTTATGAAGGCTGCACTGATCTTGGGAGATGGAATGGGTTTCTGTGTTTCTTGGAAAAGGAGAAGAGCCTCTCTTCTCATGTCATCGAAGGTCGTTCTCTCGTTTGCAAGGTATATTCGACGGAGTTCTCGCCTCACCCACACCTCTCTTGCTCCTTGAACGAATTGTTCACAGAGAGATTTATCTCTCAACTGTTTGAGCGCAACTGATTCTTCCTGCGTTACCGCTGCGTTTTCCATCTTCGAGTACAGCTTCTTGAGTGCGCGACTGAAATCTGCCAACGTTTCCGCTTCCTGTTGTGTGCGACTATGGAAGATAGTACTGAGGGAGTGTGAGCTTTCATGATGGCCGAAACATAACCGCAGAGCCTCTTTCATCTCCTTGATTTTCCCTTTTGCGCTTTCCGGCCGACATGCGATCTCCTCTTTTGCCGCGCCAGTCAAATGATCGACGAATACTTTCGCTTTCTCCCCTTCACTTAAGCCCAAACCACTCGTTGCATCATCAAATTCATCTAGCCATTCATTGAGAGAGATATCACCGTTTCTCTGTGGGTTCCCCTTGAATTTTGCCAATCGACCAGGTGGCAGAATACCCCCGAAACCCATGGCTCTCTTAAAAACTCGAGCCATCATCTCCACATTAGCGAAACCAGTGTCACCTTCACCTTGACTCATGATTTCTACTTGTTATAGAGAACACACAACTGCAGTGCTATGGATATATGTTATTCACAAAAATATACCAGAACATGCCTTGGCAACCATAAATATATGATAAGCAGTACGGTACATTGACACTAAATCAAAAACAGCCGAAACGACCTAAAATATTACACGTACTTAAATACTGGCAGTATCATACGATGGCGTAATCAAAATAAATAGTCGACAAAGTCCACGGCACAGTTCTTACTTCCGTACACGTCGATTCTCATGCAGTCAATCAGTCGACTCGGCGAAGAAGTAGCGTTGAATCCTGACTCCTCGGAACGTAATCTCCCGTCAGACTCGAGGCTGTCATCCTTCAGGGTTCCTCGGCTCCTCAACTAGATAAAGTGGATCACTCCGTCAGGCTGTCATCAGATCCCACTCCTGACACCATTTGTTGATATAATGATTACGTTAAACTCCGGGTTCCCGCAGCTATCGTGTACGTAGTGCTTGTAACGAATATACAAAATATGTACCGAGACGCTGGCACAAAAAGTACGTCCAAATGTCTCTGAAGTAGATATAAAAATGAATTGAATCTGCGTCTCTGTGTCTTTGTGTATTCTCATAAAAATAAAAGTTGCGTTGTGCCCATGCCAACGATGCCAACCGCACACAAGCTGCGTCATTGGCATGGTCACAACGCGCCCTAACGCACTGACGCAATAATAGCGCATTGTCCCGTTTACCACATAACAAGCCCTTTTCCTATGACCCTGAATGAACCTGCTAGTATATCAAACTCTTTTCACTCTGTAAATTACTGCCTCTCACTTGAGGCCTTGTTGGGGGGGGGGGGGGGGGGTAATGAGGAGGCAATTAGGGGGTGAGGGGGTATTATGTGAGCAGCCATCATGTCTAAGAAAACAGCTGTCAATGACACAGATCACATTAACAATGTTAAGTGTAGACACCCATAATACTGCGCAACATTTGACAATTTCATTCAGCAATGTCACATGGATTTTGGGTAAGGCTGTTCGTGTTTGAAAGATGGGGTTCACAACAAGAAATTATATTTTCTTAATAATAGCCGACACAATTACCTGTAGTTGCAACAGATTTGTGGATATCAAAGCAGTCTGAATAACAGACCAAAAAAGTATGACTGTTGGTGATAGTAAATTAAATTGGTGTGATCACAAAAATGAGCTTCTTTGTTAATAAATAATGCTGATTTCACTTGAGAGTGTTCATCATACAGGTACACGTATATTAACAAAATCATGCTCCTGGATTTTGTATGTTAAAGAAGGTCTGTTCAACTTCAATTACATGTAACAAAAAAGGCTACTGAAAACTGCTTTAAATATCCAATACAAAGCTGTAATGGAGACAAAAGGGGCCTGAGCTTTTAATCCTAGCAGAATCTTCATCAGACGCAAAAAGATTTTGCCTGTGACAAAGATTCTGCTAGGATCGAAAGCTCGGGCCCCTCTTGACTCCAACTTCAATTACTCATAGATTGGACTGGCTTCCCCTTTGAAGTTACATTGTAGAAATAGAAATAATTTTGTACTGCGTAATACAGCCAGTTCTCCTTTGAATCAGCTTTATAGAGAGAATGGTGCATGCTTACCAATATGTTTTTGTTGTTATTCTGTGCCAGGTTTGACCCGGAGATCCCCATCTTCGTCGATGCCAACTTTCTGGATCGGCAGAATGCTGTGAGCCTGCCTGTTCCGTTTGGCTTCAAGGATGCAGGTGAAGTTGATCATAGGGCATTGCCCTGTCTGTCAGCAAGTTAGAAACGACATGCCCCCCCCCCCCCCCCCCCCCCCAAGCTTCCCTCAATGAATGTGCGCACATTTAAGGAAAACTCCTGTCTCTTTAACTCAAAATATTCCTGTTAATTTGTGATGAACTTAATGATGATACTAAGAATAAGGACAAATAATGATTTGGTCAGACGAGTACTTAGAAATGTTGACGATCATTGTACCTTGGCCACCCAAAAAAAAGGCATTTTCAGAAATTACTTCAATTAGAATTAGTAAGTTTTAATGGAAAATTAAGCATACAGGTTAGAAATATATAGATGATTATTCACACTAAAAGCCATTTTAAGGTCAAAGGTCACTTTAATGGAAATTTTCAGCCGTTATTTTTGCAAGAATTGTCCAGTGGTGATGTCAGTATGTTTTGAAAACTCAGTGATAGACATGAATAGACAAACATTTTTATGAATGCAGTAGTGACAATAAGTCAAAAGTCATTGCATAACTTGGTTAAAGATCTTTTCTAGCCGTAGCATCAGTTTGGCTCTGAGTAAAGCTCAGACTTTTACCAAATTCATGGATTGAGTGCTCGTGAGCACTTAACGCACACTCAGAGATGGACTGTTTGTCTGTCTGTTTGTTAGTGTTTGCCTTTAGAACCGGCATCTCCACAGATATGGTCGATATTAGGACACCACCTTCCTACTTGGTATTTTGGCAGATTTTTAGGATGCAAATGGAAAATGAGTGCTTATTCCACAAAATTTGGCAGATGTTCGTACTTTAAATCCTTGGTCCTGATGCAGGATGAGAATGCTTTGTTGTCCTAACTTAATTTGCAACTCAAAATCCTACCGCGTAATTAATAATAAGAACAATAAGATGTGACAGGTTAATTGCATTAAACCTGAATAAAATCAGTCTAAGAATTAAAGATTTGCCTGTATAAGATTGAAATACTAAATTAGATTTGTAGTCTTCTTAAATGTCCCCAATCTAAGGATCAGTGATATAGTTAGGAATTTACAGTCACTGATAAACCTGCAACAGAAATTTGCAGTGGTGTGTGATCGAAAAAGGACTCATATGAAAGGGATGTTTTATTTCTGTTATATGAACTACTAGCAAAGGATTATAAAAATCAGGATGCAAAGATACAGCATCAGATTTAATATACAAATGTGGTTTCTGGGAATAGCAAGTGAAGAGTTGATTGCAAAAACGGGGTAACTCCATTCTTGTCAGTTTGAGATATTTGTGATTAAACCTGCGAAAAACAAAATGATAAGAAAATATGCAATATTTTCAATCAGAATTTCAACGATATTCCCTGTTACACAACAGATAAGTATCAGTGGAAAGATTTTATTGTCCCCGCCGAACGAGTTCGAGCAGGGTCTATGAAACGGGCTCCGTACGTGTGTGTGTCCGTGTGTCCGTCCATGTGTCCGTCCGTGTGTGCGTCCGTGTGTGATCAAAATCTTCAATTTGCTACTTCTCTGTCATTTATGAGCCAATTTTGATTCTGTTTGCTTTATATGATAGCACTACATGGGATCTTTGAAACTTCTACACAGAATTTCAGTCGTGACCTTTGACCGTGACCTTTGACCTATATTGTACATTTTGCTACAAAATGCTACTCCTTCGCCATTTCTAACCCGATTTCGATTCCATTTGCTTTATGTGATGGCACTAGGTGAGGGCTTCAAAACTACTACACAGAATTTTGACCTTTGACTTCTTTGACCTTTGACCTTGATTTTTGACCTGTATTGTACATTTTGCTACAAAATGCTACTCCTTCGCCATTTCTAACCCGATTTCAATTCCATTTGCTTTATGTGATGGCACTAGGTGAGGGCTTCAAACCTTCTACACAGAATTTTGACCTTTGACTTCTTTGACCTTTGACCTTGATTTTTTGACCTATATTGTACATTTTGCTACAAAATGCTACCCCTTCGCCATTTCTAACCTGATTTCGATTCCGTTTGATTTACGTGATGGCACTAGGTGAGGGCTTCAAAACTTCTACACAGAATTTTGACCTTTGACTTCTTTGACCTTTGACCTTGATTTTTTACCTATATTGTACATTTTGCTACAAAATGCTACTCCTTCGCCATTTCTAACCCGATTTCGATTCCGTTTGCTTTATGTGATGGCACTAGGTAAGGGCTTCAAAACTTCTACACAGAATTTTGACCTTTGACTTCTTTGACCTTTGACCTTGATTTTTATCCTATATTGTACATTGGCTACAAAATGCTACTCTTTCGCCATTTCTAACCCGATTTCGATTCCGTTTGCTTTATGTGATGGCACTAGGTGAGGGCTTCAAAACTTCTACTCAGAATTTTGACCTTTGACTTCTTTGACCTTTGACCTTGATTTTTTGACCTATATTGTACATTTTGCTACTAGATGCTACTTCCGGCGGGGACATATATTACGCACCGCGTAATTTCTACTTTTCCTTGTTTTACTATATCTGATGATGGATTTAATTCAAAATGTTTGGAAAATGGCACCTTAAGATGTTCTACAATCTAACTCTTCAAGTGTGGATGTAAACTGTCTTCCTTAGCTTTATCTGTCACCTTTTTCGTCCCATTTTTCATGTCGATACAGAGAGCACAGTGCTAAATATCCTGCAGCACATGCCAGACACCGGTATGCCTGACAGTGTCCCCGAGTAAGTATTTCCATATGTGTCCTGTTCGAATCAATTTTTAGTCAACATTTATCTTGTTTATGCAACAGCACAACTCAAAAATACAAACTTGAGACATGAGAGTCTATTTGCAGTGTGTGCATTAGTCATGGTTTACAGTGTATGTGAATTGATACTGTACAGTTTGTTCTTGCTGCAATCACCAGGACAAGGTATCCTGTTAAAGTGGAGATTCTTGCATGATTTGTTTGTTTGTTTTCCATATTCATTTGGGTTTTTTTTTTCATGGGAAAGAAGGGTCTTATTTGAATGTTCTGGTTGTCATTTATAGTCAAAGCAATATTTCAGTGGAGTACAAGTAATGTACTGTATATCCATTAAAAAAAAAATAAAGTTACTTTATAGTTTCATACTGTGTATATATGAACTAGTGTATGTTGAGTGTAAGGTGATGCCTCATTCATACTCAGGAAAAGTTGAATGATATGGCACTGCTTTAAGTTGTGAATCAGCAGAATTTTGAGACTCATAAGGAGGGAACTTTATCCCATCTTTTCACTCAACTTATCACTGCCATCAAAATCTTGACAATCTTTGTGGCAAGGGAATTTACTACTCTGTGACCAGAAACTTGTGCTGGATGAGAATGCCTCAAACTCTGTCTGTGAAATCTGTTCTTCCAGGAAGTCTTGTCTGCGGTGTGTGGTGCAAGGCAATGGCGGCGTGGCGGCAAGGACGCACCTGGGCGATGTTATCAATAACTTTGATGTTGTGTTCAGGTAACTACAATTGTAATAGTTTAATATGCAAAGTCAGATCCCCGAGTCTTCCTCATGATTGCATGATGTTAAAGACCTTCCCACATAAAAGGTCTTTACAAAATAGTGCATTGAAATACCGTAGCAGCAAACACAACTCCACGAGGCTATTTTGTAATTGCTTTAGTGTTTTCAGTTATTTTTTAGTTTCTGTGTGCAAGATTTTATGTACAATTTGACAATGAATTCTTTCAATCAAAATGCATTGTTTGTATGAGGAGTTTGAATGCAAAAACTGATATATCCACTTTTATCAACTTGAGGTAGTTTAGATTGAAGGTGCTGAAAAACAAAGAAAATCATTGAAATATATGTGATTATTGTTACATGTGAATTAATCTTCAAAAGTCTTTTTTATTATGCCATGAGTGCAGTATCATTGAAAAGATTTGATTGTAAGTGTTAAATAATGTTGCTTTAAAAGCTTTGAAAATGGCATTTATTTGTTTTTGCATTCAAACTTGTCATGTTTTCCCCCAGCCTATACAGGAGTGTACATGTGGGATTGGTTTGAAATCCAGGATAAGAAATTAAACAATAGCAATTTATGTTTTTTCTTCTTTCTAATTTTATTTTATTTGTTAGCTGTTTTTTTTTTTTTTTTTTTGGGGGGGGGGTGGGAAGAACTCTATCTTTTTGTTTGATACCCTGCACTAATCTGGTATTAAATATATGTAAAGAATGCAGATTCTGTCATTCGATTTGCATTTTATTTGATGAGTAGCAAACCTTATTTATGGATAAGTTGATTTGCCAAAACTAGATTGGTTAGATATGAAGTTGATAGGTTGAAGTAAAATCTCGAAAGTTTGGTAATGAAATAGCTATGAGTGGTGCAAAACTTTCCATGTATCATGCTTAGCCATCTGATAATTACAAATACAGTTGCAAAAATTTGTGAGAAATCTCCACTTCTCAGAAAATTGACGCAAAGATAATGAGTCAGTCTGAGCTTTAAACAAAAGGAATATAAAAAAAAAACAAACATTATATTTACTTAATTGTCTTTTTAGTTTGTTGAAACAACTTTTGCATTTCCTTTAGACTGAATTCGGCCCCAGTCGTCACCCATTCCCATGATGTTGGCAACAAGACGACCTTTCGCATGGCGTACCCCGAGAGTGCTTTCAGGCAGCCGGATCAGTACGACTCGGGCTGGACGTTTGTCGTCATGGTGTTCAAGCCGCTCGACCTCGTCTGGCTGGAAACCGTCATTAGAGGGCGCCAGATGGTGAGTCTGTGTGTGTGACATTGATCCTTGATAAAACCCACAGCCCTGCCTAGTCCTCTCTGGTTCTACAAGAAACTTTCTGAGAAATGAAAGAAAAAAAATGATAATGAACTACTTCTTTATGTTCTGGCAAGAGATTTATAAAGTCTGTGGTTTTGGAATTATAATCACTTATTGAGATACACATAACACACTCGGTCTCTCTTTGGGATCCCCTTGAGTTTGCTCTGTGAATGTTGGTGATCCTTGTATTTTATTAACCCTTCCTGTTTGTTTCATGCAAGCTGGAGTGTTGTTTTCAGTGATTGGCGCATATGTCTGGAAAGCTAATTATCAGTGAATATAGAGTACCTACTGTACGTGTAACACCCCTTATTGCTTTTGGGTCACTATCCCCTTCTTGTTGGACTGAGACACTTTGCAGCTCGTGAGTGGGCTTACTAACTAATGCAACTAGGTCAAGTTTGATGGGAATACAAAATGCTAATGAAAAAGCTTTACAAGTTAAAGCTGAGTGCCTGGACACATAATGGATTAAATGGGAAAATTGAAGCCCCTGGGGACTACATGAATGTAAAAATTAAGATTATAAGAAAACCAATTTAGGTCTCTTTGAATAAAAGTGATTTTTTAGGTGATACGCCAGTCTGCACTTTGTGCGAAATCTTGTACCATCACACTAATGACAATTCACTGTTTAAATTATGTTACCTTGTCTTCCTTTCTTTATTACTGTTTTTTACCACCTCTATTTTGGGCAAGTAGAACAGTGGTGATGGATTCTGGAAGAAGATTCCACTCAGCGTCCCCAAGCCCACCAAGGAGTTCCGCATCTTCAACCCCGAAATCCTGAGGGAAACGGCCCTGCTGATGGGCTTTAATCTACAGGGTGGGAAGTCCGACAAGGTGGGTGTTACATAAGTACAGTGTCACGTGGTTAGAGAAATCAACCCAAGATGAGTTGATTCTATCATAATTTGTCTGGTGAAAGGCTCCCTTCAGCTTCTTTATGGCTCATCTGAGCAAAAATGGATTTTGAAAAGTCTGGGCAGAAAACATCAGTAGGGTGAGGAGATGATAGTTTGTACAAGTGGTGGTACGCCCCCACCACCCCAGAGGGCCTCCTGGGGTTGGCTCAAATGCACAAAGCCTTACCATTTTAACATTTTGATTTTTTACTAAAACACAGGTAGCTGGATTTTTTTTTTTTTTTTTTACCAAACTTGGCAGGAATCATGAATGGAGGAGGGTTGCCATGGGGGGGGGGGGGATTAAATGCTTAGCAAATGTACAAAATTGTTTCTTTGTTGAAAAGAGTTGGCTGGATTTTCACCGAACTTGGCAGGAATTATCAGTGTGAGGAAATATTTAGTGAATGTTCATCATTTGTTGCATTTTCATCTCGTTGAAAATGGTTTGCTGGACTTTCACCAAATTGGCAGGACTTTGAGCATATCTCTCTAATCCGGCTAAATCGATTATCTGGACTCCCGCTGGTCCTGATGTGGCCAGATAATCGAGGTCCTGCTGTATACTGTACTTTCGTTTCATTTTTATATGTGACCCTGCATCACAAAACCAACCAAAAGTTGCCAGACACTGATTTTTGTCGAGCCCACCGGAGGTGAGGGGAGACTAAGGAATCGCCTGCGGTGTCTGTCCGTCCGTCGTTCGTCCGTCCGTCCGTCGTCTGTCCGTAACGCAACAAAAATTTCAATAAATCTTTACTCTGGGCTTCAATTGCAATCAAACTTCGAGGGAAGAGGGGTCATACAAAGTTTCACATTTAACCATATATGAAGGTCACCTCAAGGTCAAAGCTCACAGGCAGGGGTCAGTGAACTTTTATGGCGCGTTTCTATTATGGGTCATAACTTTTGATCCATAACTCCATTTGTGACCAAACTTGGATGGTAGATGTCCCTTGGGGAGTGGATGGTCACCACAAGGTTAATGGTCACAAGCATGGGTCAACAAACTTTTAGAGCCCAATGTTAAGTTTTTATGGCACATTTCTATTATGGGTCATAACTTTTGATCCATAACTCCATTTGTGACTAAACTTGGATGGTAGATGTCCCTTGGGGAGTGGATGGTCACCACAAGGTCAAGGAACTTTTAGAGCCCAATGTTAAAGGGGAAGGCTAGTAACTGATCAGTGGGAATCAGTGGAAATGCTGGGAGATGATTGTTCCAATCCTTATGGGATTCATTCAAGAGTTCATTGTATATCTATTGTTGTGTGAAAATGATTTGCTTCAGAACGGTCTCATATTCAAGTAATGTGCAGATTAATGCTGCGTCACTGACCAGGGACGCTAACCTGGAAGCATTAAACTGCACATTACTTGAATATGAGACCATTCTGAAGCAAATCATTTTCACACAACAATAGATATACAATGAACTCTTAAATGAATCCCATAATGATTGCCTCAATCATCTCCCAGCATTTCCACTGATTCCCACTGATCAGTTACTAGCCTTCCCCTTTAAGTTTTTATGGCGTGTTTCTATTATGGGTCATAACTTTTGATCCATAGGTCCGTTTGTGACCAAACTTGGATGGTAGATATCCCTTGGGGAGAATGGATGGTCACCACAAGGTCAGAGGTCACAGGCAGGGGTCAACAAACTTTAAGGGCCCAATGTTAAGTTTTTATGGCACGTTTCTTTTTTGTCATAAATTTGTACCCTTTTATATCTCTTTTCATCTGTTATATCTCTTCTTTTTTATCTGTTATATCCCATTTGCGTACAATTTCTTGTACGTGATTGGGCGAGACACATTATGGCACTTGCCTTGTTAGTGAAGAGGGGATTCGGAGAGAGCAGATTTTTATGGTACATATGTATATACAGTGTAACTCAAATCAAATGGACTCCTAACCTAACCAAATATTGGGAAGAAAGAACACATTATGGAAAAGTGTGTACTGAGAAAAAAGGCTCTAAAGTATAGACTTAATTCAAGCTGACTTTGTCAATTACAATGGGAGTTGCCTGTATTATGTTTCTTCTCATGAATATCTTTCTCATGACTTGAATGATGAAGGCAGATTTGTATCTGTCAGTAATTATCTGGCAAAAGTGATATCCATCAACACCCTGTATAAAGCTTGTGGAACAAACAATCTCCACTTCCTGGAGCCTTTGTTAGAAATGCAGTGACCCACATTCAACTCACTGTGTCTGAAATCAGTGTTTGTATAAGCATGAAATGATATAGTATAGAGCCATTGATATCATAAATGTAAGTAGAGGCATCTGCTTCCCTTTCATTATAGAAAAATTGGTGTTTTAGCCCCTTTCACAATGATCAATATTTATAGGGTCATCTAGGATATGTTATCAATGTTGAAAAAGAACACAGAGCTTATACTACATCAGAAAAAAATGGCAAATATTTCAACACTTTGTGTAATGCCCCCCCCCCTTCCAAAAAAAAAAAAGCAAGATAAAAACCAACACATTTTCAGACTATCCTGACCTTTGACCTGAGAATTCCATATTTGTTTGTTTGTTTGTTTGTTGCATATGTGATATATAAAACAAAGAGATTATGTCACTTTGTGAAGAAAAGAGATGTACAGAGATGCTTGGTATTTGCAGTAGTCACCAATTTTCTATAAAAATGCATGCCCGAAGTGAGGCCTCTGCCTTCTCTAGGACCAAAATTTGTTCTGAAGTGTTTGTTTTCTCACTTATGTCTGTGTGTTTGTCTCTCCCTCCTCCCTCCCTTCACTGGCTTCTAGAACATTCCAACAAGTGGGATGCTGGCCATCATGATGGCGCTGCGAGTCTGCGACGAGGTAGCCGTGGCGGGCTTCGGCTACAACCCAGACAAGCCCAGCGCACCGCTCCACTACTACGACTCGCTGCCCATGAGGGAGATCTGGCGGTCGTGGACCCACGACATTCACCACGAGAGGGTCTTCTTACGGCTCATGAAGCAGCAGGGTATCATCACGGATCTCACAGGGGGGATTCGGTAGCCCCCCACCACCACCACCACTGCCACCAACAATAGGTGGTCCCCACCCTACTGCCCCGCCCACCTCTGGAAGTTACCATCAGAAAGGTGACATTTGCATGTGGTAGGAGACTGTGCTGCGTGGAGGGAAGCATGAGACTAACTCTTGTTGATTTCAAGAGTTTATATTAAGTGCAGCATCACCTCTGAGGTACACACGTAGGAGATTGGCTGCAAGATGGAGGGCGTTGCCCTAGGAGATGGGAAGAGCTCCTTTGGGGCATCAACCAGGAGAAGTTTGCATGCAGAACACTCAGATCACCAGCATTGGAAGCAATATCTCCTCCACCCCTCCCCTCTCATTCAGACCCGAAGAAGGGCTGGTGATGTTTCAGGGGAAGAAGTAGAAGTGTTTGATCCAGTTGTTTGGAAACAAGGCGTAGTCTGTTATATGCCTGCATATGTTTATCCAAGAGGGACCAAGGAGTAAAGAGACAGCCATCATGCGTTCAGCAGAGAGTTTCATTACAAAAGGAACAGCATGATGATACAGGAATAGTTGATACCATTTTGATATGTGAACGGTTGCTGCCATAGATAGTGTGAATTGGAGCTTAGAAGCTATAAAATGATGTATCCTTTTCAGCTTCCCTGCATGCATGCAAATTTCTGAAATATTGACAAGATTGAAGTGAAGAGAGGTCGAGGGAGCTCTTAAATTATGTGTCCTTGTGTGTGAGTGTGTGTGTGTGCATGTAGCTGCTTTGTGATCTAAGAGATTACTTCGTTAGTGATGTCACATCCTTTGGTCGGTCGTCTCCAGCAAACTGCCAGGATAGCAGCAGCGGGAAATTTTGCAACAGTACTCGTCTCCCTAGTGACACGGCAGTGTGTACTCATTGTTTTCAAGGCTGCCTGTTGTGACACGCGTTTAAAGGTGCATGGTCCCGGTGTTTTAGTCAAATGCGTACGCTGGCGCACGGTGCAAGTTTCCTATAGAGAGACCTACGCTATCGACTCCTTTTTAGCGCTTACGCTTTGGCCCACTTCCCCCGAGTCCGAAGAAGTCCGATTCAGTGTAGTCAGTGGTCGGATCACAGTTCAGCTCATGATTCGGCTGAGAGGGATGACAGCTTTAGCAAACTTCTTTTGTGATGTCATAATAACAAGCACATGTGCACGGACCCTGGCATTACTACAGACTGCGCAATGCGCAGAGAAGACAACGAAGGCAACGTTACTTAGCAACAACTACTCACTTTACTCTTGATGACAGCTCAACTTCAATAATCTTCATATCAATGCTAACGGTGATCGGCAGTATCATCAACAGCTCCCTCTACACTACCGGGACTATGCCCCTTTAAAAGAAAGTGGGTCATTATCACCAACTGTATCTGACTCATGAGTTTTCTGTGCTTCGCTGTGCTTTCCCACTCTGGCCAAGGGAAGCAGGTGACAAAAACATTTAAATCTGAGCTACGGCTGTCATTATGTTGGACCTAACATCCTATACATGTCCTACTTTGAACAACAAGTTATGAGCAGAATGCTTATTCATGCTTTTTTTGCTTTTTTTTTTTTTTAGGGGGGAGCGGGAGGGGTGGGTGAGAGAACAGGACATTGTTGTTATTATGATTTATTCGACCAGGTAAAGAATATAGGATACATATCATAAACATTACAAACATGAAACAAAAACCAGAATGAACATTACAAAGGATACACTGTACTGTACACGTTAACACAAAATGAAAGTGAAATGAATGGAGATTACAGCACCTTATCTACCCATAAAGTTCCGTGTGTATATGTTGCAGTGTTTTCATCATGGAAAATATCAAAGGTTGAGGATGCGCCTTATAAATAGTCACAAGTATGAGAAAATCTTGGCTATAGCTGCCAAGCTTAAAGGGTGTGTACAGTTCTGGTTGAGTTGAGTATTTTAACGTTTTGCGAGATACTGTATTCAGAAACCACTCTATGAGATGTCAAAGAGCATGGAATTCTAAGGGGTAACAAAAGTTTATTTGATGAAAATCGGGTTTGAAATGGCTGAGATACCAAAAAACAAGGTGAAACAAAGAGATCCTTATAAAAGGCGTGGCCTGTCGCCTTTTATTATTATCACTTTTTTGGATATCTCAGCCATTTGAAAACCCATTTTCATCAAATAAACGTTGAATCCTTCTTAAAATTACATGCTCTTTCATATTTCATGAGAGGTTTCTCATTATCCCACTTAGGAATGTTCAAAACAATGAATCCCCACCTCATCCAGTACTGTACAGTCCCTTTAATTATAAACCTCCAGGTTGTTTGTACTGTGTTATGTGTACGCATTATGATGTGTACAGGAGTGGAAAGACATTGATTTGAACATGAAAAGATCATTTGCCATTCAGCGAAATCAACTCATACAATGTACATGTACAAAGAGTTTTCAGGCGGCTGTTGTGTAAATGTGTCAGAAATGATTGATAGCCTTCACAGTATACCTGTTCAATGAGTAATACCGTTCTTAGTGGTATGTGCACAGTTGGCATGCTGACGTCTTCTGCCTTCACTTTCATCGATTAAATAAACCACTTTTCTGTGTCGAAAGTAGAAACAAAAAGGGAATACATTGTATACTGAGGAGAGTAAGTACGGCATGGCGTGTGCACAGTCAGCAAACGTATGTGCAAACACAGGCGAAAGTTTGTCGGAAATTTTTATCATCTTTTATTATTTTTTTGGCAGACTCCCAAAGTCGGGATGCCCCTTTGACAAGGGTGCACCGTATACATGGAAATATTATGGTTTTTCCATGTCGCAGTATAATTTACGTCCTTCCTGCATAGAGTTTTAGTTTAGAAGTGGGAAGATATCTTTGGTGTGCGAGTCACAGCGTTGTGGAGCCGACAGTCGTTCGGTTCTTCAAAGGAACTTGTCCAAGGGTATACGTGACAATTCTGTTGCTGTTAAAACTGTGCATGCATATTGTTGGCAGCCATCTTCCTTCTCAGTTGACCTCGCTGACCTGCAAATAGCCACTTTTCCTTTCTGAGCAAACTGCATGTGTAAACGCAGCCTGTATGCCTCATAGAACATGTACGCTTGATAAAATATGGGGAACTCTTATTGATCACTTACAGCAATGTCTATTGGAACGCTTTGTTTGTTTGCTTTTTTAAGATTTTTTTTTTGAGAAATGGAGGGGTATTTAACAAAGACATTTTTTTTTCTGATTAAATTATATTAATACTGTGTTTGACGACAATATTACCCTATTTAGATTACATAATTCTTGCATAGAGAAGCTTACTCAAGATCAGTACATATTGATAACTGACAGAAAAAATAATTTTAAGATGCATTTACTATGGTAATTTACAATATGTATTTCCCAATGCCAATCGCTCTTTCTTTTTCTCTTTTTTTTTTTTTTTATAAAGTAATACATGTATTTTTCAAATTGATGATTTGTATAATAATAGTAACCTTTGGATCTTTGATGCACAAAATGATAATATACAACTGTACTGTGAACTGCCTGAAGTTTTAGGCCCAAATTCACAAAGGTGGTACAATTGAAACCATGGTTTAAACCATGGACAATTTGTATGGAGCGCCAAGTGTCGCATTGCCTATTTCGTTGCGAAATCAGTCACATCGTCCATGAAATGACCATTTCGTTGACGAAATGTTGTCATTTCGTGGACAAAATGACTGATTTCGTAACAAAATAGGCCATGCGACACTTGGTGCTCCATACAAATTGTCCATGGTTTAAACCATGGTTTCAGTTGTACCACCTTCATGAATTCAGGCCTTAGAGCCTTTATCTATTAGAAAAATGCAGAAATACACAGGTATTCAACTAGCAAAGTGATGTGTACCATACCTATACCAAAGCTAGACGTCATACATGTATATGCAAAATACTTTCATTTGAAATGGCCCCAAACTTTGCAATTCAGAAAACTATGTAAATTACAATGAATACCTGGATTTTATACATTTGGACATAAGCTGAGCCATTAACACCACTTTCACAGTACTCTGGTGACAGCATAGATTAGCAAATGATTGAAAAATAGTAACATTGATTTATAGTGCTTGGAAATTTGTTAAACAGGTACATATGGTCTGTTCTTCAATTTCTGTTTAGTTTTAGTATCATAGTAATAATGTATTTGTTTCTCTCCAAGCTGCAGGTACCCACATTATTTTTCTTTGTAATGCTACCTTTGCGTAGGTCTTGTTGGTGCTTTTCTCTTTCTTTCATTTTTTTCCCCTGTTGTGTGTTGGTTTGTTCACACACGCCCATCCAGGTGTACTTGCATACGTTGAGAGTGTGTGGGTGTGTGTGTGTGTGTACGTGCATGTGTGTGTGTGTCAACTCCTTTTCTGGGGACGTACAATGTGTACCCGCACAATCTTCTACTTTTCTGTATGATCCCCCTTCCATTTTCCTGATTTTTTAATACCGGTATGAATATAACATACTCTAGTCTGATTCAAGTGCATCCTGTAACTTTATTACTGTACATGTAAAGCTCATTGTGTATACAGGAATGTACATGTACGTGTATGTGGAATTTTCAAATTGTTGTTGCTGTTTGGCCTGTACATGAAGATGTATGATCCCTATTCAATTTGTGAAAAACTAATAAAAGATGAAATGTATATGAGTGTGTGTATATTTGCATCTGTCAGTTTTATTGTTGAAACAAAAGTAACAAATGGATATCTGGCAAAATGCTGTCAAAGCTGGAGATCACAAGAAAAAGTCGACCTCAAGAACGGGTCTAGGGCAATTACCCCCTGGGCAATTTCCCCCGGACCCTTCCCTGGCCCTAATCCTAATCCTAAACCTAGTCCTAACCCTACAACCCAAACTCCTAACCCTAAACCTAATCCTAACCGTAATCGTTGCTCTAACCTTACCACTTAGCAGTATTTAACCGGAGGGTAATTGCCCTCGGGGGATAATTGCCCTGATACACTCAAGAACATCACCCCTCGCTGACTCATCAAATAGTGCACATGATTCTATTAGGTGTAACATAATATAGCAACTGAATGACCAGCAAATAGCCTATGAGAAAACCTTGTACAAAACAACACAGAAGCACAAGTTTTTGTTTTGTTTAATTTTGTTCTGTTTTGTTCTGTTTTTGTTCTGTTTTATGGGGGTTTTTGTAGTGGGGGTGGAGAGATGGGCTCAAGCATAAACTCTATGATAAGGTGATTGTAGGGGACCCCATCGTAAAGTGGACCTACAATGTAACAACCCCGACAATTACTTTCATAATTGTTAAATCAGGTTTCTCACTATATATTAGGGTACAGAAATGAATTTATGAAGAGTTCAGACCTGCAACATCAACTTTTGTGATTAGAGAGTTTTGTGTTATGAGACCTCTTTATATCGAGGTATCGAGAAAATGACCAGAGTACTTGTTTGACACTAAACACCCTTGGATGGCTCTTTTGTGTTGACACTGCCCTATACAAGAGTACCCTGCCCTAATGTAGGTCTACGTACATTTAATATCCCAGCACTGAATTTTGGGGATTTACTTTTTTACACATTCGGTGCGAAGGGGACGTCATACATGCAGAGCTTCCTGCATATATATAGGTGACACTGTCATCTCGTGTTTATTTATGTGCAACATATTTGTTTATTTTCTTTGTATTGTTGGCCAATCCAGTTGTACAAAAGTGCTTTTCAAAGGCGCCCTGCAGTCTTGCATGGATTCATACATCATGGAAATACACATGGAGCATAATACTACACAATCATGTACATGTATGTAGGGTCAACATGAGTATACACAAGTCAAGATACAATGTACATGTATATTCAACTGGAGAGTGAATAAAACAATATGCATGTTATCATGCAGATACAATTTAATCAGAATATCAAATACAATGTAGTATAATTGATGTGGGAAGAAACCCAGCTATTGTATCTTTATACACTCAAACAAAGACAAAAGGAAGTGTGTTCAGAAGACGTACACGGGACTGGATATGAGCCTAATGTGCATCTCCTGTTTCATATTCCGTGAAAAGTTTGTTTACGGAGATACGATGCATTGATATGGCTGATCTGATCGAACTCTTTTGCTTTCAGACAGAATACATTGCAAAACCCCCGTTTGGCTGGGACCAAGATATGTACATGTATTATGAATTCGTGTTTTCGTTGCCTTGATATATGCAGATTGCTTTAAGTTAGATAGATAAATACAATGCAATCACGGACACTGAGCGATGCAACAATGGGATCAGTCTATCGTATCGGTGGGTTTGGGTTAATGTACTTGAAGGAATGTTTACAATGAAACATATTTTGACACGGTACATGGCCCATTTTCAATGGACATTGTGCATATGTATTTCTTTTTGTAGCAAACTTGATCCCCCCCCCCCCTCTCTCTCTCTCTCTCTCTCTCCTCTACGTATCAGAATTACTACACAATTGTATGAATAGGGCCTACAATGTACATATATCATGACATGTATAACTGTACATAACCGTGAGAACCGATAAATTATTGAAAGTGAAATCGTGGAGCTACACAATAAGTTAGTGAAACCAACAACACAGCCACTCTTGAAACCTCTCGGACTGGACAATTCTCGACGATCGTCTCACAACCGAATCCTTCGGCTATTACGGGTTGTAACTTTTTATTATTTTCCATTGTCACCATGATGTTTTGTTCTTATGTATCGATTGCTTTGCTGCTTAACAACTTTTTTCATCAACATTTCAATTGATAGCGTGTAATTTAATATCTTGGCATTCTTGTGCACGGGCCCTGGTGTGAACCTATCCGACAGACCACAGTTTAATCGTAAAGCCTTTCATTATCCATCCAAACTCAGAGATCTGATTGACATCCACTTCGGTATAAAGTGTGAAATGCTAAACCCTATTATGTCTTCCGATTATCTCAGTGACGAAAGTTCAGAACTTAGGATTGAATCCGTCTGATAAATCGGACCCTTGGACATCTTCACAGATTCATACAAACTATGAAATACACAATGAGAATTAAAGAGAGAGAAAGAGAGGGGGGGGAGGAGTACTTGAATAAGTCCCATATACAACGATCCTTGTCAAGCTTGAAAGAACTGAGAGGCATGTACAGGAATTTTTATTTCCTTAATTCATTCATTTCTTATGAAGGAGGTAAGTCGTGAGCTCTTTCGTTGTATTAAAGAGGAGAACATTCGAGGATTTGTCTCATACATTGTAATGATGTTTTTGCTCTCATGCAGCATCGGGGAATGTTGTTGTCTTCCTATACCAAGCCACGACGGCACATGAGTTTCACCTACACACTTGGAAAGGCGTAGCTTTTCTTAATTTTCTAAAACTAAAACAAAAACAACACAAAAAAACTGCACTGACGTTACCTGCTTATAATTCTGCATTCATTAAACCCGTATACCCTATGTATGTTTGGAGTAAGTTCCCCTTTGAATCAATGTGTCATCCTGACTGGAAAAGAAGGCTACAACTGTTCGTGACGTCACAGCATATAGTGGAACGATATAAGAATATAGTATAATTATATGATTAATGCATCATATCATTTTAAGCGTAAATGTTATTCCTGGCTCTGGCAGATTAGCCCTATGTGCTCTAATCATTTTCCCCCTGTCACTAGTAATTCCGAGTAATTAATTGACAATCGATTATATGAATATGCTAGGGAATTTCCAAGCTCATCCGGCTTCCTTGAATGAGAAAGATGATAGCACCCCCCCCCCCCACCCAAAAAAAAAAATATATATATATATATACACACACACACACACACACACACACACACGCACACACACACACACACACACACACACACACACACACATTATATGTATGTATATTATATTACAGGAAGTATATTGATTGCTAGTGCCTGCATTCTTGTTGTCATTATTTTGTTGTGAGTATAGTTTAGTCGGGAAATTCATCGCGTTTCAAACAAACGACCCATGTATGATTTTGGTATCAGTCTCCAGCCATGATTAATTATTGTTAATCATGCTGAGGTGGAGCCAATCTGAAGGTTGTGATCCGATTTGGACTTGCTGCCCTGCGATCTCCCCGACATTGTCATGACAGCTCAAGGATATTATTATGTCGATCTTTTTTTTTTTTATCCTTTCCACGGCGAAATTCGCGGGGGTTTGACATCCGTCTACAGTTGTTTACAAGGCCTAAACCTGGCTGTCACCCGAGGATCTTAAAGAGAAAGCAACCATCACCGTTCTTGTTGCGTTTAAAATCAAAGCGTTATTTATAACGTGTTATTTTGGATCATGACCCAAATTTCGAAATCTTTCTTAGTGTAATTTCAAAATCTTTATTAGCGTGAACACAAATACCGCCTTGGTTCGCGAGATTTTGGCCGCGATCCAAAGCAGGATAACTGACTTGTACGATTTGCTCTTTGTTTTGGTTTATTTCATGCAAAAACACGCAGAGTTGTGAAGTCTGAATGGTGACCACTTAAAAAAAAATCGAAAATTGATCCGTATGATGCATTGTGTGTGTCGCTTTATTTTTTTTTTTTTTAAACCAGATGTACATGTTGCTCGCCGCGGTGTATTTAAGGGATCATCGCACGAGCTCCGCACCCACGAGTCACACGGCCCACGGGCTATTGACATCCACGATCGAGTCATACGGTCCACGAGCTATACACTAAGTAAAACAGGTGCACTTCTCTAGCTATAGATACTATGTAAAACAGGCCCATATAGGCAAATAAGGTCCCCGAGCTCGAGACTAGGCAAATAATTAAGACCCACGAGTTCGAGACTTGGCAGAAAAGGTCGACGAGTTCGACACTGAGTAGGTCGTACATTAAGATGTAATGTCGAGCTCGAGATCGTTGGCCTTTTTTGCCTAATTTCGAGCTCGGGGTCTTAATAGCCTATAGTTTAGCTCACTGACCGTACAGCTTGCTGGCCTTTATAGTTGATGTCGAATTCGTACTTGGGCCTTGTTCACTTCAATCAGGGGCCGGGTTGCGCCACCTCCCTGCTTTAGTGTAAAGCTAGTGGGCTGTAATGACTCATGGGCTGTATGACTCATGGGTCTCGAGCTCGTGACGTGCATCCATATTAAATTGGCATATATTATGTAGTCTTTGTATATACGTTACTATAGTAAGCACACCGCATTCCTACATGTTGCCATGGTTGCATGCAATCATTTCGATCCCTTGTTGTTTTTATCGTTGGTTTTTGTTTAATTTGATTCAGATCTCGATGTGGTTATGAATAGATTTTTTTTTAAATATTTCCCCGTTTATTTGAATAAATTAAGAACGACACTGAAAAAGGAGTAGGCCAACGTTAGGAAGGACGAAGAGATTTTCCAGGAGGTAAAAAGAACTTTTGAAAGGGGGAAGACCGTGTACAAAGGAGCTAGGAGCAAAGGAGCTTCCAGATTGGGGTACAATAGAACAGCGAACCAACTAAGAAAAACAGATTCCGGAGGCTGAAAGCGCGTGCTCAGGGGATAAAAGATAAAAAATTTTGACGCATGCGCAGGTCACTTCTTCGCAAACGCTCGCGACCCTTGTTTCGAAAAATTATTATACAGTGAGAACGATTTATCCAAAAGAAACGGCCCTGATCGCCACCCAAAATTCGATATTGTTTTGTTTTTTTTGTTTTTTTTTTTACAAAGCACAGTATGCCTACCTGAGATTTTTTTTTTTTCTCTCTGTCGATTGTGTGTTGCTCCAAAAGATCGAGTGGGGGTCACACTCTTTTTTCCTTTATTTTTTTTTTTATATCGGTACAACAGGTCATTAATTCAATGGACTCGTTGGCCTTGCGTCTGTTGTTCTGTCCTGATTGCACCGCTAGGTATACAGCGATAAAAGCATCATTGTGCTCTTTGTTATGACAAACTGCAAATAGTTATCGCTATTATCGATGCCATTGTCGCAGCTGCTGACGATCAAAATTAAAACGCGAAACAAAACAAGCGAAAGTCATACAGTGCAAATATTGTGTACTTTTTCAAAATGTTTGTAGCAAAAATAGTATTCGTATTCTTTTTTTTTCTATCTTTTACTACTATTTCTTGAAATGAGATTTATTGAAATGAAATGAGATTAACCAAACAAACAAACAAATATCGTCAACGAAGTCACAACAATGAATAGTTAAGATATAGTTTGGCAAAAAAGAACTGGCAATAGCGTGCAGGCTAGTCGAGGCCAGTCCTTTCAATGATATAGATTATAAATATAACGTATATACAATATTTACAGAAGAATTGTTATATGTACATAATTATTTACATGTTTTCATAGGGGATAATTATTATATTGATAACAGATACTTTCGCAATGATATCCGAAAAGCATTACGGGTGTTTATCTTTTTGACATAATGAGGAAATCCTCTCCAAATTCTTCTCCTTGTTGTTCTTTTTAGACGATTTTCATTATTTCACATCACGTAGTAAACATAAATTGATAGTGCCAGGTATTGATTTGTTGAATTTGTTGTGGTTCTTGAGAAGATAAACCAATACTCTGAAAAACCCAAAACAATTTACACTGGACAAGGATGATGACGTTTATGCAAAAGATGCTAGTATTCCAGTAATGGTGCAATGTAATGCCATTATAATACCACTTGCTTAACAAATTCACCTGTGTAGAATTTATGCATGCTTTCTTCTTTAAATTTGTTCTGCTTCCTTTAGCACCCATCATTCATTCTTATGTGAAGCTGAAGCTCATCCTCGTTCAATGTTCAAATTTTGAAAACTTTTTGTTATTTGCATCGCGGTCACAATAAATTCTAAATCTCTGTAAACAGTATAACAAATTTATACTGTATAATTATATTGAAAATGCTAAAGTCTGATAAAAAATAATCCGGAGTTCTCCTTCAAGGGCAGTCTGTTTCAAATAAAGTCTTGTTCTACTTCTTGAAGCCTTGTGTTTATGACATACATTTTACACAGGGAATCTAATGGAATGTTACAGGTGAAAAGAGGTGAGACCTGTTAGTCCTGCTTCAGTGCGTCACATTTTCGTCGACATTGTAGCCATATATTGACCGTAATTGATCATTACTACAAGGGGTCGCGGAAGGGGGGGGGGGGTACTGAAGGAGGGGGGGGGGGGACTCTAAAAAACAAAAATACCAAAAAATGGGAAAAAGGATTATAACTTCATTCTTATGAATGGGTATGAATGACCTCCATCGGCCTGCAGCTCACAAAAAAAAAAAACCTTCCGCAGCCTCTGTACTCATTGAAGTACTATATTGCATGGGATCTAGTGTTACGATGATAATTGCAATGTTAGGTTCATTAATCGCAAGAAACATGAAACAAAAGTTGCGAAAATCAGCGTTTCTCCCCTCCTATGAACTATAGAAAAATGGGTCCACAATTAAAACAAAAACAAACAAGTCTTTGACAAGCTTTCCCTATACAGTACTTCAATAAATTATATAGGCATACCGTATGAACAATAAATTGCCGCCGCGTAGTTGCTGTGGAACTCGGCGGTGATGAAGATAGTCACGATGATGTCAATGATCATGTTATGATGTATATATATAAGGAAGCGGATGGTGGTGACGGTTGAGATGAGAAAGATGACTACCAGGTCAGTGGCGGATCCAGGGAGGACCGCAACCGGCGCACGCCCCCCTTTATTTTTTGTTGAAACAAAAGAAATAAAAAGAAAAAATGGGGGGAGGGGTGCGTGCGCCCCCCCCCCCTTTAATTTTGTAAACGCGCCCCCTCTTTACGGAATTCCTGGATCCGCCCCTGTAGGTGGTAATCGTTTTGATGGCGAGGTTGACGAGGAGGATGAGAATGATAAAGAGTGACGATGATGATGAATAGGGTGATGAGAATGATGGGGATATTGAGGTTACTGTTGAGGATGAGGATCCGATTACATAGTAGATCCGATGTTATGTGTCTGTTCGTCTGGTTTCAATGTACATTGTATTCGTTAACAATCTTGTTAACATGGTTAACCATTTGCATTTTGATTCAACTATGTGCAGACCTATATACAATGTATACAACTATCACATACTTTCAGACACTTTTACACTACAACATTGTCAAATCTGGAATAAATCGAGTTTAATGATCACTCAATTGTAAATTTATTCACAACCAAGTGTTTGTCATGGATGAGGCTGAATATCTTTTCAAACATTATCTATACCTATATCCTGGATGTGTTTCCATTCATGATTAGAAAGACTTAGCTGGCAAACCTGTCCTTAAGCGGCCACCCGAGGGAGACAAAATACACAGGTGACCGCTATAGACGATGTCTTCAGGGTTTTTCTCTCTGGGGATTTTTGTAGTGGCCGTTCACGGCAGGTGGAAGCTATATAGACAGGTGATCGCAAAGGCAGGTTTGATTGTATTTTTTAAAATATATATTCACGTTAAAGGGATGGTATAGTATTGGCTGAGGTGAGGATTTTTTGTGACGTGTGAGATACTTAGAAATCATTTTATGTAATGTTAAAGACAGAACAATTCTAAGAGGAATTCAAAGTTCATTAGATGAAAATTGGTTTTGAAATTGCCGAGATATCTAAAACAAAATAGAACAAAGCGATCCTAATAAAAGGTGGGTGCCGCCTTATATTTGGATCGCTTTGTTTTGGATATCTCAGCCATTTCAAAAGTTCCTTTTAGAATCTTATGTTCTTACACATTTCATAAGAGATTTCTCATTATCTCAAAAAATTATAATAAAAAATCGTTGAAAACCTATTGCCCCATCTCAACCAAAACTGTACCATCTCTTTACTTGTCAAAAAAAGAATGAACACAAAATAGGCAATCTTTTTTCTTCCTTTTTTTTTTTGGCAGAATATAAGCAGTCTCACTTGTCAAGACTGAAGTGAAACGAAAATGTTGGGCACGAGAATATGAAACATACTAAATTTAGGAGGAAGAGAAAAAAAGGAATAACTGGAGAAGGTGAAGTAGTTAAGAAAAAGGAAATAGAAAAAGGAGGAAAATGAAATGAAAAAGAAGAGAACATAGTAAAAGATCAAGAAGGAGGTTCAATGAGGAGGGGCAAAGACGAAGGAGGAAAGGGAAGAGGAAGTGTTGAAAAAGGAGTTGAAGAAATCAAAAGTGTAGAAGCAAGAAGTTGACGAGAAAGAAAAGAAGGATTAATGAACGAGGAACTACATCCCACCGATCCTTCCGATTGTAATTTGGATCATTATAGAACCATTTATCACCAATTTGTGCTCTTCATTCAACGTGAGCTCTCTATGGATATTTGCACTACTTAATCGGAAGCTTTCAGGTCATTCCTGTCGCTCGCGGATTACCAGGAAAAGTGAGTCACAGTTGCGTAATTCCCCAACTCATCGCAGTGCAGAGAGCGCGCCCCAAATTTTAGACAAGATTGTTTCAGTGTATGCAAGTCAAGCGGAAAAACGTACTGTGATAATATATAGGCCTACTATATTTTTATGATGCATATGACAGCACCAGGTCTTGTCACTGTAGAGTCTTTTTTCTTTCTTTTTTTTTGTGGTGGTCCTTTTGGGCCGCTAAAATCTTTCAATCTTTCAACAACAACAACGACGACAACAACAACAACAACAATGTAATGGCCCGAATCAAATGAAAACATCACAATCTATTTCTGATCATAGTTGTCCGATTGGGCCACACACACACATACACACACAAACACACACACACACACACACACACACACACACACACACACACACACACAATGAAAAGTGAACTTTTTGGAAAATTTGGCGGCCCGACAAAACTTTTTGGCTGCGTTTATCAACTTTTCCAAGTTGGAAACGCGTTTCAATACCCTCTATCATAACTCGTTTGCAAACGCCTATGTCGGATCGCATTTATCGACTTGTTGCGTACTCTTGTAGGCCTACATGTATATCAAGTGGCCCCGATGACACGCGGTGATGATGATTATACCGTAGACTTCCATGTGTTTGTAAATATATGCTGTAAGGATTAAAATGGAACACTATATCAGAGATAAATGAAAAAAAAAAATGTAACGATGCAAGACATGGATCAGTCCAAAAGTAGAGGAAAGGCAACTCATCGACTTTTGACACCTAGTCATTATTAGCAGTGTGGTAAAGTGGATGATGCTCTGTATTTGAAAATAGAAGGTCTGGGGTTCGCATCTTGCTCGGTGCGTTCATTCGGCGTTCATCAGTGGAAGAGATGTTTTCATCCAGGTGTGTAGATAGGTGCTTGGCAATAATAGTGATAACTGCAAAGCCCTCTGGAAGAACAATATCAACACATAAGAAAGTATACATACTCTGGGGTAAATAGTACCATTTTATCATCATTATCATTATTACTATTACTTTTATTACTATGATTATTAATATTACTATCTATCATCATCATTATTTTGTTATTATTTTCATTATTATTATTATTATTATTATTATTATTATTATTATCATCATTATTATTATTTTTATTATTATTATTATTATTTCTATTTCTATTTTTATTAGTGTTGTTGTTATCGTTATCATCATGACTCTTATTACTGCTTTCATCTTACATCATGAGTAGTGGTAATACTAATATAAGTGTTTCTTGACCTTTTTTTTCAGACCTTATTTTTTTCTCTGAGCATAAACTTTTTTTTTTCTATTGACGTTCGTTTCCTGAGGGGCCCATATTCTACAAGCTTAGTCTGTTTAGCGGGTCCCTCCATTTTTTTTTTTTTTTTTTTGCAGTCAGCGTATATTGTTCATATTCATGTTCATCACTTCAGTTTTCTTGACAATGTGTAACTATGTATAGGGTTCCACAAGTATTGTATACTCTTCTGCTCATGAAACGTTATTCTATGTTACCAAAGAAGTGAAATGTCTCTGTTCTCGTCAAAAAAAAAAAAATGAAATAAAATTTGAATTATTATTATCATCATCACTTTCATTATTAGCATGATGTTTTGTATTGTCGTCATCATGTGACATCATTTCTGTTATTATCGCCATCACTATTTTCATTCCTATTTATATTAATCATTCCATTCTACAGAATTATGCTTTAAACGCTGACTTTAGTGCAATGTACATGTAATTGATGTGAATGCGTGTTGCCTTCTCATCTGCGTCAGTTGTGATACATCTTGCGGCTTTATAAAGGTCATATTCAGAGTACTTACACGAAGCCTGTATCGTAATCACCGTTGTTTGACCTTGAATTGTTGGATGAATCATTAATACCATTTTTGGTGCAAGGAATCATATTTGCGCTTATTGTTGCATTTTGTTTCCCCCTCGTGATTAAATCTACCCAAAATCTCAAGTATATCCATCACCATACCAACCTCCCCTGAAGACACGCGAACTTACTCTCTCGCGTTAATCGCATCATCGCACTTGGGACCTTGCCGAATAGGGATAAACGCAGGATTTGCTCGATATTACTGTCTTTTGCGATGATCTTGCCTAAAAGTGATAATTTACCCGCATTTAGGACGAGCTGAATTCTTATCTTCGATGCTCCCCTGCCTGACTTTTCTTCCTACAGACGCAACATGTAAGTCTTTACTCATGCAGTGGAATAAAGGCAATCCTACTCGTTCAAGAGCCACAAAGTGTGATTTACAATTGCTTTTTTTTTATGTAGTTTAAATGTATCAGGAATCACCACCTGAGTGAAGCGTAACTCCTATAAAGACAACTTGATGACAAAGACTTGAAGGATGCGAGTCTTCAAAGGGTTTTTTTTTTTTTCTGTGAACTTTTTTTTTGAATAATAAAAGCAAAAAACTTACAGCAATCGTAACATATAGACATGATTGCACAATGCAAAAATATGTGATATGAAAGACTTTTCCTCTTGGAAAAAACAAAACCAGAGAACAGAACATTTTTAAGCATCGAAATCAATTCTCCAATTTTGGAAATGACAAGATAAATTATGTATATTTTAGCTCAATAATTCCTTACATCCTTGTTACTAATATCATAGATCTTTGTTATTCATGCCTAAGATCCCTGTTAAAGATACCTTAGATCCTTGCTACATTTCAACTGAGATTTTAAGCCAACAACAGTAAAAGGTTTGGCTTGGAAATTTCAGATATGGATATGGCATTTCAAAAGCACAGATACAATGGACTATTTCTTTAAAAAATTTAAATCCAATCATTTCTTCTTCTTGTTCTTCTTATTCTTCTTCTTCTCTCTTTAGAGAGAGAGAGAGAGAGAGAGAGTTGACAGGTGCAATCTCCATTTCGTATTATCATGGAATATTGTCTTACACTTGAATGGATCACTTGCCTGTTCCAACTCTTAGATTCAAGCATATACTCAATTGCTTTGCTCAATTGACTTTGTGTTGCATCCAGGTATTATGAAAAAGAAATGGAGAAATAAAATCAAACAAGCAATTAAGCAAACTTTAAATTCTAATAAATACTAATACATGTAATATATGTTTCATGGTCTCTGTCACAAAATGTATACAAGAGGGAATCTCTTCCTTTAGATTTTGAACAGGATATCTAGAAAACAATTGTTCTATGAAATATTTCACTAAAGCCAGGGAGATTGAACTTTACATATCCCTGATAAAACACACGTAGACGAGTATAGAGAGTATCTATAATACATTTTTAAATTAATTATTCTCTCAATGTGTATCATCTGGCAAAGAACATATATCCTCTAAAAAAAAAAAGAACTTATTTATGAGGGTTGCATTCGTCACAGAAAAAAAGTGTATCAGTATTTTGTGACTTTTTCACATTGCTTTGTTTTTAGAGTTTCACGATGCACGTTCTAAGATCATGTGTATTTTATAAGCCAGCAACGAGAGGAGAGTGTTATTTAAAAAAAAAATAGTTCACCAGTTCATAAAATGATATGTAACTAGCAAAAGATGAAGGATTAAGAATATCATTTACAAATGCAGTGCCCTTACGAAAGTAATCTTCATAGTATAAAAAAAAAAAAATAAATTTGAAGTTACAATCAAAATACAGGAAATAATTTCCAAATTCTTCTATGCAAATTGTCCTCGAAGAATCGATAAAATACCATCCAAAATTACATCATATATTTTCGGGTGGAGTAAATCGGCACTCCTGTTACTAAAGCAACTGCGAGTTCTAAGTTTGATAGTTTTCCACCTATACGACATTACATATTTTTTGTGCTATAGAGAGATTTAACATAAGGATCAATCATACGGACGTCAGATGTTACAAGAAATATTTCCTCTTGACCCTCTCTGTTCCTATAATGTACATTCCATATGAATTTATAAAAAGTTAATGAAGATCCTTATAAAAAATAAACAAGGATTTTTAAATAAGTTACTTGAAAAAAGGTACAAACACTGGCAATAACGACGCTTTTTTATAAAAACATATCTGTCCAGTGAAAATAAAATTTCCAGCAGCTTAAACATGTTAAAGTACCTTCAATCTGCTTTCATCTAAGTAAATAAATAAGGTCTGGAATTAAAGATAAATCTCAAGGGTTGAGAACTAGCTCTTTTTCGAAAAAAAGGGCAATCCTTAATTCTTGCTTCTGACAGTGGCCCATAGATTTATACAACCGGAGCATTCAGCTAAATTATTGATTACAAAAATATAATACTTCAAAACCACTATTTAAGTATCTATTAGAACCATTTAATTTGAAAATTGCCTATATATCCTTAATTGTATATAAACCTATTAAAATACCTTTGATATCATCGTATTTTGATTGATTGCCAAGGCCATTGGTTTGAATACAAGTAAAAACAACTAGGCCCATACAGTGAAATTGGACAGCTCTGAAAATGACCTCTTTCAATATCAATAATGATAATCTAATATTAGTAGGAAAGGTTTTCACTTATACTACAATAAATTGTATACTACGCCAATTGACAATTTTTTCTTCAAAATCAAAACGATGTCAGCCTAAAGCTTATTGTAATTGACGTTATGGTTTATGCTGTCAAAGAATAGCACCTGGACCCCGCTTTATCAAAACATATAATCGATTATAAATTTCCTTACCACACAGGCTGCCATAAAGATGATAAAAATCAATTATATAATCAATTATAATTCTTCATAAAACAGAGCCCTGGTATGCTATATAATCCGCACATCGAGAGATAATATGTCTGTGCAGGAACGAAGCGAGAAAACAACAACCAATAAAAACAGTCGGTAAAAACCGAAGTCAAAACTCGCAAATAGAGGAGAGTCCTGGTCGGTTGGAAATCGGTTGAAATCCAAAATGGATTTTGGGGAGTCAGCATCCAACATGGATTATTGGGAGTCAACCTAAATGTCCAATTGAATGAGACGTCGCATCCGTAATGTTAAAGGGATGATATAGTATTGGTTGATGTGAGGATTCAGATTTTAACTTTTTGCGAGATGCTAAGAAAGCGCTTTATGAAACATAATTTAGCATACAACTCTAAGAGGAATTCAAAGTTTATTTGATGAGAATCGGTTTTTGAAATTGCTGAGATATCCAAAAAACAAAGTAAATAAACGAAGCGATCCTAATAAGGGGTTGGTTCCACCTTTGATGACGTTCGCTTTGTTTTGGATATCTCAGCCATGTCAAAACCAATTTTCATCAGACAAACTTTGAAAGACTCTTAAAATTCCATGCTTTTTAATATTTCATAAGAAGATTCTCATTAGCTTAAAAATCATCCTAAACAAATGTTGGAAAGCTGAAGCTTTATCTCAACCAAAACTATACCATCACTTTTAAGCCTCCTCATCAACCGAAAATAATACGTTCTGGAATCAACTTTACGTCCTACACAACCACAAAATTTTGATTATTCCAGAATTTGGGAAGGGAAGGACAATCGACTTCCTGCGTCGTATAAACAAAAAGTTATACATGTAGTTCGTTCATAATTAAGATGATGCCCCTGATAAGTTTGAATGCTACGCCGTCCTGAACTCACTCGAGATAAATGGAAATCAGCGACATGTGCAGGCGTATGTCAGGCCTGTGCTGATATCGGTTGTTGTTTTTATTTCCGCCTTCAGATGAAAAATATACACAAGTTGCATATAGGTCCTACATTGCATATACAACGTACATAAGAAACGGGGGATTGCCCGTTCAGCCATATCTGCAGAAATGACTATTCTTCCACAGGGTCCCGTATGAATGATTATCCTATCGCAGTCAGTCGGTCTTTTGACTAAGGTTTCCTTCTCTCTTTATGCCTAGAAAACTACTCATCTCTTGCGGATGTAGGCCTATACCCCCTATAGAGATCAGTGCTACCAAACACATATCATGTTCGTTTTTTACTTTTTAGTTTTACGGCCCTCCTCAGGCCTCCGGACACAACAGTATAGGAGGGGATTTCGTGAAGCGTGTAGTAGTAGTCTCCGCGGAACATATCCCCGACGCCAAGATACAAACTATCTTTAGGTCAGGTCAATGCACGTCGATGCTTTTTCCTCGCTCTTGCAGACCAGGATCGAGGTGTCTCACCTCCCTGACCAGACAATGTGTCTTGCATCCGCAATCATGGCAATGATCGCAAAAACGAGTTCAGCGGAGTAAGAAGAAATCGAGTGTTTTCCCGTAAAATCCGTTTCTGTAACAATACTCGCCAAGCGAATAGTACGTGTACATCAAGGCTGCATGGAGATTCTGTACTTTGACCTTTGCCTCTCCATGTCTCACGTTAGAAATCAGCTCAGCGAATCGTTGATCCTGCCAAACGTTGTGTGTTCACAGTTCACAGAAGTTTTACCGCGTGTGGACGGATGGGGTTCGGGATAGGGATACAACAACTGATTCAATTGATCAGCAGCAACAGTACAATCAAGTCCTCCGCGTGAGTAAAGGCGATATGAATACTTCTTATGTTCGGCGGTGAGTTCTCGTTCCTGGAATCAGAAATGAACGAATGAGTAAAATGTGAGGTACAGTGTATATGTATTGAGAGAGACCGATCATTGTCATATCGGGCAAACAGCGGATTCGTTTAAGAGCATGGAATATAATACAACTTGCGGTTTGTCGTCTCCGGGAATAATTCACGAGATATAATGTCGTCGACGGTTCCGGCCTCTTACCCTGCCCTGAGACCCCAAGTTGGTAAGTGAATGTAACCGACTTTTCCGTGTCTACTTTATCGCCACCCGACCAAGACCACTGGTCGACACTTTATTTTGGATAACTACTAAAGCGAGACTGTATCTCACCGGATAAAGAATATTTTCGGTTCTTTTTAGGATCTCGATTTAACACCTAGAAGAAACCAAAACCCAAAGAGCATTTTGGCATGTGGATTGAGTGAAAGCAGCCACATTAGTACACTGTATAACATATTAGTGAAAGTTTGATGAAAATCGGACAATGCAAAAGTTAGGAATTTTTAAAGTTTTGTACTGTAATGACTGGATGAGGAGACTTCTAGAGTTCATGACGTCATGTTTTGACAACAATACGAGAATACCAACAACAAAAAATTCATGAAAATTACACATTTGATCAACTTGATGCTGACATTTGTTAAGGGTAGTAATTATTCCCCTTTCTTTCTAAAAGCATTTAGTCAAGTGCTCCTTCATCACGCTAGAAAAGTGAAAGCATGTTGAATTTTCTTTATATTTTCTCTATATTGTTGTCCTCACAGGGCATGATGTTAACACCAAAACCTTTGAAATTCATAACTTTTGCATCGATTGTCCGATTTTCCTCAAACATTCCCTGTTTGAGCTTCTTTCACTCAATCCACATTCCTCTTTGGGTTTTTGGTTTCATTTAAGAGTCTTATTTATAAAGTTAAAGAAAAAAGGTTAAATAATTTTAGATTAATGATGATAATTTCGACGACAGACGATTTCTTTTTGTTTCATTTTTGGATCAACTCTTTACACCACAATCATGTACCGTACTTGTTCCTTGAAGGCCAATATTGGCCCTGTGTGCATGGCTTTTCTGTCTCGAGATAGCCCACTTTAATGTTTGCAGTCGTGACACATGCCTCTTCGCAGAATGTTATCGGCGACGTAAATTGCTCATTTAAAAAACCGAAGTGAGTCATTGTAGCCTCCTGTGTATATACCCTGCAAAATCTAGTTGCACGTTAATGCAGTGCAGTGAGGCATTATACAGGAGGAGGAGGAGCTAAGGCAGAAGTTTTGTTTGCACATCACGTTCCGTTGTACAAAGAACTGTTTATGGTGCTCCACCCCCCCCCCCCCCCCCCCCCAGCTCTTGTATGGTCATAATTATACCGATCGGGCAGCTAAGACCTTGGCCGTACCAAACAAACGGTGTAATGACCTGCATTCCCCTCAATAAACCCATCATTGGTCAAAATCGTAAGAAGGTATACAAGCTACATTTTCCGTCTTTCTCCTCCCCTCATCCTCCTCCTTCGTCTTTCTCATCATCATCATCATCTTCTTGGTCTCCCCATTGTCATCCTTTCCTCATCCTTCTCTTTTAAGTATCCTTTGTAGTCTCTTTGTAGACTCTTTGTAGTCTCTTTGTAGTCTCTTTGTAGTCATCATTCTCTTACTAATCATTTTTCTTCTTGTACTCCGCACCCTCATCTTCCTCATCCTCTTCATCATCCTATTCCTCCTCTTCATCGTAATAGTGTCATCATCGTCTTCCTTATCGTTCTCTACTATTTTTTTCTCCTCCACAAATGATATCATCATTTGAATGGATATAACAATTATAATAATTTCAAATGGAGCATGTACACCGCGAACATGAATTAGTGTACATACGAAATAAAAATACTACTATGCATGGCGACTGGCACTCCCCCGCCATCTGTTATCCCAACAAGTCTACAGAACATCTGGCCAATACGAGACAACAGCTTAATATGATTAATCAAATAATGATCATTATGTTTATCACACCAATTTAATTAATGAATTGAATTTGCAGGGAGACCGTATGTAGACCTCAGCAGTGCTAGTTTTACAGGATGATAAAGCGGCCTAATTAGGTGAAAGCAAACGCTGATCTGCAGACAAACACACACATACAAGTACAAACACACACACACACAAACACACAGAGGGCCCGGACGGTAGACATAATTATATTTCTCATTTGAACTCGTTGTTCTGCTAGCTGCTACAAGGAAATTAGCATGTGTTACACATGGCACCCGGAGTTTGTCTAAGGTTCCTTCTTATGTATATTATGAAGGACTTGTATCCGCTGTTTCCTTCTACGTCAACTGGTCTCACTTTCGTGATCCCACGTTTTGATTGATATACTCGTGGCTGGTAGAAATACTATACCACCAAATGCTCTAGGCGGTAAACCTTAAAGGCATAATTTACCATTGCAGATGAAAAAAAAACCCAGCATTGGTGCTTCAAAATAATTCTAAAATGTGAGTTACGGATAGAAACAACCAATGTAAAAATTTGAAGCGGTATAGTTGATGTTAAGTATTGTTAAATATACAAAATGTGAACAATAGTCATAATAAGAATGTTTCCAGACTATTAAAACCGTCTACAGTTATGGTTTAATGAGAGAAATAGTGATATCTCCTTATATTTTAGGCTATATTGCAAAAATTTTTATATGGTAGGATATTTTGTGATTCAACTGACCTACACATATGCATCAAAAGTGATATCTTAAACATTCTTTAAGTCACTGCTCCCAAAGGTACCTTTAAGCAACTATCACTCCATTATTATCTCTTTACAAGCGACTTTAGCAAAGCGCTTACAAGTCTAACTAACTTAATAATTTCGTTATAACCGAACCAAAAAAAAAAAACCAACAACAACAATAAAAAAAATAAAACAGATCTAGAGCTGATAATTTTGCGAACTGGATTTTTATTTCGTCGTAACCGGAATTTCGTTATAACCGTGTTCGTAATAACGGGAGTGCACTGTATTTAAATACGTAAACAGTAGTTCAGAAGTATGAAAGCTTGAGATTACGGTTTACCATTCTATGTAAGACTGCATGTATAAATGTTTGGGAACCAACTACACGGTGCTCGTTGGACAAGGTGCCTTTTTTTTATTGATCCAAAACGCTTTGATTTATTACTGTACAACGACATGGACATAGTGCTGAGCTGCAGGGTCACATAACTTCATTGTGCAAATGTCGCATGTTTACCACGTGATTCGTTGTTTTAAGGTTGCACTAAGCAGGCCTGGTATTAAGCCAACCTTTCTGTTACATTTTGCTCCGAACCTGTAATTAAATATCTGATGAGCATGTAGTGTACATTCGTATGAATGAAATCACTTATGTAGGCCTACATAGATGTTATTATAAATGCAATAGGCCTACCTTTCATTTAGAAAGCAACCATAATCATGGCCGACGATAGTGCTCAGCACATTAGTGATAATGAATGTTGGATAAAAAGGTGTGAACATGATGGTAGGCTGTGGGCAAATCCATCATTTGTATCAATACATGAACAAACAACATCAGCAAGAACATATGAATAAAAGATTAACACATTTGGATATTACAACACCATGGCATATGGAGCTGTAAAGAATTAACAGTTCCATTACAACCAGTAACATGGTGTTGTTTTTCAATCAGAGAAGACAAGAGGTGACGAAATGTTTTGATATCGATTGAACGGGTTCATTCGGAGCGATATATCGTGTTACGCGAGACGTTATCCATTCGGGAAGCTCAACCGGACCCGAGACACATAAGCGACTATTAAACAGACATCCGATACTCTCATAGTCATAGAATAACAATAATGTTAGGCATGGTCGTATGATGCAGATAAGCGTTGTAAGAGATCTGGGAGACTCTCGTATACAATAAGATACTTTTTATTGAAGCACATTTATTGAAAATACACGTACGTACTTCATTGGATGGAATTTATTACAAGTGCTCATCCTGTTTCCTATTGCGAGTACCATTATACCATTGGAGCTGCGTATCTCCATATGATTATATACATTAGCCCTCTCTGAAATCATGGAGTTATACTCCATGCTGAAACCTCCGATTCTGACGTATACTGTCGCATATGAGGAGGAGGAGAGAGAGAGTTGATATTATTTAACCTTACTCTCTCTCTAAAAAAAAAAAATAAATAAATACAATTTTTAAAAAAGTGAAAATGTTCACTCTTGAAGGAGTGAATAACAGAAAAGAGTGAATTTAAAGTGAAATTGGAGTGAATTTTGGGTGAAAATGTTCATTTTCACTCGTTTTAGAGTGACCTCAGGGATCTCTCCAAAATCTTCGAGTGATCCCTGAGGTCACTCCAAAATGAATGAAAAGAAATTTTTTTTTTTCACCCAAAATTTACTCCAATTTCACTTTAAATTCACTCTTTCTTGTATTCACTCCTTCAAGAGTAAATATTTTCACTCGATTTTTTAGAGAGTATGCAAGCCAAAGAATAGATTGTTACGTGCTACGAATATGTGAGTTTTTAATCGATGGTACCAAACGCGATCGAACCGGGAGAACACGTGTCTTGCCCTTTTGTGTTCGACTAAAATGATAAATATTTGACATCGTGAGGCGTAGGCAGACAAAATAAATAAATAAATAAATAAATAAATGAATAAATAAATAAATAAGTAAATAAGTAGATAGATAAATAAATAAATGAATAAATAAATAAATAAATTATGAAAGGAAGAATGTCAACAGAACACGCGGTTATACTAATGATAATAATTTCTTATGATCACCAGAGCGGGACAGTTGAAGAATGGACTCCACATTGTCTTGGCTTCACCTATACGGAAGCATTGCTCAGTAGACCCTTGAATTTTATGATACATTTAAAGCTGTTTTTGCAATCGGTATAGGCCTAATCTTGACTCAGAATGATGTTTTTGTTTTTTATTTGTTATGTCTTTTTATTATATTTTCGCGAACAAACACAAGCACATACACGCGATAAACAGTGTCTCCTTTCCAGGTGTTTTAATGAAGTTGATAGTCTTATTTGTCTATTATTTTAGGTCATTTCTATTTTCCATGTTATGATAAGGCCTACCATTCTTATATTCGATCCATGTAAGAAAACAATGTACTGGCATTATTACCTCATATTCTAACCTGACGGTTTAAATTCGTATTATATACTTACAGGTATTACTTACCTTTGCGAGCAGTGATTTGACATAGTTCGAGGTATAACCTCATTTGAAGCATATTATGTGCAGGTCAGGTGTATCATAAAACACCTTACCGTTAAGATTTCCCCTAAAATTTCGGGGGACATCACTATTTTTCTCTATAAACCATAAGTAGACGGTTTATTCTAGAAGCAATTTTATTATAACTATTGTTCACATTTTGTATATTCAAAAGTACTCAGCATTGATTATACTGATTAGCATTTTTACATTGGTTGTTTCTTTCCCTAACTCACAATTAAGAAATGATTCAAGCACTAAAGCTGGGCTTTTGTTTCATCTTGAAATGGTAAACAATGCCTTTAATCTGGTCTTTTGGCGTTTCCGTATACAGGCTCATGGTCGCAAAGCCCTGAGCTTATTTCAACTTCCCACACAAAACAAAACCAAAAATTGAAGCAAAACTAGAACAAAACCTTGGAAGTCATAGCGACGTGCATGAGTATTTGATGACTAGGAGACGTTGATCGAGTAACAGCTATGCGACTAACATTTTCTCAAGGGCCCTGCTTTACTTACATGGAAACTACATCGAACCTCACAATCAACCCAGAATTGGGCAAGATTCAGGTCAGAGAGAGTGCCACAGCTCCAAAATTAATCCGAAGTTCAAATCAGCTGAGCTTAGAGACAATCTCATTATCAATCAGTCCTCAGAAGTTAGGAACTGTTTCACTAAAATATTCGGGAACAATATCTTGTATTATTTTGCAATCAACTAATTAGTATTATTATTGTTCATAAAGTAAAAGAAAGAAAAATAAAAGATTGACAAAAACAAAATAAAAAAGTGTGTGTGTGTGTATGTATATGTATGTGTGTGTGTACTCAACTAAATGCTACGTCCCGTCCCGTTCAGACACATCTATACAACGACCCGACCTCAGCGGTGCGATGACCCGTCGTATGACCTAGCCGTCACCCATTCCCAGCTGATGCCGTAGCGAACGAATCCCGTCGAGGCGGTGATCTCATTTCTGACGACTACCCCGATGCCCAGCGACGAGCACGAGATCGCAAGTGAACGACATGCTCAACGCAGACCCTATCATCAACTAATACGCCAGTTCCACCATAGGTGATCTTTTTTATAGTCGCTACGACGATGTAGCGTGTCGCCCGTTCTTGTAAAGGACAAAGAGCATACATTTTGTATTTTCAGCGATGCATCCGGCTTTGTCCTGTGCGCGATATTGGAAATTTATGGGTCTGTGGTAGATCTGCATCATATATTATATGCACATCGCATGATACGCCTCTTTGCCTTGGTTTCTGTATCGTTCACGTTGGTACGGCCCCTACCAGGACTGACATCTGTATGCGTGTCATCCATATGCAGCATATCATAACTGAGTGAGGTATGTTACAACATGCTCATTGTCATTGCGATTGGGTGTATGTTTATTGTCTTTTCTTCAAATTTCAGAAAATGCTATGTTGGCAGTGCGTTCGACATTGACATTCACATACTATACCAACGCGATACGCCTCATATTGAATACACCAGCATAATCGACATGCGTATACTCCACACGCGCTTGTGAAAGAGAGCGTGTAGGCATGGTTTTGCTCTGTGTCAGCGATCCGTTGAAACTATAGAACTTGAACGAAAACATTAGTTTCATGCCAATAATTGCGCTACTTTAGTTCCCTCGATTCCTGCCTCTGTATTCGATATTACGTGCACAAGTACATTTTGATAAACATGTTGGGTCCTAATTAAAAGTCCCCGAGTATCGCGTCTGCTTACGCTGTCTTGAGATTACCATTATGTCGAACAATGGCAAGTAACGTGTGCATATAAAACATATAATAAGGAACAATATATATATATATATATATATATATATATATATATATATATATATATATATATATGTATATATATACATATATATGTATATATATATATATATATATATATATATATATATACACAACATATATATCTAAATCATAAATACATAAACATGAAGTTTCAGTGGACTAGATATATCATTGTCTCTGTTGTTTGGCTCCAACTTGGCATTGGTAATTAATGACTCTTCCTCACACTAGACTAAAGTATGAGACGTTTCACTTACTGTGCATGACATATATATAATATAATATTATATATGATTATATATATATGTGATACATATATAAAAAGTTTTATATACACACACACACACACACACACACATATATATATACATATATAGGCATAGGACCTAACACAATAAAGCTACATATACGTAAGGCCTTCATACATGTCATGTATCACATACATACGCACATACAAACACACAATAACTAATGAAGTTGCTATACATTACACTGCACGAGCCATTGCATCAATAAACTTTGTACGTTTTAGCGGCGATCCCAAGTGCTGGCTATATCCTGCGAAGGAAGTGCGTATAAAGTTAATGTGGGTGTGCTGCTAGCCACACATGTTTTCAAAGTCACATCCCCACTGGCGAGACAAAGTATTCAATTAAATAAATTGTAAATTGCAGACTAAAAGAAACGAAAAAAAAAGGAAGAGAGAGAGACGATTAAAGGAACATTCCAGACGATTTTCATATATTTCACATCATGTAGTACATAAATTGACAACTCCATGTATAGATTTCTGGAATTTATTGTGGTTCTTGAACAGAGAAACAATACTCTGAAAAACCTTAAACAAATTACACTGAACAAGGTTGATGACATAGGAGGCTCACATATTTCAGAAATGTAGCAGTGAAATTCCATTACAATACCGCTTGCTTGCAAGTTCACCTGTGTATAATCTATGCATGCCATCTTCTTTTGTTGTGCTTCCTTGAGCCCCAACTCATGCATTCTTATGGTGACTCTGCCATGTTATCATCCTTGTTCATTGCAATTTGTTCTAAATTTTGAAAATATTCTTATTCTTCATCCCAATTATCATAAATTCTGAAACTCTGTCCTCAGTATAACTAATTTTATAGTTGTTCAAATGTAAAAATCTGAAAATCATCCGGAGTTCTCCTTTAAGGGGAAGAAAGAGGGAGTAATGAAAAGAAGAGAAGGCGAAGAAGATGAATGATAGATGAGGAAGAAAAGACTGTATTAAGATGAAAACTTTAATTCGTACAAAATAATTAACGGCACTCTTTTTTGTAATTAGTGTTGTTTTATTGTAGAATTAATTGTTATTGAATTTTCACTCAATTACTTTTAGCATCTCTTGAATGACAAACGTGATCCCTTCATTTTGGAGATGTGAGACAGATTATATGTTTCATGCGAATAGTTGTTTTATTTTTATGTACATATATATATATATATATATATATATATATATATATATATATTTATATGTATGATCCAATACAATTCGATTGGGAATGATATGCTAGTCAAACGAATAAGAGATCTGGAAGGATAAGCACGGTTTAAGATAACAGGAATTAATTACTGCAATACAAGAATGCGAAAATTGGGAAGAGGGATCGAGTCCAACCAGAGAAGACTACATTTACCTAGATATGTTTCATTCAAGCAGGGAGGTGGATCCACCTCCCTGATTCAAGAGTGTCTTCGGCATGGTACGTGGGGGGGGGGGGGGGAGGTGAAATAGGAAGGAATTAGAACTTAGCAGTTCTTCCGAGAAAACGAAACGGGGCGGGGCTGGGGGATGGGGACGGGACGAGGACGGGACGGGAGAGGGAGAGGGGGTTGTTAAGCATGATGATGACCAAGAAAGGGAAGCTACTGTACTCCCTATGCAGTCGTTAGTGGGTAAGAGAGGGCTCCGAAGCTGACTCGAATTGTCAAAAACTTTTACACTGTGATGTTGACCGCGTGGGTTTGACATTGATTGGCGGAAGCTTCTATTTCCGCTTTGCCCATCAGTCCAACAACGAATCGACTTGATCGAGTTGAGATGTATCAGTTTATCCATTCAAGGAAAACTGTGCGAAGTGATAGTCTGTTCCGAGATAGAGAGGGAGAGACCGAACTCATACACTCAAAGTATCAGTGAATAAACAGACATTTAAAGGCATATATCAAGTACGATGATAGCTTTTCACGCATCCCGTTCCGATATTTGTATTTATATAAATATACACATCGCAACATTATGCCGCTGTAAATAAAAACCCCAACAAGCAACGACGGCAATCATTGTCATAGCCGAAATAAGCTTTGATTATTGTTTGTCAATTATGGGGGCAATAATATTATGATAAAGCACAAGAGCATGGTACCTTTAATGTTTTCAATCCAATAATCACGTAATATATTAGGATGGACTTGGAGCTTCCTCCATCAATTTGTTTTGCTCGGTCGGGCGTTCGCCAAATCGTCTGCATTACCGATCAAGTTTGGTCGGGACTTTTAAAAGTGCAGTATACCGATGTGAGAAACGATGGGAGCTTCTAATTATGCCATGGAGATGTTGGTATATTTCTCTCACGGTTCATGTAGATGAGAGCGACTAATTGTGGAATCTCTCTCTCTCTCTCTCTCTCTCTCTCTCTCTCTCTATATATATATATATATATATATATATATATATATATATGGGACTGTATGACGAGGAAACAGAATTGAGTCACCACTTGGCTGCATAATAACGTGAATCCTTACGAGCCAAGGTGACCTAACATCAGATGCTATACCGCCATCACAGATTAAAGAGCTCTAGCTGTGCAGGCGATGACATAACAGTATACCGTATGATTATGCTGTATCATATGCGTCTTTTTCTTGTGTGTGCAAATCGTGACATGGTACTGCACTCATTTTATCAGATAATGTGTAAAAATACTAGTATGTACTCGGTTACAACTTGTTAATCTTGAGGATTGTGGCAGGCATTGTATTATTATTTGATGTCATAGCTGGGAGTACGAAAATGAGAAGAGGTGAATTACATCACAAGCTTCATCAGAGGGTTTTGATGAAAACCAGGATGATGAACCAGGTTACTCACGGAAGCCGGAACGCGCGCGGTATTATATTGGTGGCATTGACCGCGGTAGGGAAGTTATTAGGCATATGGAGAGGATAAGGTTGAAAAAACAACAACAACAACAAAAAAAAAAAACCAAACAGCAACAACAACAACAACAAGACAAGCACACATGCTTGGCACATAAAAGATATTATTTTGGTGTCATATACTTTCATAAAGTACGTTTCGGCAGATTTTATTTGTTCTTTGCGTCTTAATGATAATAATATCAATTTATAAAGCGCAAAACCTATAGACATATTAATATTCTTCTGCGCTGCAAAAGCTTCTGATGTGCTTGATGATAATGAACAGTTAAATGAAAAGATGTGTTTTGAGTCGTGATTTAAAGACTGCTACAGTTGGGGATTTCCGGACTTCTAATGATAGATCATTCCAGAGTTTGGGAGCTGCACAGGCAAATGCTCTGTCTCCCAATGTTACTTTTGTTTTACACGTTGGAATTCGTAAGAGAAGAGTGTCCTTGAAACTGCGCAGATTATGAATATGTCTATGAGATTTAAATGCTCATAATTCGGATATGTAACTAGGGGCTTGACCGATGAGTGACTTATATACGATCAACAAAATCTTTAACAATATTCGTGTACAAATCGGAAGCCAGTGTAAATCTTTCAGAAGAGGAGTAATCCTTGAGAACCTGGGTTTGTTACGGATAAGCCTTGCGCAGGAGCTTTGGACCCGCTGCAGGTGCCCAACTTGAGTATCAGGTAGTCCATAATATAATAACCCATTGCAATAATCCAATTTGCTAACAATACATGCTTGGACGATCATGTTCATACTATTCTCATCAAAATATTTCCTGATACGTCTAAGATTGTATATCATATGGTATGATGATTTACACACATTTGTGATGTGTGCTTCCATGTTCAGATGTGTGTCAAAGCACACTCCAAGATTCCTCACAATGGAAGATGACTTTATGACAGTACTTCCAACTGATATCCCTTCAAAAGAAAGTTTAGATATTTGCTTGGATGTGCCAATCAATAACAGTTCAGTCTTACTGTCATTTAGCATGAGTTTGTTTTGCAGCATCCATTTACGCAAGTAATTGGCACATATTTCCATGTGAGTGATGCTTTGCTGCTGAGCAAGTGCATCAGTTGTGAACGACAAATACATCAGTGTGTCATCTGCGTAGCAGTGACAGGATACACCAGGAAACTTATCATACACATTTTTGATCAGATTGCTTGTGTATAAAGTAAAGAACAGTGAGCCCAGCCGAGATCCTTGTGGGACTTCAGAGGGCACTGGGAAAAAAATCAGAAACAGTACCATCAATATCGATCTGTTGATATCTATCTTCTAGGTATGACTTGGTCCATTTCAGAACAACACCATCAATGCCAAACCAAGTATTCAATGATTCCACTAAGCAAGAATGATCTATGGTGTCGAAAGCACTGCTCAGATCTAATAAAAGCAATATGGTTACTTTCTGATTGTCCATAGCCATCAATGTGTCACTCTTAACAATGTTGTTTCAGTACTGTGGAATTGTCTATAAGCTGACTGGTTAGAAGGCAGAAATGAATTAACATTAAGGGGATCCTTGCTGATGGGCAGCACCTTCAACCAACTTTGATACATACTTCAGGTTACTCAGAGGCCGCAGATTACAAAATTTCATACCTAGACCAGCCTTCTTCAAAACGGGTTTGACTAAAGCATGTTTACACTGTGAGGGGAATTGACCAGTTGCTAAAGAGAGATTGATTAAGGATGTCACCACAGGAATCAGTGCGCCATCACATTGTAAGAGAATCTTTGTAGGCAATTGGGTCTAATACGCACGATTTTTTACTGAGCTTAGATATGGGTTTTTCAACATCATGCTCTGAGAGTGGCTTAAAGCTTGTAAACATTGGTGCACTGTGCGAGGTCTCTTGAACAGAATCTGTGAATGGTTTGCTCTGTACATTCAATCTTGACTCAATATCGACGTGAATTTCCATTATTTTGTCATAAAAAAGAACTTGCCTAAGTCATTCACAAACGCGTGTTTGTCAATGTGCTGTGGTATTACAGATTGCTCATTGGCTACGTTCAACAAAGACTTCACCATGTGAAGTCTTTGTTTTCCATGACCAACATGACTAAATCATCGTGATACTTTCGGCTGGCTTCATTTAACAAATACAGCAGAGAATTACGTACTGACTTGTAACTCTTCCAATCTCGGTCTTTCCTAGTTTTCAACCAACACTTTTCAGCCTTCCTTTTCTTCCGTTTCTCAGCCCTGACAGTATCAGTGAACCAAGTAAAGGTACTTGGGGACGCAAAACAACTTTCTTTGTTACAACAGGTGCATGCTTTTCAATGATGTCACTCAGTGTAGCATCATACAATACAGCCAGTTCTTTGACATCACTTGGTATGCACTTACACAGTTCACTTTCAACAACATCTGTTTTTAGGGTTTCAATATCAATCGCAGACAACCTGCGAAATGACAATACTTTAAAAGGCAATGGAGGTTTGTATAACTTAAGACGGCACATAACAGAGTGGGGGATATGATAACACAACAGAGAACCGTGTGGCCAGGGCTGGCCGATGACAATAATCATCTGACTGCCGACAAATCAACAAGTCAAGGGTGTGACCACGTGTGTGTGTACTAAAATCAACCAATTGCCTGCAGCAAAGAGACTCAAGGAGATTTAAAAAAGATCTTGACTCAGCACTGATAATATCCACATGAATATTGAAATCTCCTGTAATTAGCAGGGGGACATTAGACAGCAAGTGACACTGAATATAATCGTTAAATTCAGGTATAAATGATGAAACTGACAATGGATGTGATTCTGAATACCGCGGTCTGTAAATATTGATCAATTTCATATGGAACGTGCGATATCAAATATAATACTCAGCGAACTCGAATGAGTCCTCTCACCAGCAGCTACCATATGAACATCAATTGTCTCTCTGAAGACAAGGCCAGTTCCACCGCCACGGCGGCCACTCCGTGGTCGATTAACGAGACGATATCCGGGAGGGACAAGTTCACGACAGACTGCCGAATGCGTGTCTTTTAACCAGGTTTCCGTCATGGCAATCAAGTCGACATTGCTGTCGCAGATGAAATCTTGAACAAGAGCGGTCTTATTACACACTGACTGGGCGTTCATGGAACACAACTGGAGATTCAAGGATGATATTTGCTTGTTGTTACGTGACAGTATTCTTCTTGCGGCCTCCTCGAGTTCCTCTCCGTGTTCTCTTCCGCTGAATTGCACAAGACTTGATGATGTCGCAAACGTCTCGCGGGAGTTGCATTTTGGTTATGTCTCCATCGCAGAAGTTCACCTGGGGTGATTTGATTTGACGTTGGGCATGGTAAGATGTGTACCATGGCAACCTGACGCAGGCGATATCTCTCCATTTTGGGTGTTGGGTCCTGGGTTTGGATGGACATCAGCGTCATGGAGAATGTCTAGTTGAAAGGAGGCAGTGCAGTTTGGACTGTATAAAATTCTCCTCTTTAGAAAGTGCCTTCTGGTAAATGATCCATGATGAAAAGGATGTAGGGCAGACTGGCCACTGCAATGCACTGGATCACTCAGAAAAGCACAGAGACAAAGAGCAACAAATACTCTGAGATGAATAGGCTGTATTGTGCCTGACTTGTAATCCAGATGTTCACGTTCATACAAGCAGGAACAGCATACTGAAGTAGTAGAATGTGCTACTTACACAGTGGTGCATAGGAAGCACAGGGCACACTGAGTACAGCAAATCCAAATCCAAGTCCATCCAGAAATGAATATATCAAAATACCGCGTAAAACTGACACTTCACTGATAGAAACTTGTCTTGCAGTTTCTGAGCACTGTTACACAAATCGTGATAGTAGTATAATCAAGTGAAATGTCAAAATAACAAGCAATCAGAAGCTTCTTTTTTTTTTGAGAGCAAGCAAAAGCATGTGCAGCATGCATGTGCGCTTAACCAAGATCACAAGGTCTTGCGTGAGAGGGGGACATGGTTTTCACGTGCAAAACGTTGTAACTTACCAGAGCATGTAGGGTTGGGCCTATACAAAATAATAAATAATTATGTACAGATAACGCTTCTTCTGTACAATCTAGACAATTATCTTGTTATTGTCATTATCATAACTTTTAATTCTTTGATGTATCATGATTTATGTTTGCAGAATGATTCTCCGTCCCGCCACGCCCGGCCGTCTATCAACGACGAGTTCGTTCGGTGCGTTTCCCTGAGGGTGTGATTACGACCACAGGTCCGAACCTCCCGGCAGCGACGACGATGGCGTGTTCGAAGCCCAACTGCAATCAGCGCGCGGCGATCGTTGCTACGCTGTTGGGAACGACCTTACTGTTAGCATCGTGGTCGTCATTTCACCCGAGCACGCCAAGACTCGTTCCCTCGGCGCACACAAATGAGGGCGACCGACCATTAGTGGAATTACGTAAGTTTAATCGTTTCCTTCTTCTTTTTTTTTTTAGTTCCTTTTTAGTTCATATTCAAATTCAAATAAATCTCCCCCATCAATTCAACTCAACAAAGGACAGGAAGAGAATTCACAGAATTTCTCGTTGAGCAAGGCACAAAACGAATACCGCTGAAGATAGGACAGAAAAGCAACAGTCGAATACACCACTGGAAAATACTAGTTACTTCGTGGAAGTATAATACGCAATTGCTACGGAATATTGACTGTTTTCATTATAATGTCGTAAATCATTATTGATTTGTTTTTGTAGCTGATGTTTCCGGTAGTTGTCAATGCATCCTTTTATCAACTTCTTTCAACACGCGTCACTATAGGGTTATTTCTAAACGTTGATTGAACAATAGCTTGTACCTTGTACCTCGTGTTGATCCCTTCCAAAAGTTTCGCTTGGAACTATGGCCAGATGTTACAGCACAAGTGGGAGTTGACCTGTTTAAACTTGCAAGCTAAAAAGATGTACAATAATTATTCTTAACAGCTGAGTGTGGCAGGTTATTACTAAGGTTGCTATCCGTCTTTGGGGAAAGGGACTTACTGAAGGGTACTGATGAACACTGAGAGACGCAATGCTGACATTTTCCATCGGTTTGATTATGACAGCAATACAAATTCTCTTCACTGGTAATAAATTATACAAAATCTTGAAACAATAAATTCCTTTGTTTTCTTTACAATAACTTCTAAATATATTTGTCCAATCAAGGAAGTCGATAAATTTTTCCAATATATACAACATATATTATTATCGCGACCTGTACACACAACAGTCTATAAAATTGCTTAGTTGAAACATCATGGACAAATCTTTTCTTATTTCTTATCCGTATAATCATTTGAGGAATTTCTAATAATCAGATACTAAACGTATAGTACATGATACCGTACAGCGGCTTATCCATTATTTTGAAACATTCTGATGTATTCAAATATAGTTTTAAAAAAAATCAGTGTTTGCTGACATTTCCGTCTTATAAGTTATACGAAAATTTCTTTTGTAGATATGAAATTTCAATACGTCGCGTCGCGACGTACCATGTACAGCGACTGGGCTGTGTATAGTTAGGCCTGGCGTGAAAGATTGTGTACCGTGTGGACATGCTGGATATGATGATCAATTTCGGTAAGTTTCATTGCGTACATTTGAGTACTGATAGCATCAGATGTAGAGTAAATATTGAAAAGTATACTCGTTGAGTTTGAGGTGACAAAAATGATGTTAAGTATCAAAATTCAAAGCTATCGTAATACGATTACGTCGCTCTCCTAGTGGTTGATGGTCGCGCGCGTACAGCCCTGTCGCGACGTACCATGTACAGCGACTGGGCTGTGTATAGTTACTTCTCGACTGAACATTTTGAAGAACGTTTTCAGCCACTGGTGTTGTCTTTGTGTCTTGAGGGTTTTCCATTTTGATTCCCTCAATAAATGAGTATAACTCGGAGATTTTGCATTATGATATTTTCAGCAGCCTGTTCAGTGTTAAGTGACTAGATAAACGAATAACTCGGCATGATTACACTCTGATGTGACCGAGATTACTTGACAACAGAAAAAAAAATAATGAGGTTTATGCAGGAAATTAGTAAAAATTTAACATTTTGGATCGATTGAAATTTTTCAGTTCATTCAAATGTTAATCATATATATATGCAATATTTGTATGTTTGTACACCTGGTATATTTGCGTGTATACTGCAGCCACTCGTTTATGTAATATTTTTAAAAGTATTTATTAATGTATTTATTTATTCATATATCCTGTCATTCGTTTATTGCATTATACTATTTATTGTTCATTTGATATTTTTATTTATTCGTTCAATTTCGTTTTATGAATTTATTCATGTATCAATTTCTTTTCACTCATTGATTCAGTTTTGTTTTCACTAATGCTTACACACATTTTTTTTTTAGTTGCTAGTTTTTATGTCGTGAATCATTAATTGTTTTCTTGTTATCCGTCATAGGTGTTGCTCAGCTACCGAAAGAAAAAGAGGAATTTATGTTCATGAGAAAAACGGTGTTTGGACGGTTACCCAATGTCAGGTACGTACGATATTCAGTAATGTAGTGCATGTATATACATACTAGGTGTTAAAAAATATTTCCCACTTTTGATCCTTAATCATTCGAAAATTATACATCAGATAACACTAATTGATATGAGTAATAGCTGTAATAGTTGAAAACAGAGCAAAATCTGAAACTTAACTTCAAAATAAATCTTGAATTCAATAAAACTGATTTATGCTATCCTTTTTGAATTACCTCCAACAAAATTGTACACTATTCAGGTTTTGCTCATATCCAATGTCAGTGTTATCTCAAATATAGTTTTTATCTATTAGGGATTAAAAGTGGGAAATATGTTTTGTAACACCCAATGCATGTACTTGAGTGGTGTATTGTGGATGTATGTTTGCGTTTGTGTGTGTTTATGTGTCTGTGTGGTTTTTGGTAGGTCATTATTATTATTATTATTATTATTATAATTATTATTATTATTATTATAAACATCATTATTGGGGTGGGGTAGTCTGACGTCTTGTGTGCAAATTAATCGAGCGTATTGAGATTTGAAGTCTTTTGTGCAGAACGATGCCATGTGCTATATGTAGGTCTATATTTGTATAGGCCTCTATATATGATACTCGTGTATGTAAGTGTGCGTATGTGTGTGTGTGTGTGTGTGTTTAATTATTAGCAATGTGAAGTATCATAGTCTGTCTCTTTCGCCACCCATGAACACACACATCTGGAAATATTGATATCTGCAGTGAGTGTATGTTTGTTTGTACAGTAACAAATTCCACCGTGTGTGTCCTCCATGGCCATGCACTGTGAGTACAAGGCTATTGTCATTCGTCCAGGACAAAATACATTCTACTGTGTGCCCCTGTGCAAAATAACCCACTATCATTAATTTTCATGGGGATAATTAGTAAATTGTACACAGACTCGTTGGCAGCTATGTAGACTTGTCCAGATCAAATGTGCACAGAATCGAAAAACAACGTTGTTTTTTGCGCCTGCGCATTTCTTTTGCAGTTCGCAGCAGCTTCGTCACTATATTATAGAAATTTAACCAATAATGATATTCCCTAATGAAAGGTAATCAGATTATATTCATAAGATAGACGATCGAAGCAAGCTACATGAACACATTTCGCCCTACAAACTCAGACACGCAAAAACATACGCACACAACATACACTGTATTTATCACACCCGGGTTCACACACTCACAGTTGTATACACAACCGCACTGGCTCACACATAAACAAACACAGCACTTTCATAATGTGATAATGTGAATACACAGTTAAACTTTTCTTCGCGGCCACCTGCCGTATACGGCCACTAAAAAATCCCCATATTACATCCCCCACCCCTGGTCCGCAGCTCCCCTTGCCCAGTAAAATTATAGCCTATGTGATGTATACAAAATGTATACTTAGGGAGAACCCGTCTACAGCGGCTACATTTCTATAACAATCACGGTACACGTTTCATCTTCCTTTGGGTGACCGCTTTTGACAGGTTTTTCTTTACTTCTGTAACGGAACACAGAGAGAGAGAGAGAGACTAGCTCACACACATAAATACACTCAGGAAACACACACAACATACAAGTTACAACACAACGCACTTACTTATTGATTCACATTATATTCAAACACGGCAAAGATATATACACGATATGCAACAAACTTAATTAACACAACAACACACACACACACACACACACACACGCACACACACACACATGCACAGACATAACGTGATTATATCGGATGTATACAACCGACACAATATGCACACAGTATTGCTACAGGACCACTTTGCATACGTCGCGCTCTTGAACCACTCCAAACTATATCTGGTAGAGTAGGCCTATATTGATGTTTAGTTGGAGATCGAAATCCCGTCTGTTTATCCAGTCTGAAGGGTTAAACAAATAAGACACAGCTAGCCACAACGACATGCCCCTAAGCCGCCTCAAAGTCTCGACAAAGTGCTAGTGAAACAGTCGAAAGCTAAGGGGAAAAAAAGAAAAAAAAAATCGCGATCAGATAAATAGTGTAGTGTAGTGTGTAGTTTTATATATTAACATTAACGATCATGTTTTGACGTCATCAAACACGGGCGTGGCGTAAAAAGTGCAGCCTTGATTATGACGAAACATTAATGTACAAATGAAAATAAAATCAACTCCCTAGCATGTCCTTCGAAGAAAAAAAAAGAATCACGTTCAAAAAAAAAATAACGTGGCGTTCTTACAATAATACAATTGAATAAATGAAGCAATGACATCTTATTTATGGCTGATTTTAACTACGGTTAGTGTAAGTTATCATCACATACCTTTCAGAATCTCCCTATTGCGACTTTTTCTTAGGTGTTGTAAATGAAGGAATTCACCAAATATCTGCATTTTTTTTTTTGTATTGTGAGAAAGGTTAAACTACAGCAAAGCCAGCTCACGATTATTCAATTCGAATACTAGTATCAAACAAAATTTGGCGACGGAATGCACAGATGAACAGATGTACAGATGCACATTCCTCCCCATTTCCAACAATTTCGAATACTTACAATTTTTCTGTAAACTTATCCTTTATTTTGTATTATGATGAAATTTATGTACTTGTATTCAATTTCTGTAATATATTTATATGTTTTTGTTGGAAATGAAAAATAAATGAATGAATGAATGAATGAATGAAGTTTATACATGTTCATGTGCATTCGCCTATAGAAATATTAGTAGGCCTACATATTAATAATTTTTGTACAAGTATATAACACAGTAACAGATATTTATGTATGTATTTATTTATTCATCTTTAGGCAGAAGAAGAAGGTGGGTGTCGTCAAGATAGTGTTCTCTCTAATATCATTTATTTACTAGAGTTTTCGGTCATCTCATGATAATCATGGTACAAACTGTATGACGGTGAACACGCAAATTTGTTTTAACCAGACAGTTTTACAGACATACTCTTCATCCACATGCAGAACATTAATACACATTGCAGACAAACTATATATATTAAAAAAAAATGATTATCAAAATCGCTTTCATATTTTTTACGCTCAATGTGGTATTAGCTATAGAAATTGAATTTTTAACTATTAAAAGCCCAATGCAACTAAATGAGCGTGGATAAAATGCGGGTATGTGTGTCCCGTTTATGTGATGTTCTGACGGTTGTCAGTGGTGTTAGAACAGTAGAAGGGTTGTGTACTTTATTGGTGTGGATGTCTTTTCTGGCCCTGATACCGTTTGCTGGCGTTTCAGGTTTCAGGTTTAATGACATTTATTTCCAGCGAATATAATATGATATGATATAATGTATATATATATATATATATATATATATATATATATATATAATATATATATATATATATATAGGTCCAAACATGTTGAGAACTCACGTATTGGCTCCACGAAGAAATGAAGAAATAAACTGGTAATGCATTTTGCCAATAAAGAAAGAGTGTATTCGCCTCAAATTTTCAGCGGCCTCCGCCTTCTTCAGGAGTCTTGGACAGACTCCTTAGGAAGGCGGAGGCCGCTGAAAATTATTGGCAAATATGCATTACCAGTTTATTGCTTCATTGTATATATATATATATAATTGTATATATATAAACAAAAACCCAGAACAAATCCCTATACACTATATATATATATATATGTGTGAGATATGAGAAAGGAAGGAGAAAATCGGTGCGTAGCTTTGACATTATTATTCCTCTTACTGTTCCTCCTTTTCGGAAAAGCGCAAGAATTGAAAAATTGGTCTCCGCCGGGACTCGAACCCGGGTCTTTGGCATGGAACGCCAACGCCTTAACCGCTCGGCCACGGAGACGTCATAGCGGTTCAGGCAGACCCAAGCTCTAATACCCGACGGACCAACCTTTCAACTCTTTGACTTTATGCACACGTTCCTTTTTGGGGCAGAGAGTTATGAATAATAACCAGCCGCGTGCCTATATATATATATATATATATATATATATATATATATATATATATATAGTCTCTTTGTTTCATCCATTTTCAATGTATATCAGTCAATCGATCATATAATTTCTTGTATTACGTGTGGGGGGAATGCACCCTACAAGCTCAGCTTTTTAGCATTCCTCCCCATTTCCAACATTTTCGTATACTCACAATTTTTCTGTAAACTTATTCTTCATTTTACCCCCTGAAATCTATGTATTCAATTTCTGTAGTATATTTATATGTTTCTGTTGGAAATGAAAAATGAATGAATGAATATATATATATATACTATAAACAACTGCAATTAGTATAATATGCGATTAATTTAAAACTGGTGGAGGCACATCTTCATGTTTGCCAAATACTAACAGCGAAAGGAATTCTAGGTTCAGTTCCAGAGTCTGGCCTTGTTTTGTTTGTTTTTATTTTTCATCTGACCTGTCCTACCAATTAGCTAGGTGAAATATCATGAAAAGCGAGAAAAAGTGGCAGACCATTGTGCGCCTTGATTTAGGGTAACATCAAGTTTGGATGCCTTTCTTTTCATTCACTCATTACAGGTACTTCTCTGTATAAAATGTCTATGAAATCAATACTCTGTAGCAAGTGCTAATGATATTAACATTGATGACAAGTTGGGATATATATACATGTATTATGTATATATATATATATATGTATATATATATATATATATATATATATATATATATATATATATATATATTGTATATTATATATGATAAAACAATATTATCAATACCATTATTATTATTATAATTATTATTATTATTATTATTATTATTATTATTATTATTATTATTATTATTATTATTATTATATCTCTAATCTATGTTTGTTGAGACTGTCATTTCCAGTCTGTGGGAGCATACTTATCAGGACCCTTTCTTGTAGAATGTGGAGACGCAACATACATACACAAGAACACGGAAACAATAACAACTGAATGAAGTTAATTTATTCACTTCCAGCATTCATTGAGATTCTCAAAGAGATATTATGTGCATGAGTGTATGTGTGTGTCCATCTGTATGTGTTTAGGGAAGAGTAAACACCAATTCCATTAGCTGATCAGTGCAGCCTTTGATCAAGATCAAAAAGAGTGTTGTTTTTTAGCACCATGTTGTGTTAAAGGCATATTTACCATTTGCAGATGAAACAAAAACCCAGCTTTAGTGCTTCAAAATAGTTCTAAAATGTGAGTTAGAGATAGACACAACCGATGTAATTAATCGGTATAATCAATGTTAAAGTAGTGTTAGATATACAAATTGTGAACAATAGTTATAATATAAAAAGTTTCTAGACTAAACAGTCTACAGTTATGGTTTAGTGGGGAAAGTAGTAATATGTTGTTATTTTTAAGGCTTTATTACAAAATGTTTATATGGTAGGATGTTTTGTGATACAACTGACCTATGACAAATGTGCATCAAATGATATATCTCGAACATTTTTGAAATCACTACACCCAATGGGCCGAATGCATAAAACAAGCAATTGCTTGTAAGCAATTGCTTCAAGCAAAAGCACAAGCTCGTCTAGTAAAAGGTGTAGCTCAAGCAATTGCTTAAATACATATGCATAATCTTTTGCTTGTGCACATACCTTTTGCTTGCATTCAGCAAGCAATTACTTAGGGTTCGAACAATAGCATCACGCCTGTGCGAACACAAGAACAAAGGCGAGTGTGGCAGCATGCATTTGAAAGGGCATGTGTGTGCGGAAACATTTCCTGACATAGCAGAAGAGCTATGAAATGACACTCATAAATGCACACACAGACGCACACACACACAACTATACACACACTCGTATTACTGGCTGATTCCCACCATCCCTGCTTACAATAGCCCGCATCTGCCAGATCGCACGTAGTCCACTGCCTGGACTGTTTTGTGCGATCATTTACCGCGCGCACACACCGCTACAGCACGCGTATCACGTGGAGAGACGTCTCCTTGCTCTCCACCGAAGTGAGACATCCTACCTGTTTTTCATCAAATTTTGCGTGCTAACCACTGGACATTCCCGTTGTTGAAATGAAAAATTTCTCACTCTACTTAAGAGTAATTTCTTGTAGATTTATACCACTCCTTCACAATTGTTGTCTTTCTTCCATGAATATGAAAATGATACTTAAAAGGGAACGTCCCAGATAAGCAAAAGCTCAAGCTCATTTTACAGAGCTTGGAAAATCGTAAGCAATTGCTAGCAAGAACTAGCAAAAGGTATGTTTTATGCATACGTTTTTAAGCAAATGCTTGGTCTCTAAGCAATTGCTTGCGGACAGCAAGCAATTGCTTGTACTTGCTAGCAAGAGCTTCTGCTCGCAAGCAATTGCTTGTTTTTATGCATACGGATTCGAGTAAAAGGCTAGCACAAGCAATTGCTAGCGTTTATGCATCCGGCCCAATGGTAACGTATTAATAGAGACAAGAAGTATACAATTGTCCTTTGCGTGTCAGTGTCAGGCAGGAAAATTGGAGGATAAGAGAAGCTGTGCTTCACACAATATTGAAAAACAGAAACTTAAGGCATCATTTGAATATTCTTCTTTCCCCTATTTCTCTACTTGGCAATGACAATGCTTGAGCTGAGTAACTATTTCCTGTTTCTAAGCTGTCACTCTCTCATAAACGCTCTTTTTAAAGAAATGGCAGTACGTGTGAAATCAAAAATGTTACTTTTTCCTCTGTCGTGATCCATGCTCTCCGCATCAGGTTTTAATAATCTTGGCAGAAGTTCCATCTGAAACATGACAACATTGATGGCGTGGCAACAGTCCGTCATTTTCATCCTTTTTGTGTCTGCGAATTTAGTAGTTTTGCCAAAATCATGAAATCCTGAAAATGAGTCTAGAGTGATCCGAGAAATGAAATAACAGGGGAAAGATGCTTCCTAGTTATTACGGGGCTTCCAGTTTTGTGAAAAGACTGAATAGATGCGGTTACCATGCAGGATGTTTTGTTGTCATTGGGCCGAATGCATAAAACAAGCAATTGCTTGTAAGCAATTGCTTCAAGCAAAAGCACAAGCTCGTCTAGTAAAAGGTGTAGCTCAAGCAATTGCTTAAATACATATGCATAATCTTTTGCTTGTGCACATACCTTTTGCTTGCATTCAGCAAGCAATTGCTTAGGGTTCGAACAATAGCGTCACGCTTGTGCGAACACTGTACGTCTGAGAACAAAGGCGTGTTTCGTATTGTATTTTATAGGGGCATGTGTGAGCTGGAACTACCTGACATAGCAGTATAGTGATCATAATAACGCTCATATGAAATAGCACACACACACACACACGCTTATACCTTTTACTTGTCCCGCACACGCAATTGCTTGCGTTTTCAACAAAAGGGATGTCACGCCTGTGCGAACACAAGAACAAAGGCGAGTGTGGCAGCATGCATTTGAAAGGGCATGTGTGTGCAGAAACATTTCCTGACATAGCAGAAGAGCTATGAAATGATACTCATAAATGCACACACACACAACTATACACACACTCGTATTACTGGCTGATTCCCATCACTGCTTACAATAGCCCGCATCTGCCAGATCGCACGTGGAGAGACGTCTCCTTGCTCTCCACCGAAGTGAGACATCCTACCTGTTTTTCATCAAATTTTGCGTGCTAACCACTGGTCATTCCCGTTGTTGAAATTAAAAATTTCTTACTCTACCTAAGAGTAATTTCTTGTAGATTTATACCACTCCTTCACAATTGTTGTCTTTCTTCCATGAATATGAAAATGATACTTAAAAGGGAACGTCCCAGATAAGCAAAAGCTCAAGCTCATTTTACAGAGCTTGGAAAATCGTAAGCAATTGCTAGCAAGAACTAGCAAAAGGTATGTTTTATGCATACGTTTTTAAGCAAATGCCTGGTCTCTAAGCAACTGCTTGCGGACAGCAAGCAATTGCTTGTACTTGCTAGCAAGAGCTTCTGCTCGCAAGCAATTGCTTGTTTTTATGCATACGGATTCAAGTAAAATGCTAGCACAAGCAATTGCTAGCGTTTATGCATCCGGCCCATTTCATCTGTTTTCTGTCATACCTTCATTTGACCAGCAATTCTAGTCAAGACCGTCAAACGATGACCTGTCTGCAGTGGCGAATGATGGGGAAGGGGGTAGCAGGTTTAAACCCCTGCCCCTCCTCTCTCCTCCCCTCGCCCCTTAAGCTACCAAGTGAAATGTGATGAGCATTGAAAAACTGCATCACGACGATTTGGCATTGACATTAAAAAAATGGGTAGACTTTTTTTTTTTCTTTGTAAGCCAATTTGAAAGAGAAGTGGCAGCTCCTCCCCCCCCCCCCACCACCAAATAAAAAAAATGAAGACTTTTTTTTTCTTTTAGTTTTTGTTTTTGTTCTGTTTCCTATCAGTCAAGTTGGCGAGAGAATTATCATTGGGTCAACCTTCTTACAGAAAAAGCTATTTCGGCCCCTGGATTGATATGGGTTAGAGAATATAGAACCCACTTCCAATTAGTGTTCCGTTGTTTATTTCTGTCCAAATAAGAAGATTAATTGGATCATTTGTACATACGATCTTTAGAAATGTCTTTTAAAAAATTGTGTGTGCGTGTGTGTGTGTGTGTTTGTGTGTGTGTTTGTGTGCGTGTGTGTGCACGCGCGCTCAGGAGGTCATATTGTAAAAAGACATGAATTTTATTAGTTTTATGCGATGAATCCACTTTGATAGTAACTATGGCACAAAATAGCGCAGAGCGTGACAGGATCTGTAATTTGATCCAATTTATGTAGACATTGATGCTGAATGTGAATCCAGCATTGCCCCGAGTTATCAGTATAATTGATGACAAGACTTCGTCACGAGATTTGACAAGGATACGATGGTTTGTATGTTTGTTTGTTTGTTTGTCTATATGTTTGTTTTTGATAACCTTATTGTGTCATATCCGATGTTCAGTTCAGTTCATTTTTTTTTCATATTTCCATTTTTTTCTTTCTCAAAGCAAATAACAAATTAATCACATTCATACAACAGGTAAGAATACAAAATGTAAACATGCAAGCATGCATGTGTCTTGATTGCAGCAAATAAAGAACACACTGAACACATTATGTTGATGGTCATATAATGGTATAAAAGGTGTCTCAAAGAAGTAACAGAAATAATGATGGGGCTCACATACGAGCTAGCCTGTAAAACTGGTATAGGTCCCAAAATTCACAGGTGTGGAATTATCAAGGAGGGCGGCTAGGAGTGCCGTGACCAGCGAAAATAATTACAATATAAAAATCAATCTTAAAAACATGTGGGCAAGAACTTCTTCTTGTTTTTTTTTTTTTTCCCCTTTCTTTACCATCCGGTAATATAGAATAATGATTGCGTCGGCCCTGTATAATGACAGACGCAGTTGTGTCGTGAATTATATAAATGCAGAAATCGAACGATATGCCTGAAAGAAATCAATCCTTATTCACACGGTTGAAGCCATTAGTGTCACGAATGTTGTATCGCAACGCTTGTGGGGGTCATACTCGTAACAGCTGTGATGCCTCTTGATATTAAACACAATTTCCACGTGATCAGCATAATTAGCTTGTAATCAACTCGTTCTCATTCTGTTCTCTCTTTGCAGCAGTACTTCAAAGTCGGACAGAACAAATCTACAGGGTCAGCACGCTATCACAGTAAAGAAACCGTCAGAGATGAACGTAGTCAACTCGGCCGAATCATCTCGGAATAGTAGCGACAGCAAGCCGACCCCCGCCATCCCCAAACCGGCAGAAATAGATATTATCTCAAGGTGTGCATGACGTTTAGGGGTGTTCACATATCTTTATCTTCAGATAATTGCTTACTGCTCAGTGATTTTGTACTCATTTAAAAATGACAATGACGACATTCAGTAAAATTTATGAATATATATTATGGAAGCATGACGAAAGTATCGATATTCTTTTTGTTTATTCCCCCTTTCTCTCTTTCTTGCCTTCTAAAAAAAATCCAGCTGTTTTGAGATATTAATCTCTGTAAAAATCTGTCTATTTCGGTGTAAAATAAATTTTGGGGAATCAAAGATCAAAGAGTAATACTTTTGAGCATATCTCCTCCATTTTCACATCCATTACATGGGGCTCGACGCTCACATTTTTTTTTTCTCGGGTGGCGACAGGCGACACACCAAAAAAAAAAAAAACAAAAAAAAAAAACAAAAAAACAAGTCTATTAATATTGTATTTTGGTGGGTCAACATACGAGGAAACATAACAATCCATTTTGAATGTTATTTGCCCGATCGGGCCACCAAAAGATAGCCTTCTAGGAAATTTGGCGGCCCGACATCATTTTTAGTGGCCCGTGGCCCCGGGCCCCGGGCCCCGGGCCCCGGGCCACCATTAATATCGAGTTCCTTTTTACATAACGTTTTTGTTTGATGACGCCAAAGAGAAAATTAAATATGATGGTATTTTTTGATCGTAAGATATTTTGATATGAGTATAACTTGATGGATAATAACGGTATAATGTCGTCAATGAATCTGTTACAGGAAAAAGTTATAAAAGAGATGGGATGATGAACATCTCCGTTATAGCAAATAAATATATTTATACGAACAAAATATTTAGGATCTCTTTCTCGATCGCTCGACCTCTGTCGATATCAGTCGATATCTCTCATGAACACGTTGTATGTATAGTTAGTTGTTTTATCACGTGACTCAAAGCTGATGATTGAATTTTAGTGGGACGTTCTATTTCAACACGAAATGATAAGTACATGTATGTGTTCCACTCCATGAGCTGCACACATTTGTTTCTGTTTCCTGCATGTAATCCCGGTTACGCTGCATGAGACTAGACTGTATACGTATAGAATTAAGCGCCCGAGCGGTAGGTGGCGACATAATCTCTGCAACTAATAGACTGCCGAAGCTCGAAGGTTTTCTCATTTTCGGGTGTAGGCGGTCGGCAGCTAAAATCTGCCATAATGCGTAATAAGCAGTAAAGTCTCGTGGTTTGACCATGGAGCTCGTAGCTCCATGGTTTGACTAGTTTGACACTCGTTCGGAGAACACAGATGCTGCGGTGTTGTGTTGAAGAAAGTATCCATGCAGAATGATCTGATAGGCCATCGATTCGCGTGGCAAAGCAAACATCGAAGCTAAAGAAACAGCTGTTTTTTGTGGGGGTGGGTGGGGGTATATGAGTCATGCTTCTTCTTTTTTTTTTTTTTTTTTTTGGTTTGTTCTCTTCCTCTTCTTTTCTTTTCCTTGCTCTGTATTTCTTTATTTATCTTTGATTATTGTTGACTCTCACTGTGCCAGCTCTGTAAATGATTTTCATTGATATTTTTTTTCCATGTTTTGTGTATATACAGTGTATTATTCTTGTATTCTAATATTCGGGACCTTGTGGAAGTACAGTCACATTTTGCAGATATGGCTGAACGGGCAATCCCCCGTTTCTTCATCCTGTTCATGCTGTTACGTATATGCAATGTATATGCAACTTGTGTGTATTTTTTTATATCTGAAGATGGAAATAAAAACAAACAAACAAAGCCAAACGTTCCCTGGCGCATGCGATATGCCCCCATCCCATTGATCACGAGGAGAGGCTCTTTCGCTAGATCATCCAAACTATATGTTGAATAATCTAATCTAAGAGAACAAAGCCTCTTTGTCAGTCAAAAACTGAATAGAAAGCATGCGAATTGGAGCCATCCCCTGTCTGTATCTGATCTAGTAGGCCACCACTGTTCACTATTACATTGAGAGGAACATAGATATTGTCACATTCTGTCGCTATATATTTAGTTCTTTCTAATTCCACTTTTCGATGATTTAAATATTGTTTGTGTCTTCCTTTCATTTGTTCAGGCAAGACAAGGCTGACGCAGCACCAGTCATAGAAAGACCTTCGTGCACCAAGGGGAAGACACGCCAACGCCTTGACAATCTATTTGGGGAAAAGTTCAATCCCAACCTGCCTCCCTTCGCCACCCCCGAGAGCATAGAGAGCCAAATTTCGAAAAACTTTCCCTTGCCATTCGGATTTAAGGGAGCTGGTAAGAACTTGCACTCAGTCACACAATTACACACAAACCTGTCATTAGCGGCCACCAAAGGAAGACGGAACAAGTGGCCTCACTCCGGGGTCGGAGGGACTACATGTGTGTTTCCCAGATCTCCGGTAACAGGGTACTTTTGGCGCGACTAAACCACTTTAGTTTCACTCGTAGTTTGAACGATTAGCTCGTCAATGATAATGATCCAGTGATGAAGATCCCAAAACGAATGAGCGTGTATATTAATCTGGTGATCTGCATTCTATGAATGAATAATCAAGCCGTCTATTTTCAGTTCCTATAAAGTGATGAAAACGATACCGTGACTATCCGAAGTAGGACCCTAAATCTGAACGTAAATTTAATGTGAGAAAAGAATGTCAGCTAACATACCGTAAGGTTGTCCTAACATCGTGATAGAGGTTCGACACGTTTCTGTTAGTCATACATTGTCTGTTCAATGTCTCTGCGTGATGTTGTTGTTTTTCGTTGTTATTCGTTGTCATTACTGTTGAAATTTTTCTTTGTTTTATTTCTAAACAGAAAGTATAGCGCAAACGGTTGTGAGTAAGCTGCCTAATACCGGTCTACCCGACATCATATCAAGGTACGTATGTACATTCACTGCCACCACAGTACTAGTACTTGTCTCATATTACAGGTTTATACCTGTGAATAAAGTGGACCAGCCAGCAAGCTACATCACTTTATCATTCTAAAAAGGTACTAAAATAGATAAATAAAGTAATGAATATAATGTATGTATATTATATGTATATATATACTGTACATAATAATGTTCATTTATTTATTTTAGTATCTGTTTTGAACGGCAAAGTTTAATATAATTATATACATGTATATATATATATATATATATATATATATATATATATATATATGTATATATATATATAAATATATATACATATATAATACATATATGTATATATATATACATATATATATGTATATATATACACATATATATATATATATATATATATATATATATATATATATATATATATATGTATATAATATATACTGGCTTTATGTCACTTTACCAATATCAGACAATGGATCCAAATTGACATATATACAAGTAGAACACTATGAAATCATGACTTCAAATTGTCACAGGGAAAAAAAGGCAAATATCAGCTTACCTCCATGGATGTAAGTTGATGCCTTTAAAATATTCTGAATAATGCAATGTATTAGAAAAATGAAATGTCTAGTAAGTGCCAGCAGGTTTCTCACGCAAATATTAGACACGGATACCGAGTTAAAGCATACTTTAGCACCATGGTTTATGTTACAAACCACCAAGTTTTTACCCGTCCACCCCCCCCCCCCCCAAATGGTAGTAAAATTCCGAAATGTATAATAACCCACTTTCGTCATAAAAGGCCAGCATATTGCGCGTGTTCTGGCAGATAGAGCCGGAAATGTTGAACTCGTGCCTACTCCCTTATAAAGGGGGAGATTACGGGGATCACTCCCATAGATCACGTCATAGGCGATGAAGGGGGGGGGGGCAAAGAAGATACATACCATCAGCCCACAACTTTAAAGGACAAGTTCACCTTCATAGACATGTGGGTTGAGTGAATGCAGCAGTATATTAATAGGACACATCAGTGAGAGTTTGAGGAAAATTGTACAATCCGTTCAAAAGTTATGAATTCTTGAAGCTTCTGCTCAGTCATGGCTGGATGAAAAAAGACTACTGTAGCTTGTGATGTCACATGTGTACAACGATACAAAGAAAGAATAACGAAAATCCAACAAATTTCCATTTTTCTAGCACAACAAAAGAGCACTCGACTTCTCTCTTTCAGAAGGCAGGGGGAATAATATTACCCTTAACATACATCAGTAACAAGTCGAAGAAATGTGCACTTTATTCAAAAAAGTAAAGTTTTGTGAAATTCTCTTTTTATTTTCCTTATATCGTTATACGCATATGACATCATACACTTTAGTAGTCTTCTCATCCAGCGTGACTGCGCAGATACTTAAAAAATTCATAACTTTTGAACGAATTGTCCGATTTTCCTCAAACTTTCACTGATGTGTTTCACTAATATTGCTGTATTCTGTCAATCCTTATGTATATGATGGTGGACTTGTCCTTTAACTGTACCTGACCAGAAAATCCTGTGAACACTATGACAACGTGAATATCATGGACTCGTCTATAAGCATGACATATACTGAGTAGGCCTACCACGAATAGCTGTCAATATTGGAATACCGCCGGCTGTACAAAGCGCTTCACCCTATTATGCAGGTTTTGCTGGAAGCATTTAGTTGTGTTCGTTTGCTCTTTTTAAGTCAAAATTTCTTTTGGAGTAGAATAAAGTTCCTTCAATAGAATTCAAGAAGAATCATTGGTTTGTTCAACACGCACGTTTTTGCTCAAATTGTACCTGGTATCGCTGTAATAAATGATCACATAAAATTGCTCGCGTATAGTGCATTCACCCCTCGTTTACCCATAATTCTTTGAGTGGAAATACCTTGGCACAATAATCAGATGATGCTCTCGACTCGTAAATACTGGATCCCTGCAGTTCGCATATTGCACGTCGTTGTCTAGTCTCTGACCCACTCTGTCCCATTGTTACCCGGATGTTGATGAATGCACATCCAACAATGCCGGGTTAAACAAAGGCAGGGCGCTCTTGGAGAACGTTACTGCCGTGGCTACATTGCCATGACATTGGATTATTAAGACCATAACTTTATGCTAGAAGTATACCGGTATCATTAGTATAATTGTTATTATTGTAAATCTCAATATTTGTGTCGTTGCTGTTGATATTGTTGCCGTGGTTGTTGTCAATAAAATGTGTATCATCATAATATCGTTGTCTTTGTGTGTGTGTGTTTTTTTTTTAATGCACAGCTTATCGTGCCGGCGATGCATTGTGGTTGGCAACGGAAATCTCATGAAGGGATCAAGGCTTGGTCACGTGATTGACAACTATGACGTCGTCATGAGGTATTTTGACATGTGTGCTTGGAAAAAAAAAAACAGAAACAAAACACCGTGCATTCGTATTGTCTGATAGGAGTTATATACAGTGCGTATAAAAAAGGGGGTACTAGTAATCCAAATTTGGAGAGCTACTATTTTATAATTGTCAGCCATGGAGAGTGCAACTTTAAGACTGAGGAAAGGGGAACTCTTCCTCTTTCCAATGATACCTAATTATGTTTAAAAAAAAAAAGTCATGCATGACTGAGCACATGAACTTTAAAGGCAACAATAACAAAATGCACTTTTTCCAAGTTTGCGTGTTATTGTGAAGGAACATTGCATGCTTACTGTATGGATGAGACCTGTCAATGAAAGTGGTCAAATCAGTAGGCCAGCCTGCACGACTGCAGGTTCTTGTTTAGGGTTTCTTCTAACCTTTTTATTGTTCATAACCTTCAACATGGCCACGCTGTCGATGACTTAGTCCTTCCCATAAAGGCTAAACCATTATTTATTTTTCTCTCTTCATATTCAAGACATGGTTTATCGCTGCGAGCTTTGTGTTGAATATGAATAGAGAAAATGGACTGTATGGGTTGGCCTCTGTGGGAGTGACCAAGTTATCTGACAGGTGGCCATGTTAAAGGTTATAAACCATACAATATGAGGAGAAACCCTAAATACAAACCCTAAACACAAACCTGCATTCGTACAGGCTGCATGGCCTATGTAATTTGGCCACTTTCATTGGCAAATCTCATCCATGCAGTGAGACATGCATTGTTCCTTCACAATAACACACAAACTTGGAAAAAAGTGTAATTTGTTATTGTTGTCTTTAAAGGTCATGTGCTCAGTCATGCATGATATTTGTCAACAAAATTAGGCTATACCAATGGAAAGAAGAAGAGTTTGTCTTTCCTCACAACCAACATTGTGCTATCCATATAGCTGCAATTATGAAATAGTAGACCTCCAAAGTTTGATTAACATTTTTTTTATTCATACACACTGTATATTTGCAATCTCATTAAATGCAAGTATAGCTTGATAGCCAGGATTGATAGCAATACAAAAGCACGAATACTTTAATATGCTCGAGGGCCCACAGTTCGAATTTTCATTTAACGACGGCAGCTCAAATGCGCGGTTGCGAGTCACCAGGATTATCAACAAATTTGTTACTACAGCTTGACTGAATTAATGAGTGGATAGGATCGCTGATTGTCCTTTTATGACTTTCAGGAGGGGGATGTTTAAAACATTATTATAGCAACTTGGAGTAAACAAGAGTGACGTAGGGCCTTGAAAGTCAACCAAGCTACACACTGTAAAAGAGTTATGGGCGGGAAATGATAATTATGCTTTCACTTCTCATAGTGCGTAACAATAATTGCTGGCGTCGTGCTGAAACCCACTCGAAACAAACTTGAGATAATAACTAATTATGCAATGGCGTAAACAATCAGCTCTTAGAAAGCAGAGAGGAACAAAAAGAGACAGGAAAAAATGAGGATGAATGAAAGAAAAGTGAAACCAGGAAGGATTTTACAGCCAATGCAATACCAGGTTTCATAAAGTGTGCCCTTCACCATGTTCACACACTCTTTGAGCTAGCAATTCTGCCCTGACATTCTTGTCATCCGATAAGGTGGTGCCACGTCACATTTCACATTTAAAGGGAAAACATGGCTCTTATGTATGCCTGCAGAAGTGTCGATTGTTTTTTTCGTGTCGTATTTGTGAAATTACGCTGTGATAACACGATTTCAGGTAGGTAATGACGAAAATGAAATATTACCCCAAAATGACTAGCTAGAATTACTACAGAATGAGAGCATACCCGGTCGTGGTTGCTACGCTTTTCTTTTCTTTTCTTTTTTTTTAGAATAATTAACTATGGATAATCGACAAAATTATAATGATCGTTCTACAGCAGTATCCACCCATCTTCCGCACTATATAGGCTACAGACTGAATCTCATTAAGAGTGTTGGGAAAACGATTGCTAAGGCACGATCCATCATCGCGTAACGTTCTGATGCAATCTACCTATACCCACTATAACTGAACAAGGAGGGTTATCCTGGTATAAACGTCGGGTACATTATTTTACTCTTTTGATCTCAATTACACTCCAAAATTTTGAGTCCCATTCGCAGGGTCTAGGCAATGAAGATAGAGTATCATGCCTAGGGTCATTGTTAGTCCACGCATGGTCTTCTTTCCACTTCAGCTATACAATCTCCTCACCATCATTCGTGAGAATAATGGAGAAGGCCTGGCGGGCGCATCACTCTTTCATCCGCCGAATAATTCAGTTTCACTTTGCCAAATGAAATTACTAAAATTCGTTCAGACCACTAGTGCGGGCTGAATAATGAATGGTCCAGAATTCTTCAGACCGCTGCTCTTAACGCTGCTATCAAAATTCGGTGATTCAAATTCATGTTTTCCTCCAGGCACTGTTCATTTTTGTTTCCTTTGAAACTGAAAGTCAAATTAGGCACGGACAATACGGATTTTTCTAAATGCCTGTAAATTTAGCGATTGGACTATACAAATTAGAAATTTTACGATGCACATATTAAGCCATAATTCGAAGCCCGCCGACTAAATTCCGCCCCTGTTCCCTCTCCTAAAGGCTGAACGACGCCCCCATTAGTGGTTTCGAGAGAGACGTGGGCGCGAAAACGACGTTTCGCCTGCTGTACCCAGAAAGCTCCCTACTGCCAGGAAGCAGATACAGCTATGCCCAGTCTAACTTCACGTTGGTCGTACTGCCCTTCAAGGCGGCAGATGTCCAGTGGGCGGACAAGGTCGTTGACGGCCGAGACACGGTGAGGAAAGAAACAAATCCTGGGAAGATGTAAATTTGAGAGAGACGGGGGTGGGGGGGGGTGGGACAGGAGATGCAGGAAGAAGGAGATGGGGGATGGGGTGAGAAGAAAGTGGGAATAACTGAATTGAAATACATATCCTGCGTTTTATTACTATTTCATCTTCAATAAACTTTGATGTTTGACTGGCATTGAAAACCATAAATTTTCCAGCTTTTTTAAATCTTAATAGTTAACCTTGATGCTTGACTGGCTGAATGTTGTCCACTCCAGCGAACAGCTGCTGTGTGAAATTCGGGTCATTTCTCTGTTATAAAGTCTTCGATGGAGTTTAACCAAAGCTAATGAAAGTGTAAAAGTTTTGAAAAACTCAAGTGAAAACTATGCCAAAACATGATTTGATATTACGAGTTCGGTGATTAGGTAATGGGGAAGAAAGTCATGTCTCTTCAAGTGCGTGTGTGTGTCTGTCATTGTGTGTGCGTTTGAACAGTACATTGCCATCTGTTCAAGTTCAAGTTCAGGTTGATTTATTTCATCTCCAACAAAATAATTAGGGATACAATGAAATGTTCGCGTATACAAATAATGTCACGAAATCAGTACAATGTGATGAACATAATAACATGCAATAAAGACACAGTTCAATTATTTACCAAATAAATGTTTTATCATTATGGTAAACTCAGAAACAAAATTGTTCGAAATGGAGGGGACTGCTAAAAGGCAGAGCTTGTAGTATGCAGTCCCCTCATTAAAAAAAAAAAATCTGCACAATAGTTCCTCATTTTGTAAATGTTTGACCAGTTTGTGAAATTTGTGACTAGAACCAATGTTCTTACAGTCCAGGTTGAAAAGACAGACGCAATCACAAATATGAATCACTAGTTTGATAAGTATAGGCATTTGATTATTTTGTGTGTGTATGTGTGTGTGTGTGTACGTGTATTTATCATTTTTTTTTTCTTAATTTACTCATCTATTCAGCTATTTGTCTGTTATTAAACCTACCTGTTCTATCTAATCATCTATCTACCTTCCAACCTATCAACCTACCTATTTTAACCCATATCGTCCATCTATCCAAGTAAATTGTTTCTCTTTTTTTTCTGTCCTCGTCATCCCCCCCCCCCTCACACCATCCCGACCTGTATACCACCTTCTCCAACTGTCCCGTTCCCGTTCCCCACCCCCCTCTCCCCACCTCCATAACTCACCCCCATCTGCACAGTCCGGCGTGAAAGGATTCTGGGCTTCAGTGGCTCACGTCGTGCGGATTGCCAAGAGTAACGTGCGGTTGTTTAACCCTACAATCAGCTACGAGCTATCCTCTAACCTCATTGGGTTCAGTATGAACGGAGGAAGGATGAACAAGGTAAAATCCGGGGATCTCTAAATCGTTAATTTTGTATATGCACTTAACCCAGTGACTGGTATTGTTCTTCGTAATTATAGGTACTGTGCAACAATACTTCACATTAACAGTGTGTGTTTCGTGGTCTCGGCTACCAGTGTCTCTCACACTGTGAAAAAAAAAAAAGTTATATAGCTTGGGGGGTTCCGAAATGCAGTTAAATGTTTCACAAAGTGAGAAACAATTCATGATAATCTGTGAATTACCGGATTTACCGTCCTCAGTGATGTTAAGAGAAACAAACACTTCAACATGAAAATAATGGTCGAACAGCATTGCGATAATTTGTGTTTTCTTAATAATATTTAGTAGTATTTATACAATAATTTCAACAATATAATTTTAAAAAAATGCATTGTACAGAAGGGATTTTTCTTCCATATTGATCAAGTTGTACAGTAAGGTCAGGAAGTCGGCAATCGGTGTTAAAGAGTGTCCCTTTGATACATGATAGGGCCTACTTACTCGTAAGCAATGGGTTAATCTCCAGCTGATTTTCAGACTTTTACATTTGAATAACTGTAAACTGGTTATACTGGGTACAGAGTTTCAGAATAAGTCTGTAAGTCCACTTATCTAAACATGGAGGTGTCGATTTATGAACTGCATGATGTGAAATCATGAAAATCGCATGAATTTCCTATTTTATGGTCATGTTCAAAGGAAACATGGGGAAAACGTAGAGAAAACTCCAAATATTTTCATTTTTCTAGCTTGATGAAAGAGCACTTGACTTAACTCCTTCAGAAGGCAAACGAACGTAACACAAAACGTAACATGAATATTTACATGTCAGCAACAAGTCGAGGGAATGTGCCCTTCTCATTGAAAAAGAAGACATTTTGTGAAATTAATCAACCATTATGTCGGTTTTGTTTAATTTCACCTGTCGTCAGAATGTGCCTACGTCTGGTGTCATGGCCATCATGCTAGCAGCCCGTATATGCGACGAAGTATCCGTAGCCGGGTTCGGCTACGACACGAGCAAGCCGAAGTCTCCCCTCCATTACTACTCGTCGGCCAGTACGCAGGTGGTCATGAACTCGCGCACGCACAACATCGGGCCCGAACGGAAAATGCTCGGGCGACTCGTCTCGCAGGGCGCCATCAACGACCTGACGAAAGGTATTAGAAATTATTGAGCCCGTGATCATAGAAAGAGTTCTGTGATCGTGACGCCGCATGGTCCGCGGACGATTATAAGTTGACCATGCTGGACGTTTTTGTTTTTGTTTCTGTTTTTGTTTTTGTTTTTGTTTTTTTTTTTATCGTGCCAATGATGCTCCTACTGTACAGTGGAAAAATGTGACAGACGAGACAAATTTTTGCCAAGTTTGAGATGACCGCCAAAACTGTACTAAAACAAGCTCGTAATCAGTACAGTGACCTTAATCCATGTGTCTTCGGTTGTAATGATCGAAGATGTGTATCTCTTTGTTAGAGTAAGACGAGTTTGTGTATGTGTGTGTGTGTGTGTGTGTGTGCGTGCGCGCGCGCGTGTTTGTGTGTGGGTGTATAATGGATGTATATGGATGGAGGTGTGTTTGTGATGGTGTCTATTTAGATTCGTGGCTTTGTGTGTGACGCAGCTTCCGCTATTGCCTCCTAATTGTAATTAGATGGATAACAGGCATACTTCACTGAGGGAGTAAAAAGTATTACATCATGGAGGAAAAACAAACTAACCTTGTGCACTTTGCTGTCGTGCGCATGCTCGTTTTCAGCAGGGCGGATTTTGATGCTGTGATTTATACCAGCCGTTGAACGACGTTTGATTGTTTGCAATAAGGATTCAAGGGGCCCGCAAAACCCTTGAAAAATGGAGGAGACGTTCCAGCAAGAGACATCACACGACCATCTACCAGGTTCTTCAAGTATACTTTACTCTTTCGATATTAAAAAATAAATTGAAACATTATGACCAATGTATTGCATACATACAACGTGTGCGTATGATTACGCAATAGTTTGTCTGACCAAAATAATACCCGTAAACGTGCCAAAGGTAAAGGAGGTTTTGTATTTGTGGATTTTAACCTTAGTTTCTTTCGTCCCATCATGTACATCTAAGTAAAAGATATTTCGTTTCGCCACTTTTTTGTAGCGTATTTATAATGTGGGTAAGAAACAATATGAAAAATTGGCGTGGATAAAGTAAAACAGAAGAATTGTGTCAGTTGGATATAGAAGTTGTAAAATCGTTTTACAGTGTAATGCGCACCTCGTAGGACTGTTCCATTGGTATTGGTGGGTGAAACGTTCGAACTATTAACTTTGAACCATTTCTTTGAAAGCACAGTGGATGAACTGCGATCCTTGCTCAACTCAGTTTTGCTTAAAGAAAACCAAATCGTGAACAGTTCTAGAGTTATCGTAATCGGGCAAAGAAACAATGGAAAAATTTTTGCCAGATTTTGGGTTTCACATGTCACCGTGAAACAGTATAGGCCCTACAGGCTAACAGCGGTCACGATTATGAGTGCAAAGAATATGAAACAAAGGGTGATTTTCATGCTACCAAATGAAAGGCTTATGAGACAAACGTTCAGACGGTGATCCTTAATTTTGAGGATAAGCTAACTTCGAGAATAATCTTGTAGTTAAGTATGGGGCGCCAAGTGTCGCATGATCTCTTTCGTTACGAAATAACAGTTTCGTGACGAAACTTTTTTTTTTTCGTTGACAATCGACGAAATGACAATATCGTCACAAAATTGTCATTTCGTGACGAAAGACATCATGCGACACTTGGCGCCCCATACTTAACTACGGGGGTTTATCCACTAATATCCAGACCTTGAAGTAAGATTATCCTCGAAGTTAAGGATCACCATCTGAATGTAACTATTGGCATGGTCGTCACCTATCAAGATTTGCATATTTTATTACGTCAGCACTGCGTTCGTCACCATCTGGTGAAAAGTGAGGACCAGTAAACGTTCTTCATTATATTTTGTCCTATTTTTTCTTCAGTTTCTTTCTCTTTTTCTACTTTTTTTTATACATTGTTCCATTTTCCACATTTAATACAATTTTACATTCCATTTGATTTCGAGAGGGAAATACAACACGAAATATTAAGTGTAAGATGGAAAGAAACAATTGAATATGAGCGAATATGAATAACGTGAAATAGCAGAAAATAATATACTAAAAAGCAGAAGCTCGTAGAATGTAGGCTCCAAAGTGATGATTTTAAGACTTTCCTACTGTACTGTATGTAATAATGAAGAAAATGACGGAACATTCAAGAAACAACATGTCGATAACGATATAAAGTTACGCATTGCACACAAAAAAGAAACAAAGAAAAAAATGCAATGTTCATGATTAACCTAACAAAGCTTATTGACACTTTGCTCAAACAAATTTATTCAGTTCTACGGAGTCAACTTACACATCTTCTTTTGATAAACACATAAAAAAGTCACTATCAAAACTGCTATCACCACAATTTGACGTCTGTGTTTCTTCCGTCATTTTTTTTTTAATGAACTCGAAGACTATTTTCGTCTGACAAGGTCACATCTGCCAAGGTATCAACACTACACGCCCCATCCAAGGTCTTGACTCGAATACATCATGGATCAATCTTTGTTACGCTGCATGGGTATCTAAGAACGATGAAAGCACAGAACTACAAGTAGACAAAATGGAATACAAAAGGGATGGTACAGTATTGGTGGAGATGAGAATTGGGATTTTAACTTTTTGCGAGATACCAAAAAAAAAAAAAAAAAAAAAAAACACTTATTAAATAGTACAGAGCATACCATTCTAAGAGGAATTCAAAGTTTATTTGATGAAAATCGGGTTCGGAATGACTGAAACATCCAAAAACAAAGTAAAACAAAGCGATCGATAAAAAAGAGTGGATCCCACACTTTATTAGAATCGTTCTATTTTGGATATCTCAGCCATTTCAAAACTAATTTTCATCAAATAAACGTTAAATTCCTCATGGAATTGCATGCTCTTTCATATTTCATAAGAGATTTCTCATTATCTCACCAAAAAAAAAATGTTAGAAACCTGAAATTAAGTCTCAACCAAAACTATAAGATCACTTTAAAGACATGTAAATATCTTGTTTTCTCGTGTATCATTCACTCTATTCTAAATTTTCCATCAGTTTTACGATTGTCCTCGGAACAGTAGATGAAAACAAACACGGAGAATTTTTCCCCCTTCTCTTACTTTCTGTGTGTGATGATGATATAGGACGTATAAGTCATTATTGTACAAGAAAGCCACTTGCCGTTGGTATGGCATGTCAGTTAGTGTTTGTTCGTTGTTGTTGTTTTTTTTTTTTTTTTTTTTTTTTGATATTCCGACAATATATTGGCGTAATTATTCAGCACAAGCAGATGACACAAGTAAGAGGTTTGCACAGTAATGTATTAATATCTTCACGGTTCTCATGTCTGCTAGTCTTCATCTTTATGTCAATGTTTACGACGGTATATCCCAGGCTATCCAATGACGTCATTCCGCTGTAAAATTGTGTACAGTCACTAAGGGAAAATTCCTGTACAAAAAAAAATGTCTCCAGGTCTTACTAACTGTTGATACGAACGTACTATGACGCAGGTTGTCGAAGCACGCTTTGGGGTAAAAATTTGGGTTAAGTGTTACAAAGTGTGAAGATCGTTTCGTGACGAGTGACTGTGACCCAGAACCCAGAATATGACTCTTCAGGTTGACAGTGACACTATATGCTGCTATTATCCCTTTCCATGATCATTGATTATTATCTTGTTCTGACAAATGCAATCTGGTATAGATTTGTCTTTAGACAGTTATCTCTTCATTTTCACTCATTGGCCCGAATTCACGAAGGTGGTACAAATGAAACCATGGTTTAAACCATGGACAAAAACCATGGAGCGCCAAGTGTCGCATGGAATATTTCGTCACGAAATCAGTCATTTCGTCGATGAAATTATTATTTTGTAACAAAATGACAACATTTTGTAACTAAATGAATATTTCGCCCACGGAATGATAATTTCGTTAACGAAACCTGTCATTTTATCGACAAAATGACCAATTTCGTAACGAAATAGTCCGTGCGACACTTGGCGCTCCATGGTTTTTGTCCATGGTTTAAACCATGGTTTTGTTTGTACCACCTCCGTGAATTCGGGCCATAGGGTATAGCTGAGAACCCTTTTTAACAGTGTGCTCATATTCAAGAGGCTCCAATATCGGCTTATCATACGGTTAAAACCGTGACATGTGTATTTCGTACATTGCTTCATATCTGTACGTTTGTGAAACAGTTGCCACAAATTCACAGTATACGTACTTTATAAACGGATCAGGGGATGCAAGCTGTTTGGGTATGATGCCAAAATATTGTCGGTCTGTCGAAAAAGTAGACGTGATATTGTGAACACATGTTGTTGACCACTCGCTTAATGCCAACCACTGTCACGTAAGGTAGAGATGGGCTTATATATCCACTGATTCTGACCTTGGCCAATAGGAGGTCATGATTTTACTGGCTTTTGTTTGTTTGTTTGTTTGTTTGTTTGTTTGTTTGTTTGTTTGTTTGTTTGTTTGTTTGTAAGTTCGTTGATTGGATGGTTGGCTAGCAGTACTTCTTCAAAAGCATTTGAACGGATATTGATGAAATTGTATATGTCTGTTGGGGGTGACTGCTCTTTTTGTGGTGACCCAGAGTCAGATCAGTATATTATATCCGGGGTTTCGTTTTTGTTTTTGTTTTTTGTTTTTTTTTTCTGTGTCATTAGTAACCATTATGATGGCATTAGAAAACACTTGCGCTCTCCGAGTGCTTCCAAAACAGTAACAATAATGATAACAATGATAATGACGTTTAACATTACTCAAAGACAGCAAAGATAAAAGGTATTGGTGTGTGCTGTTCTTGTTATAATCAAAATCATTTTATCATTATATATCGCTGTTGTGGCAATGAAACGCTTATCTTAGAATTTTTGTTTAATTCCTTGTGTGCAAGCGTGTGTTGTGTGTACTAAGCATCATTATTGTCATTCCACTGCCGACAGTGGTAGATTAAAAGATGTACGCTACAACTTCTCTAAAACCTTCGAGGTCAGGATTTTTCCGCACTATGGCAATATTATGATTCAAAGTCAAATTCAAATTCAAATTCAAATTCATTCCGTTTTTCGACAATGAAAAATAACATAACATACATCACGCTTTCTTCAGTGATAGAAGTTGTATCAACAAAACAATGTGAGTTTAACAGAGTAAACAGTACTTGTATACTTACAGTAAAGATACATTACAATGCCTGAAGTAAAATGATGAGCCAAATGGAAGAAAAATCAAATGAGAATAGAGTAACAAAGCAAAACAGACGCATAGGGATACGAATCACTTGATATACGGATTGTGTGCAGAGAGGGAAAAAGGTCAGACATCTGGCTAGTATAAGGCACAAATGAGAACGTGTTCTGGCAAAAGTGGATTGAGAGCTTAACGATTGCTTATGTTTCCTTTTGTGATATAAATTGAGGACTTCATTTACATGCATAATAACTACATAATATACATCTCAAAACTACATTGTGAAAACCAAACTAATCGCATCTCAACGGATGGAAGGTTACATTTCCAAACAAGATAGGCAGCTGTTCTTCATGTTTTCCTGTCCTTATCAGCTACAAACTGCCAAACTTTGTGGCTATTCGTCATTCTTACAAACTTCTTTCCAGATTTGTGTTTCTTCTTATTTTCCCTGTTTTTTATTTTATCAGTAACTACGCACCATGTGAGTGCCTTTGATAATTACTGTATTGTTAGCACCAATATGCATCATACAGGCAGTGTAATGTACGCTGGAAAGTTGTCTGTTACAATTGTTACAGATGAAATGCGTAGATTATTTTAGTCATCATTTCATCGTTAAAAAGTGGTTATGAGACCAAGTCGATATGTTCAAATTCATCCTATTTTCTCTTCGTTACAATGTTCACACAGGTGACAAGTGGTGTATTTATTTCCTAATTCTGCTCAGGTTGGGAATTCATATCTACTGTCACTCCACAGTGGACCAATATATCAACTTGATTATTACAAAGTGTTTGTTTACGTTTATACTCAAGATAGTTTAAATCCCACAGACGAACAACCCGCCCGTCATCGGGACGATGAATCTTATTAAATGCACGGGGTCAGGAACAGTTGTATCCTTTATATTGGGACGCATTTTCATTGGGGGAAAAAGGAAAATGAGGGTGTAACAAAAGTGAGTTTGTCTTTCCACTTTGCGCATGAGCAGAATAGGTAATTATTTGTACTAGACTTCCCCCACTTATTGTCGAGTTCTGTTATGTAGAAAAGACCAAATGATCAAGAGCAATAATTATTGAAGACCAAAGCAAGACAAGAGTGTTTAGACGATCGGAAGAAGTGAAATCAATACGTCACCACCGTGTATTCTGTTTAGAAACATTCATGTATTATTTTTACAAGAGTACATTCTATTCTGGATTTGCCAAAATGTTCTAATGAAAATGGAAAATGTTCAAGGCAATGTGTAGTATAGCTGAATTTCACATTGGCAGTTAATAGTCCGAAGATGCCTATGGAGATTGGGGTGCTGTTCGTTATTCCGAAGGTTCGATATTCCGAAGGTTCGTTATTCCGAAGGTTCGTTAATCCGAAACACACCATTTCCCTATACCTAGAGGTTCGTTAATCCGAAATTGAAAAAGGGTTCGTTAATCCGAACATTTGTGGCGTTATTCCTAAGGTTCGTTATTCCGAAGATTTGTAAATCCGAAAATGAAATTCGGAAAAACGAACCTTCGGAATAACGAATCTTCGGACTGAAGAACCTTCGGAATAACGAACCTTCGGAATAACGAGCTGTAACCGGAGATTGCGATTTTGTAAATCCATAAATTCAAATATGACACATTGCGTACCTTAACGGAAACCAATAATTTACGCTAATACGTGCATGCGCCCTGTACACTTATTTTGCTTCTTTTTTTTTCTTTAGTCCATAGATTACAGTTAAACCATGACATATTTAAAACTATTATGTAAATAATGTGGACCCATTTGGCATCCATTCTCATCCTTTCCTTCGTGAACCATTGGAGTCCTACACAATGTTTTTACGTTGAGAAAAAAAAATACACCTTATAATAGGGATCAGATTACATTAAACTAAGAGCACTGAAAACTTAAGCACATTATTTTGTGTGTCCTGTGCTATAATAATATTGGTTTGTTCTCGTTGAGTGCGTTCTTCTGTGTTTCCTTATTTTGAGAAACGTACGTGTATACATGCAATACTTTGTTGCAGTGATTCTTGTGATACAATTATTGATATTTGTCAGTTGTCGAGTCCCTAGTCATATCAAGGGAAGCGAATACAATGTGTAAATGACTCATTCTCGGTTACTCTCTGCAAACGTCTATAATGGTTATTATTGTTAGGGGCCTACTTCTCATTGTGCGTGTGGGACTATGAAAAGGAACTCGCGCCGATGATATTATTGTTCGTACTTCTCATTGTGTGTATGGGACTATGAGAATGAACTCTCGTCATTGTAATAATAGGCAACCTAATGATGCTATTTGATATGAGTGAAATTTTCCCAGTCCTATTCCAAAGGTTATCGTTATTGTTTCTTTCTTTCTTTTTGACTGTGTAAACCTGGGATGAGAGTGGTAAAACCACATTTTACTGAAATATTTTTCGAAGTCATTGTTTTGTCTTGATTATGATTATGTTACGCAATATCGATGATACTACAGCACGCGATGTATAGAGCCCGGTAATATTTGCACGCAGAATCCCGAACTCCATTTTGGACGACGGCGTAGTCTAGTTAGTGTCCAGTCTTACTCAGTATTTACCAAGCCATCGCGACAACGCGTTAGAGGGCATAGTACGATCACGCGGAATAAAATAAAACAAAAGAAAACGAGGTAAAACTGATTAAAGCCAGGAGCACATCGTGTAAGACTTGTTTCAATGATAATTTCCTGTAGCTTGTGCTATGAAATAGGCGCCTGTCTTGCCGATTTACCTGTATAAAGAGTCTGCCTAAGAGTCTCGAACAGAGAATAGAGAGCTCAGTAGTGACGTGCAGTGATGACGTAATAATCTGAAATATCCTTTCACCCCTTTCGCGTCACCATGACCTGAAAATATTTGTGTGAATTTCTCTATATATACGTTCTGACATGACGCAACGGGAATATCTCTTGAGTACTTATCGAAAATTACGGGAAATTTGAATACGCCAAAATTTGCTTGAAATGTGGAAGTGACTTGCCTTTTCAGTGTTTTTAGAGTCATCTATTAGATTAGATGCAATTTCGTTCGACGGTTAGTATGTGCATCGCTGTTTAGGAAGAATTGGATTAGTGAAGAACAAAGGGAATATGAGTTTACATGAGACTCCTGCACAAAATCATAAAACATTTAGTGAACACATTTTCATTTATTCATTCATTCATTCATTTCTTGTTCCAGTCAAAGCTAGCTTGAAGAGGCTACTTTAATATAATGACTGTAGTATACATGATGTACATGCATATTGATAATTTCTTGTCAAAAGGTGTAAGATAATATATTGTGTATGCTTTTCATTGCAAACTTCTATCTTTTATAGAGAAAAAAAAATGAGAACGGCTTCTGCAACAAAGTAAGATATATTATGATATTTAACTGGCTCTATGCATGTCTATGTGTGGGTAATCGATTCTTGCGATATCTAATGTCGCCTCTTTGCTGTCGTACTATACATTGTCGTGTGTAGTCTCCGGTCGGATTGTTGTCTACTGGTATGGCTGTCATGCTTTGGTGGAGTTAATAAAGGACTGCTATATCTTGAATATGACAAAAGTATAGTCTTATGGCGTCGTTAATTTGTATTGTATCCATGATATACATTACTATCTATCTATCTATCGGTCTATCTATCTATCCACATGATTTATTATATAATTATATTATATATTTCAGTTATTTCATTTCATTTCATTTATGTCATCTTATTTCACTTTCAACATAGAATGTCAGAGTACAAAACGTAGCACAAAAAAGAAAAAATATAAAAAAGCATAATTTGCATACATGGAAAAATAATATTAACACAAAAAATGAGGAAGAAATAGATACACCCTATATATATATATATATATATATATATATATATATATATATATATATACATATATACTGTATAATGTAAAAAAAAATGGAGGGGAATGAACTTACGAATTGTTGAATTATACTTTCTATTTTTATTCTCTGACCGGTGTCCACTTGGTTGGTAGCATGACAATTTGATTTCAATTTCCTTAATTTAACAAAGATATCCTAATAAATTCAGACAAAGGGTATACTGTTTGAAAGATATATCGTTATCATACTCTGGATGAGCAAAAAATATATATGGGATAATATGGGATTCCATAGGGATCCCAATGGAATCCCATTTTCTTTGCTCATTCTTCATTTATAGATATTTTAAAGTAAGTGAGATACGGTGTGTAAAACAGATATCGATTGCAGCTATTCGGGTCACTGTTATAACTATCTGCCCTCGCTGATTTATTTATTTATTTATGTATAATAGTGCTATTCGTCTCGGGGCATAGCACTGTTGAGAAATCAGTGAGGGCAGATAGTTTTGACCATGCACCGCAAAGCAGTCGGTATTTGTGGTATGTGTTGATAGTGATGAGGTTATATTATATGGGACTAATGATAATGATGAATTTGTTCCACTTGAAATGAGAGGAAGAGATCGCTAATGCATTATCGGAGTCTAACATTATGCGCAGGTACTATGTGAGTATTATATGTGTGCGTGTCATTTCGTAAACGGAAAAAAGGCAATTAAGCACTCAACAACAACAACAACAACAATAACAACATCAACATTTTTGTTGTTGTTGTTTCTCATGGATTTGGCGTGACCCATCACGGCAGCAAAGTTAAAGCATGGACCTAAAGTACACATGCATGGACATTCATCGCTCGTTGATTATTCATGAAGCTGTTTCTGTCAAAACAAGCAACAAAAGATTTTAAACATACTTTCCTGCTTTGATCTCATTATCACCGCCGACAGCCAGCCTGGATTAAAACAAGGCGGCGACTTGAGAAAGTAATAAAAAAAACTACACTCGCAGAAGATGATGGAGGTGATGATTGGATCAAAGAATGAGTTCCTTTCGTAGTCCATATTATTAAGTGTAGTAGATAGGTCCATGGTGAAAGTAAGGTAAAGTAAACCAGTGCAGGTACGAAACACGTACGGATAATGAATTCTGTGAATTTACCTCTCGGATTGAATTGCAAAGGCATTGAAACCCATATTGTCGGATAGGGGTCATCCAATGAGTTCGACACCCGCGAGTCATACAGCCCACGAGTTAGAAAGTAGGGGGGGGGGGGAAGGGGGGGGGGGGGGGAAGTCAACGAGCTCGACACTAGGCTGAAAAAAAAAAAACACCAACCCACAAGCTAGACAATAGGTAAGTACACATAAGGCCCACACTGCACAAGCAAGGTCCACGAGCTCGACAGGATGAATAGCGCCATCTATGTGCCAACGAGCTCTACATTGAAATAAGGTCGGCATACGCCCATGAATCATATAACCCACGAGCTTGTCACTAGACCCCCCCCCCCCCCCCCCAAAAAAAAAAAAAAATGGTCCAACATCTCGATGCTGGGTAAATAAGGCCCACAAGCTCGACACTAGACAAGTTAGGCCCACAAGTTCGACAGGATGAATAGCGCCATCTATATACCAACGACAAGTACGTATTTGTACAGGGTGTTGCAATAATAACATAAGGGGGAAAAATAACTGGTCGAAGGGAGATATATGACTATATGACGAATAATAATAATAAATGAATAAAAAATAAACCAAACAAACACGAGACCGACATTACATCATAGGGCTGGTCTCGTGGGCCTTTTTTGTGTGTGTGTGTAATTTTGGGCTGTATAACTCTCGTCCTGTATTACTCGTGGACCTTTTTTTTCCGTTGTCGAACTTGTGGGCCGTATGACTCGTGGGTGTCGGGCTCGTGGGATGACCCCAACAGATGTGGTACAGTACCATGGAAGGTTGGAATACTGGATATTTGTGGGCCCTAAATTTACGACATATCTCCGGCAACTTTTGCAAAATCCTCATATTTGGGAGGAGTTTTCGTAGGGTGGCAAGAAATTAGAGAGAGAGGAAGAAAAAGGGAGAGAGGTGGAAGCGTGTGTGTATGTATGTGTGTGTGTGTGTGTGTGTGTGTGTGTGACATGTAGTAAAAAAAAAATGTATTACGTGAACTCTGAGCGTGCGGTCACATGCTGCAATAATCTATTGTACTTGGAAAAAGAGCGCAGTTAGTGAAGGAGGGTCTGTGTAGGTTACATGGTGCAAAGATCCTGTAAAGTTGCCAACACCCTACCCCCCTTCCTCCCCCCCCCTCCCCCCCCCCCTCCCCTCCCCCCCCCCCATCTCTCCTTCTCTCTCTCTGTTTCTCTGTTTCATTCTGTTATCATCTTATGCACTCCGTATTCAACAAAAGGCGGCTTTTACATGTCTTGCCATGTCTCTTCGTCATGTTTCTTAGACGCGCAGACGTTCAAAGAGAAAAAAACATGATCTGAGCGTGCGCAGTAGCGCGGATAAAGTTACTGCGCACGCTCAGATCATGTTTTTTTCTCTTTGAACGTCCGCGCGTCTAAAATCTAAAGCTCCCTAATGTCGAGATTCAACGGGACTTACTGATTTCAGGTATAGCATATTTAGCAAATTCCAGAGGGGGGGGGGGGGGAGGGGAGAGGGGATGAACAAAGATAAATTACATTAATTCCGCTCAGCTGCTAAGCGGACTTAACTTCTCATCGCATGGCGGAGATTAGTACTGTATTGTAGAGATAAAAAACCGAGTCGTGAGAAGTCTTAAAGTGCAAGTTAATAAAGCCTGTATAATAGTAGGCCCTTCTCAAGTGTATAAAGCATACTTCTCTGTTAGCAAGGAAGAACAGGTACTCGTGCGTGTAGAGACGTTGGGATAACTCCCATGTTGCATCACACATCAGTTATTACACATATAATAATAATAATAATAATAATAATGACACTACTACTACTACTACTACTACTACTACCACCACTAAAAAAAAAATAAATAATAATAATAATAATAATAGTGATGATGATAATTATAATACTAATAATAAGAACAATAATAATAGTACTAATGATGGTAACCATAATCTTCATGACCAATTATGACTAATTTCATCCTTTATCATTCAACTGCTTTCTGCACACACTAGATCGCCCAATTATCCCAAGAGTTATGTCGCCGAATATTCTTACTTAGTATCTTTTTCGTTTAATGAAAAATATTACGATATATTTCTTATCTTATTGACATGTTTTGTACATAACACTATTTGTCTACGTTTTTATACTTTTGATTATACTTTTGTTTTCAAAAATGAGTCCTTGCCTTTGTCAATGTTTTCATTTCTGGATTTTGAATTTGTATTTTGTTTGAATGAAGAAGTAAACGAAACCAAACCAAACCAAACCAAACCAAACCAAACCAAACCAAACCAAACCAAACCAAACCAAACCAAACCAAACCAAACCAAACCAAGCCAAACCAAACCAAACCAAACCAAACCAAACCAAACCAAACCAAACCAAACCAACCCAAACCAGGACTTGGAATTGGTAAAAGTGTCAGTACAATTCCACGTTTCGGGTTTGTAAATATAGAGTGAAATCAAACAGACGAAACGTAGGAGTGGTGGTCATCAAAAAGTAGACTTGCAGTATTGGAAAGTTCCACATGTTTACGCGAAATAGTGATAGACGTTTTAATTGCAAGCGTATTACGTACATTGCATTTTGATGAAGTAATGTTAAGCACGATCGATTATAGTATGTCTAAAAATTACAACGGTACGCTCCACAATGATAACTTTAAAGATATATAGTTAATCAATCCGAATGCCATTTCAGGGTATGAAAAATATTACCCACATCTTACAGAAGACCCCATCCGATTGTCTTCTGTGGTTAAAGAGGATCTTTGTAGAGCATGTCAGGAATCTCTTCCCTCCAAGTTCTGTCCATTGTGTTCACACATTAATATGCAGTTCTACGAGAATTCAAGTGCTAAACTTGGAAGAAATAGACCCATGACATGCTTTACAACAATCAACATTTCTCTGTGACCACTTAACCAAATTGAAGGGGGTTTTCTGCAAAATATAGTTAAGATGTTATATTTTTAGACCTTGGAATAGCATTCAGACAGTTTAATCACATTGAAAGTTATCAATGCGGAAATCCGATTGTATTTTTTTTCTTAAGGGGACATACTGTAATAGGGGTGACTATGTTTGTGCGTGTTATGTGTGTCTGTCGCACAATGATACTACATGCTTGCTTAGTGTAATGAGGATGTGAATGAGATAGATGATCGGTTTATATCTTACAGGGATAACTCTCAGAACTGTGCTGAATGGAATCGATGGGCGAGAATGTAAGGAAATCTTGAGAGCTTAATTGCTCTCAGAATGTTTAGGACTATCCTGACATCAGTGAACTGGAACGACTCTTTATCAGCAGATCTCGAGTAGAATGAGAGAATAGCAAAAGTAAGCATTCAGTTCTACATACTGAATAGTGAGTCTTATGTCGAGCCATGGCATCATCCATTGTGAAAAATCATGTTACGGTAGCTTTGTTTTTTTTTTCTGATGTCATCTTACATTTCGACCCTTGCATAAGTTATATCCTCGCAAACATTTTAAAATCCATGATTCTTTGCTATGTGCTGTCTCAGGCTTTCTTTTTCTCTCTCTTTCTCTCTCTGATATATATGTATATATACATATATATATATATATATATATATATATATATATATACATATATACATATACATATATATATATATACATATATGTATATATTCATATACATATATATATACATGTATATATATATACATATATATATATGTGTATATATATACACATATATATATATATATATGTGTATATATATATACACATATATATATGTGTGTGTGTGTATGTGTATAAATACACGTATATGTATATACATAATTATATGTATATATATATATATATATATATATATATATATATATATGTAAGAAGCACAAAGAGAAGATATAATCATTATATGTATACATACGTGGAATATTTACACATGTAAATAATTAAGTATACATGCATATATACAATCATACATTATATAATATAAAAACATGTACACCTGTATGCATGCATACGTATTTGTTTCAAAACTCGTTGAACATGAGCATTCTGTATAAGAATGAATTGACGTTGCCTATATACCCCAGCTTCCAGCTACATTGCTGAATATCACCTGCTTATCACCATAGTAATTATGACTAGAATATTGCACCCAGTTGCAACGGCGTAGCCAGGATTTGATCTTAGGGGGGGCGGTTAGTCTGCGAGGGAGCGAAGCGACCGAGCCCGAGCGAGCGGAGCGAGCGAGGGGGGGAGGGTGTGGGAGGGGGGTGTCCCCCCTCCCACAGTCAGAACTTTTTGCATTTTGATGTTGCAAATGGTGCAATTTGATGCATGTTTTTGCTCGTTTTATCGACGTGAAACAGTCCTACTTGTTTAAGGTAGCAGTATATTTTAGTGTAGATTATTATTGAACAATTTGCCTATAAAATGGTATAATTTAAACACACTTCTCTATATTAATTCTTTTCACTGAATATCATGAACGCGACTGAACCCGAGCGAGCGGAGCGAGCGAGGGGCGAGGGGAGGGTGTGGGAGGGGGGTGTCCCCCCTCCCATGGTAAGAACTTTTTGCATTTTGATGTTGTAAATGGTGCAATTTGATGCATGTTTTTGCGCGTTTTGTCGACGAGAAACAGTCCCACTTGTTTAAGGATGCAGTATATTTTGATGTAGATTATTATTGAACAATTTGCCTATCAAATGGTACAATTTAAATACACTTCTTGTGTTAATTCTTTTCACTGAATATCATGAACGCGACTGAACCCGAGCGAGCGGAGCGAGAGAGGGGGAGGGGAGGGTGTGGGAGGGGGGTGTCCCCCCTCCCACGGTAAGAACTTTTTGCATTTTGATGTTTTAAATGGTGCAATTTGATGCATGTTTTTGCGCGTTTTATCGACGAGAAACAGTCCCACTTGTTTAAGGTAGCAGTATATTTTGATGTAGATTATTATTGAACAATTTGCCTGTAAAATGGTACAATTTAAATACGCTTTTTGTGTTAATTCTTTTCACTGAATATCATGAACGCGACTGAACCCGAGCGAGCGGAGCGAGCGAAGGGGGAGGGGAATGTGTGGGAGGGGGGTGTCCCCCCTCCCACGGTGAGAACTTTTTGCATTTTGATGTTGCAAAATGGTGCAATTGATGCATGTTTTTGCTCGTTTTATCGACGTGAAACAGTCCTACTTGTTTAAGGTAGCAGTATATCTTAGTGTAGATTATTATTGAACAATTTGCCTATAAAATGGTATTTTATTTAAACACACTTCTCAATATTAATTCTTTTCACTGAATATCATGAACGCGACTGAACCCGAGCGAGCGGAGCGAGCGAGGGGCGAGGGGAGGGTGTGGGACGGGGGTGTCCCCCCTCCCATGGTAAGAACTTTTTGCATTTTGATGTTGTAAATGGTGCAATTTGATGCATGTTTTTGCGCGTTTTGTCGACGAGAAACAGTCCCACTTGTTTAAGGTTGCAGTATATTTTGATGTAGATTATTATTGAACAATTTGCCTATCTAATGGTACAATTTAAATACACTTCTTGTGTTAATTCTTTTCACTGAATATCATGAACGCGACTGAACCCGAGCGAGCGGAGCGAGAGAGGGGGGAGGGGAGGGTGTGCGAGGGGGGTGTCCCCCCTCCCACGGTAAGAACTTTTTGCATTTTGATGTTGTAAATGGTGCAATTTGATGCATGTTTTTGCGCGTTTTGTCGACGAGAAACAGTCCCACTTGTTTAAGGTTGCAGTATATTTTGATGTAGATTATTATTGAACAATTTGCCTATCAAATGGTACAATTAAAATACACTTTCTGTGTTAATTCTTTTCACTGAATATCATGAACGCGACTGAACCCGAGCGAGCGGAGCGAGAGAGGGGGGAGGGAAGGGTGTGGGAGGGGGGCGTCCCCCCTCCCACGGTAAGAACTTTTTGCATTTTGATGTTGTAAATGGTGCAATTTGATGCATGTTTTTCCGCGTTTTATCGACGAGAAACAGTCCTACTTGCTTAAGGTAGCAGTATATCTTAGTGTAGATTATTATTGAACAATTTGCCTATAAAATGGTATAATCTAAACACACTTCTCAATATTAATTCTTTTCACTGAATATCATGAACGCGACTGAACCCGAGCGAGCGGAGCGAGAGAGGGGGGAGGGGAGGGTGTGCGAGGGGGGTGTCCCCTCTCCCACGGTGAGAACTTTTTGCATTTTGATGTTGTAAATGGTGCAATTTGATGCATGTTTTTGCGTGTTTTAACGAGTTGAAACAGTCCCACTTGTTTAAGGTTGCAGTATATTTTAGTGTAGATTATTATTGAACAATTTGCCTATAAAATGGTATATCACTTAAATAATCTTCTTGTATTAATTCTTACACTGCAATCAAACAGAAAAAGCATGCACACGAGGGTGTAGATAGGGGCATATCCCCTCCCACACGAAGGTGATTTTGCGTTTTCAGACCTGAAATTCAGCGATCTGGTGCAAATTTTTGGTGCAATACTTTTTCATCGCAGTGTTAAAATCACGGAATTTAGCTCTTATTCCGAATGTGCACCATCTGTGTGTATGTATAAAGTCTAGTGAGGTAGAGCTTATGGGAAGGGGAATTCCCCCTCCCGCTCGCGGAGCTTTTGCGTTTTTAGAATTGAAATAAAGCGTCTAAACAGTCTACTTCAATGCATGGCGGAAGGGGGGGGGGGAGGGGCGGGCGATCAGGGAGAAGTGTTATCTCCACCCTTCCCTTCCACGATGGAGCTTTTGCCTGAAATTGAGATATCTCGTATACGCATATATTTTGATGGAATCAACATTTGGGAAATCACCAAAAAAGAAAAAAAAAAACTGATGGGGGGGGGGGGCTGAGGGAGGAAAGGGTAGATTAAAAGGGGAGATTCCCCTCATACATGAGGGAACCATGAGTTTTCGGAATATAAGTGATAAGTCTTGTGCACTCAGAATTATTCATATTTTGTGTGTGTGCGTAAATCTAAAAAGTGTACTAAGCTAGGGAAAGAGGCACAGAGGGGGAGGGTTTGGGAGGGGGATACCCCCTCCCAAGCACGAGAGGTTTTGCATATTTTGAATTGAAATTCAACGATCTGGTGCACACTTTGAGTGAAATATTCAAAAAAATATCTTATTTGATGAAAGGTTGCAAAGGAGACCCGCTTCATGTGCATGCATACAGTATACACGCATTTTTTTTTTCCGCCTCCCAAATCCCCGGTCCAAATCTTAGGGGGGGCGACCGCCCCCATCGCCCCCCCCCCCCCCTGGCTACGCCAGTGCCCAGTTGTAAAAGCCAATCCGTTAATTTTCTCGTGGGATCATATCACCATTTTACGTTGTAAGCATGTCAGTCAAGCAGTATGGTGTCAATTAAGGCTGGCATCTGGCGAAAAGAAATAGAGGGAAACTTGCGACGGTTAGAGAAGGAGAGGGAGAAGGGGCGGGGTAAGGAGGTAGGAACAAACGGGACAGGGGTGGGGACGAGGGGAACACTAAAAACAATTTACACATCTCCACATTCTATTGCATAACCAGAGGCAAGGAAAAAGTCTGAAAGTCTAAGAAAAAGAAAAGAAAAGAAAAACAACAACCACATCATGCACCCTGCCTCGGCGTCTTTCAAAGGCTTCGCATTATCCGAAAACCACGTCCCCTCAAAAGTCTTCAATTTATCGTGTGAAAAGAAGCACAAAGAGAAGATTTCTATCGCGCCAGGTTACGCTAAGAATGATAATGACTGGGTAGTAAGCAGATATGACCTCAACATCAGGGTGTACTTTTCGGGGGGGGGGGGGCAGGAGGGTTCTCCTGTCGTTCCTTCTAATGCGTGTGATAACGGGATGTTTTGAGATTTCTACCCCTATATATGAAGTGTTTGTTCGCAAAAATCGATAAGTCCATTTTTGAAGATTTTGAAGTACGGTCTCTGTCATAAAGTACAAAATAATACCTTTTAAATGATACATTGTTCACTACATGTAAAGGTACATTTTTGAAGATATGGTCAAAAGAAGCAAAAGTTTTCTTATTATTCTCTTTATTTTTCTTGACCTTTAATTGCAAATATCTCCATTTGGCAAATATGGACTTATTGGTTTTTGCGAACAAACTCTTCATATAGTTCTGACTGTGGTAAAAAAAAAAAAAAAAAACAACAAAATTGAGGTATAAAATACTTATATGACGGAAACGTACTAAGAAAATGGATGTCATTCTCAAAGCCAGAGCAACGACCAAGTAAACTACAAGGGATGTGCAGTTCATCGGTGAGGTGAACTGGCTCAGAGACCATACCTTTTGACACCGCCTTTTTATTTTGTGGAGGTATCCCAATAAGAAATTACTGACATTCTGCTTAGAATCATCATAGTCGGCATCAACACCATTAACACAATCATTACAATCATTATTACTTTCGTATTTAACAACATTACCATATATAGTCACGGGTACAGCAATGCCGCCACTGCTGATATATCGATTAAAACTTCTTCCCTCGCCCTAAAACCTTCCTCAAAAACAAACAACTAGGTAATATATTTTATATAAAAAACAAGTCACACTCCGCCGCTCCGACATAAACTTTTTTTCCCTCTGGTGGCCCGTTCGTTCCCTTAAAAGTCTCTGAATCTGACATTTTGGTGGCCTGAAAAAGAAATGTAGTGGTCCGAAATAACAGGAACATATCAAAATGATCTGTATTTTGTGACAGGAATAAACAATACATTGGAAATGTATTATCAGCATAAATAGACATTTTTAGCATTAATCATTCTTTTTACATATGCGTTGCAGTCTATCAGATTACAAAGAACAGCAAACTAGTGTTATGTAAACGTGATATGTTTGCTAATAATGACTTGAAACCACTGAACTCTGCGAAAGCATCACCTTGGAACAAGGTCTTAAGAATTAACTGTTGTTGCATAGTTGTTTGCTGGGGTCATGTCTTAAAATGATGAATCAGATGTCTCTAAGACCCGTAGATTTTTAACTAAAGCATTCTTCCTTCACGGACGCACTGCGTCTACCGACCGTTGTAACGCGTTGGGGCAAAGCTCTCCACAATCAGTATACAAAATAATGTGTATTACCACAGGGCGTTAGTAAGAACCATCCCCCAATCGTAACTTTGATAGGACAGTCGGAAACACACGAATCAAGCCGAGTACGTTTAGGACTGTTAAAACGTTAAGGAGAGTAAATGATTTTTGCTATAAACGTTAGAGCAAGTAATGTGCATTATCAGTTTTATGAAATGGTGACCAGACATAACTTCTGCACCAGCCATTAGAGCAAGCTAACTAAACAGCAGACGCAAACAACTGCGATGCATTTGAAATACACAGGGAACTGCAGCTAAGCTCAGACGAGCGATCGTAAGTACCTGTCATAAGCATGATAAGTATACTAACGCCCGGCAACAGCGAAGATGAGACTTTCAGGCAAAAAGAACATATTGGTCATTTCATTTTTTTTTATTTCTATTTTATTTCAAATTTATTTCATATTTCCACTTTCTCAATGATGAGATTACAAAATGATCGACAGTGAAACAAGAATCTAAATATACACAACCATGTCTTTTTGATTGAAGGAAAACAAAAACAAAAACAAAAACAAAAACATACTTAACACTATAAATGTATATGGTCATACTTATCATCTGAGGATGTCACAAGTAAATATTAGAAATATGATGGGGCCTACATAAAAACTGTAACGCTTGTAAAACTGTAGGTTCCCGAATTCATAGGCATGGAATTATACGGAGAAAGGATATGTGCAGCTTGACCAAAATTGTACCACCACAGAAATCAAAATAAAGAATGAACTAATGAACCACATGAATGTCATGTGATAATTCTCAGCCAATCATGTGGTTAGATTCCTCATTAGCATTCTGTATTACACCGATAGTCGCTTTGATCGCTTGACTTAAAAAAAGGGCGTGGCACTATATCGGACATGACCCTTCATTCAGTCCTCGCTGGCTCGTCATACAAAATGTGCGCACATGCACAACATTGAAGGAAATGTAAATCTCAACTCACCTTTTTTTTTTTAATCTATTGTCTCTTCTCTCTCTGTAGAACGTCACAGTGAACGAAAAGGAATGTCACTCTTCTGCACATGCCCGACCTTTCTCTGTTCTCTCTCTCTCTCTCCCCCTCGTGAATGTGCGAGAGCGTATTACACAAAAACAATACAAATCTGGAAAAGGGTTGTTTTTATCGCTCTCTTTTTCTCGTCTTTCTCTTTTCTATTCTTTCCCGTCTCTCGCCCCTTCTCTCACACATACACTAAATAGATTATTAGAATAAAAGAAAAAGAATCACACTCCTGTATACTTCCTTTTATTCTCTCTCTCCCCTTCTCTTCTCTCTCCCTCCCTCTCTCCCTTCGCCTAACTTTTCACCCTGCCTCTTTTTTTTTTCTCCTGATAACATGAGTTTTCCAGTGTACTAAAGAAAATTGGGATAAAAAGAAGATGAATTAACATAGACTGCACACCTAGTTTACATAATTAGCCTTTGGGTATCGGGTGTGTGTGTTTTTGCTCGTGCATTCAATATGAAGGCTGATACATCTTGTCGTTATGAGAAAGTGTAAAATGAGGGCTCATGTATTTAACCATGCAGTTCTATACTAAAGAGGTTTGTGTAGGGTTTAAAGGAAACCAAAACCCAAAGAGCAATTTAGATTGAGTAAAAGCAGCAACATAATAAGAACACATTAGTGGAAGTTTGAAGAAAATCGGACAATCGATGCAAAGGTTATGAATTTTTAAAGTTTTGGTGTTGTAATGACTGGATAAGAAGACTACCTCAGTTTATGACATGAGTGGACAACAATAGAAAGAAAATATAAACAAAATTCCACATTCTTTCACTTTTCTGCCCTAATGAAAGAGCACTTGACTTTCAGAAAGCAGGGGGAATATTACCCTTAACATTATGTCAGTAACAAGTTGATGAAAAATGATTTTTTTTTTTTGGTGGAATTTTTCATTAATTTTCTTTATATTGTTGTCCACACATAGTAGTCTCCTTATCCAGTCATTACATCACCAAAACGTAAAAGACATGAAAGATCCATAACATTTGCATCGATTGTCCGATTTTCCTCAAACTTTCACTGATGTGTTCTACTAATGTTGCTGCTTTCACTCAATCCACATTTCTCTTTGGGTTTTGGTTTCCTTTAACTGGAGTTGAACAAAGATGTCGCCTTCATACATTTCGTTTTCCCGTTGGTCAGAATTGAGCTCATCATAGTTTGAAATCAAGACCTACATCGTGTGTAACGAGTATCTCTTTATAGTATTGTCAAATTTGCTTTTATCATTATTTCATTAAAACAATCTATTGCTGTCCTGTTCGAACCCACTGGAGCTCCAAAGTGAAACAAAAAAAAAAGTAGTGAATACATAAATGACACCGGTGATTGTATTATGAACTTTAATTTGAATTGAACGTAGCCCTTACACACAATTCTGACACGTAAATACATCCACACACAGGAATTCATTGTTTGAACCTATAGGAATTGTGCGTATGTAAGCCTCTAACAGACGATGGCAGAGGATTAGCATATTACGTCAGGTGAGTTTAGCTTATTCGTCTGTCTGTCCGCCTCTCTGTCTCCGCTCCCTCTCTCTCTCTCTCTCTCTTAGTGCGTATCATATGTCTTTCTCAGTCCATTATATGCCTCTATCAATCCATCTAATCTATCTATCTATCTATCTGTCTATCTATCTATCTATCTATCTATCTATCTATTTATCTATCTAATCAATTTAATATTGCATCATTGTTTTATATGCGCATCCACTTTGCTCTTTCTCTATAGTCCATGTGCTTCTATCAATTCATTTAATCTATCTTTTTACCTATTTATCTGTCTGCTTATCTATCTATCTATCTATCTACCTATCTATCTATCTATCTATCTATCTATCTATCTTTAAATATATATATATATATATATATATATATATATATATATATATATATATATATGTATATATATATATCTGTCTATCTATATATCTATCCACCTACCTGTCCATCTATGTAATCAATTTAATATTGTATTATTGTTATATGTGCGCATCCATTTTCTGTTTCTCTATCACCATCATCTCATTCACTTTCTTCAGTCGACCACATCTCCTGTACAAGAACCTACGACACATTTCCTATTCTTCATTTCATCCTCACAGATTAAAAACGATGCTCCCAACTAGAGACGACCAAGCTCCGTTTCACTGGCTAACTTGGGGTGAAGGAAGAAAATCGTGTTTGTTCTGTCCCTTAACGAATGCAAAGCACCAAAAGAGGAATTCTGGAGGTCTCTTAAGGAGAGGGGTGGGGGGGGGGAGAGAAAAGAAAGTCTATTGTCATTCATATGCAATCAAAGTAAATATCACATCGAGTACCAACCAAACACGCCCTGACTTTAATGCAAATCGTTTGACTGGCAAAGTTTCACCTCACTACAAACATTCCTTTCCGTCTAAACTCAATGCTTCAGGAGAAAAAGAGGAGAGATTATATAGATGAAGAGAGAAAGAGAGATAGATGGGGAGATATAAGGAGTAAACTCTAGCATTCTGCGCACATTACTTTTCAGTGGCTTCCTTGTTTTATTTTATTTTGTTTTGTTTTCACTGAACATGATTATTTTGTCGAAAATGACAAACTCGTATAAGAATATCGTATATGAAATGTACTTGATATCATGCAGTATCGAGTCATCGACATTTTTTTCTCCAAAAGCTTTGCATTTTCATTTTGGTGCTGATCAAAAAGTAAAACTAAAGTTGACTTGATGATGATGATGATGATGACAATGATAATATTGATGAAAGAATGAATAAACCATAAAAAAACATGATGAAATAATGAAAGATCAGTGTCGCAACGAGAGACAGCAGCAACGTAACAAATTCATTGAAAAAAAAAATGTAAATAGACAGAGGTCTGTATAGACATTATTATTGTGTACGTGCATATATGTCATGTATGTATACATAAATGCATTTTATCATATCTTGATATAGTGATATTAATAATTGCAAAGATCTTAATTAAGTTCCATTTGATTCAAACTTTGTCATCTTTTTCCACAAGAGAATATGTAAAATAATTGTTGAAATTAGACATCCATTTGAATAATAAACCGGAAGCAAAAAAAAAAATAATAATAATTATAGTATGTTCACATCCCTGATCAATGCAACGAGAGATATGATTATTTCAATTCAATTCAATTCAATAGTTTATTTATTTCCATGATCATAAAGAAAAGAAAAAGTTGACATAATCCAAAGTGATACAATTTTTTCATTTTTCATATTTTTCAAATACAATATAAAGTATATGCACGAATGATGTCATAAAAAAGAAACAATGCACTTTGCCATGGCAACAAAAATAGTAAATAATCACAATGATGGAAAACAGTGTTCCACTAAAAAAGCCAAGCTTGTAAGACGTGGAACACTGGAACAAAACAACAACAGCACCAATTTGTTATACCAATAAAACATATTCATTTAAAATTCTTCTGTATACTATTGTACATTAAATATTTACTCATTGATAAATGATGCTGATACTATGAACAATACTTACTAGAATACTATGAACAATACTTACTAGGATTATACAGACACGCTTATATATTCTGCAAACAAAATTGGAGGTACTCACTTAAACGACACCTAGTATGCTTGTAGTAGAGGGCACCTCGGGGGAGGGGGAGGGTAAAAACTTACCACTACAAAGAGTGCGGAAATAAATGCTTGCTTTATGATGATCACTGTAATCAGGTTATCTCAAAACACTCGCAACATACACAAAGTAATATCAGATCAAAGGAGACCTCCGGATGATTTTCAGATTTTTACATTTGAACCACTATAAATCAGTTATACTGAGGACAGAGTTTCAGTATTAATGATAAAACTGGGATGAAAAATAAGAATATTTTCGAAATTTATAGCAAATTGCAATGAACAAGGATGATGAGATGGCAGGTTCCCATTAGAATGCATGAATTGGGGCTCTTGGAAGCAGAACAAAAGAAGAAGGCATGCATAGATTATACACAGGTGAACTGGCAAGCAATTGGTATTGTAATGGAATTACACTGCTACATTTCTGGAATATGTGAACCTCCTATGTCATCATCCTTGTTCAGTGTAATTTGTTTAAGGTTTTTCAAAGTATTGTTTCTCTGCTCATTAACCAAAATAAATTCCACGAATCTATACATGGAGCTGTTGATTTATGTACTGAATGATGTGAAATTATGAAAATCGCCTGGAATGTCCCTTTAAGAAAATGCTTCAAGACGTTTTCTGATGTTATAGCTCTCTTCGACACAACTTACATCAAACTACGCTTCTGTCTATTTTCTCGTTATTATGCTATTGCTATTTTTGATTCTAACATTGTCAAGAGCAGGGTGCATAACCCGGCGAAGTGGTCGGTCGGACTTACATCCAACTGAACCCCATGGAAGACCAGCAGCTATATATATGAAGCGGATTTTGGGCTCTCCAGACATCTTCTCAGGTGGAAAATGAAACAAGGAAGTATACAAGCAAGCAAGCAAGCAAACAAACAAACAAACAAACAAACAAACAAACAAACAAACAAATAAACAAACAAACAAACAAACAAACCTGCATGTCTTTTTTTCATGACTCCCAGTGGGTGATAAAACCTTAACATAAAGAATAAAGCCACTTTCTTTACGCCCATTAGAGCCCGGCATTAGAGCTACTTTTGATTCCCAAAACCAAGGAGTTATCAGACATAACTCCTTGCCAAAACGTAAGGCCAGAAACTTGTCGGTTGTTGCTCCTGATGGCTGAGTCATCGGACGGTGGATCCCATTATTACGGGAAGTTTTTATAGCGGACACGAGGGAGGGAGAATAAACGATCCGTAAAGCTTTATGCTGGTTTAGACTAATCAACCAGGACGACCACCGCGCCGGTTACATCGTAAAAGTCACCAATATGAAAATATCTCAGTTTAGTTGTTGTATCACAGCGCCACCGTCAAAATCTAACGACAATAGCTATGCGCTTCACGTTCTGCGTATACACTGCATCTTCTCTACTGTTCCTAGAATACATTATCTTATAATAATCAATACACATGAAAAACAAATACATTGTATCGTCATGAAATTGAAATAAACCATCCTAGTGTCATCGTTACTTGAAATATACAGTGTATGGTGTCTCCTGTTCAAAGCTTGAATGTAGCATGATGGATGATGGGGCAAGAGTCATCAAATTCTAAATAAAGACCAAATAGATGAAAAGTCGACTGGACGTCCCAATATAATCATTTTTTTTCGCACATTTTCAATGAGAGTGGAATATGATATGTATTTATACACACCATTTTGTCGTGGTGTTAGGTTACATATTAATGAACAGTATAGCGTCATCTGCAATCGAAACTTAACTTACACAGTCCCAAACCTCGAAAAACATCGTGTTTATACACCCACACCACCATCTACTTAGTGTAAGTCATTCGTATGTACTGCACATAACCATCTCGAAACGCAATTCATCACCGTGCTCAAATTGGCTTTACCCCATAAAGTACAAGTACTCAACCAGAATGGCGAAGACTTCGTCAGAATCAGACGTTTTAGGAATAGAAAATCATGGATAAAAAAGGAGTGAAATTGATAACAAGGAAGCAAAAGGTGAATTTGTAATTTTATGTGAATGTGTCGTGACTCCAGAACTCTTCCATTAACCTGCACATAACTGTGTATAGCTTGAATTGGTGAGGTAGCAAGTAAACACCTAATTATTATCGTAGTTTTGTCCACAAAACAATTGCAGAATTGTGTCTTAACGTGAGAATTATCATCTCAAGAATATATACGTACATGCGGCCAATATCAATTTTAGGTAAAAAAGACAGAATTAATGTAACACATTGGCATTCCATAACGAGTTGTTATTTTACGCCCAACATCTGTTTGTCAAAAATATTATCTAATTTTAAGACAACGTAAACAAGTAAGCAGGTGAATGAAGTATGAGAAGTTCTCATTGAGAACCCCGTACGAAGATAAGTTCTTGCATCAGTGTCAGACATAAATGCTCAATTCGGAGCACCGTCAACGTAACTGCGCAGTATACACGTACAGAGTTCTTACTTCGCAGTCTGTTTATCAAGCATTGGGAAACTAAAGTGAATATCAACAGGAAAAGACGAAACAAGTGTGTTTGCTTTCCCCCTCTCAAACTCAGAAGCCCTAAGTTGCATCGCAGTAGGAGCATCTTGAAATAACAGCAGCCCTATACACATTTTAACCGAGGGTGCGGCATTCCGTTGATGTTTATTCGGCACCAAATCGGCACACACTGCAAATAGTATAGCCCGAACGGAAGATTTACCCAAGAAGCACGACATATGCAACGAATCGCCTCAACTCGCACTCAAACTGTATTTGGAGAAAGCTGAAGTGTTGTGTTTGCAACCTGGAGCAAATAGCACACACTATAGTTTATCGCGGCTCCCTTCTCGACAAAATTGTCAATGTTTTCCAGTCACGTATGTGCCAAACTTAACATGTTTTGTTTCGCTAGTGAAAGTGCGACCGCTGCCATTCAATCACCTGTCATAGGAAGAGTAATCACTTTTCACACACAGGAAAAAAAAAAAGATAGAAGATGTCTCAGGGAGCGGCCTTGTAGGATACATCATTTGGGAAACGCCTTTATCTGACAACAATCACTATAATCTCCAATGTGTCGCATCCGGGCCAGGCTAAGATGAAAATTGGCTCTTATGGGAATGTACGAGTCTGTCATCAACTCGTGAAACTCCCTGCAGTGGCTCAATAGCGGCTCCACCTATATAGTCACTCCTTTTCATTGACAGAAATGAGAGCAAAAGAGGCGGAGAAGACAGCATTCATGGTAGACACTTGGGATGAAATCAGTGACGCCAATCCGAGAAATAGGTTTTATCTCCATATACGGTGAAGTTCTATATACCTCACAGGAGTTGGGTTAATTGGAAGGTGATGGACAACATCGGGTGGCTCATCAGTTCGGACTCTGTTGTCCAGCCCCCCCCCCCCCCCAAAAAAAGGAGCCAAAACAAAGACCACCACCAACAACAACAACAGAACAACAAACCAAATCAAAAATATAAATACACACACCCACACACACACACACACACACACACACACACACATACAAAAATAGTTATAGACGGGAGACGGGGGTTAGGCGGTAAGTTGGCTCAGTCTGTAGCGCGTCTGCCTCTCGATCCTAAGGGCCTGGGTTCGAGTCTGGAGTCTGGACTGAGCAATGTTGTGTGTAAGCATACCGTCTCCTCTACCAAGAGGCAGAATACTCTGTCCCTCGGATAGGACATAAAATAATGGAGGTCCCTTGTATGAAAGAGTAACAACTCATGCACGTAAAAGATCACGCTTCATTCATTCATCGCAAAGAGCAAGGAGTTTAACGGTGAAGTGGTCCCACCTCACATCCAACTGGACCCCATGGAAGACCAGCTTAACATAGCTGAATATGGGCTATCCAGCCATCTTCTCAGATGGAAATGAACAAACAAACAAACAAACGAACATCAATTGCAAGGAATGAGTCGAAGTTGAAGTTGAAGTTGAAGTTTATTATCTATATTCACATGTTTACATTACATATATATTACATAACAAAAGAAGAAAGAAAGTATGGCTGGGCCCGAGCGTTCTATGACCGAATGCTGATTACTTAAGGCACTACTTCGAATATCATGTAAATCATTTCTAAAAATAGCTCGCACTGCAGTGTTCACCTATTCTGCCTACTTGTGATAGCCTTTCTAAACTCAAGTCTGCATTTGCGTTACAAAGTAAAGCAGTACCCTGTTTTATACAAACAGGAAGAAGAAGAAGAAGAAGAAGAAGAAGAAGAAGAAGAAGAAGAAGAAGAAGAAGAAGAAGAAGAAGAAGAAAAGCTCCTGTATATAGAGAAACACGACACGGGATCTGTTTCAAAGCTGTACTGCACTGGCAAAATGAAGCTTGGAAAAGTTAGAAATGTTTGAACGTGTTTTCTCTATATGATATACTAACTACACAAGATTTCAAACAGGGCTCCGTAAAATAATATGATCTTATCGCTCCCGTGTGTAAAGCAAAATCAACATCGTTTTAGTTCATCTAGTAAAAAAAAAAAATCGAGGGGAAAAAAAAAGTAATATGTGGAGAAATGAGGAATAAATTAGCTTTTCTTCGAATTCAGGGATTGTCGATAAGCTGGAAGAAGTTTTACAGGTTTTTTTTCTTAGCATGTCATTATGTGGATATATCCCTAAACATTCATAGTCCAGTCAAAATATGAAATGACCCACAACTAATTGCAACAGAAACGATTCCACTTGCATTTGACCCGGAAGAGCTATCAAAATAACATATGAAAAGTTCCCTAAAATTCGAGTGGTGGATCAGTGTCTAATTTGCATAAATTCAAAATGGCCGCCATATGACCTATTTATGCCTATATCTCGGGATATAAAACCCACAGAAAGTAAATTCCGGTGTCTAAACCTATGTTTTTTAGGTCAATGAATACAAATATGTTATCTTTAGCAACTCTCAAGCATCCCTTTATATAGTTTCTGCATATATTTCAATATAATTACATACAAAATGGCCGCCATATTGCTTGTGCAAGCCCGTATCTTCGTATATCATTAGTGTAGTACACTCAGGAATAAGTCGCTATATATCAGGACATAAAACCCGTAGAAAATAGATTCTGGTGTCTAAACCTATGTTTTTTTAGGTCAGGGAATACAATTATCATATAAGCAGTAACTCTCAAGCTTCCCTTTATACATTTTCTGCATATATTTGCATTTAATTAAATGCAAATTGGCCGCCATAATGCCTCTACAGGCTTATATCTCTATCTGTAATAGGTACCCAGTGATGATGTCTGTGGTCTTAATTTTACTGCTGAGAATCACTGATGTAGAATACGTTCCACTCAGGAATAATTACCTACATTTCACTAAAAATTTGCATAGTATATATTTATGCATGAATCTATTTAAATTTTTATCGTGAATTTAATTTCAGATATACGAATACGAGCTACAGAACGTTGATAAACTATTGTACTGTAATTTCCACATCCAATATTTCAAGGGCAAAATTGTCAGAATTCCATTCACAACCTTAATGATTATCCTTACACCCAGTTTTATATTCTTGCATTGATTAAAAATATTGTATTACATTAAACTCACATTTTCTTGAGATAAAGCCTCAGAACAGAAAACAACTGCAAGTAGCATCGAACAGAACATATCTTTATTTAACTGTAATCTCAACTTGGCTTCCAAAGTGTGCTCAATAGATACACAACAGCAAAATCTCAAATTATGTAGCAGGAATCGTTAAAAAGATTTTTATGATTACATAATATTCAATGTTATATCGTGTAATTTGCCCTCATGTTTAATGTTTTTCTTTCTTTCTTTTTTGGCCAAAGGGGGAGGGGGAAAGTCATCAAGATCATGATTATCCATAAGCTACTCTATAAATTTTTCATGAGTTTGAACATTTGCTTAGAGGATGTTCTTGTCATATTATTATCTCATATAGCTTTCAAAGTGTGCTTAAGGTGTAAACACACAAAAATTGGTCTTAAATCATTCAGCAGATTTTTTCGAACATCTTTTTCCGTACCTGCGATGATTTGCATCCATGTTTAGTCGATACTTGTGTCTTTTGATGCATGTTTATCAATGAGCAACATATGACCGTGATAATTTGTATGGAAGTGGATTTTGTCATATTTTTGCGCCGTTTCACCCAATGACTTACAGAAAACAGCCAAATACCAAAAAAAAAAAAGAAAAAAAAAAAGAAAAAGGAAATGCCTTAACATTTCTATTCCTAGTACTCTGGATTCATCAGTCGATCAATACAAACAGCATCCTTCTCATTGGCTTCAAGCTCATAAAACGCTTATAAATTCTGATAGGTGTTACTTTTACCATTTTTCGTGTTGTATCTGCACCTTTATTAAAAGAGATGTTTCCTTTTGCATTGTGGCTTTGCTCTACTAACATTTTCATCAACACACAATTTTTTTTTCGGAAATGCGAGCAGCATGAAGGCTGAATTCAATTTTGCAGGCGAAAAAGCAGTCAGAAGTCAGATAAAAAACAAAATACATAACATCATTTTCTGTTCCTAACACTTCCAAAAGGTTCCTTACCTCCACTTCAGTAGCAGCGTTTCTAAAGGGATGCTTGAGTGTTGCTTAAAGATAACATATTATTTGTATTCCTTGACCTTAAAAACATAGGTTTAGACACCGGAATTTACTTTCTGTGGGTTATATATCCCGAGATATAGGCATAAATAGGTCGCATGGCGGCCATTTTGAATTTATGCAAATTAGACACTGATCCACCACTCGAATTTTAGGGAACTTTTAATATGTTATTTTAATAGCTCTTCCGGGTCAAATGCAAGTGGAATCGTTTCTGTTGCAATTAGTTGTGGGTTAACCCACTTTTTGTCGTATTTTGACTGGACTATCAATTTTTTAAGATACTTTAAAGGCAAATATAGATAAGTGAGACATTTTCTTTTTTTTTTAATCTTGAGAGAATTCGGCCAATATCTTCAAGAGTCCAAATTAAAAGAGAAGGTATAGCACATGAAATTTACCACAGCTTTATCAGAAGTCATAACATTTTAACGAATTTTCCCATAAACCCTCAAACTTTCATGGGGCGTTTCAATAATCCTTCTTCATTCACTGAATACATGTCCAGGGAATCTTCTTCTCTTAATACAGATATGATATTATAAGCGGAAATAAAAAAAAGGAGAGAAATAAAGGGTGACTTCAAAATACGCAGCTGTTTTTTTAGGGAACGGTTACCACTATGATGCCACTTGGGTATTCCGGATCATCCACACTGGTGCCTTATTCATGTTGTTTTGTTCTCCCAAATGCACTGTGACAAAATAATCATAAGATCAGAGAAAACTGTTATATACAATATAGTGCGGAGTGGCAAACTCTAATAGGAATGAATCAAATCAGGAAAACAACGACAACAGCAACAACAAAACAATGACAACAATAAGACATACAAGTTTTATTATACTCGGGGAGTTTCACGAGCTAGACCCTGGGACCAGATTCCGTCCGGAGAACAGGGGTGTGCTAAGCTTATTGGACAAGCCCGATTGACACTAGACAATACATCGACATCGTTAGGCTTCCACGTTTTATGCACACCAAACCCCAACCACATTGTCATATACATTTACACATGCACATGCTTCTGGAAACTTTCGAGAAACCTGTACATGTACATGTTTTTCTCTTTTGTTGAAATCCGGTTTTACACGTTTCTTTTCTCCATAAGATTACAAAACTCTGAGTTACATAATTACATGTATTGAAACTGACTGGAAATCAAATTAACATCCCTATTATCCGAGGATAGTTTCTCTTTGGTAACCATATGCATCAAAACAAAAATAAAATAGCATGTGTGATGATTTTGAGTTCAGTAATTCAAAGCACAAAAAAGTTTTGAAATAATTTTCTGTCCTTGTGCTTTTTATCGTCTATTTTTGGAGTCTTTCTCTTCAGTGTTTTTTCCCCTTTATCTTCATCAATTTATCAAGCAGGACCACATATTTTTGGTTTTATTTGAAAAATACTGCACTGCATCATTTTATTCGATTGCCGCCACCTACCTTTCTGAGCAATCTGAAGACTAATTTTGAACTCCAGCAAAATATCGCGAGCATACATTTTCAATTCGAGGGTGTCTACTACATCATCTTGTACTCTTTCCACATGTACCTCGAAGCAAGCGCCTAAAAATTCCTTACTTGTAGTATTAGTGGGGCAGATATGTGAAAAAGATGCTCACATCCGGCGGAAAGTATGAAATTTTGCACATAGGGGTATTTTGGGGCACTGATTTCAAAAATTGCCGGATCCAAGAGATCTGGCCACGGGGTCGGCCGCAATTTTGAATTCCAATATGGCCGCCGTCAAAGATTTCTATCTTCAGTTCTGAATGACATAAGCCATTGAAATTTGATACATAAAAGCATGGTGATCTGACTTCAAGAACAGACTTATTTGATATGTCTGACAAGCTGCACGGCAGCCAATGTGAGCATCTCGACCAATTTTTGCTACATATCTGCCCTACTATATAGATTCTTTTTGAATGCATTTCGTAAAGGGATCAATTTTCTTCCAAAGATTCTTGGGTTATATCTATAACCAAATCCTAGTTTTATATATATATATATATATATATATATATGAGATTAAAACCTGAAATGGCATTAAAACGCTTTATCCTGGCGAGGTAAGCGCATGTTTTTGAAACAAGACACCAAACAGGTTAGTCATCGCATTCTTCATCAGCGACCAGGATGCGATGTGATGTTAGATTAAAAATCCGTTTCTGAAGCAGAACATACACACAAGCAGAACATACACACAAGCAGAACATACACATACACACAAATACAAATACACATACACACAAATTCGTCCTGGTCGGACGGATTTCAAAACTAACCTGCTTGTGATGGAATGCGTCTATAAACTGGTGGTAGTTGTTGCCACAGTGCATGGTAACCGCGCAGTTTGTATGTGCGCGTTTGGCGTAGCATCCATGGACTGGTTCCCTCCACGAAGAGCCAAAGATGAAAGGATGAAATCAGTTTAAAAAACATGACAAACATGAATCCCTGATAGCTTTTCAATGGACTTACATTGCCAACGTCATGCTCCGATTTACTATCACGAAAAAAAAAAAAAAAAGGTTCAGAGACCCACCTCATCTTGTCTTTCACTGACGCAAACTCACACTTCCGGCCTCCATAGAGACATCCCAGCCAGTAGTTGTGCCTTGTCCGTGATGGAATACTGCATCAGACTTTCCTGATAGTCAACGGTCTTTCCCGTAGTCAATCAGACTTTTCCTGATAGTCAATCAGACTTTACCTGATAGTCAACCAGCCTTTCCTGGTAGTCACTGATCAATAACGAACATATATATATATATATATATATATATATATATATATATATATATATATATATTCAAGTCGACAACCCAGTTTCCAGGCAAAAACGGAATTAGCAGAGCTGTTAATTTGGACGTATTTGGCCTGCATCTGATTTTCTCCCCTCTGAACCGAAGATGAAGTGTAAGACTTTACTGAGGAATGTGCAGACGTTGGTCAAAATGTCAAGGACAATATTCACTTATATTCATGCAATGCGCAAAGCATATACACATATATATTATAGTCGGTATAATGAGTATGTAACCTCTTCCTGAAAAACTAAAAAACCCTGAATCAAAGAGCCTGAAAATATCAATGCACTCTACTCTGCCGTTTATATCTGTAATCTGCATTGAACCGTTCAGACACGGCTTAACACCTCGATGCCCTGTACAATGTATTGACAATAGAAGAGCTTGAGACTTCTCAAGGCGCTCCTGATTCCGAATCACCGAATTTTGTCTAGACTTGGCGGCAGCGATTGCAATATATTCACAGACCTCATCGATGGAGGCTTAAAAAAAAAGCTTCTCCCATCTTGTCTGCATGATTTCACTTGTACGTGATCCTAGCAAACTGCTTTCTTTTGGCATTCAAGTTGTTCCACCCCATCCATTAGGCCTAAACTTCCCCTCCCTTTTAGATTGTACATATTCAATTTTCAATTGTCCATTTATCGTTGTTAAGCATAAAGATAGCTTGTCGTCTCACTTTCTTCTCCTCCTTAATTCTTTCTTTCCTCTTAGGAGCCAACATCTGTTATCATATATATATATATATACGGTATTTATTGTGATTAAACATCCGCTTAAAGGGGACCTCCGGATGATTTTCAGACTTTTACATTTGAACAACTATAAATCAGTTAAACTGAGTACAGAGTTTCAGAATTTATAGTGATTGGGATGAGGAATGAGAATGTTTTCAAAATTTGAAACAAATTGCAATGAACAAGGATGATGACATGGCAGCCTCACCATAAGAATGCATGAGTTGGGGCTCACGGGAGCAGAACAAAAGAAGAAGGCATGCATAGATTCTTCACAGGTGAACTTGTTGAGCAAGTGGTATTGTAATGGAATTGCACTGCTACATTTCTGAAATATATGAGGCTCTGATGTCATCAACCCTGTTCAGTGTAATTTGTTTAAGATTTTCAATTTATTGGTTTCTCTGCTCAAGGACCACAACAAATTCCACGAATCTATACATGGAGCTGTTGATTTATGTACTACATGATGTGAAATTATGAAAATCGTCCGGAATGTCCCTTTAACAGTTACAAGGGTGTCACATGCAAAATGGCATGTCTTCTCTTTTTTTAACATGTAAAATAACATTTACAATGCAAGTAATTGCGTTGCGTCGGACAATCTTATCAAGTTTGCAATAGAAAAAAAAAATAAAGATCAGTAAATTGATTGCCGAAAATGGCGTTATTAAGTAGTCAATCGAACTAACAGCCCTCTATAGTCCCTTTAGTACAGTATTATTACTTCTGTTTCATATGGTATATGGACACTTTTCAAGCATTGTGTTTCATTTAATGATCATTCCAGAACTTATCCGAGTTCTACATAGGTAACGATATCACTGTATTCTATATAGATTATGACGTCAACTACACATTGCAATCCCATATGCCTACAATCACGAATACCTGAAAATGTGGACTGTTCTTCCTTGTGCTTTGTTTGTTATGCTATGTGTTAACGTGTGCTATGTGATGTGACAACCTTGTGTAAATTTGTTATGCAAACCCACAAAACCCCAATCACAAGATAAGGTTGAATGCGCTTCATTATGATCCGGACACAAATATTTGAAAAGCCCACACTTTCTTTCAATTCAAAAGAAAACACTGTCCACTAAAGGTATAAGAATAAACGAAATCGCTGAAGTAACTGTGGAGTGCAAGCACAAGTACATTAAAGATACAACGCTTCATCCTCATTTTTCATTTCATTTAATTTCATTTATTTTTCTATAGCCAAATAATACCAAATTATTACAAAGTAATAAAACAAGTAGGTGAAAAGACATGATTAGGATAGCACAATAAAGCACGTAAAATAGATGTTTGAAATAAACCATAATGATTAACATTACAAATACACACCTGCACAAACAAACACATATACAAATATTTTAATCTTCATGAAGTCAACGCGAACTGAAGTATAGCACTAAATTATTTGTAAGGAACATAGAGGGAACTTGCAAAAATAAGCACAGCTTGTACAAATATTAGCAACTTATGACCACTGTATCAATCTTAATAATCTGTCTCATTGTTCAAATCGATAGCACATTGCAGTAAAATGTAAATCATAAAATTAATGGCATTTAATATTGGAAATTCATCATAAACTATCTCATTATTCACCAATGACATGCATGAAGGGGGGGGGGGGGGTCGAGGACACAACGTGTTTTCTATGATACGAGAATTTTCGAGAGAACTCTCGCGATGCCACTTCATCCAACTCATCAAATGAAATGTTGCATAGTCAAACGTCCAACAATATTGCATAATAGGGGATGATTATGTACCCCTATTATACCAGCCGTCATTTCACGGCGCCTTGAGCGAACTCCTTTTCATCACACCAACAATGGTTTAAACGCAGTGATATCGTACCATTAAGGGTATAATGACGGGCAGTTGCAGTCGGTTCTTTGTCGAATCCTTTCAAATTCATTTTCTCCTGTCTGATGTCTCTGCGCGTCTCTTGTTTTTTCTTTTACTCTGGCAAACAATAGGACTAATAGGCCGACAAAGTGTGCATCTTCTTGTTTTTAACTCTTCAGGGACACTCATATTATACTTCGAATGGACTTCTTTGTCAGGCAGGCATCTTCTCGACGCTGTTCTCTGTTCTCTCACCAGCACAAACCTCCTCGAGGGAAGGGCTTCGGAACCTAGTCCGCGGGGGCCAGTCCATGGGGGCCAGTCCTGCGTGCAGTAGCTTTTTAAGCACCGGGCTAAAATTCTTAAAGAGACTGTACAGTACTGGTTGAGGTGGGGATTCATGTTTTGAACATTCCTAAGTGAGATAAACCTCTTATGAAAGAGCATGTAATTTAAGTAATTTAAGTAATTTAAGTAATTTAAGAAAAACAAATGAAATGAAATGAAATTATGTGATTTTAGATTAATGAATTTTGATATTTTGTCCATGAGCCCAATAATACCAGTTCATTTTTGAAAGGGTTCGCTTCTAATCACATCACAAAGTTTGTTGTATCTTTCAATTAAAACACAATTTTGATGATTGGTTGAATTTGAAGCAATTGCGTGGGCTTAGTTCCAGTCACGACACTGATGAACGCTAATAGTTAAACAAAAACAAAAACCCAAACGCGATGTTACAACCCCGTACTTTCTTCACTGAATTGCATCAATTACAAAAGACAGGTTAGAGTAAAACATATCCACCTTGTTCATGTAAATAGTGAAATGGTTACAGCAATGAGACACACATTTTGCTGCAGTCTTTCGAACTGTTTTTTTTTTTCATTTCCTTTCCCTACACAGCGTTTTATGTTGAAAATTCTCATGGTCGTACTGGTGTCCTTGGAGTGAAACTTTTACTTCCGCTCCCACTAACGCCACGCTACCTCCACCGTCCACGCCCAGTTTACAAGCAATTAAAGGGAGGGGCTGTCTTATACATGTAAGAGTTAATTGCTCGGCAAAAGAAATCGCTGTTCATCTTTCCTTTGTTTCGGACTTTAAATAAATGAATCATTGTTGGCAAGAAGGGAAGTGCCGAAAACCACGTAACTTGTCCTTGGCCTAAAATGAGTTGTACCCTGGTGGGCTGGTCTCGCTGTGGGAGCGCGCATCGCAGATCGTATATCTACAGTTAAACTACGCTTAAAGATTCGCAAACCTGACAGTGTACCTACTACTATTGATGCTCTGTTTGTTCTGCGCCAACGCGATCACTGACATCTTAGTCAGAATGGCTTTCAGTGTTTGTGCATATACACAAGTCGTTCTTATCCCAGCTAACAATAAGCCACCAGTTCTAACGTAATAATACCGAGAGCTGCAATGCATCAGAATCGAATGAATGAAAGGCGATTAAGTCATTATCATAACAAACCTCTTGCATGCATAATTTATATGCATTTAAGGCATATCTAGCGATGATCCATTCCTTTCACAGATGGAGGTTGTGGTATAGTGGATGATAAGATTCTTGATTTTGAAACGCAGGTCGGAGTTCGATGGCTGTCAATGGCTGACGTATTGGTCAAGATATTTTTTACTCATGCTACCCTTCTCGACCCAAGTGTGTGAAATGGGTCCCTGGATGATGAGAGATGAGATAAATTTAATGGGGAAATCCAGTCCAAATATCAGTTAGTCTAAAAAAAAGAGTAAAATCTTACGAGTTCATTGGTAAAAATGTGACTGAAATTGGATGAGAAATAAGGAAGTTATGACATTTTGAAGTTTTGCTAATTTCTGCAAAACAGTTCCTGAACAGTGGATATGAATATGCAAATGAGTGAACTAACCATGTCATAACCTCACAATTTGCCATTGATCGTGTGAAAAAAAAATTGATGAAACTTCCATGTTTCTGTCATTGTACTCTGAATTATTATGTTATCCCTCGTTGCATAGCTTCATAATAGTGATCAGTTAGATATACGAGGATTTGGGCCTCGGGCATAATTGCGTTTGAATGAAAAAACTTGAAATTTCAAAAGTTTATGTACAAACTATATAGTTGTGAGGGGATGACATACTCACTTTTCCATTCGCATATTCATATTGACCGTTCAAGAACCCCCCACCCCAAGCGAAACTTTAAAATGTCACAAGTTCTTTATTCTTCATCCGATTTCGATCAAAATTATACTGTTGAACTCGTAAGATTTCACTCTTTCTTATCAGACTAACTTATATTTGGACTGGATTTCCCCTTTAAGGGCTCAGTGGGGTATCAAATGGTTTTACAGGGAATAAGACTCTTGTGAATTCACCTCCTGGACCTCCTAAACAGTTTGAAACCGTTATCTACGGAAGATTGTAACCTAGACTGCTCTCTGATGTCAGAATGGTTTGTCTATTGTATGTGCGTTTGTGCGCGTTTGCGTGCGTGTGGGTGTGTGTGTGTGTGCTGCATGTGTGAGCACGATAATGAGTGTGTGTGTAAACATGTGTGGGTGTCAAATGAAATTAGAAAGAGAGGAAGAGAGAAAAAGAAATAGATGCACGACAGGAGAGGTTAGCAATCATAGTCCGTCATTAGAGGAATATATTATGCTTCACTTAATACCACATCATGAACCTGTTTTGAACAAGGTGTAATAACAAGTTGGTATTAGCCAATCAGGATTAAGTGTCCAGAGACTTAGGACCTATATTTTGATACATGGACTTGACATGTTTGATCTCAACCTTTTATGCAATAGGGCCGAGGAATACACAATGTAGGCCTACATATTCTATATTCGTTTTTATGAATTTTTACGGTTGTATCAGTTTTATTGGAATCCAGGACGACAGCTGACGTGTGATCTTTAAAGGGAAAGCTAGCCTGTCTGGAATCCCCCTAATAAGAAATAGGCCTGTAGCTACATGTAAGTGATTCGCACTTTGAACAGAATTTAAGAAGAGGTAAACAAACAGTCGGCTAAACAAAAGATGGAACTCGAATCATAAGATGAGTAATGCCTCATTTCACTGACCATCGGAGGCTCATCTGATCCTCAAAATGACAAAAAAAAAAAGCGTATACGGACGAGTTCCGATGAAATCTCATCTGATACGCGACAAGTTCCACAGACTGTCTTGCACGAAGGTACACCGAGGGCGATACCAGTGCCTAGTTGGAGCCCTAGAACCAAGTCTCACGTTGATGTCCGATGACTGTTTAATCATCGGACACTCAACAGACTGTCATAAGACACAAAATGGACACTCCCGATACTAGATAGACCGCGCAACACGAATCTAACACACGCTGGACTGTCTCAACACTAATTCGACACCGACTTGATTTGCAACGGCAAATGGCGTCCGATGACGGTCTAGGCTCTGAGCTTAGTTCCTTCATCGGAAGATCATGCCTCATCGGCACACGCCAGATACAAAATGGACGACAAACACAAGTAGGATTCATCGGACGGCGAGCTGATACACATCGGTGAGTGGTCGGAAGCAAAAAACTTTGTATCCGATGATTGACCATTACCTCTGTATAGAACGGGAGTATTACTGCAAGTAATGAGTGTTGGATTTGGAGCGCTCTAAAGCTAGCCCTTTTTCATTTCTGTTTGTGAATTGACCTTCTATGACAGTGTATAGTGATTTGGGATACGAGACCAATCGAATGTCATACGGGCAACAGTGTTGCAGCCACAATCCAGAATTTTGTGACCGACATAAGCTAACAACACTGGCTCGTCCCACGCACATGCAAATTAATATTTTCTTGTTGGTAGCTTTGCGTTTATTTTCATGAATGTCTCCAGTAGGTCTGTTTATTTTTTTAAACGTAATCATGCACAAACTGATGGAAAAACCGAAGACAATTTGTCTCCCCTTGATCGCAGTGACGTCCAATTACAAACGACTCTTTACTTTAACAGTAGCAGAGTGCGTTATTTCCGTGTTCGCCGGCGCAAGAGTACAATTGATTTCAAAGACCGTGCTCAATTAAGAGGAGAAAGGAGCATGAATTCGGCCTGCCGGGACCGACATTCCAACCAGCTCGATTTACATTTTGGTTAAAGACATTCTAAGAATAGGCGAAATCGTTATCGACGGGTTTCTCAGATCACCGAAAGCTTTTTAAAACAGTGCTACCCTGTAGCAAGCAACCCCTTCGGACAATTCTGGGTCCCGTAACGCTTAATTTGGTGTCGTGTAATGGGCTGAGATCTCGGGGAAATAAATGAATGATTATACAGTCTTGCCATTCGTGGTTTTGACGCAGCTTCAACATTATGTAGGGGAAAATGAGATCAAGACAACTCCCTTGCGTGTGCCTTGCGTTCCGTGTCATGTGTTGCGTGATTCATAAAATGCCCAAGTCCCCTCTGACTGATCAATCCGCTGCAGCAATTGATTTGCATTGTTACATCACGATCCGAAATGCCAATTTGAACATTCCTCTGAATGGACTCTCCTTCACTCTCTCTCTTCTGCATTTCTCCCCCATTCCCTCTCCCTCTCTTACCTTCTCTTACCATGTTCCTATTGTCCAAGTGGAGTGTCCTGTCAAGCACGTCCCATTGTTCGCAATTCTTTGCAATTTGCATACGCCAATGAATGGCGAGAATGGGAGGTGAATGGCGAAGGGATTTTTAAAAGAAGCCCTCGATCCTTTGCGCAATCAAAAGAAGAGCTTTGGAGGAGATTGGTACGTACGGCGTCTGGTGCACTGGTGCGTCGTACCAGGTCTATTCAACTCCTCAACAGTTATACGAAGAGAGAACGGAAAAGAAGGGCCAGTCGGCGAGGTTCAACTCTGCGAGGAGGAAGCCAGCCGTCCCGACCACTCCCTTTTCTTCTAAGACCAGTTTTTTTTAAAATCCCCCCTCTCTTCAATCCGGACCCCCATCATTCCCGCCCATCTTTCCCGGCGACCGTGCTGAGGAAACCTGTGGGACCTGTCCCGAAGCGGGGATTCATCAACCTCAACTCCTTTATTCTTTATTCCCCCGAAGAGGAAATTTTGTCGACATTGGAAAATAAATCTGTTTGGACTCTCAGCAAGTCCCCATCTTCACCGTCCAGAGTAGAATACCATCCATCCTGTACCACAAACGATGGGGAGGTTAACATTCATCCTCATAGCAGCCAGCTTCCTTGTCCAGGCTCTCGCACAAGGTAAGATGGTCTTTTTCAGATCAAAAAAAAAAAGTTTGAATTTCACTATTGTTGAAGAAAAGCTGTATTTCTAAGTGATTAAATATGATTATTATAAAACAAAGTCTTATGGGGGGGGGGGGGGGAGATAACATCGCGCTGTAGCGACCAACTATACTTAGACCTAGTTTATGTGTAAAGGTTTGCTATTAAAGTCACATTTTGTGATGAAGTCCCCTCCGGACCCCGAAAAAAAAAACACGAAAAGAAGAAACAAAACTCACTGAGCCGTAAGGATTATTTAGACTAGTCTACAGACCTATGCCTCCTATCAGCCTGATCAGAAAGTGGAACATTGACTTGAGTGTAGAATCCATGACAGTAATATCTTATTATTTCGCTGCTATTCGTTCGTCGAGAAGCCTTTTGGTTTTCAGATTCAAATTGTTACAACCCACTGATATACATTGACATCGTGTATAGAAGAAGCAAAGAGGTGAAGTTGCTGTTGACTTTGTCTTGGTGTTTTGCATTAAAATTTTACATAGATCTAGATCTATCTTTACTTCTCCATCTCTTGCTCACAGAAACGGTATTTAACAAAGAATTTATGGGAGAGAGGTATGCTGAATGTGCCGAAATAAGCAATCAAGCAAACGCAACAAGTAACCAATCCTTGTGAAACTACTGCTGAAAAAAAAAAAACCCAAAATGTAATGATAGAAAAATGACTTACTCAAAGCCACATCCAAATTTTCCCTCTCTCCAAAATGTATCCCGAAAATCGATAAATTTCACTCGTGTTAGATCTCACTTTTTTACATCACTGGTCTAATTCACTTTATCGTTGTCAGTCAATCAGAGTCCACTCTAGGGCTGTATGAGTAGCTTCTCTAGAAATTCACAGTAAAGCCGCAGCATCAATAATTCCAAAATGAAAATCAATTTAGACAACTGCACCAAGGTCACGGAATGTTCCTGGAGAATTGATTTGCATAATGTTTTGGGGAACGAAATAATTTAATCATGTTTAGTGTAACCCTGGAATGCAACAGACCGGTTTACTTTTAGTGAGAGCTAGACATTATTATTTTGATTCACCCGTTCTGCTGTGATAGCGGCTGCTCGGAAATTAACGGTTGCACGCATCACCTGTAGCTATGTCGGGTGAGTGCTGGCTGGCCTTTGCAGTTATGTCAAACCACCACTGTTTCTGACGTAAGCTGTTGAACTCTCCGCCTCACTGTGGATGACTACAACACCACATCACGTGATCTTCAAAGTAGTGTCATGTGACATGCACGACTAGGATTTGAAAAAAAAAATACATGTACTAGTCGTTTGAAGGAACACTTTAAAGTGTAAACGAACCTGAGGTTAAAGATATCCAGTCTCGTAAATCCCAGGTGCGCAAATATTTCTATTTTGTTCGTTTGGTTATCTATTGCCAGAAGTTATGATTCGCCATTGTCCTGGTAATACCCCGCAAGATATGAATGTTTAAATTCTGCTCCGTGAATTGCAGGTGTCCACAATCTGAGTGTGCGTTCGTGTGTGTGTGTTTGTATTTGAGTGTCCGAGCCTACATCCTGCATGATAGGATGGAGGAACCTGCAATGATAAACATAAAATGCATACGCGATATGCAGAAGGCAGTTATCGAATCGTACGATTGGTTTTGCATCAAGTTCGTTGGATGTTTAAAGCTTTACACATCGCAAGTTCCGCTTCAAATTGCCAGTTTACAAGTCCGAGGTTTGTTACAGCAGCTCCTACTGATATGAAAATATAAATCCTCAAATCACTCTTAAGCGTCTCGAGTTACCGATGACACGGTATAATCTGCTTGTCATTACTTTGAGAGAAAAGCAAATGTAAGATACATTTCACGTGTGGATCTAAGAACACGGTCAATGACATTGTTCATACCCACACGTCATTTTGATCTGTGCCGACATCACTATGAGATATCCTCTATTTTACTCTGGAAGTAAAGCACAATCATAGGTAACACTTCGTTGACGGAGCAGCGAAACTCTGTGACGACAACAATTGCACGTTACGATATCACTTCCGTCTGTCCGTCTTGGTTTTTTTTTTTGTGTGTGTGTGTGTGTGGTTTTGGGTTTTTTTTTTGTCAGTAATGGGATCAATCTCTTTGATTAAATTTTCATTCTTTTAGCAAGGTTCGCAAAGAAAGCAGACAATTGAAAAAAAAAAAAAACCCGGGTAGTTTCGTAAAGTTGGAAACGGAGAGGAGAAGATTTTTGGGATGAATTCCTGCTAATCGGATCTCGGGCAATTCCATCTCTCGAGCGTGACACGAGGACATAGCTCCGCATGAGAGAGCGAAGCGTCTCCTTTGATTGATTTTATCGAACCAACACGCGTCCCTTGCCCTGTATCGATTTCACGAACCCAGTTCGGCCACCATTTTTAAATGCCGATTTCGCTGTTCCGCTGTTGGATTAATACTTCAATAATTATCCTCCTTGTGAGAACAGACTATACTACTTAACGTCTTGTAGATCCTTTCGGTCACGGTCGGCATGTTGGTCTATCCGCACGTGGGCCAGGTACTCGGAACAATGATTTGAAGGAGGGCATTATCGGAGATCCTGTAGACAACCCATCATATTCACACAAAACGTCGTACATGTATATAATGCCAGGGAGGTGGGAAGCCACCTCCCTGATAATACCTAGCCAAAGACGTTCAAGCGCTGGGATTCCAACTGGCTACGACTATTCAAACGGGGATGCACAAAAGAATCCCACAAGTTCACTTGTGCCTTTGAATGTCGGGGTTTGCATTATGTCGCCATCTTTCAGAGCAATCTGAAATTTGATTTTAAACTCTCACTTTAAAATGTCGATATTTCTTGCTTGTTTACTCATTTAATGAAAGTCAATGCCGTCCAGAAATATAATTATACAAAAGTGTTAATCAGAGCAGTAGGTTACGAAAGTGTTTGAAATTACCTTCTTGAAAAGCCGATTAATTTACTTCTGATTAATTTTGACAAATAAATCTATTAGTTTTAATGGCATAATCTATAAGTAGAATTCTTCATGAATTGATAGTTCAGATCAGTGTCCGGACATATCTATAGTCGAGCAATATTGATTTTGATTTCATCAATTTTTTGCTTAAAGGGATCGTATACAGTTTTGGTTGAGACCTAATTTCAGGTTTCTAACATTTTTGTTGTTGTTGAGATAATGAGAAACCTCTTATGAAATATGAAAGAGCATGTAATTCTATGAGGAATTCAACGTTTATTTTATGAAAATTGGTTTTGAAATGGCTGAGATATCCAAAAAAGAGCAATTTCAATAAAGTGTGGAACCCACACTTTATTACGATCGCTTTGTTTTACTTTGTTTTTGGATGTTTCAGTCATTCCAAACCCGATTTTCGTCAAATAAACTTTGAGTTCTTCTTAAAATGGTATACTCTCTACTATATCAGTACATACATGTTTTCTTGGCATCTCGCAAAAAGTTAAAAGCCCAATTCTCATCTCCACCAATACTGTACCATTCCTTAACGTTTTATTCACGCATCCCCATGTGTTGACGATTATACCGCTCATATCTCAAAGTAAAGACAATCCATGATTCGTGATGAGAGAGTGGCTGGACAGCATTCAATGTGACATAGTCTATTATCTTCCTATCTGTGCTGTAGATCCATGTTGACATAATAGCGACGGGCATCAAAGTCGGTTCGAAGTAAAACAGGACTGCTGTGGTTCCATGATCTCATTCAATTTGTTTGCATTGCGCGCTCTGATCCCTCTCGTATATTGGAGTCCGTAGGTATGCATTTAGATCACGTGCTTGAAACTTGCAAAAATGGATTTCTTTTTTTAATAGTTCTAATCATTGAGCAGGTCTCGAGCTTGCGGAATGCTAAAGATGTTCTTCTCTTTTCAAATAGGAAATGGAGAAAAAAAAAAACCTCACAAGGTGGTGGTGATTGGGGGCGGGGAACGTTTGAGCATGCGCCAAGAGTTCAATATATAACTAACAGTCACGTGTTTGCCCCCAGATCACCTGACTTGACTTCCGGCAGTGTCGCCACCGTTCTGTTTGCTATTCCCGCATTCGTAACTAGCTATTATTCCTCCAAGCTATTGTTCTCTAAATCCTTCTTAAACATTAAAAAACCGACCGACAGACCAAACTACAATGATAAATTAAACAAACGAGGTGAGGTACATCGATGACAGCTCATAAGGTTAGTCGGGCCCATCAGGTCATTGCGCACAGATCATTATGCATCAGCGACCCGGATCACGTTAATTTTACTTATTGATGACATGCAGGAAAGCCCACATTCATGCCAAACAGTAACGTTCTTTTCCGGTTCATTTAAGCACCATATGAGTTATCTAAGCACACTATTTTAAGAAAAATACTGTTCACGCAGAAAACATTGCGAATGAGATTAGTCAATCAAAATTGAACTAAATTCGAGAAAAAAAAAAACATCAAGACAGAAAAAAAAATCCGCAGACGATTCTTGGAACATGACCAAATGGTCGAAAGATGGAAAAGAAGTGCAATTCACGGGTATACGACGGTACATACACTGGCACATGTACTTCCTGTTTTCTTCAGAAAAACACTTTCGTCATGGTAACGATTTATGCCAATGGGTAACATAGACAAATGTTTAGAATGAAGTCACTCGAGTGCCTCTCAAAACAGTGGAGAAATTTCGCTCCTCTTCCCCTTAGATGTGAAAGACAATAGACAGGTTTCATCCAGGTCATGTGACCAGATCGTGAGCGCGAGATACCATGGGAACGCCATTTTTCGATGTCTCACACCAGATTTTGTGCGTATTTCTTTTTTTCTCATCTCGTGGATTTCCACAGATGTGTTGCGTTTTGTTTTGTACGCTGTCTTCGTTTTAGGCAGCGTTTTTTTTAATAGATTTTCTTTAAAACAAATAGCTTCCTTCAAGGCTTATTATTTCGAACCTACATTGTATAATCCACCTTCTGCCTAAATATTGGACAAATGTTGTATTTTACCCGTTGAATGGTTGAATCATCCTTAATCGGAAATTTGAAACTTAGAAAAAAGAATGACGATGACACGAAATTGATAGACTATACATCAGCTTCGTGCTCTTCTTTTAAAACGATGATAATAGAATCTTTATTTTATGTAAAGATTGAGGCATTCTTAATCACTTACCAAGGTGGTCGCATTTTCAATATCAGGTTCGCTGCCTATGCTTGCCATCGTGTGAATAAAAAGTAAGTGGAGTCGTCGATGTATATACTCTTGTTAGTGCTGCAGTGAGTGTATTTTGTAAAACCGTGGTATGGTCTTAAAATAATTATGATCTCGGTTAGTTGAAATATCCCAGCATTCTCCGCTACATTCATAATATGCATGAGATGGCGTGCGGACCCCCAAGTGTGTAGTAAATGGGCGTGGCCCGTCTCACAGTGTCCTCGATACACGGCGGAAGCGCTTTCTAAGCTCCCAAAACTAATCTACACACGAATGTGTCACGCATCACAACATGATCCCCGCCAAGTCAGGGAAGGAGAAAAAACAACAAAAAAAGGTCTTTTGTTCGAGAAGCTCACGAATGCCACAGCATTTGTGGGCTATCCAATCGAGGGTCCTGCACCTGTAGATTTTGGTCCTGTCCGTGTGTGTGTGTGTGTGTGTGTGTGTGTGTGTGTGTGTGTGTGTGTGTGTCGTGTATGTTTCTTGCGCCACGAAGAGACCGCAAAAATCAGTCGTCGGTGGTTTGAATACCGGTACTTTGTGTGATGCCAGACACAGTTAATTCCAGTTAATATCAAACAGTTTAATTTCTTGTAACACAATAATCCCACATGAAAATATTGTGCGTCTTGCACACATGAGAGCAATAAACGTCTTAATTAGCGTTTCGAGGGAACCAAAGAGGGGAAAGTAGGGCCCACAAAAAAAAAAAGAAGATAAAAATGGCTCATCGCAAAAAAGTGCTAATCGTGTTTGGGAGAGATAGACTGATCATTGTTCACTTTTAGTAAAATATAAAGTATGAGTATACTGTAATATGTAAATGAGTTAACGTGAATTATGTAGCTTAAAATTGTTCTTCATTAATTAGGCTTCCTAGAAACGTTCCTGGTATTGCTAAAGGGGAAAGATTTCAGTGCATAATTTAGGGACTGTGAAACTTTATCCCAAATTAAAAGCAGGATTCTCAAAAAGGGCGACGTCAATCTGTAAACTAAATGTTTAATCTCAGACCGCCACGGCGAGACGCCATCAATGTTGTGAGCAAGAAGTATAGTATGATGATGGCAACCACAATAGCACCACCACAGCCGCCAACATCAACAACTTCATCACCACTATCAAACATAAAAACAACAACAAAAACAGAACAAACAAAACAGATTAATCACGAAGCTCCTCAGTACTAGGCTAACAGGGCGCGCCGGTGTGCCTTTTTAAAAGTACGCCTCAGAGCTTGCCCCACCCTCATGACCTTGGGTATGTCTTGTACTTTTTATAAGTGGATTAAAGAAAAAACAAGCAGAAAAAGACAGGCAATCGACGCCTCGCCTGCCCTTTGTCCATACATTTATTGACAGGAACCGAAATATTGTGTAAGCATATCGATCCTCGGCTTAGCAAGACTCGCACTGAATGTATCACTGCGAATCCACATTAAACAACGAGGAGGTTCATTTCACATGGGCAACATGATTTCTTGTCTTTAGTTCTAAATGTTGTTTTTCGTTGTTGCTGTTGTTATTGCATATCGGGAGGGGGGTAAGGGAGGATTAAGAGGGGAGGGGTGTGTTGGTGTTTGGACAAAAATATCCCTCAAAAGAACCCTTTACAAAGCGATGGGAATTGAAGTTGTAAACCAGGACTGGGGAAAGGGGGTGCGCGTCACGATCTAGACACCCACGAGTCACACAGTCCACGAGTAAAACAGCTCACGAGTCATAAAGCCTCGAGCGCCCAGGCCAATAAGCTCGACATCACGACAGACCAAGACATCACGACAGACCAAGGAGCTATCGAACTAGACACTAGGCCTTATACTTGCCTATACGTCTTGCTCGTGTGCCCGTTTAACATGGTACACGCCACGAGTCCGACATTTATGTGTTCATACGTGAAAATGGAACATTCATAGCCTAATGGAATGCGATTGATATATCCAAGAGACAAGTTTGGATTATTAACGTAGTCGGACATTCTGCTTTATACCTGCATGGTTAAGTTACGTACGATACATTGTACTGAAAAGTTTACCCGAATCTTAGCTACTGGATAGCTTAGTACCTTCCTATACATGCGATTGGAATCACCACACCTTCACTATACAATATTAATGACGCAGCTTTATATTGAAGCAGCCTTGGATAAAGGGTCTTTCTCCTTAATGGTGCCTCAAACATTCACTGATGTGTAATCAATCATTAATATATAGTCTATTGATTCGTTAATATTTACGATTCACCGCACAGATCCATTGTGTTGGGCGAAATGAATAACAGGATCTGGCAAAAGGGGCATTTACTTCCCGTCGCTGACCAAAGCTCGTGTATTTGCCGCAATTGTCCAGGCAAGGACATGACGCCGTCAACCCTTTATTTATGCATGTGCGCCCGAGCTCGCTGATGCGAAACGGAGGCTCATTGTTTGGAGTGTCCGTTAGCTGGCATTCCGAACTGTGATTCGGATGAATGGAGAAGAAAATGTGGTCGCTACATTCAAGAAGAAAAATGCGCTGTTCAGCGACACACCCCGGGAGATCGCTCTTCACGGATCTCGTGTGACCTCGCTCAGTGAATGCCTGGATCAGTTCACGAGTCTGAGCTGAATTTAGTAATCGTCTTGAGTAATCACAAACTCTGTATGACTTGTGTTATGGAATATATACGTGTAGTACAATAAAATGCTCGTCTGTGCTACTGCGTGTATGTTTGTGTTGTGTGTGTGAAAGGAAAAGTTGGTGCTTGTGTCTGGAGGCCTCCTTGTCCATGCTAAAGCCAGTGTCAAATCACTTCCCCCCCCCCCCCCCCCCCCCATCTAACGCGAAGATTTTGGGCGGCGCCATTTCGCCGTCCTGAATACTGATGTGACCCGACAATGAAGGTCCACTTACACCACAAACTCACAATACTTTACGACGGAAAAGGTACTTCTTCATTTTGTAAACATCACAATGTGGGTAATCTGAGGCGGGATCTCAGGTCCTTTTTCCGCCTTTTATATATTAAAGTCATTTCTAACCACGCCTATGGCCTTTTTTAGGGGGATGGGGTGGGACGTGAGGGGTTATCTTACTACAAGGCATGCAGGACATGAAAATAATATGCAAACTGATTGGTGACAAGGTCGTGCTATACTAGTTTCAGAGTTTGATTTCTTGAAAAGTGTCGACAAGAGAGCTCAAACTCTCACTTTTTCGTCAGCGGCATTTGCTAGTAACATTTCACCCGATACTTTGATACTTCATTTGTTCATTTTATTATCATTATCATTGTTGTTGTTATTATTATTATTTATTATTGTTATTATTATTATTATTATTATTATTATTATTATTATTATTATTATTATTATTATTATTATTATTATTGTTATTATTATTATTATTATTATTATTATTATTATTATTATTATTATTATTATTATTATTATTATCATTATTATCAAAGTAAAGTGGTATGATTTCTCGGAAACCGGCGAGCAACACATGCAAACATCAAAAGGCAAAAAAGTGACGTAGTTTCGTTACCATGAGGGCAAATGTCCCTGGCTGATTAGAACGTCGTAGCTCCATGATCAGAATGAGTCACAATTCAGCAGTAGGTCTTATTTTTTAACGCCGTGAGGTACGCTGCAACGACCATTCTTTCTTTGTATGATTCGTCGGTTGTACACAGCGCACAGCGCAGTTTCCCCTTTCATTTTATCCATATATGAGGGGCTCGCGACAGGATTATACACAAAGAATGAGCGGTATCGGGTACATAGGTTGATTGGGCGCTCACATCACAGGATGGTCCTTTTGTAACCGTTGCAATCACATCGTCAGGCGTTTAACGCTTTTTCAGAGATGGTCGAAAAGACAGTGCTGTACTCGAGTGTTTTATGCTGTATCATGTTTCCATGTTATCAAAATGATAATGGTATTTCAGTGTATTGCAATTCAGAAACTTGTCAACAATCTTGATCTGATACGAAAATTAGGAGGCACCATGAACCCCCCCCCCAAACAAAAAACCCAAACAACAACAACCCCTTATAATAAATGCCGATTGAAACAAATTTGAACATAACTGTGCAGAAAATGACCTGTACCCTGGAAGGTAATTACACAGATATGGATGAGTAGGACAAGAAAGGCTACATAAAAATTGCTGCATGAGGGTGTTTATATAGGCAAAATATAATAAGAACCGTTAAGATACGTGTTTCTTTTTGCTTTTGATCTTGAAGAGATTTCACTGTTCGAGCTTCACTTAGCTTTATCAAGTTGCGGGTCCTTATTTTCATAACCAGAATAACAACACAGTCAGTATTTTGCAAATGGAGATTTCTTAATATTGTTCTTGCCACAATAACTGTGATTTGCGATAACCTGTATATATATCGACACAATCTGAATCTTTCGCAAATGATGTAAAAGATGTTTGACCCCGATTCCCACAGAATTATTTGAACAAGATTCTTTTGCAGGAAGGAAAGAAAAACGTTCTACTCAACCGGTGTCTTTAAACATAAAAAAGTCACCAAACAATAGGGTGAAGACTCTACAAGCCGTTAGATTCTTTCCTCACCGTTATAAGAAGATTACTACGTGCAATTCAGAGACCGAACAAATCGATGACATCGCGAACAGAAAAGGTCACTTTTTACTCGGAGACTCTATACCTCTATTCTAGTATTCGCATTTTGTGTAATCTCCTCGAAGTGCGCAAATGGCGTAACGGGCTTGTCGAGAGTCCGGAGCGAGAGAGGGTGTGGTACTTTGTCTCCTTTGTGATTGGGCGGAGTCCCTCTTTTTTTTTTTCCAGGGTCGCGACCAAAGAGGTTCTAACCTCTTTGGTCGCGACCAAAGAGGTTACTTTGGTCGCGACTTTGTGCGCGTGCACCCCAGAGAACTCTACTGTGTGTATAGAGTAGTTTCTGTGGTGCACCCCTTGTTCTGTAATCGTTAAGATTCTTCTTGATCAAGTGACCAGGATGAGTTGCCCACGTGATCAGGTGATACAGAGAATTAAAGTATGCACATGTTAGGATTGCAAACCTTCGATTACGCACCATCTCGCAAAGCATTATGGGATACTGAGGAGACCTGTATTATGTCACATGTAAAAATCACTATGAGATATGTGCAAAGCGCATAAGCAGGGACTGGGCTCATTCGTCGAGACCGATCGAGATCTTGCCATGCCCCAAAATATAATAACTAGTCTTACGCGGGTCTCTAAAAGATGACAGTCCCTGATGTCTGAACAATTTCTGAATTTAGTGTAAGTGTTTCTGCACAAGAAGGGTAGATCTAAATTAAAACAAATAAAGGGTAGAAATTTACCCAGAAATCATTTCACTTCAGTTTGTTTCATACTTCTCATAGGCTCTATCAAGTTGCATTGCAAATCATTAATGTGAGTACACATTTTTTGCACTTTGTCAATAGTAAACAAACAAAAGAATACACATGCATACACTTTCGATGATAACTTGTTAATATCGATATTACGTTACGAATAGTAAAGAAGTTATGATGGGGTCTATACTCCTAATTTTTTGGCTGTATGCCCCGAATGATCAGTGGTTGCAAAATGAAGGGAGCGCGGATAAGAAAATTCAGACCAGATCAAATAATGATATCAAATAAAGAAAACGACTTATATCTATACATGCCGAACGTAAACTATTTCAATCACGACTGTGACCCAGTTTGCATTTGCTTTGAGAATAGAAAATGGGATAATTCAGGCCTACATAGCTACTGTATGAAGTGGAATGCACAGTCATTATTAGGCCTACACCGCCGTCGAGCTCTCAGCAGAGAGAGAGAAAAAAATCGGGCACAGAAAATGAAAATCACAAATCATTTACGAAGATTTTACAATTCAGCACGCGAATATTGGTACTCATCCATACTGAATGCTCAGTTACTAGGCCTATTGTTAAATTGGTGCAATTTGTAGACGGAAAGATAGCGAACGAAAGTATTCTCAGAAAATATCATGACTATGTGTACGATAGATTCATTCCGATACGTGTTGCAATTAAACTTCACATATGTCAACCTAAGATGCTTAAATTCGCCAACAAGATTAACTTGCATGTTCCACATATAATTTGTTGATATAAAAAACAAGACTAATTCATATGCTGCGAATAGCTTATGATAATTATTATTTTCAGCCTACCTGTATTTAAAGACCTCGGGGAGACCTCCTTCCTTGGTTTCATCGTAAAGCTAAGGTCGACAGTTTAATTTAAAAAAAAAAAAAAGAGCCTCCAGGCAAATCAACAAAAGCGCTGGGCCCATAGTGGCTTTGACATTTTCTTCATGATGAGAATGATATAGGTAGAATTCCTATAACAATTTACTTTTACTGTCATTTTATTACCAAACTAGAAGCAGAAGTGGGAATTCTCAAAACAACAAACGATCGAAGGTAAACAATAGAAAAACAAGCAAAACACAAAAACCCACGTGTGCAAAAGGTTGTAACCAAGTCACATGACCAAAGTATTGTCAGGTGACTAATTCGCGTCTGTTTTGAAAAGTGCGAGCATACATCACAGAACTCTCTAGTTCTGTGGCATACATTCGCATACGTAGTGGCCACCGGCGACGAGCGCACTCCCTTGTCTTGGCGCGGTTTCATGTCCCCGATCGCATGATCACGATTCGATCAGGGGAGCGCGGAGGTACAGTACATAGGTGGGCACCTCCCTGATTATAGCTGATTCGATTGAGATTGATCGTCTGCGCAGCACTTTCCTGTACACGATGAGTTAGAACAGCAAAGTTGGTAAGAAACCAGGGAGGTGGAAGAAACTCTCGGCCATGTTTTGTGATGGGGATAGCGGTCAAAGCCTGTCGGAGGTAATCAAATGAATGTACACGAATACTACTAGAAAGATGATAGATTTAAACAAACACTAAACTTTACCCGGGCGCTCGTACAATTAAGTTCAAGTAGAGTAACTGCGTCAGTAAGCGGCCGTGCAGCCGTTCGCGGCAGGTACAACATACACGGTAATATACAGCTAAACACAGTATTGCACTGTTACATGCACACTACACATATACTAACACACTAGCAATCAACAAAAACCAACCGATAAAATGGGCACGATCTCTGACGAAAGTGAAATTTTCTCACGTAAATGACAACATATCGCATCCAAAGTGAAATTTTCGGTACTTCTTAACATAACAGTTAAGAAACAATGGTCCAAGAAACTGGATTTTTTTCCGTTTTCTCGATGTTCATGGATTTTGAAAACATATCCTCACGTAAAATAGAATTTTCGCGAGCCGATTTGGGCCACCATTTTTTCAGAAAGTGGATGTTACCATCGAAAAAAATGAGAAAAACACGAGAAAGACATCAACAACACCGCCAGAAGTGCGATCTTGTTTGCGGCTAATGCGTGTGCGCACGCTATTTTCACGTGCTTTCGCAATGGGAATTGGCGCTTACGCAATGTTCGCGAGACATGTGAAGGCGTTCAGCTAAAGATCGCGGAGCACGCGCGTATTGCATAGGGATTGTACATCGTGCCGCAAGCAGAAATACTACGTCGCATATCGCCCTTATCGGCGAAAATTGTGCCGGGTTTTGCCCTGGTAAATCATGAAAACTGCGTTGGTCAATGGTAAATTTCTTTCATGAAAACAATTGCGTTAATGAATAATCTTGTCTATGATATATGAAATGGTTGAAAATAATTTGCCTGATTTGCTTACAAGTTGGAAAAACTCTTAACAATGCTTAAACTGCCGCAAACGGGATATTTTACTCTAGAAGTCTAGTTGTAATGGTATTAACTTTAGCCCACATTTGTAAACCTGCAGCAATTGGTCTCATAGTTAGCATGGAGTTTGGGTATGATTGCAGTAACACCTGTGCAAAATTTCGTTCCAATCAGTCCATTACTTTCATAAAAATAAATGAAAATGCACCGTAATCCGTATGCATGCGTATAACGCTCATTAGCTCCGGTCCACGTACGTGTTACATGTACAGTCAATGTACGTAGCTATAGCCCATGCTCGTAATTCGATTTTGGGTCGGGTTGACCCGGTTTGAAAATTGATTTTAAAACGATGATTTTCTCTCTTTTATCGAATGGTATAGACAAAGAGCGACAGGTGAGGTATGTTACTGTTATAACTTGTACTTGAACTTGAAGTCATATTGGACCTGTTTTATGCAGTTTTGATTTTCGTGGGTTTGCAAATGTGGGCTAGTACCTTTAACAACAGTTGTTAAAACGGTTGTAGGACCTACAACAGTTACTGTTGTAGGTTCTAACCCCGTGGAGCGCGCTGCGGACTGGTCGCATGTTTACAGGCTGTTAACGATTGCCCCGTCACTGTGCAGTACAGGCATGCTAACCTGGAAGCATTGAACTGCACATTACTTGAATATGTTGAGACCGTTCTGAAGCAAATAGTTTTCACTCAACAATAGATATATAATGTACTCTTAAATTAATCCACAAGGATTGGAACAATCATTCCCCAGCATTCCCACTGATTCCTACTGATCAGCTAGGTACTAGCCATCCCCTTTTAAAACTAAGGCAAGGGGTGTTTCATGAAGTCGAACTTAATTTAAGATTGACTAAAAATTATGGTATGCCACTGGTTTTCCTGTTCAATTTCATTAGGCTAATCTACATCATCACCCACTTCAAATTATCAGGAATATTTACAGAATAATTCCATTATCTTGTATCATCAGACAATGAATGGCTTCCGGTCTACATGAAAAAGGTCTTGAAATTCTTCATTTAGAAAGTTGAACAACATTGAAGACATACCGGTAGACTCTATAATTTTTAGTCAATCTTAAATTTTAAGTTCGACTTAAAATCTGTGTGAAACATCCAGGAATGCGAGATTGTATATTCCAACCTGCTGTGTGTGCTAATGGCATTCTGCATGCTGCCTGGTGACTAACTATACACGGCCCAGTCGCTGTACGTACGTAGTGCGCATAGCGTATTAACAGCGTCTGGTCGGGCTACCTGGTGACAACAAAATTTGATCTTTGTTCATAGCATGTTAATTTTTTCCACCTTTCTTCAGGGCCGGACATCGTGGGCTGCCCTAATGACGTGAGAGTAGTCGTCGCTTCCACGGCCAGTTCGACGCAAGTGACCTGGACGGAGCCCACGACAACTACACCAGCGTCCGTCGTTCAAACGGCATCGCCTGGGGACACATTTGGCTTTGGCTTTACAGATGTCACATACACATTTACGGAACAAGCGAGTCCGTTTGATTCGTCTGTTTGCAGCTTTACTGTGATTGTCTCTGGTAAGTTGAAGAAAAGACACAATCAACCAAAACAACAATTGGAACAAAAAATCTAAAAATGTTTTATTCTTATGGATCACTCTAGTGACGTCATTATTGCCATCTGCTTGCAGCCATCTTGTTTTTTGTGACTTTTTCTTAAACCTTAGTGTAACCATTCACGAAAAAAAAATGGATCAATTGAGTATCTTGGAGTGACCATCATCTTTGTTGATCACAGTCCCCAATGACAACACCTTGCCAACGGTCTTCAACTGTCCATCCGACATCACTACCTACGTGGCAAATGGGGTCTCAAGCACTCAGGTGACATGGACCGAGCCAACCGCATCGGACAACCTCGGTGCTGTGCGGTCATTCAAGACAAGCTCACCCGGTGACGTGTTCTCTGTAGGCACCACCACAGTCACATACACATTTGAAGACACAGTCCCAAACCAGTCGACGTGTACATTTGACGTTGCCGTCGTTGGTAAGTGGGCAACAGCCCCTTTTTTCATTAACTTAAGATTGTAGTGTGTGGATATCTTTTGAAAAAATAAAGCACCCATCTTTGACATTCTTTTTTTTTTTTTTATATACATCATCCTGAATGCAGATTTTAAACAGCGTTGCATTTATAGTCATTACGTAGTTAAAGGGTGGCAAGTACTTGCAGATTGCACATTTTAGAAATATGATTTTTTTTTCCGCCTTGTAGAAGCCAGAAAAATATGGCAGGGTATTATATAATTTTAAGTTGAATTTATAGCAAACAATGTCTGAAATATCTTATGAATTTATCTTGTGGAATTGAAAAATTCCTTTAAATGTGCAGATCATACATTACATACATTGTTAGAAAATTTGCTCGCAACCAATCAGATGCAAGGATATTTGTAGCTTATAACATTTTGTCAGAAAAAATATCTGACAAAATGCTTCATGAAATGCCCCCAAGGTCTGATGTTGATGAAAGCTCATCCATTCTGTTAGTGTCATATTGCTACATGCATCCTAATATCAAATGTTATCATGGTGTGGAATTGAAGGTTAAGGTTGGCCTTATTATTCTCTCAGAGGACTGCTCTTCAGTGGCTGGTTGTTCAGTTAGCTACCGATGAGTGAAGTCTAGAATTAACCTGTTGAGGACGAGTCCCAAGTATGTATGTATATATATATATATATATATATATATATAGTTGTTTATGGGAAATGCGTGTTGTAGCAAATCAGTCCGTCCTCAATGGGTAAAGCACTCATCTGTCAGGGGGCTGAGACTGTCACAGACGTTGAAATGAGGACAGCGATATTTGCCCCCTAGAATTGAGGGACAGACCACTCATTCTTTCCACCCACTGAATTGGTGAAGAGGGGGAGGTGATGCCCACTGCTTCTGTCAGTGGGATTAAGGTTGTTGTGACCACAGGCCTGTAATTTTAACAATGCTTGAACTTTAAAGCTCCTGGAGGATTACTAGTAGAACCACTTGTAGATCTACTGTGCTGAATTCACAGTGAGAACCCCATAAATGTTAATATACAAATGATGCACAGGATAGAGTGCGTTAGTGTAGGCGTAGTGCACTCGAGGGTAATTACAATTGTGAAACATGCACTACATTGTAAATACCCGAGAGTGAGCTACGCCTACACTAACGCCACGAAATAATCCTGTGCATCATTTGTTTTATAAAATGGGTCGATAATTCGAAAACTAACATCATTTTTCAGCGTTTTTCACGTACCTTTGTGGTTCAAGACGTCCGAAGATGTCCGTCCCAAACTTTTACGCACGTCGCACTCGCGGAAGTCCCGCACATACAGTATAAGTATAATGGGGGTTGGGTTTCCGGACACCCGCATGAAAACTTACTTATTTTACATAGAATATGCACCCTTTACCTTAAAGACTTGATATAGACTCCTCATATAGGCCTACTAGACAACATACTCTGAAAACGGCGTGAGAATTAACCTGCTAAATCGTTGGATTTGCTCTTCAAAGTGACTCCATGTACGCGTCCGGTCCCATAACGCTTGGTCTACTGTACTGTACAAAGTGTACGTATATTACAGTATACGTACGTACGCCACTATGTTATGCACAAGGGAAGACAGGCCGGCCGGCATATGCATGCAATTCATCAAAGGAGCCGCCGCGCGCACAGACGATCGGCAATCTACCATAGGATTACAGGCAGTGCAGTTGTACTGAAGTAAAGGAAGGAGGTGTGTCTCATTTCAGCGCTTCCTATTGGCTACATTCTTGAACCCATTTTATAATCCCCAATAAAATCAAGGGCTTTAAAATACACCTGAAAAAAAACTCCACAGTCTGAGTGACAATGAAAAACAAAACTTGCTCTTTTTTTCTTTTTTTTTTTAATTGGAAGTTACTGAACTGATCATGCAAACATAGAACAAAGAACTTGGTGCAGAAAAACCACTTGTATTATTTATAGGCATTATAGAGCAAAGCAAGCGGTACAATAGCAAATTTTATTGGCTGCCATGCAGTCCCGAGAGAAAGGGCTGATATGAATGAATTAAATGTAGATGAGTCTCAATGTATCAGCAGAAATTTGTTGAAAACACACAAACTGATCTATGCAGGAACAGGCACCCTCTCAAAAGACGTACATGGGCACACAAACAGCAGGGTGGTGCACCTCCTTGCATAGAGCAAGACTTCATTAAATACTTCCATCTGTCACTGTTTGCATGTGAAGAGGAAATGGTTGTTCAACAAGCGACTTAAACAAATATAAGGAATGTTGCAATGCTGTTCGTGCCCAGTGGTGCTACTTTGTCATTTCTTATTCCTGATCCAGTTGATTCGACGGCTCCTGTTGTGTCCAACTGCCCGGCGGACATCAGCTTGCTGGTGAACAACCTTGGGGACACCACAACGGCAACATGGACTGAGCCAACGGCCACCGACAACACTGGACTGGCCGTGTCGGTCATCCAGTCCCACACCCCAGGAGATTCCTTTGAAATTGGTTTCACCGGTGTCACCTACGTCTTCAGGGACTCTGTCAACAATGTCAACATCTGCAACTTTGTTGTCAAAGTTGGATGTGAGTTCCCCTTCCCATATTTTACCTCTGGAGTGGCACCTTTTCTTTTTAACCAGCTCTCAAAGAGAATTTCTGAACCTTTCTGGTGTTAATATTAGCGTAAAACTTTTATGCCGCCAAACTTATCTTGCCAAAAGTCTAAAAGGAAGTGGAAAGAACCATACATGATGGAGCCGAAGCTCCCTTTTCCTTGGTCCACAGTAAATATGTAGGGCCTAGTAATTACCTAGTACACTCTCTTATACCGCATTATCAAAGGTGTTTACAGGGTGAAGAAAACTTTCCATGTTGCATGAATTTTAGGCAGCTCCAGTTTTAGCAGTACCAAAGTACGCGTGACCTTTTTGGACCAATGTGGACAGACAAGAGAAATAAAAATATAACATGGCTATGAATGATAGTTCCAAATGTACTGAATCATTCAGGTTATGTCTTTACTGGTTGTTGAATTGGGTTAATGCTAGAACTTGCATTCTGTATCATAAGCAATTGCTATTTTTACCATTTACAGGCAATATCCCGTATAGCAAAGTCCTCGGGAACGAACAGTTTTCTTTTGTTATATCCAAAGAAAATATTGAAAGATACATGTATATAGGTATCAATTTTGGGACCTGAATTTTTACCTTGTTTTCATATAAAAATAAAAATGTCAGTATTACAGTCTCACCGTTGTAATAGGAGCACACTTTATCAGCCAGTTCAGCAATCTTGTTCTGTTCATAAAATGTGTGCATTTTTGTTATGGGCAGTTTTTAAATTTCACTCTGGCTGCTTTGATGATTTTAAATTCTTTCCCCTTTTGCCTTTCCCCTGTGATGCACCAAATTTCCTGAAGTGGTCGGAGATGCCACAGCACCTGTCATAAGCAACTGCCCGGCAGATTTCACCATCTTCGTCCCGACGAGTGGCTCGACGGGAACGCCGACGTGGACGGCGCCCACAGCGACAGACGACACGGGCGTGACCCAGTTCACCGCAAACCTCTCGCCCCTGACCAGTCTGCCTGTCGGCACGTTTACGGTCACCTACACTTTCGAGGATCCGTCCGGCAACGAAGCAACATGCTCCTTTGCTGTGACAGTGGCTGGTAAGTTCTGCAGTCTACCCTCCAGAATATTGTGATTTTTGAAAGCACACAAAGTTAGTATTCTGCAAAATCTGGACTACTTGTTATTGGCTGTCTTTTTTTTTTTTTTTGAGCCAGCCAACTTCAAACTTGTTATTTCTGACAAGTTTTGTAAATGCCTTGATGTAATCATTCAAACAGAATCCAATCCTCTTAGGCCCTTAGCTTTACTTGCCAATTCTTTTTTGTTTGTTTGTTTGTTTGTGTTTGTGTTTTTTTTTGTTTTGTTCTTGCATTAAGTAATGCATCCAAACTTGGCCAAGTTGTACATTAGCAAACCCATTCAGGTGAAACAACTCTCTTCAGTCCAACAGGAAGACCATGGTGACCCAATGGGGATTAGGAGGGAAAGGCAATCTCTATTCACTGATATTGGTTACCAGACATTGGTGCCTTATTGGCGAACAAAGCACAGTACGGGGTTAAGGGATGATATAAATGTATTATGCACTTCCTGTTGAGGCAAAGTGAAGCTGATTTAGTTTTAGGTCCATGAACCTTAGAAGTAGGAAATGGGGGAGTACACTCAGAGTTTATGCAGTGACATTTCGCTTGGTTTGCTTTCAATTATATTCCACAAATTTGTGTCTTAGCTACATTAGTCCCACTTCAAGTCAGAATTTATTCCATTGTCTTCAGCAATTGGTAAAAGTAATGAAATGAATTCATGAGAAAAAAAAAAAAATCAAACTTTGAGGCTGTGGTTCTTTTATTGTGCATCACCCAGTCACGATTGAATAAAAAATGTAATGCAGCTGTTAATGTCAGAAAATCGTATCACTAAATATTAATTTTTTATTCCTCATTGACTTTGCACATGATGAAAACGAAATATACATTTTATTTTTTGTTTTATGCTAATATATCATATTAAGATGAAGTTAAGGAGGTTCACTGAGTCTTTTCTTTTGTCCACATTGGCCTGAATTGATGTATTTCTCATTTTAGATTTTAATTAAGTGTCTAGATTTTTGTTACGGTCTAGTCAGTTATGAACTGCACAAGTTTCAGTTCCATGTCTTTGTATCGTTGCTCTCCATAGTTGGAACTCCCGATACCACTGTTCCCGTTGTGACATTCTGCCCGTCTGACATTGTTCGCGCAAATGGTGGACAGAACTTTGTTCTCGTCACTTGGGATGTGCCGGTGGTTGTTGATGACTCGGGCGTTGTCAACCAGCTCTCTGGCCCTTCATCGAACTCCCAGTTTTACGCTGCTGGTACCACCAACACCATCAGCTACCAGTTTTATGACCCCTCTGGTAACCGTGCAGACTGCAGTTTTACAGCAACTGTTACAGGTAAAGACCTCTTAGTCGTGTACGGTATATAGATTCCTAGTCATAATTCCATGAGATTTCAGCCTTACCCCACTTTTTTTTTGGGGGGGGGGGTTGGAATTCTTTCTTTGGAAAGCAGAAGAGAAACTTTGATTAAATTTCCAAGTTTTGTTAGATGTTGTTGAGACACTCCTTTGCACACCATAGAAGTTATCATCAACACTTCAAGCACATCAACCTGAGTGCATAGAACATGGTAGACATTCACAACTCTGTATTTAGCAGCACAAACACAGCACAGTTTACTACTACCATGTGGAATCCAAGGTATGAATATTTAGTGTGACATCAAGATTTTATGTTTAACAATCAAAATTGACATTAAATTCCAATGTGTCATTGTCTTAAAGGAGGGGCAAAATTATAACAAAGGTCACATGAAATACCTGGAAATGTAACTACAGGTTTGTATTAATTTCTTGAAAGGCTGGAATTCTTGCTGTGGTCTTCTTTTATAAGAAAGGGTTGAGGCTGGTGTGTAAAGGTTACCCACAAATCTTGTCAAATTGAATGTTTCATTGAACCCATTGATAGTGGGCTGATTTTGCTATAATACGCATTTCCCATCGACAACTGCCCGAGTATACTCGGGACTCGTCCTCGACAGGTTAATTGAATGTTTTATTTAATTGAAAAGGTCAAAGTTTGAGTGACCAGTCTCTTTTGTCCATCACAGCTCTTGGTGATACCACCGCACCCGTCATCAGCAATTGTCCAGCTGACATCACCGCTACTACGGCCTTCGGTCAGACAAGCACCATTGTCACATGGACCGAGCCAACGGCCACCGACGATTCGGGAGTGGTCAGCTCATCCAGCACCAGCGCTCCCGGCCAGTTGTTCTCGACGGGAGTCACTACAGTCACCTACACCTTTACGGATGGGTCGGGGAATTCCGCAGTGTGCTCATTCACCGTCACTGTATTGAGTAAGTTGTTAAGGTTGTTATTTTCTCTTGTCTTTGATACTGTAAAATGAGGAGTGTTTGTGTGCATTTTGATTTTGTGAATTTCTTGAGATTTAAGATTCACAAAATTAAAATCCATGCAAAAGTTCTTGTCGTCACTATATACACTGTATACTGATATGCCAGTGGTAATTCACGAAAATTTCATGCCACGAAAGAGGCCATTGGCTCCCATTTGCGAAAATGTCATGCCGCGAATATATCTTGTTATGCAGGAAGTGAACAGGAATGTATGTGTGTGTGTACTGTTGGAGAGAGTCAGCTACAAGATATTCTTTATATTATCTTATATGGTGTTGGTGACCTTTGACCTTCTGACACTCAACTGCTGCATAACTCTTTTGATTTGTATTTATCAGTCGCATCTTGTAAAATGTGCTATACTTGCTTAATATTGTCACCATTATTCAGCCTAGCTAGGCTGCAGTGGAAGACATTTGACTTTTCCTTGCCCAGAGAAAGAAAATGAAAACAAAATTGAGAAGTTAAGTCATACTGTTGGTTCTCCCTCTCTCTACACACAACCCCTGAAATCTTGGCATTTCTTGTGAAAGAATTGACAAATTGTACCTAGTGTATAACTGAGAATTTTCACCCAAAATATGAGAGCATCAATTCCATATTTGCTCCCAAACAAATCCACAAATGGAGCATATAGTCCAACATTCCTAAGATCGGCCAAACTTTTGAGGAATATCCAAAGTTTGCTTTCATGCTATGTCAGTGGTGCAGTGTAAAGCCTCATCTCCTTTTAATGTTGATTATTTTAGTTTTCTTGTAAGAAAACTTGCCAAATGCAATGTAGTATACCAATAATTCATGGATTTAACATTTCCCCCTCCATACTGTTTGAGTTTTGCAAATTCATCCCATTTCACATTGTTTATGTGTCCAAATGTTCTCTGTGAGTTGGTCCAGTTGCCATTTTCAAGCTGTGATGACTGTTTAAATCCACCCTCTACAAGATGTATAACTTTCTGACTACAAAGAGGAATCTAGTACTAGAGCATGGGTCTCAATTTAGAGTGTGGCAAAAAATTCTTCAGAGGTTGTGACCAAAGGTTTACAGAAAATCCAGAAGTCTTGTCTCCAGAGGTTGTCTTCTCAATTCATTTTAAGGCTTAAGATGTTTATTTAGGCCTTTGCAGCAGGAGATTCCATTGCAAAAGTATGGAAAATTTATCAACTTTGTGTGCATAGAGAGCATTGTAATCAATTTCAAGTGACGGCATAATGGCACAATAAGGGTTGCATTTATAGTGCTAAGCATGGCATCTCAAGTAAAGCTATTTGAGATGATTGTCATAAACTTGAACTTGGTTTTTTGTATTGTATATTAGTATCAAATTATTCTTATTTCAATTGTTAATTCTAGCCTCAAGTGACACCACTGCACCAGTCATCTCCAACTGTCCATCGGACATCAGTGTGGCCATTGCATCTGGGTCCGCTGGTGTAGCCGTCACCTGGACTGTTCCCACTGCCACGGATAACTCTGGTTCCGTCAGCTCTGCATCTACTGCTGACCCCGGTGACTTTTTCCCCGTCGGCACGACAACTGTCAGCTACACGTTTTCTGATCCATCTGGAAATTCGGCCGTCTGCTCATTTGACGTCACCGTCAGTGGTATGTTGTTGGGGAAAACGGAGCAAGTGGCGCCCTTCCTTTGAGTGGGAAGTGGTGATGTGGGTCGGTGGATTTTGTTGCATTTCCTGCGGGAAATTGTCGGGTTATATGCTATCGCATGCAGCGTTTTGTCAATGTGCTTGTCCAAGTTTAGTAATTCTGTCCTGTCAATGTAATTGTCCAAGTTAAGTAATTCTGTCCTGTCGATGTACTTGTCCAAGTGAAGTAATTCTGTCCTATCAGTGTAATTGTCCAAGTGAAGTAATTCTGTCCTGTCATTGTTTAAGTCTGTCATGATATCTTGTTGAAGAGACTAAACCTGTGTAACCAGTGATGAGTGTTTTCATGCGAGTTACACCAATTTTCTGTGGTTTGAAATGTATTAAACTGACTTAACACTCTTTCCACAAGTGACCTCAGATGTAAACTACTTAACACAACTAAACAAGCAACCTACCGACAAATACTGAGCTTTTCTTGCTAGTCCCCGTTCATCATTCGATCCGTTCGGGGACCCTCAGATGCATGCAGCTATCTGCTGGTACTCGTCACACTGCAAACTTGCATGAGCATCTTTCATCCACGATTAGCCTCATCTGTCTTCTCCATGTGCCTTTCTCGTGTTCCCACATTCCTTCCTCTTTTAAGCATCGTCAGATGGGGACACGACCCCACCGGTAATCACAGGATGTCCCGCAGACATAAACCTAGAAATCCCCTCTCTTGCCCTCACGTCCGTCTCGATTTCGTGGACGGAGCCAACGGCAACTGACGATTCGGGTTCGGTTAGTTCCATGTCGACCCACCAGCCAGGTGACTCCTTCGATGTAGGGACTTCGACGACTGTCAGCTACACATTCAGTGATGATGCTGGAAATACGGCCACATGTTCCTTTGATGTCGTCATTACCTCTGCTGGTATGGGATCTTTCTTTTCCTCTCCCGACCAGCACATGTCTTCAAGAAATGTGATTGTTATTCCATACCTGTCTAGTATTCAAATTTTCACTCCTCTGAACCTTTTACCAGACGAGTGTTACATTTTGATTGATAAAGCTGATAACATTCCTAATCTAACTCCTAACCAATAACTAAAACTAGTAACAACTCGACTCCTAGCACTATGTGAAATAATTGTATGTTACATGCTCTCAAACAATAACTCAACTACTCTCGAGTGCCCAACTATCTTCCTATTTATGTGCTGAAATGAGACTATGATTGTATCTGACAAATATAATTTCTCCTGTAAATCCTCTGTTTTTGTGGTAAAGGATACAATACCATCTACATTGTAACTACTTCACTTTTCCCGTCATGTTCCATGTGTTTTTCTTCTCAACTTGTGTTGTACTAGTATTTTTTGCACGAGTGTTCCATATCATTGTTTATTTCTGTTCAAACATCTGACTGCCTGTTCCTGCAGCTACGTTAGACACCACACCCCCAGTGATTGACGGGTGTCCGTCCAACATAGCAATTGAAGCAGCAAATGGAGCCAGTGATGTGTCAGTCACGTGGGTCGAGCCGACGGCCACGGACGACTCTGGCTCAGTGAGCTTGACTCAGACAGCCATCCCCGGAGATATTTTCCCTCTGGGGTCCACAGAAGTGACATACACATTTTCAGATCCATCAGGAAACTCGGCAACCTGTTCATTCAGTGTTGTAGTGTCTGGTATGTGTTCATTTCCTTTCATCTATTTTCTTTTCATCTTATATTTCCTTCTTGTGCATGTGTGATAAGCCTTTGTAATTGTACCATGCTGTGCAATTTGAAAGGTCTTTGAACCCCTTTGCACTTTGCACTTGATGATCAGGGTGTAGTTACTTGAAGTACCTTACTGTTGCTACAATGCTACACTTGCCAATGTGCTGTGGGATGGTGTCACTTAGCAATAGAAGTGATTTAGTGACTCCTGTTAGTAGTCATTTACATCTCATTTCCCCCTTGCCTTCCTACCCTCTGAAGTTGCCAGTGGTGACACAATAAGTCCAGTCATCACAGGATGTCCGTCCGACATAAACCTTGATCTCCCCTCCGATTTCCTCTCGTCCGTCTCGGTGTCGTGGACGGAGCCCATGGCCACGGATGACTCTGGTTTTGTCTCGTCCACATCGACGCACCAGCCGGGTGACATCTTTGATGTCGGATCTCAGACAACTGTGGTCTACACGTTCAGTGATGAAGCTGGAAACACGGCCATATGTGCCTTTGATGTGATTGTTTCTGCTGGTATGTCTTTCTGAACTACTTTCGTGAAGAGGAAAAAAAACCTGAATTCTTACTCCTCTTTCAGTGCAGATCAATTCAGAACCCTTCATTTGTGATAAATGCTTAACTTGTCACTCTCATCCCAGCCCCTAATAAACCATGTTTTTGTACCGACTGTCAAATGTTGCCGTCATGCATGTGTGTTCCGTTGGTATCGTTTGTTATAATGCATGTGCTTCAAACAACTGAACATTTCTATTCTTTAGTCAAGTTTTCTTGATATCCTTTGTCCTGTCATTAACCATCCATCTGTGAAATTTCTGTGTGTCCCATCAATTGAATCATGTCTTGAGTGTGTGTATTACTTTGTGTGCTATGAAACACAGCCACCCCATTGGATACCACACCCCCAGTGATCGACGGGTGTCCGTCTGGGATAGCGATCGAAGCAGCAAATGGAGCCAGTGATGTTTCAGTCACATGGGTTGAGCCGACGGCCACGGACGACTCTGGCTCAGTTAGCCTGACTCAGACGGCCATCCCCGGAGACGTTTTCCCTCTGGGGTCCACAGAAGTGACATACACGTTTTCAGATCCATCGGGAAACTCGGCAACCTGTTCATTCAGTGTTGTAGTGTCTGGTATGTGTTCCTTTCCTTTCATCTTGTCTGTTTTCATCTCTGATTTCCTTCCTGTGCATGTGCGATAAGTCTTTGTAACATGCAGCACACTTTTAATGTCTTTGAACCCCTTTGCACATTCCGGTGAGGGTCTAGCCACTTGAAGTACACTGTATGTCACAGTTATGTGTGATTACTTTTCTTTGCGTCAAGTGTGATAAACTCAATTTGGAGACAAATCACCAATGAGCTTTGGATTATCCCTGAACTGACATCTTGTACAATGGCTATATGATGATCAGAGCAGTCAATGTAGAATTTCTTTCAAAGTTAAAGTCAAATGCTACTCTTGCCAATGTGCTGTGGGTTGGTGTCACTTAGCAATAGAAGTGATTGAGTGACTCCTGTTAGTAGTCATTTACATCTCATTTCCCCCTTGCCTTCCTTCCTTCTGAAGTTGCCAGTGGTGACACAATAAGTCCGGTCATCACAGGATGTCCGTCCGACATAAACCTTGAACTCCCCTCCGATTTCCTCTCGTCCGTCTCGGTGTCGTGGACGGAGCCCACGGCCACGGACGACTCTGGTTTTGTCTCGTCCACATCGACGCACCAGCCGGGCGACATCTTTGATGTCGGATCTCAGACAACTGTGGTCTACACGTTTAGTGATGAAGCTGGAAACACGGCGATATGTTCCTTTGATGTGATTGTTTCTTCTGGTATGTCTTTACAACTTTCTTGATGAGAAGGAAAACATGAATTCTTACTCCTCTTTGAATCAGACCCTTTGATGTGTAATTTATTCTTTTGCTGGTCTTTTTTTCTGCCCTGAACAAACCATGTTTCTTTAATGTCAAATTTTGCTTTCATGCATGTGTGCTCCCTTAATATTGTTTGTTGTAATGCATGTGTATCTAACAGCTAAATATTTCAATTCTAACTCAAGTTTTCTTAATATCCCATGTTCTATCATTAATCATCAATCTGTAAAATCTCTGTGTGTCCCATCTACTGAATCATGTCTTGAGTGTGTGTATTACTTTGTGTGCTATGAAACACAGCCACCCCATTGGATACCACACCCCCAGTGATCGACGGGTGTCCATCTGGCATAGCGATTGAAGCAGCAAATGGAGCTAGTGATGTTTCAGTCACGTGGGTCGAGCCGACGGCCACGGACGACTCTGGCTCAGTGAGCTTGACTCAGACGGCCATCCCCGGAGACATTTTCCCTCTGGGGTCCACAGAAGTCACGTACATGTTTTCAGATCCATCGGGAAACTCGGCAACCTGTTCGTTTACCGTTGTAGTGCTTGGTATGTTTGTCTGTCTGTGTATCATACATCTTGACTTCATCTTGCTCACTTGTCTGTGCTTCTTTGTTTATCTCTTCCTGTGCATGGAACTGTTCTGTCACCAGATCCTGTCTCTAACAAGAAATTGATGCACAGTTACCCAACTGATAAGACATTTATGCCTATCCAGCTTTCAAAGTCATACCCCATTTTCAAAATTGGAGGACTAGTTCTGATAAATGATCTGTTTGATTTGTTACTCTTGACCAAGTTGTAATTTACAGCTGACATTCAGTACACAGTACAAATCAAAAAATACACGAACATTTCTCAGTGATTATATAATGACACCTAGAAAGATAAAAGTGCTAAAGAGTCTGGTAAAGAGTAGAGTTGTGCGAAGTAACCTTTTATAGGGCATAATGCTTTCACAAAACATTCCACATTTCAATCAGCTTGGTTAGACAGGAGTCTTTCTCTATTACTTCTGTATGTTCTGTTATTCCCTTCTGTGCTGCTCACAGTTAATACCTCTTCATTCACACTTTCTCCTCCTTTTCTTTGGGAAAAACGTTCATAAAGTTGATCTACATCAGGCTCGCATTTTCTTCTTTTGTAGCATCTACAACCAGTGATACCACAAGTCCAGTCATCACTGGCTGTCCATCTGATATAAACATTGAAATTCCTTCCGCTTCCATAACGACCATTTCTGTCACCTGGACGGAGCCCACGGCAACGGATGACTCTGGCTCCGTCACGTCCTCCTCAACCCACCAGCCTGGCGATTCATTTGCACTGGGCTCTTCCACGACTGTCGTTTACACGTTTAGCGACAGCGCCGGAAATACCGCCACATGTTCTTTTGATGTCGTATTAACATCGCCTGGTATGTGTTTACTAATCCAGCTTGGTCAAAATTTACATCTTTCATTAATCGTGTGATATTTGATATAGGCTCCTTCCCGAGAGAAGGCATTACAGTTGTTGTGTAACCTCAATTACTGCATCTGTGTCCAATGTTAAACTCTGCCTCTCTGTATGGAAATGTCATTGTCCTAATTTTGCTAATTACTACCTTGACTTTATATCTAATGCATCTGACCTTATTAAACAACATATGTTTGTACTTTTTGTAAAAACCATGGTGAGCTATGTTGGACTGTCTTGTTATTGTACTATACCTTTCCTGTGTTTGTACACACTTCATATGTATACGTATGAGTTTGTCAGTTGTGTACTCCACTCATGTTTGTCCATATCCATAAGTCTTAAAATACGTCAAAAGAGACAAGGGCAGCTCATTTATACTGTGATGTCTCAATCTCAAATTCCACTGTGAGCCATTGTTGTCATTGCTCTGGCATCTTGTCATACTAATATTTAAGAATAATGTTTATAACAGCAACAACGGATACAACACCACCCGTGATCAGTGGATGTCCATCCGACATCACCGTGGAAGCAATTTTCGGCTCCAGTGATGTTTCGGTCACGTGGCTGGAGCCGACGGCCACCGATGACTCGGGGTCTGTGAGCTCGACTCGAACGGCCATTCCTGGGGATCAATTTCCGTTTGGATCCACGGAAGTGATTTACACCTTTGCCGACCCCTCGGGAAACATGGCTGCTTGCTCGTTCAATGTTATTGTGTCTGGTATGTTGTTTGTGTTTTTTAATCTTTGTGCTCACAAGTGACACATGCTTGAGGGTCATTGTGTTTGGTACTAACACACACACACACACACACACACACACACATACACACTCACTTGGCAGTAAATAAAAACCAAGATTTGAGCACAGCAGAACACTAATGTTTTATTGGCAAACTTGAAAGGAACAGTTGCTGACATTATTTAACTGGTAAGGCCATGAGAGGGTTCACTGATGCAAAAGTCATGCATTAATGATAGTAATAATAATATAAAATATGATGATAAATGGTAGATTCAGATCATATCTTTATCTATTTTTTGTGTGATTTTCTTTTTCTTTTTATGCTTTTGAGGGGTTAATCGAATGGAAAAAAGTGCCAGTATCTCCTTTAAAGACCTGATAAGTAACAAAGAAAATTTTGACACTTTGTAGAAAAAACTTGACAAGTCTACATTTCATTTTGGACAAATTTAAAATACCGACAAGGTACCTGTATAATATTCAAAAGCTTGTCATAAAAATGCATTTTCCTCTTTGATATGAAGAAATGTTAACCAGTTGATAAAACAGTATACAATACCATTAATGGAGTTAAATACAAGAGAATTAATCCATTGAGGACAAGTCCTGAACATACATTGTACTAGGGCAAGTGCCTATGGGAAATGCGTGCTGTAGCAAAATCAGCCCGTCCTCAACTGATCAAGATTGCATGAGTTGTCGTAGGGGAAATACTCAAGTTGATACAAATATTTCATCCTTCACAAATGTAAGCAGCCCAGGAATTGCACATGCACATTACTGTATCTGTCACTTGTATTTGTGTGTCTTTTACTAAAAAAGATGTTCCTGTCCATGTATAAGTATCTGCTTCATGTTAATGTAACCTCACATTCACACGACCTCTCAGCCATACCCGATGAATTTACGCCCGTCGTTGAGGGCTGCCCGGCGGACATCGTGGTCGAGGCTGTGGTTGGGTCCAGCGATGTTCCTGTGAACTGGACGGACCCCACTGCCACGGATAACTCTGGCACGCTCAACCAGACGCAGACAGCCCAGCCCGGGGATACCTTTCCCTTTGGTTCCACTAACGTTGTGTACACTTTCACTGATATGTCGGGCAACAGTGCTTCATGTTCCTTCACTGTAATTGTGTCTGGTATGCCTGAAACACTTGTCACTACTCTCCTGCAATGCATGGTTATATTTATCATAAACAATTAGTGTTTATTATCCCATGACTTTTATTGACACCACTTCACTATTTCAACACAAAACCCAGACAAATGCCTTGATTGCGAAGGGGTCGATACTGTAAAACAAGGAATGTTCACGTGCATTTTAATTTCATGAATTTCGTGAAATTAAAATGCATGTGAAGGCTCTTGTCTACACTAAATGCATTGAATGCCAGAGGCACTTCGGGAAGATTTCTTACCATGAAAAAGGCCATTGGCTCCAATTTGAGAAAATTTCATGCCGCTAGAATATCATGTTCTACAGTATTGAACATTTGAGTGAAGTTGTCAAAATTTACTCATGCGTTTTACTGATATCCCTCTCATATAGGTCAGTGTAATCCAAAAGAATTTCTACTAAAAATGTGAATAAACGTGTAAGTGCCGTTGCACTGTATTTCCATATCTAGCTCTCGCGCTTTTTTCCCCCCAGCAGTTTGGCAAAGCCAGTATGTCCATCCAAATTACTTTGCTATCTACTGAAGATGTGAATAGTCATGAAAGTACAAAGTACATTTGTACTGTTTTCGTTTTTGTAGCAATTTGGTCAAGTCTGTGTCTACATCCAAATCTTTTTTTTTCAATACAAAAGGGTATTCATTTACCCAGACCCTTTATATGCCCCAAATTTGCTGTCTTTCTACCCAAATTTGCTGTCTTTCTACCCACGCAAAAGGTACTGTCAAGTGGCAGTAGCTTCCCAACTTGTTTTTATTTGATATGTTCCCAAGTGACTACTGCAATGCCACATGCACGACTGATGATGACTAGTGAAGTAAATAAATTTGAAATGCTACCACAAAAATTTCTATCACATCCAACTGGCTTCAGAGTTTGGTTGCAAGGGAAAATTAGTATACTTTGGAAAGTTTTTTTTTTTTTTAATTTGTAATTTTTTTTGCACCCCTGCCTCCCGAAAAGTATCTTGCCGCTCTTTTCCCTTCATTTTCTAATCTGTAAATGTAAAGATGTAAATTACAACCGTCCAAGTCAACCTCATGAAGTCTCAAACTCCTGTAGGTTTATCCCAGATTACTTTAATGTATCCAGAAAGTTAAGGTCACGATGACTGTAAATCATTCATGCATAGGGTCCACAATAATGTCAGTGGGTGCTGGTCTTTTGACTTTATCTGCCAACCCATCTCAGTTGAAGGCATATTGGTCACATACCACTCACATCACCCACTCTTAACCAACAATGATTCACACAGCAATTCCAGATCTGTCCTCTCCTGTCATTACCGAGTGCCCCACCGATATTGTCGTGGAGGCAGTGGTGGGCGTGGATGGGGTTCCGGTCAGTTGGACCGAGCCGGTGGCCACGGACAACTCGGGGAACTTCTCCGTCACTCGGACAGCCCTTCCAGGAGACACCTTTCACTTTGGCACCACTAACGTTCTTTACACCTTCACTGATGCTTCGGGAAACACTGCCATGTGTTCCTTTGATGTAATTGTCTCTGGTATGTCACAACTAACCACTTTCCCCACATTCATTGTGCGATCACAGTAATTTCATAGTACTTTTCAAATTTTCAAAGGTTTGATTTCTTATGAATAAAGAGCAGAAACACAACGCAAGTGTAACTTCTTAGTCAGATGACAATGACAAATATCAAACCATCAATTACACCAACATTAGCAAGTTAGATACCTCAATGCTTGTGCACAAGTCTTCTTAATTCTTTGTGATTAGGGAGCACTAGAACCTTGATATATTCATCCATTCATATCCTATCATCCACAAATTGCTGATTCTGCTGCTGAAACAACTTGCAGTCAAATGAAGGACATGACTGGCATGTCACATATCAAAGAAACAAAAAGCTTCTCTTTAGTACTGTTACTGTCCCTTTTACTTGTATGTAATGGGCATTGTGAAACTTGTAATTGTGCAGTCCCATATTTGTTGCTCTGTGTTTTGTGCATCTTATTACTGAAAAATTGACAGACATTTTGTATCTTTGTTGCTGTCTGTTTCACATTACATTCACCTGCTAAAACAAAACTGTCTTTTATGTTACTATGTGTTTCATTACCCCTTCTGCTACTGAAGCAACCCCACCTGCACTTTTTGTTATTATGTATCTTATGTGTCTCTTATATCCTTCTGCTGCTAAAACATTGCCATCCATAATTGGTATGCCTGTAGCCATACCTGACACTGAAGAGCCAGTCATACAAAACTGCCCTGCGGACGTGGCAGTGACGGCTCTAGAGGGCGCGACTGATGTTAGCGTAACGTGGGTGGCGCCGACGGCGAGCGATAACTCGGGCTCTGTCTCCTCCTCGGCATCTCACATTCCTGGAGACACGTTCACTCTCGGCACTACGCCCGTCACATATACCTTCTCCGACACCTCTGGCAACTCGGCGACTTGTTCATTTAACGTGATTGTGTCAGCTGGTATGTTTACTCGTGACTAATTTCATTATTCCGTCTGCATTTCAGATATTCTGTACTATTGCTTAATTCTTTCTTTTGTAATTCATGTACAGCAATGAACACAACACTCTTTGTAATCTATTCCCTGACTCACATAGACTCACATATATATGCTGTTCTGTTCAAGTCTAGCTTGTTGTGTGGTTCACATGTATTCTGTATAATCAATTAACATTGCTGTAACTTAATCAATTTGTGACTTCTGATCATCCACCCCATGTGTTTCAAACATGCTTTGCATACTTGTTCAATCAATAATTGTTGTGTCCACTGCCCTTTGCAGACTAATCTTAAAGCACTTTTGTGTCCAACAACTATTCATGTCCTTTCTCTTGCCTATCTATTCTCATTCTTGCTTGTCACTGTTCATTTGCGGAAATTTTAGCAAGCGTTGACACGACGAGTCCGGTTATCTCGGGCTGTCCCTCCGACATCGACCTCCAGATTCCGTCAGACGCCATATCGACCATCTCGGTCACATGGTCCGAGCCCACAGCGACGGACGACTCGGGTCCGGTCACGTCGTCGTCGACCCACGCGCCAGGAGATTCTTTTGCCGTGGGTTCTTCGACGACGGTGACCTACACGTTTAGCGACGAGGCGGGGAATGTCGCCACATGCTCGTTTGATGTTGTCGTAACCTCTGCTGGTATGTGTAGCTAACCCCTTGTCCGTTTCTAACCTTTAAATGTAATTTCATGTCTTGCCCCCCCCCCCCTTCCATGTTGACAAAATGTTTATCTCTGTGTATGTATAACTTTTTGTGATTGTTTTGTTTTCATGTACTGTATGTGTATGTGTGTGTGTGTGTGTGTGTGCCTGTACGTATTATGAGGATTGTCTCATTTGTCTTTCTTGTTTGCTTGATTGCATCTCGCATTCTGCAATTGTTATTCAGACGCCACCCCCCAAAAAAATAATCTATTGCTCATGTTATACATACATGTTTGTAGAGATGTACAATTTTCCTATGTTTAAAGCTTTACATTTTGTTATTTGCAAAGTCCTTGTCATGTAAATGTTCTTGTTGCCTCACTTGTGCATTGCACCGCATCATTTTACTTCATCTTGTTCAATGTAATGTTTGAAAAGCACTGTAGTTAAGTTGTTGCTGTTCTCAATACATGCATTGTCCTGTGACTCATCATGCTTATGTCAGTACTGCACACCCAACCCTGCCATTCACTATCCTGCCTGTGTGTGTTTAGCCACGATCGACAACACCGCACCGGTCATCTCCAACTGTCCCTCGGACATCAGTGTGGCCATTTCATCAGGGTCCGCTGGTGTAGCCGTCACATGGACTGTTCCCACTGCCACGGATAACTCTGGTTCCGTCAGCTCTTCGTCCACTGCTAACCCCGGCGACTTTTTCCCCGTTGGCACAACAACTGTCAGCTACACATTCACTGATGGCTCCGGCAACTCGGCTGTGTGTTCATTTGATGTCACTGTTGCTGGTATAATGCATCTCTTCTGTCACCATTTGTCTCTGTCTGTTAATGTATATCAAATGCGACTTTGTGTCAGAGAACTCGAACAAATTCTGCTGTTGAGAATTCCCCTCCCCCAATTCTAGTTCTGAAAGGAAAGGTTCTTAGCTTTGGAGTAACAGTTTCTTGTCCATGTAGAATGTTCCTGTGAAACCAGCTGACATAAATGCTGGAATATATTATCCATTTTCAAAAGAGAATCATTTCTTTGAGAGGGTCTTTTAAAGTTGATTAAGTTTCTACTGACCTTTTGTGTGTGTGTGTTTGTGCACACAGAAGAGTACTGTGTATGAGTTGGTAAAAGAGGATTTTCAAATTACTGAAATATTTGCATTTGCATTCTTCATAGCACACAACATTCCAACTGATTTCAAAGTATTGAGGCTACCAATGACTGTTTTTGAAAGTTTATAGGGTTATCATGTTCACTCTTATTTGCCTCATTGGAGGGAACTGGAGAAAACAAGATCAGACTTCGGAAATGTGGCCCCAAAAAAACTGTCAAAAGCACAACTGTTCCTTAATTTGCTTCAAAGCTTCAGATAATTAGGTAGAAGAGGGAATGCTCATCAAAAAAAAAAAAAATCAGAATTCATCATTTACTTTCATAAATGAGTGTACTTCACCTGTATATGAAATTTCCTGTTGTGTTATGTGTGAGGATGGGTATTAAGCATGAGGTTGGATTGTGTCAAAGGAAATACAGTTTCAGAGCTGCCAACTAGTACTGATTTTCAGCAATTTCCACTGAAATTGGTGAAGAATACTGAATGTTACTCGCAAATTACTGGTTTTAGACATCATTGTCTGGGATGTATTCTATTACACTGTTTAATAAGGATTACTGATTCTCACTCAAAAATGGTGCGAATTACTGATTTTCAGCCATCAAAGTACTGAAAGGATTTTTCAAAAGTTGGCAGCTCTGCGGTTTGTGTGGTCCAGTCCAGTGTTTCCTCATTCATCTTTGCTGCACATTCCCATCGCATACCCAAGCAAATCATCTGTAGTCCTCACTCTGCCTGGGACTTCATTGTGCTAGTATTATGTTCATGCCATTTCCTGCACAGAGTTGCTTCATCTTACATGTTGCTTGTCATACATTTTTTAATGTCACATGCACACACTCTCCGTTCACTGTCCTGTCTGTGTTTAGCCACGATTGACAACACCGCACCGGTCATCTCCAACTGTCCATCGGACATCAGTGTGTCCATTGCATCTGGGTCCACTGGTGTAGCCGTCACCTGGACTATTCCCACTGCCACGGATAACTCTGGTTCCGTCAGCTCTTCGTCTACTGCTAACCCCGGCGACTTTTTCCCCGTCGGCACAACAACTGTTAGCTACACATTCACTGATGGCTCCGGCAACTCGGCTGTGTGTTCATTTGATGTCACTGTTGCTGGTATATTGTCTTTTATTTGTCATCATCCATTTGTCTCTTTCTGTTGTCATGTATATATGTACTCCATCTGTCAACTGGAATGTATGTTTTTGTTAATGTGTGCTTGGACTATAGCATTTAAAAACCTCAAAATGTAATCATATGTGACCCGCTGCAACAAAAGGATCCGAAAGTCGGGGGAGGACAATTTTCTGAAAATGGCATGATATTATTCCCGTACTCTTCTTCTTTAATTTCATGTATAGCACAACTCATAAAAGTACTCGGTTGCGGAGATATCGATAATTTTATCAGCGCATGTCCTGTGGTTGAAGAAATCAGAGTTTCGAGAAAAATGCCTTCAAAGTTTTCCTTCCAACGATATCATGGTCATGGGAAGGCGAGACAGTTTTCACTGCTTGACAATAGAAGGCACGCTCCTAGCGACCTCCGCCATGTTCAGTCAAGCTTAGCGCCAGTGGTCTACGCACAACCAATCGGTAATCAGGATGCCACGCACTGACCAATAAGATCACTCCCTCGTTGCTAGGGGCTGAGGCGCTAAATCCAAATCTTCGGACACGTTTCTCTAACATTGAAAGTTGGGAAATCATGGCCGAGAAAAACGCTAATTTCTTGCCTTTCCTTTGATTATTTAGCTTTGAAATTTCGGCAGACGATAGACAAAACATTAGACTACAAAACTATGCCCAAAACAGAAATCCTATTGTTTTGACCAATTTTGATGATGTGACTTCAAACTCGATTTTCTCGGCTCGGCCGTCAGCGACTTTAGGATCCTTTTGTTGTAGCGGGTCACATATTTTGTATGTTGCCATGCATGTGAAAACGTGGTCATTACTCGAATCATTGTAGCAGCATATTCCCTTTATGTGCATGCCAAATCTAGGATAAGTAATGGCATATCCATCTGACACCCATTTCATTGTATCAATTTCCAATAAGTTTATACCTTGCATGGATGTTATGATATACACTTGTACTGTTTTTCATGCATCTATCTATATCGCATACACATACCCGCTGTATACTGTCCTGTCTATGTTTAGCCACGATCGACAACACCGCACCGGTCATCTCCAACTGTCCATCGGACATCAGTGTGTCCATTTCATCTGGGTCCGCTGGTGTAGCCGTCACCTGGACTGTTCCCACAGCCACGGATAATTCTGGTTCCGTCAGCTCTGCTTCTACTGCTAACCCTGGCGACTTTTTCCCCGTCGGCACAACAACTGTTATCTACACATTCACTGATGGCTCCGGCAACTCGGCCGTGTGTTCATTTGATGTCACTGTTGCTGGTATATTGTCTTTTATTTGTCAATCATCCATTTGTCTCTTTCTGTTGTCATGTAGATACATTATGTACTCCATCTGGCTACTGGAATGTATATTTTTGTTAATGTGTGCTTGGACTATAGCAATCAAAAACCTCAAAATGTAACTATATTTTGTATGTTGCCATGCATGTGAAAACTTGGTCATTACTCGAATCATTGTAGCAGCATATTCCCTTTATGTGCATGCCAAATCCAGGATATGCAATGACAGATTTATCTCATACCCATTTCATTATATCAGTATGATCCAATTACTGTAACAGTGGAAATTTTCGCGCATTTTGTGCAACCAGAAACCAGCGCGGAAATAAAAGCCATACACGTGTATGTTCCAGTGGTTGGATGTCTTGATTCCGCAGAATGAAAAACATGCGAAACTCGCCTTACCTGGCCGAGCACAAAAAATTAGTTGTGCAAAAATATCCACTTATACAGTAGTTACCTTGCATGGATGTGATGATACACATGTACACTTGACTGTTTTTCATGCATCTATCTATATCACATACACATACCCGCTGTGTACTGTCCTGTCTGTGTGTAGCCACTATTGACAACACCGCACCGGTCATCTCCAACTGTCCATCGGACATCAGTGTGTCCATTTCATCTGGGTCCGCTGGTGTAGCCGTCACATGGACTGTTCCCACAGCCACGGATAACTCTGGTTCCGTCAGCTCTGCATCTACTGCTAACCCTGGCGACTTTTTCCCCGTCGGCACAACAACTGTTAGCTACACATTCACTGATGGCTCCGGCAACTCGGCTGTGTGTTCATTTGATGTCACTGTTGCTGGTATAATGTCTTTTTTATGTCATTGTTTGTCTCTGTGTTATGTATGGATGTACTACATCGGTAAAATAGAATGTACATGTATGTTGTGTTAATGTGTGCTTGCACTATAGCATTTAAAAACCTCAAAATGTAAACATATTTTATATGTTGCCATGCATGTGAAAACTTGCTCATTGCTCAAATCATCATAGCCGCATTTTATTCCCTTTTTTTCTGTATGCCAAATTCAGGATAAGTAATGGCATATCCATCTCATAACCATTTCATTGTATCAATATGATCCAATACGTTACCAGGCATGGATGTGATGATACACATGTACACTTGACTGTTTTTCATGCATCTATCTATATCACATACACATACCCGCTGTGTACTGTCCTGTCTGTGTGTAGCCACTATTGACAACACCGCACCGGTCATCTCTAACTGTCCATCGGACATCAGTGTGTCCATTGCATCTGGGTCCGCTGGTGTAGCCGTCACATGGACTGTTCCCACAGCCACGGATAACTCTGGTTCCGTCAGCTCTGCATCTACTGCTAACCCTGGCGACTTTTTCCCCGTCGGCACAACAACTGTTAGCTACACATTCACTGATGGCTCCGGCAACTCGGCTGTGTGTTCATTTGATGTCACTGTTGCTGGTATAATGTCTTTTTTATGTCATTGTTTGTCTCTGTGTTATGTATGGATGTACTACATCATTAAAATAGAATGTACATGTATGTTGTGTTAATGATGTGCTTGCACTATAGCATTTAAAAACCTCAAAATGTAAACATATTTTATATGTTGCCATGCATGTGAAAACTTGCTCATTGCTCAAATCATCATAGCCGCATTTTATTCCCTTTTTTGTGTATGCCAAATTCAGGATAAGTAATGGCATATCCATCTCATACCCATTTCATTGTATCAATATGATCCAATACGTTACCAAGCATGGATGTGATGATACACATGTACACTTGACTGTTTTTCATGCATCTATCTATATCGCATACACATACCCACTGTGTACTGTCCTGTCTGTGTGTAGCCACTATTGACAACACCGCACCGGTCATCTCCAACTGTCCATCGGACATCAGTGTGTCCATTTCATCTGGGTCCGCTGGCGTAGCCGTCACATGGACTGTTCCCACAGCCACGGATAACTCTGGTTCCGTCAGCTCTGCTTCTACTGCTAACCCCGGCGACTTTTTCCCCGTTGGCACAACAACTGTTAGCTACACATTCACTGATGGCTCCGGCAACTCGGCTGTGTGTTCTTTTGCTGTCACTGTGTCTGGTACGCTACACTTAATTGTCTTGCATGACTGTCACACTTGACAAGTGTCGCTGTAAAGCATGCATGTGTGTCTTTGTACATGGCTTTGTAATTATATATTACTTTTGTATGCATGTTTATTTTTTGTTTTTTTGCAATTGATATGGTCAATCCATCAAATAATCAATATATTACATTCGCTATCTTTGTTCTGTATTACCTTTGCTGCACGAGATGTGAATGAAGTTTTTCTGTCCTGTATTATGTAATCACTGTGTGCATATTCCTTTGCGATATCATACTATAATTCGAGCAACGTTTGTCTGTTTGTTCGTCTACTCCTCCCAGGTCCTTGGTCCGATCTCCACCAAACTTAGTGGGTGAATGCAGGTTGACCGCGAAATTGCCCTTGAGGGGTTCATTTTTGGAAAGGTCAAGGTCACTGGGGTCAAAGGTCAAATAACTTCAGACACCCGATAGAGGGCGCTATGTAGGCTTACTTATATGGGATTCCCAGGTGTACGCCAAAGAGATTTTTCTCCTCAAAATCTCTTTGGTGTACGCCTACTTATGCTTCCAGCAAGTTTGGCCAAGATCGGACCAAGGAGTAGCGCAAAACAGATATTTGACGTCTGTTGACCCAGTGACCTTGACCATTTCTGGGGGAATCCCCATGGAGGATTTCTGACACTCCACGGGTACATTGACTAGTACTCTATAAAGCTTTCATACTCCATTAGCTTTTGTTTCAGAATTGTATACATGTAAATACTGACAGGTTTTTGTATGACTTGAAGCAGAGCCAGCTGTGCATGTTATAAACCAGTATTTACCCCCAGATTGCCCAGCATATTCTAACTATTCTCATTATCCGCATCGCATGTCAATTCTTTTCACACAGAATTTTGAGGTGCTTCGTGAGCTGAGTTTTGCGGCTGTGTACTTTATACGCCATATATTATGCGAGTCTAAATTTTTGCGAATTGGGACTTCCTGACGATTTCACAAGTGGTTGAATTTGCGATGGTGGAGTACAGTACTGGATGGTGAAATGTACTTGTGCATGTCTCATTCATATTGGGATCAGAGTCAATATTGTTGCATGTCTTTAACTTCGCAATAGCACCTCACTGGCGAAATTTGCAAAAATGAAAACCTTGCGATATATTCAACGTACAATGTATACTCTGGTTGTCATGAAATGAAGTTAATGTTCTTCTTTCCCACTCCACGTACAATCAGTTGGTATGCCAGTGACACAGTGGAGCAGTTTCCTCGTTTCTGTACAGAGGAGTCACCTCTAAGCATACATAATGTGATATCATTCCTGTAGCCGCCGCTGACACCACGGCACCCGTCATCACCAACTGCCCCAGCGACTTCTCCGTGAACTCGGGCACAAATTCCTTCGTCTTTGTCTCCTGGGGCGCCGTCGACGCCACCGACGACTCGGGCACGGTGACTCAAGTGGCTGGGCCCTCCTCCAACCAAGGGTTCTACCAGGCGGACACCGTCAACACGGTCACCTATGTCTTTGAGGATCCCTCCGGCAACCAGGCCACCTGTACCTTCACTGTCACTGTACTGGGTATGTTCCCCCGTGAAAGAAAATACCTCTTAATTTTGCTAGATGTATACCTGCAAATAGTGAAAGGGATGGTACAGTTGGTCGAGATGGGTGATTCAGAGTTTAACTTATTATAATTAAAATATTAATGAGCAAACACGTATGATTCTAAGAGGAATTAAAAAGTTTATTCGATGAAAATTGGTTATGAAATGACCGAGATACAGTGCATCAATTAACAAAGTAAAACAGAATGGTCGTAATAAAAGGTAGGTCCCGCCTTTTGTGAGGACCTCTTTATTTTTGGATATCTCGCCCATCATAAAACCAATATTCATCAATTAAACTTTGAATTCCTCATAGAACTGCATGCTCCTTAATATTTCATACGAAGTTTCTCATTGTCTCACACAAAAAAGTTGAAAACCTGAAGCCTCATCTCAACCAAAATTACACCATCTCTTTTAAGCTGTGCATAGAGACATGTTTAGCTTTTGTTGTTTTGTTACTCTGAAGATGATATCCGAACATCTTTGTATTCTTGGTAGCAAAAGTGCCAAGAGACAACTGTTACCCGGGCTCACTGCTGATGAATTTACATGTGCATATGCTCTCTTTATGAAACATAAGGGTCTGTTGTGATGTTCTCTCTCAGAGACCGTATACTGTATTACTAGTAACTGGGAGAAGGATATCGCAAAATATTATATTCTACTCCAGTTATTCGACAAGAAAAATGCTACTATTTGATAACAAGCAGCAGTATCAAGTTATGGCTGCTGGCAGCAGGAAATGCTATCTGTTCATTTTGGTCATAAATTCCGAGATATTCTGCATGGCGCACTGCCCAAGCGAATGCCGATTGAACACGCGCATCGCATGCTCAGCCAGATTTGTATTCCACACTAGGCAATGATTGAAGCCTAGAGATGTGCTCGGTGTAGACTCTGTGAGTTGAATATGTATGATCGTCAACATGTCATGTGGCAGATGGGCATTGCAGTCATTTATTCTGATAAGTAAAAGTAAAATCTTTTTTTTTCGGTCAAGTGTTGGGGTACATAAACGAGAGGTTATTGAGATCATTAGTAGCAGGTCATGCTTTGATTCAAGCAAATTTTCTGCTTCAGACAGTGACGATTATGTGCCATATGCGGTTTTAATAATACTCGTCTTGCAGGCAATGTAGACAACACAAGTCCTGTCATCTCTGGCTGCCCGTCGGACATTACCGTTTCGACGACGCTGAATGGCAATCCCGTGGCAGTGACCTGGACGGAGCCCACGGCCACCGACGACAGCGGGTCGGTCACCACCACGCAGTCCGCCAACCCCGGCGACTCTTTCAATGTCGGCTCCACCACTGTCACGTACACCTTCAGCGACGCCGCGGGCAACACGGCTGTCTGCTCCTTTGATGTAATCGTGGTTGGTGAGTGTGTGTGTGTTGTGTTTTGGGGAAGGCAAATGTCTTTTGAACAGGATGTATCTTATTCATCTAACCTCCACCTATAATACAGATACATGTATGTTCTTACCGTGAAGGAATGATTGATATTTTCTGTGCAGTGTCCATTCTAAACTAATCAGGGTCCAACTATTCCTGCATTTACAATGTTGTGCATGTTTGGTGGTGGTGGTGACTTTAATAGTGTCCTTCTCTGATTCCTAACTCTTGTTTGTTTTGACATTTGCCGTGATGAAAGAGAAACTGGGAGAGACAGCCAGATTGCATATTTGAGTGTTTGTACAATTCAAATACTGTATCACTAATTTTTTTTTTTTTTTTTTTTATTATTCACACTAAATCTGATCCATGAACCACATTTTCCTGTGAACCAACCAAAAAGCAGATACAGATATCTCATGTCCCAAAACTGCCCCAAGTTGTGATTCTCTTTTTGTTTTAAGAATCAATTTTCCTCTTTTTCAGTGGAATAATGATGCTCCAATACAGACTAAAATCCCTCAATGTGCCAGTCACTTGAGATCTCCTGTTCTGAAAGCTTGGTATTACAAAAGAATGCCACATTCAATTTCCTTTTTTTTTTTCCCCCCTCCGGTGTGCCACTTAAGTCTTAGTGGTAGCCATGCGGATGATAATTGTCAAATTTTGTGCACAATACAATTCATAATCTTTGATTTGATTTCTATGGTTTATAAAAGTGTAATGAATAGATGCTTGATCATGTGTCGTATCACAGTCTGCACCTGCAGACAAGAAGAACGAAACTTATTTTGCCTTCAATACGCAAGACAAGCTTCAACTGCTTCTTGTATAAGCAGGAAAATGTGGTCGTTAGTAACACAATGTTAACATGGAATGCCTATAACCAGTGGAGGAAATTCAGCAAGTTTGTGAGTATACAGTTCCACGCTCTCCTCACTTTCATCCAAATGCGTGTCATGCTTGTCTCGAACTAACAGCGACAATCGACAACACCGTTCCGGTCATTTCAAATTGTCCGAGCGACATCACCATCCAGACCACTCTGGATGGTGCCGCTGTGGCCGTCACCTGGACCGAACCGACCGCTACTGATGATTCTGGATCGGTTACCTCCGCCTCGACCGCCAGCCCCGGGGACTCTTTCCCGGTCGGGATTACCACAGTCACATACACATTTAGTGACGGCTCTGGCAATTCTGCTGTCTGTTCATTCTCTGTTACTGTTTCTGGTATGTGTTTTTGTTTGTTTGTTCATTTTTTTGTCCCTTTCCCTGCCTATGCATGCATATAATCCACAGGAAATGTGATTCCTGTAATGTATCTATAGACAAATCTTGCATGTCTCACATAATCATTAAATATTACATTTTTGACTAGACACTTGGTTGTCTTTGAAATATAGAAGCTAACCCTTATAACAAACGCTTGTTGTGGGAGTGGCAGATCATGTTCAGTTGTAGCCAATATCTATGACTATTTTATAAGCAGTAAGAAACAATGAATATCTATCCACATTCTCAAAGTTTTGCTTATCAACTGACGAATGCTTTGCGACAGAATGATACATTGTATGTTGTTATGGCAAGAACTGGGCTGTTTTAGAATGTCTGGGAGCATCTACAGTAAACTTCATGTTTGGAATTCTTCTTATAGCCACTTGTATGCCCATGTACCCTTTTTTGTTGTACTGCATGGTAAAGTCACCTCTGGATATTTTGGAATTGAGCACTTATCACAGATCACAGTTTGCTTATGGCCATGTTTGTAGCTGCATCACTTTTCCTGGCAGATTTTATTCCAAAGTTGTCTATAATTCCATTAATGTTTCGAAGTCACACCTCGATGCCTCACATCTGGGCAGGGAGGATATCAACTTGACAGAAGTCAAAGGTCATAAGGTCAATAGATTCTCCCAAAAGAACTTTGTATCTGTAGATGAGATGAAATCCTCATATTCAAAATCTCAGAAAAAAAAACTTTGTACAGCTTGGAGTTAGGATGAGCATATTGGTCCAAGGGATGTATTTGTGTTATTCTGCAGTGAACAAAACAGAACAAGAAAAGAATGATAGCACATCCACAAGTGGTCTGCATGTGTGATCATAAATGGCACACACTGTGATATACATCTTTTATAACAGCAGGAAGCTAAATGTACCTCTCTACCTTTTTTGCTGGCTTGTCACAAACTTGAGCATTCTCCTCCCACAATCATGTACTGCCAATTCTAAGCACAAAATGTGCCTTCCAAGCGGACTGCACTCGGGTGCAATAAAGCTGTAAGCCCACCACCATGTAGTGCTGAAAAGACACAACTCAAAAACGATTTTCATTAATGCCTTCAACCACATACTAACTTCGTATCGTGCAGCTACCGTAGACAACACGCCTCCCGTTATCTCGGGATGCCCAAGTGACATTTCCGTCCAGACGACACTCGGTGGCGCCGCTGTTGCGGTGACTTGGACAGAGCCAACTGCCGTTGACGATTCCGGCTCAGTTAGCGTCGCCTCTACAGCTAGCCCCGGAGATTCCTTCAATGTTGGCAGCACTCTGGTCATTTACACTTTCACTGATGGCTCCGGCAATGCAGCTGTTTGCACTTTCACTGTGACTGTATCTGGTATGTTTTGCTCACTTGTCCATCCATAGTGAATGTATCAGTAGCTGTCACTCAGTTTTTTGTTCTCAAAATCTCTTGTCACTGTGCTTGTAATGATAATGTTCCTAAAAAATGCCTTTTATAACGATCGGATGTGAGTTGTCGCAGGAAAATTGACTTAAAAATCAGCCTTCACTCCCTGATGATGCCGTGGTTGTGTTGTCAGAATCTAGGCCAAGCGTCCGGTTTATGTACATACAGTTGTAGATGAATACAAAATGATAAATGAAGTAAACTTCTTAAGAAGTTATACAGTATATTATGTTGAAATCACATCACATTGTTTCGATCACCCTGCACCAAACGTTTTCTTTACAGATCACAATATGATGTCAAAAGCAGGCTCAAATGTATCAGCAGTGGTTATTCCGGCAAATATTAGACATTCATCATCACCATGTAACTACATTATTCACACAGGAAGATTTCTGCCCAGTACAGAAACTTACCACCACATCAGTCATGCTATGTTTCATCAACTCATAAATTATTCGTTTGTGTGTTTGTGTAGTTCTGTGAAGTGTGTCAAAGGTGCGTGGATTCTCAAATATGACTGCCGTTGTTTGGAGAGGTTTTGTAGATTTCTGCTGAAGCGATTGATTGCATTTCGTATCCTACAGCTACCATAGACAACACCCCTCCCGTTATCTCGGGTTGCCCAAGTGACATTTCCGTCCAGACGACACTCGGTGGTGCCGCTGTTGCGGTGACTTGGACAGAGCCGACTGCCGTTGACGATTCCGGCTCGGTTAGTGTTGCCTCGACAGCTAGCCCCGGAGATTCCTTCAATGTTGGCAGCACTCTGGTCATTTACACTTTCACTGATGGCTCTGGGAACGCAGCTGTTTGCACATTTACCGTGACCGTATCTGGTATGTTTTCCTTTAGGCATCACCTGTTTTAATACCTTCACAATGTACTCAGTTGTGTTTCACCCTTAACTGATGAAGACGTAAAATGATGTGTCATGCATGCACAGGATTAATTCAAAACAGTGTTTTTGTTTCATTTTCAGTGGTTCTTGTGCATTATATACCGAATACATAACATGAGTTATCATTTTATCCATCATACAATGAGAAATTGTTTTCTCACCTAACCTCCATCCTGATTTATCAGCCATGCATGTGTGTATTAAACCATATTTATCCACGTACCGTGTGTTGTGCAATGTATTCACGAACAGCCACCGTTGACAACACCCCGCCCGTGGTCTCGGATTGCCCCGACGACATCACGGTCCAGACGACGCTCGGCGGGGCCGCCGTGGGCGTGACGTGGGCGGAGCCGACCGCCGTGGACGATTCTGGCTTTGTCACCTCCTCCTCCACAGCCTCTCCCGGAGATTCGTTCAGTGTTGGCGCCACCACAGTGACGTATACGTTTAGTGATGGCTCCGGCAATGTAGCCGTGTGTGAATTTACAGTCACTGTGGCTGGTAGGTGCACGTGTATTTTCCCAACCAACCCATCATATCTTCTTCTTTCTCTTTGAATTTAGTAGTCACACTACAACCCTCTTGTTGCTGATATTCTGTATCCTGTGCAGTCCAATTCCTATGGTTGTAATTTTATAACACTTACATGTATGACATTCATGTTTCCATTTTGTCTCTATAGAAAAGCCCATGCATGCAGATAGTTCTTTATTAAATATCATATTCTCTTCTGTAGCCCATTTCCAGATCCTTGTATCTAAAACACTTTTATACTTGTCTGAATATATTTCTCATTGATGTACTGTCCTCGTATCAACAAGTTGTGTGTGGTGTGTGAGATAATTTCCCAATGTGTGATTTTCAACAACAACAACAAAAGAGAAATATAATATTTATGTAATGTCATTTAAAGTTTTGTACATGTATTTTCCTCACAATTTGTATATACTTAATTTGAATATCTACAGGCATTTTTTTTGCTGCATCACTCATACATGTATGGTCTTTTGATTTTGTTTTGTGAGTTGTTATATGTAACTGTGATAATGATTGCCCATGACATCACACGCCACGTTGAATTGCTTGTATTTTCATTATTCCATTTCAATATTCATTTATTTGTTCTAGCAGACAACGCCCTCGTACACACTAAATATGATGTGCTTTTAAAATGTTGTCAAGCATTTGTCAAAACCAATCGTAATTGAAGCAAAGAAGCGAATTTCCAGACTTGCATTTTCTGGCCATCCTTCCATTCGTCTGGGATTATATCCATCGGCCTCTGTTACCCCACCAATTAATTCTTTGCTTTGGTTGTAGCAGGATTATGATAGACATTCTTTTCCCTTCCAGTATCCTCTGGCTTCTATTACATAAACTGCATTTATTATAGCGTCCATCTGTGCTGCCTTAGCTTCTGCCACAAGCAGTGTGATTAAATGCACAACAGCTGAACGGTATATTTGCCTCCTTTAGCACTTTCTGGTGATGGGATGGTGAAAAGGAATTTAAAGTGATTAACCCAAATCCAGTCAACCCATGTGTCTATTTTTTTTTTATTCGGTTATTGTCCTCCCTACATTTTGCTTAATTGAAAGGCTTGTCTTATTTCGCAACATAAAACATTGGCGGTCTCTAATATACTGGGTAAAGTGTTGACTTGCCTCTATCTGGCGTATCTAAACATACATGCACATTTCTCAAAATTTGACATCTGTACAAGTGCTTGACAGCTACAGCTACGTAACACTGGTGCCACTGCTCTTTGCTGGTGTTGGAAAGAATTACTCGTGCTTGACCGAGGCCAAATGCACCCGTCTCTCAGAGATGATAACGTGCCGAGTTTTATCGAGTTCAATTTGTCACTAAAAAGCCCAACACTGCACCCCCCCTCTCTCCCAGCTACCATTGATAACACGGCACCTGTGGTCACTAACTGCCCCTCTGACATCACCGTGGCGACCACCCTCGATGGCAGCCCAGTCAGCGTGTCATGGACGGAGCCCACGGCAACGGACGACTCCGGCAATCCCGTCATCACCACGTCGACGTCTTCCCCGGGAGATTCTTTTGCCGTCGGGGCAACCACGGTTACGTACACCTTTGCCGATGATTCGGGAAATGCTGCCGTCTGTACATTTGATATCATTGTCGTTGGTACGTGTCAAGCTGCATGCCGCTCTCTGCTGTGTTTGTCCTTCGAGCTCTCAACTTTGATTTTTTTCCCTTAATCTACAGTTTGCAGATTTTAACAACTTGTTTACTGAATACTCAAACACTGACAAGTTCTAGTCCATACAAGTATCCTGCCCTTCTACATTGATACTCCATTGACTAATACTTTTCAAAACCAGCTGTTTTTTCACAACTGCAACGGCAGTGTACTGTATATAACATATGAACAGGATGAATTTGGGTAAGGTTAGCTCAGATCAATTTGATTTCAGTATGTATACCCGTGCAAAAAAATCAAACGCAACATTTTTTACATTATTTGTCTGCGCAACCCATACATGGTCACTTTTCTTATGCATGATAATATCTGATTGATGACAAGAAATAATGATTTTCCAGTCTTTAATGTAACCAGTGTGTAATTTGAAGTATTAACATCAGAAAATTACTTAATATGATCTATACAGTGTACCTCACATATACATGTATTCACATCAATAACCCAGCTACGGTCGATAACACGGCACCTGTGGTGACTAACTGTCCAAATGATATCACCGTGGCCACCACCCTGGACGGAGCGGCCATTGCCGTAACTTGGACCGAACCCACTGCTGTGGACGATTCGGGCTTGCCTGTTACCACCACCTCCACATCTGCACCGGGAGATTCTTTCCCGTTAGGAACCACCACAATTGTGTACACTTTTACCGATGGTTCCGGCAATACAGCTGTGTGTGCATTTGATGTCACAGTCACTGGTATGTGGTAAATTAATTGCATACTACTCCACAAGTAACACCTAACATACCTTCTGTATCCAACTATTTCATTTAAACCCCAATGCTGCCATACTATGAATAATGCAGCAGTTTCCTTCAAATGTTGCCTCAACTTACATTTTGATTTTCACATTTGCCAGCAAATTTGAAGGTTGTAGTCAAGCTTTCACATAGAACACACAGCTTGCAATTAGAAAAAAAAAATGATAATTCCCTATGATGCTGCAACTTTTTTTTTTCACCTAGCCAAAAAACAAATTGCTATGATGTTCTGCCAACTTTGTGCAACATCTGAATTATGGAAAAAGATGTTGAATGTTTCCTTACTATTAATGTGACATATGAAATTGTTCCTCTAACTCCAGCAACTATTGATAACACTGCACCTGTGGTCACTAACTGTCCAAACGATATCTCTGTGGCAACCACCCTGGATGGCGCGGCGGTCGCCGTGACTTGGACCGAACCCACTGCTGTGGACGATTCGGGCTTGCCTGTTACCACCACCTCCACATCTACACCGGGAGATTCTTTCCCGGTGGGAACCACCACAATTGTGTACACTTTTACTGATGGTTCCGGCAATACAGCTGTGTGTGCATTTGATGTCACAGTAACTGGTATGTGGTAAATTAACTACTTGTTCATGCACATGCACTGATACTTAATGTATTCTTTGTATCTAACTTTTGTTTCCCTGAAGTTCAAGTCTCTCAAATGAAATGAATAGAGATGATAACGTTTCTTTTGCTGCGAGACAGCTTTGATATATTTTATAACCTGCAGGCATATTGCAGCCATCAATTAAATTATTCAATTCTCTGTGCCAATTTTCTGCCATAGTGCCACTGTGCATTATAAAGATGCTGTCAAGCTGCCACAATCTCTCTTGAATTCAACTTCTCACCAATTAGACACTGCAAAATTTCAAGCTCTTAGGATTCTGCATCTTGTATCTTTCTTGCTTCTTAGCAGAGGAAAAAAAAATTTCCCCTGTGATTTAACATATCTAAAGCACTGCTGAGTCTAACCCTAACTTTGCATATTAGCGCATTTCTTGAATGCTGTGGAAATCGGATTTATCTGATCTTATTTTTTAACACATACAGGCATACAAAATGCACTTTCAGCTTCCTTGCTCTTTTCCTATTTCTCAGAGCCTTGTTTTGCCAAATGTACATTGATGTTGATTTGCATGAGGTCGCAGGCAAGCAGCTTAGAAGAAGAGGAATTTCTATTAGTATTTCCTCAAAGTCCATTACAGATGATATTAATTCATTGTGCTTCAGCTTGCTTTCTTTTTTTTTTCTTAGCAAAGAAAAGATAATTATGCTATCAGGCTTGATACTGCTTCAAGCACTGCCTGCCATCATCCAAATTTTTTGTGCAGTAGTAAAACTTTGTAAACAGAGGAAATGTCAAATACTTTCAATGCTAACATTACCCCTGTAATTATTTCTTTGGCTAACCATAGCAACTATTGATAACACGGCACCTGTGGTTACTAACTGTCCAAACGATATCTCCGTGGCAACCACCCTCGGAGGAGCGGCGGTTGCCGTGACTTGGACCGAACCCACTGCTGTGGATGATTCAGGCTTGCCTGTTACCACCACCTCCACATCTGCACCGGGAGATTCTTTCCCAGTGGGAACCACCACAATTGTGTACACTTTTACCGATGGTTCCGGCAATACAGCTGTGTGTACATTTGATGTCACAGTAACTGGTATGTGGTAGATGAACAAAATGTTGCTACACAAGTAATACTAACCATGCTCTTAATATCTAACGGTTGTTTCTCCAAACCCTGATGTAGGAATGAAAGCGAAAGGAATGAATGATATTGCACTTATGTATTGGAGCTTTTTTTAAGTGCTTCATTGTATTCAACATCTGCAAGCAAGATTTTATTTTTATATAATCCTGTTTTCCATTTTTTTCTGCCAATTTTGCCGACCTTCTCTGGTTCACGCTGCATAAGATTGCAATCGGGCTGCCAAAATATTTGCAAGGCTTAATTTTCATTTGAAAAAGATATATTTTGCAAATATCAGAATCAATAATGGCTTGCTCTCTTCTTTCAAAACCATTCCCAGTAGCAGAGTGTTATGAAAACACTGTCATGACCAACTCCAAATTTCGAACATAAGAAAATTCAACAGCAACAAAATACAGAATGCTCCCCGGGATGACACTACCGTACCTCTTTTAATTGTTTGTTTGACTAAACCCAGCAACTATCGATAACACGGCACCTGTGGTTACTAACTGTCCAAACGATATCTCCGTGGCAACCACCCTCGATGGAGCGGCCGTTGCCGTAACTTGGACCGAACCCACTGCTGTGGATGATTCGGGCTTGCCCGTTACCACCACCTCCACATCTGCACCGGGAGATTCCTTCCCGGTGGGAACCACCACAATTGTGTACACTTTTACGGATGGTTCCGGCAATACAGCTGTGTGTACATTTGGTGTCACAGTAACTGGTATGTGGTAAATTAACTGCACGTTACTACACATTAATGACCCTAAATACATTTTTTTAATCTAATAGTCGCTTTCTTAAGTTTCAATGAGTAAAGATGTTTGATAAACCAAGTATTGAGGCCTTCCTTTCATTGCAAGATCAGCTTATGTTTTATCACGTTCAAGCATGTGTCAGCCTTCATTTAACTTTCTTATTTAGCTCTCTGTGCGCATTTTCCCAACTCTCTGCCACTATGCATCTTGAGGTTGTCATCAAGTTGCCAAAATCTTTCTCGAAGTCAACTTTTCACCTGTTTTACACTGCAGACTATCAAGCTATTACGAGTCTGGAACTTGTTCCTCTCCTGTTTCCAATAGCAGAGGATTGACATTCCTGTTTGATTAACATGATTATTTCAAGCACTACATATGGCGTCTAATCCTAACTTTGTGTACTGGAGCATCCTTGCAATGCTGCATCACCAGATCTTTTTTTTACACTTTGCAAAGTTTCAGCTTAAAATCCTTCAACTTTTCCAGATTTTTCTGAGTTCTTATTTTGCCAAATTTACATAAATGTATCTTTTCATGAGGTTGCATGGAAGTTGCTAAAATCTTTCTTTTGTCAATATTATTCATCGAAGCTCAATACTGTAACTTTTCTCTTCTTCTTGGCACTGTAAAGATCTTTCAAACTTTGTGAAATACTGTAATAAGTTAGAAGAAGAGTCACAAATGGTTTTCTTGCTAACATTACCCTTGTTATTGTTTCTCAAACTAACTTTAATAGCGACTATTGATAATGCTGCACCTGTGGTTACTAACTGTCCAAATGATATCACCGTGGCCACCACCCTCGATGGAACGGCCGTTGCCGTGACTTGGACCGAACCCACTGCTGTGGATGATTCGGGCTTGCCTGTTACCACCACCTCCACATCTGCACCGGGAGATTCTTTCCTGGTGGGAACCACCACAATTGTGTACACTTTTACGGATAGTTCTGGCAACACAGCTGTGTGTACATTTGGTGTCACAGTAACTGGTATGTGGTAAATTAACTGCATGCCATAACACTAAACATGCCCTCTGTTTCCAGCTATTTCCTTCAGGTTCCAATCCTGCGATAAAATGAAATATGCACCAGTTTCCTTAAGTCATCTCATCATGCATTTTTACATTTGGTAACAAATTTGTAGGTTGCAGCCAAGCTGCTAAAATTTTTGTAAAGTGAGTTTTTCCATAAACAAAAAGCTTGCGAAGAGAGAAAAAAAGGTGTCGATTTCCTATGATGCTGCAATTCTAATTCTTTTCACAAAGCTGAAAAAAAATTACTATGATTTGCTACCAATTGTGTGCAACATCTGAATCATTGAAAGATATGTTGAATATTTCCTTACTAATGCCACCTCTAAAATAATTGTTTCTCTTACTAACTCCAGCAACTATTGATAACACTGCACCTGTGGTTACTAACTGTCCAAACGATATCTCCGTGGCCACCACCCTGGACGGTGCGGCTGTTGCCGTGACTTGGACCGAACCCACCGCGGTGGACGATTCGGCTTTGCCCCCGGCCACGACCTCCTCGTCCCTCCCGGGGGATTCTTTCCCGCTGGGGACCACCACGGTCGTGTACACATTCACCGATGGCTCTGGCAATACAGCCGTGTGTGCATTCGATATCACAGTCACTGGTACTGATTTTACTTCCCGTGTTCTGTTCTCCGCACACAAAGTACATGTACATGTAGTTGCTACCAAGTTTAAGAAAAAGGGCAGTGAACGTGAGCTCCCTAGGATTATAGTGATTGAGGAATGACAAATGCTTAAACAGAAATGCTGCCTTTTGTCAAAGCAATTTATAAAAACCTGCGATAGAGCGCATAACTTCTCCACGGCACGGAACATTGGGTACAAAGGAGAGATTCTAGTTTCTTCTCCTTCTCTGACACCTCCCTGATTACTTGGTTTGAAGTACTGTCCGCTGAATCTCAAAAGCATCTTTCCTCATACTTTTTTTTGTGTGTGTGTGTTAGAACTGTTTTTCTAACATTAAAGTAATGATATTGGCATTGTGCAAAGATTGATTCATATCTCTTTAAATTCTGTCATTACACCACATTACTGAAATGATGTTATATTCCCTCTTATTAACATGTTCCTTGTATTGTGCAGTCACTTGAATATATACTTGATACATGAACACTATTTCTTCCCCATTTCACTAACCCAGCAACTATTGATAACACTGCACCTGTTATTGATAACTGCCCGACTGACATTACTGTTCCGACCACTCTCGATGGCTCGCCGGTCAGCGTGTCATGGACCGAGCCGACGGCCACTGACGATTCGGGCGAGATGTTGAATGTGATTGCCACGTCGGTACCCGGGATCGCCTTCCCCCTTGGCACAACCACTGTCATATATACTTTCAGTGATAATGCCGGAAACAGCGCCGTGTGCACATTTGATATTACTGTCACTGGTACGTCTCAAGGTTGAATGTCCCCTCGTTATAGCGCCCATCATCCTAGTTTTGGAGCAGCGACCAGAGGAGCATGCAGTTGGAAGCTGTTTTAGAGTAGGGTCAGATCTCGTGGCTCAGACATTTGCTGCTTTTTCTCAAGGAGGTCATGGAAATACAATGTAGCTGTACTATAGGTTGGCCCCTTCCATCATTGAAGAGATGGTACTCCGGACATTTTAGCATTTTAATTTCGGTTTTCATCACACAATTTGTCAATCACAGTTACTGTAATCCTTTGTTCAGTTCCATTCTTACAACTGTACATCTTGATTGCATGGCTCTTTAGACATATACATTTGTAGTGCATTGTGGCAATCCTGTGCTCCTAGTTTCATTCATTTCTTGGTCACGGAGACGAGGTAGCGTGCGCTTTTGGTGCATTGCAACCTGTGATGCGACCTCGTGCTTGCAGGTTCGAGTTCACAGCTCAATCCATGCACTGTTACAGTGCAATGCTTGTACACATAGATCATGGTGCAATGAATGTAACATGTCCATGATGTGTCCATTCCATTAGGGCATTGGGAGGAAAGCACTGATTTTAATGTTACTCTCTTATTTATCTCATTGCGAAAGAAGATGTGAGATGCTACATGTATTCCTTTCGAGTGCTGTCTCTTAATTTAGACTTAGTTAGCACAAAGTTTCCCAAACCTCATCCAGACTATTGAAGTTACCTGCGGTTTCTGCATGACTTCAGCACTTGTACGCACATTCACTATTACTGTATTCTTTCTTAGGAGGTTTTCAACTCCAAATTTTCAGCCAAAAGTGGCTTCCTATGTAGTCATTCTTTTTTCGTTAGCAATCTCTTGGAATCCAAATATGTCTCACTAGATTGGGGAGCGGGAAGGATATCTATGTAAGATTTGAATACATTTTATTGTGCAGTCGAATATTCCTCATAAAAAGTAATTTGGTTTTGCAAACTAAACTTGATCTGAAACCTTTCATCCGCACTCTACTTCAGTTGGCTTCATGTAAAGGTCTTTTTCTTTCTTTTTAGTTTTCGTAGTATTTTTTACATCTCAGATGACCACTGGAGGTAGCGCTACCAGAAATGAAACACTTTTTTTCAGAAGCTGTGTTTTTCCTTATCTTTGCTTCCCTTCTTGAATCATTTTCATCTGGACTTTGTTACAGAAGCTTTTTTCTCTCACTGCATTGACCTTAATCTGCTCTCTTAATCGCAAATAATGAACTAATGTGGTTTCAACTCACTACTAATTATTCTTCTCCCCGCTCTAGGAATTGCTACCATCTGCAGGTTTTACAGTTCTCGCATCACATTTTTAGCTGCTTTTATCCAAACGTGTATTTCTCTATACCTTGTCTTGATATAGTAATGTAGCATTTGCATTTCATTGCTAATGATTGTAGACTAGTACTCCTAACAATATCTCTTTCATTGCATAGGTAAGTATGCATTATAATAGTATTCTGTCTATTTCTCTTTCACTTCACTCTGTCTCGCCCAATGCATTTAATACACTGTACTATTATGTCATGTCTGTATCATGTACAAATATTACTCCCATTACTCTAAGCAGTCACTTCTCTCCCCTACAGCAAGCTGGAAATGAAACTTCTTTGAAATGCAAGCTGTGCATTTCATTTGATCCATTCCCTTCTAGCAGCCAGTGCCTACACATAATTTCTTTTGCAGCGAGCTGCCCAAAAGCGCACACGAAAAGGAACAGCCAAAAGATAACAAAACTGTAATTCAACGTATCTACTGGGCATCATTTCTTTTGTAATGATGGATTAGATTTGAGCATATTTAAAGATTTATCTATTTATCTTTTTTTTTGAGGGGGGGGGGGTGGGATATGTATGTAGTTTCCTGTGAGCCATAATAAAAACAATATTCAAGCCAGTGTGCATTTTATCATCAAGTGACTTTGTGAAGTTTTGTTATATGAAGGTACAGTGTATGCCATGTGTGCATAAACCTTTCAAATGATGTATGACACACATTAGAGGGAATAGATGAGAAGGGTGCACTAATTGTAGGCCTACATACTACATACCATGTATGGTTTGGGAGATTGTGATGTAGGCAATATCTATAATCACCATCTCGGGTTATTACATGTATGGCTCATTAAAAATGCCATCCCTCGCTCACACAGCCACCATCGACAACACTCCGCCCGTCATCTCCAACTGCCCCGGCGACATCACCGTGCAGACCAGCCTGGGCGGCGACTCCGCCACCGTCACGTGGCAGGAGCCGACAGCCGTCGACGACTCGGGCTCCGTGACGTCCACGTCCACGACCTCCCCCGGGAGCTCGTTCCCCGTCGGCACGACGACGGTCATCTACACGTTCACCGACGGCAGCGGCAACACCGCTGTCTGCACGTTTGCTGTGACTGTTCAGGGTATGGGTTATCACCTGTCACCAGCTCACTCTTGTCTTGTGTTTGTGGTGTGTGAGGCTTTTTTTCACCTTTGTGAGTTTGTGGACACAATGCTGCCTCGTGTTGGACTCCACCGATTGTTTTATCCCACTGTAAACCAGTGTTTGAAATTACTTGCACCTCACGTCTGCAATGTGTGTGAAAGCATACACCAAAATACCGTTTGTGGTAAATGTGCACCATTTGGGATGTGTGACTAAAATGGATGCAATGTTTAAAGTTATAATTTCCATTTCTACTTGAATAGATTGTAAATTTACCCTTATTTTGTGCATGTTTTCTGCCTGAAAAAGGTAGAATACTTTGTATGTATATATTGTTGGTCTCTGTCACTGTCATGTAGTGATATCTAAGTTGGTAAATATGTATGCACAGACTGAGTAGTCCACAGATGTCCTTTTCATTCTCATCTGATTATGACATTCTTTTATAAACCAGAAATATTATATTATGACCAGGAATATGTTCCAGTGAGATATTTCCTATTTATTGCTTTCTTTTTCGAAAGGAGATTCTTGCCATACTCTGCTAGTAAGAACACTTCGGACTGTGACTGCACCAGTACACATGTAGGCAATGGTGTCCAATTTGTTTGTATTTTAAAGGAGTGAATATAAGGTGACATGACATTTGCTCCTGTGACACTTGCTCCGGTCTTATTTCTCCAAGGACTTGGGGTTAGGGTTAGAGTTATGTTTGTGGGTAAAATTTTTGTTTGCCGTTGTGTGCATATACTTCATGGGAGCAATTGCTGAGGAGCAAATGTCATGGAATGGAATATACTGCCCATTAATGCAAGGTTTTGGCTTTATAGGCCCTTGTCTGTAGACACCCACCAACCATTGATTTAAATAAACCTGCAATATGTTTGTTTTGGGTTTTTTTTTACAGAATCTACTCTGTATGTAGAGCCATAGATTGAGTCTCCTTGCTTTAGTAGGAGTCTGCAAGTGCAAAATAAAAAAAATCACCAAAAAAAAATGGTCTGAATGTATCCAATTCTTTTACCCTTGAAGCCACCATTGATGTGACCGCTCCTGTCATCTTTGGCTGCCCCAACGACATCTCGGCCAACAGTGTGTCCAACAACAACCAGGTGACCGTCACATGGCTGGAGCCCACGGCAACGGATGACTCGGGATCAGTGGCGTCTGTTGTATCCACTAGCAGCCCTGGAGACCCATTCTTCATCGGCGTAACGACCGTCACCTACACTTTCGCCGATGCGGCTGGCAACACAGCTACTTGCACTTTCTCTGTCACTGTTGTCGGTAAGTCTCGAGTTATTCCACTGGAGCCAATATGTGTTCCTATCGATGATGCGTGGTTTGCCCATTAACAGACAAGTACACTCAGTGGGGTTTCTTCGTAGGTTTTTTTTTTTTTTTTTATCTTCTGCTTCTATGTATAGATGCTGATTAGATAAGAACAGGTATTATATCTTCTTTTTCTTCTTTTTTGTTTCTGTTGAAGTGAAGAAACGATAAGTGCAAAATTTTGGCAAATAATTAAGAGTCTTTCAAAGCTATTTACATGCCCTCACAGCTGAAAAGCTGTGCAAAATGTGCATTATCAGCCAACTTTGTGGCAGTAAACCTGTCTGTGCCTAATCATCAACAGCCAGCCATGTACTCTATGTGATTATTCTGAATGGCAATATGCTAAGCGGAAGGGCCTTCTCTTGGAATGAAATCTTATTCTCGATTCATCCTTCAATGTTACCTTTCATCAAAAGCAAATAAGTCTATTCAAATCTTCAGCTCTCCAGTGTGCTTCTATTTAAATGCTGCCCACCCCACCCCATACTTCCTCTGCAGTCCTTGTAACTCTTCAATGTGGCATCAGCTGGTAAATTTCTTTAGAAATTCACGAGAAATGACTTCTCTTCCCCTCCCCCAATTCCCCTTCCTTTTTCGCCGACAGACACCAGCGCACCGATCATCAGCAACTGCCCCAACGACATCGTCGTCAGCGTTCCGTTTGGCACCAGCAGCGCCTCCGTCACGTGGACCGTGCCGACTGCCACCGACAACAGCGGAGGCAGTGTTACTGTCTCTGCCACCGCCAGCCCCGGAGACACCTTCCCCGCAGGCGTGACTCAGGTTACCTACACATTCACCGATGGCAACTCCAATACTGCCGTCTGTAGCTTCAACGTCATTATACCCGGTAAGACCGTGGGCTTGTGACAAGAGGTTTGCTGAATACGAGATTAGGTTGCGATTAGATGTTATATATAATGTCGCAACAACCTGAGCATTTGACTTGAGATTTGGCACATGTGATGGCTATGATGTATAGTTATGCAAACTTCATTTTTTGTTAACGTCAAACATTGTGTTGCCATCATATTTTTAGAATGAAAATCAGAGAAATTGCTGATTTACTTATCTTGCCACCTCGGGTTTTGAGCACTTGACTTGAGTATGGCACATGTGACTATCAGCAAGCAAAATATACATTTATTCAATGTTGAACAATACATTGCCATGGTAACTATTTTTTTTTTTTCAATAAACAGCACACAAAGTAATTGCTGGTTGAGCTGACTCCCTCAGTGTTAGGTGGGGGTATTAATCAATCGCATTGAGTGATAGTTCTAGTTTAAAGGGGAAGGCTAGTAACTGATCAGTGGGAATCAGTGGAAATGCTGGGAGATGATTGTTCCAATCCTTATGGGATTCATTGAAGAGTTCATTGTATATCTATTGTTGTGTGAAAATGATTTGCTTCAGAACAGTCTCATATTCAAGTAATGTGCAGATTAATGCTCCGTCACTGACCAGGGACGCTAACCTGGAAGCATTAAACTGCACATTACTTGAATATGAGACCATTCTGAAGCAAATCATTTTCACACAACAATAGATATACAATGAACTCTTGAATGAATAACATAAGGATTGGAACAATCATCTCCCAGCATTTCCACTGATTCCCACCGATCAGTTACTAGCCTTCCCCTTTAACCCTATTCTAACTGGGCTATTTGAGACCAAGTTTTTACTGGGGGAGGTCAATTTGACCCCCCCTTCAGATCTCAGCCGCCGATCGCGCGATCGCCGCAAAATTTTGCCTGAACATAGAGCCGGAAGTCAACTACAAGATTACATGGTCATACAATAGAAAAATTTTGATTTCATATTTTTTAACAAATTAATTATGCAAATTAACACATGAAATCATATTTTCACCTATAACTCCATCAAAAAGACTGAAGGATTATTAAATTTTTGTGTCAAAATTCCTCAAGACACATCAAACAATTTTCTTGTAAAAAAATAGCGCAATCAAAATCATTTTCTTTTGTTTTTTATTGTTTTGTTAATTTCTTATGTATTTTATTGTTTTTCCGATCTTTTGTTTTCTTTTTTTTTTTTTGCCAAAATTTGTTGGAGGCACTTTTTCAAGCTTATCTACATTAGAATTAATTTATTTCAATGGCTAAAAGTTGAAATAATCTAATTTATATCAATTAAACAAAAAACCAGTTTGCATTGGATTTGCACACGAAATCATGAATTTGAGCGGTTTTCGGGTTGACATGCATATGCAAAACATTGCATAACTTCAGAACGGTGTATCCGGACATCGCAAATTTGGTCTCAAAATATGCGGGAGACTCAAATGAAAAAAGTCATGAAACGACACGCGGCAAAATCTTTGCGCATTGCGAAATCGTGGCGCGAAACGTCGAGGGGGGGGTCAATTTGACCCCCCCCCCCCCAGTTAGAATAGGGTTAAAGAGAGCTTCAGGCTTTGAATCATATAATACAAGTAGTGATTATGGAATATACTTGAAATGCTGTCCCCGTGTTGTGTGCTCTGTCTTGATTTATAATTCTGCCAGCTTGCAGACCTTGCCAAATCCAGATGCACCAACTCTCAATAGCAAGACAGGTATTAATGCAATATGATTGCAGACATTTTCTTGCCCCAAATTCATTCCTTGAAAATTTTCCACACAACAATGGCTATTAAATCACAAATGAAAGGCTCTTGGGTGTTATTCTGGGAGACCAGTCTTTTCTCTTGTGAAGTTGTGAACTAGTCAAGGTAGGGTGCATACCATCAGCATTGTGATGCAGATTTTCTTTGATTCTTTCTAATGATGACATCACAAAAGGAAAGAATATATATATATATATATATATATATATATATATATATTTTTTTTTTTTTTTTTTTGGGGGGGGGGGAGGTGGTAGGGAGTAGGGGCAGAGCTTAGTGGGTGCAAAAAGAGTGAGAAATAGAATTGAAAAAAATTAATCATCACATATTTTGGTCAAACATTTCCATAGAGTGTGATCTGTAGACCTAGTCACAACATTTCTACAGAGTGTGATCTGTAGACCTAGTCACATCAGCAGAAGTCCATGTGAATTTGCTGGGGACCTTTGATTCCCTTTTGTTCTCAACTGGTCAGTCTTGACCATTAACTATGTTCGTGGTCACCTTTTTTCCTCTCTCTTACATGCCAGTTGAGGGCGACATCACTCCCCCAGTCATTGCTGGCTGCCCGAATAACATTGTCGTCGCCAGCGACGGCAACTTCAACGGCGCCACCGTGACCTGGACGGAGCCGACGGCCGTGGACAACTCGGGAGATGTTCCGACCGTCGACAGGACGAGGGCGCCAGGCTCCCTCTTCCCCATCGGAGACACCGCCGTCACGTACACGTTCACCGACGCAGCCGGAAACATGGCCAGTTGTTCCTTTGATGTCACCGTCGTTGGTGGGTCACATGCCTCTCGAGTCTTGCCGTATCAAAAATTTATCAAAAGATAGGAATTCCGTATTCCTTTGATTGAACCAATTAGAAACTTTGATCTTTGTAAATGAACTAGTGACCCCCTTGTGTGAAAATGAAGGTACCAAACATTTCTTTGAATGATACCTTTTTTGAATATGGGTTGGAAAATCTGTTGTGGTGAAATGTGAAGTGCTTTCGTTGATACTACCATTGTGTATTGTGCCGAATGCACATTTTCTATCAAATCTGCTCCCAAAAAAGTGCAATACGAGGCATTTTCTCAACAAAATTTTAGGGAGGATGAAGGTTTTAATTTTGTCATGGTTGTCTTTCTGAAAGTAATTTTTGTTTTCCACTAGTCCAATTCATTCGTTCTTAATATTGATGGTGGTGTTCCCACTGCCTACTATAATGATTGAAGACTGACAGCACTTTAAAGCAGCATCTACACAAGTACATATTTCACATGCTTATCGGTATACAAATGGAAGATACCTCAGAAAGGTATATTTATTTTACATGAAAACAACTGGTTAAATGGTGTCTGCACTTAAATCATCTTCTTCAGTCTTTTTTTTTTTTTTTTTTACTGCAAATGGTCATTAGGTTTCTTGTATGAAATGAACCAAAAAGAGATTTTTGCTGTTACAGAAAATATTTTCAACATCAAAAGTTTCTTATGGTGTGTGTGTTTTTTTTTCTTTCTCCATCCTCAGATGCATCTGCACCGGTCATCGCCAACTGCCCAGTGGACATCACGTTGACAGTACCATTTGGCACTACCGGTGCGGTCGTGACCTGGACCACGCCTACTGCTACCGACAACTCGGGCGGAGTGGTGACCAGCACCAACACGGCCTCGCCCGGCGATGTGTTCCCTGTCGGTCTGACCCAGGTCCTGTACACCTTCTCCGACAACCAGGGCAACTCGGCCGTCTGTAGCTTCACCGTGCTGGTCACAGGTATTTTTGACTCGCTCCCATGCAGTTCCCCCTCCCCTCATACCCAAGAATTACTGTACAGTGTATATGCCATATATTATGCAGGGTTTTTGATTTCACAAATACAGGTGTTGGGTGCTAGTCACAAATTTAAGAAAACGCTAGAATATTATGTCTGATTCCAACATGAAAGCGACATACACATACATGTACATGTATCGTCGGTTGAGAATGATAAGGGCGTTAAGTTGCCACTAAAGCCATAGTGTTTGAGGCACTTTAACACACTTTAATACCATTCTTGCCCAGTGATATAAATTTTCTCCATTCATCACTGTTTTCCATGATTGCGATTTGATTTTAATCACTCCTGAATATTGTCGGCGAGTCCTGATTCGCAAAAATGAGACTCGCTAAATGTACGTTGTATACACTTCTATCTGATGGAAGAGCATGTTAAAAATTAGACTTTTAGGAACTGGGACACATGCTAGAACATGATGAATAACGAAAAGCATTCCCCCTTTCTACAATGCATCAAAAAATGTTGGTGAGCGTACAAAGCATTGCCCAGGGATTTTAGATGAAATTAGTTGGCAAAATTTCGTTACTGACAGAACTTGACATTACATGGAGCAGAAGCAGGAGGTCACAGAGAAAGTAATCGTTGCCTTCCCATTACGAAACACTTTGAAAGCAAAAAACAAAACAACGAGTGACTGCAAAAGGTCCTGACACTTTGCCAAAGTTCATATCTCAAGTATACGCACGTATACACATTCTGTTCTAAGTTTCTCTCCATCTGGATTCACATTGCAGTTGGCCTTGATGAAAAGGCTAACTACATTCTAATGGTGTCAGAGCAGTAGGCTAAAAAAACTTTCATGTTTGCTCACCCACTTGCATTGACTGAACAAGTTGAAAAAAATATGTAGGTGATTTAAACAGTGCCATATTTTGTTGGTTTAATCCATAGCCCTCGGTGACACCACTATTCCTGTCATCACTGGGTGCCCCAGCGACATCGGTGTCACGGCCGACAGCAGCCTTAATGGTGCATTCGTCCAGTGGACCGAGCCAACAGCCACGGACAACTCGGGGTCCGTCAGCTCGAGTTCCACGGCATCCCCGAATGACTTCTTCGTCATTGGAGAGACGACCGTCACATACACCTTCACCGATCCCGTGGGCAACCAGGCATTCTGCTCATTCAACATCCTTGTCACTGGTGAGATGATTAAGACCACGATTTACCTGACATAACAAAACCATTTCTTTCTTCTTTTTTTGCATGCATAGGAGCATATAGTCCCTTGGGTGATGGGACCTCCTATCTCAGTTGGCATATATTCAGAAACCAAACTCGATTTTGAATATCAAAATACTGATTTTGACTGACGGAACAGTAGTTGATGTGATTCACAACGTTTCAACATTATTTAACATCGAGATATTCATGTATTCCTGTGGGGATGAGGGGAGAATGATAATTGACGAGCAATTTTCCGAATTATTTTCTTACAGTGTATGTCTCCTGTAATAGTTTTCTCCCATATACATGTACATACACTTTGTACGATTGTCATATGCAATTTGCTACCTGTGTATGCTATTCATCTACATTGTATGTCATGAAAAAGGACTATTGCAACATTATCTTGTACTATTGAAAAAAGGCACATACTTTGGACTCTATTTGCTACTGTATTTGGAAAAGAATACATTGTATTACATACGATGTAGCTGGTATACATCTTTAACTCAAAAAAATTAAACATATATTTGAACATAAGGATTAGAATCAGTTTCCTTCATCTCCAATGCTGATACAAAATTTATATGCCCTTATGTATGACTTTTAGTGCTGTGCCATTGGCCACTTTTAGATGGATTCCTTATACTGTCACTGCAGTGGTCTCAGCTGAGAACAAAGTCATAACTGGCCCTTCTATGGGGTCATGCACAAAAAAATGCATTATGGGAAAGGGTGAATGAACTCCTGTAGGGTTCATTGACACCTCTGCTAAGGAGTGAAACTAATTCAAACATTCTACTGATAGATTCTAGGGCTGACATAGACTGTACAATTGTCAATATACAAATGACGCACAAGTCTGAGTGCGTCAGTTGGAATTGTGTGCATAAGGTAACTACGGAATGCTTAACCCACGAGGCGAAGCAAAGTGGGTTTAGGCTAAATTCCATAGTTACCGCATGCACACTATATTCCGACTGTCCCATGACAAGACATGTGCGTCATCTGTGTTGGAAACTGTAGAATGGGTGATTTTCTTGCCAAAAATCAATTTTTCTATCATATTACCTGATGACAAATTTACTGGATGCATTTCCTTTTGGCTTGCCATAGACGAAAGCCCCAAAAATCATGCATCCAGTATTCACTTGATGCGTGAATTTTTCAAAACCATGCATCCAGTATTTACTGGATGCATGTTTTTTTTAGCCAATAGGCATCTTGTACCGAGTGCGCAAACGCTTGCTTAGTGTGAGAACCTTTGTTACAAGTGTGCGTACTCTTGCTACAAGTGTGCGATAACATATTTACCACTGTGACTCAGCGTGTGGCCAGTACAAATTCAACACATAGCTCTTGACCAACGAATTCTCAGCATTCTTGCTAATCATTCTATAACACAAGTATATGTAGATCTTGAGCCTTGATGATGGATCCAATAACATGTGACTTCTGTCGATTTCTGTTTGTGTAGACAACACTGCTCCTCTCATCAACAACTGCCCCGAGGACATCTCCATCACTGTGCCGTTTGGAGTCAGCTCCGCCGTCGTCACGTGGACTGTTCCCACGGCGAACGACAACTCCGGTACCTCCACCCTCACCTCCAATACGGCCAACCCGGGAGATGCTTTCTCTGTTGGCAGCTCCCAGGTCGTCTACACCTTCAGCGATGACAACGGCAACACCGCCGTCTGTGCCTTCAACATCTTTGTTAATGGTAAGGAAAGCCACCACATCTCTTTGATTTTCTATTTTTGTGACTTTGTCTCAGTGTTAAGAATTGATGAGAACTTTAAAGGGAAGTCATCGCCTTTTTCAGAACTGAGAAAATGTAAAGTAGCTACTAAAGCAAGAATTGACATGTCAAACAAGATTTGCACATACCAGTTTGTTGCCATGATTTTTGCAATTTTGTTATACGTTAATAGTTATAGCAAGTGTTGTATCAGACAGGAATCTTATACAAGCACTCTTCTCGCAGCTTTGTGTAGCAAGATTTGCAGGAGCTGCTGAAAAGTTCAGATACAACACGTATCTTGACCTGCTTTGAAAATAAAGTACTAGATAGTAAACTTTTTTGTGCTCGGGCACTAAGCTTAATTTGCCAATCTTTGTCACAAGCATTTATTTACATGTATTTATCCAAATTTACCTATTTTTAAAGCTAGCAAGCCCTCTCTCTGAGGTGCAGCAATGTGCCTCAGTCCAACAACAAGGCCATAGGGACCATAGGGATTACTGTAATCTCTCTTTGGTTTCAAGTACCAGTAGTTTCGAGACATATGTGCTACATGTAATTTGTGAAGAAAGCACTCTGGAATACATGTCATTTGGTCACTGTAGCACAGTGAGGTTTACATTGTACATCTTATAAGTCAAATGTCTAGGGGTGCTATTTGACACTGCCTTGTTTCCATTGTTTACCACACTGTCTACTCCTCAAAGCGTTGGGCGACACAACACCACCTGTCATCTCCGGCTGCCCAACTTCCACCATCGCCGCTCAGGCCGACCCTCTCCTACCGGGAAGCAACGTGGACTGGACGGAGCCCACCGCCACTGACAACGATGGAAACGCTCCCACCGTTCAGGTCGCCAACGGCCCCGGCACGTTCTTCGTCATTGGCACCACCACTGTGACGTACACGTTCACCGACGCTTCTGGAAACCAGGCAGTCTGTTCGTTTGACGTGGTGGTCATTGGTGAGATTTGATGTGTCATTTTGTCACAGCTGTATATTAAAGGGACTGTACAGTACTGGTAGAGGTTAGGATTCAGCTTGTAATGTTTTGTGAGATATTTAGAAACCACTCTATGAAATGTTAAAGGGCATACAATTCTAAGGGAAATCAAAAGTTTATTTGATGAAAATCGGTTTTGAAATGACTGAGATATCTAAAAACTAGGAAAAACAGAGATTCTTATAAAAGCCGTGGCCTGTCAATTTGATTAGGATCGCTTTTTATGCCTCCGCAACGAAGTGGCCGGAGGCATTATGTTTTCGGGTCGTCCGTCCGTCCGTCCGTCCGTACGTACGTCCGTCCGTCCCGTTTTGTTTTTGTCGATATCTCAAGAACCGTGTGGTGGTTTTACATCAAACTTGGTATGAGGGTATATCCTTGGGGGATAATACTTTGTGTGGATTTTAGGGTCACAAGGTCAAAGGTCAAAGGTCACAGGTTATTTTGTGAAAAAAAAATTGAAATTCCACATATTTCTCCATATCTCGCAGATGGTTCAAGGTATCTTCATAGAACTTAGTATATATGCTTGTACCGATGGGCAGTGATTATCTAGGGAAGTTGGGGGTCATGGGTCAAAGGTCAGGGGGGTCAAAGGTCAAGGTCAACTCCTCAAAATATCACTACTTTCCTTAAAATGCAATATGCCTGAAGGTTTTTTTTTTTTTTTTTTTAAACTGGATGTATGGCATGTATTACCCAATATATATTTTTTGGGAAGTTTCTTGCCAAAAGGTCAAAGGTCAAGTGAAAGTGCTAAATTGCACTTTTTCCTCCATATCTCGAAAGTAACTCAAGGTATCATCGTGAAACTTACATATTTATGCATGTTCTACCTAACAGTGATTCTCTGTGGAACTGTGAGGTCAACGGTCAAAGACCAGGTTTAGATAATGCTATTTTCCCATTTGATACTGAAATTATACTTTTTCTCAATACCTTGAAAATTACTCAAAGCATAAACTTATAAAAGGGTCAAAAGTCAAGTAGAAATCACTAGTTCCCCAAATACCTGCACTCTGACATTTGAATAATTCATCCAATTGAACCTAGTTCTAGGAAAGTGAACATTCAGCACATTTGTGGCAAACCTGTCATTTTAATATTTTGCCAATTGTGTGAAACTGTCATCACACATTGTCAAGACATTGTACTATAGACCTATTAGGAGAACCATGCATGATGGCGGAGGCATATCAGTCGCCGTAGCGATATATCTAGTTTGGATATCTCATCCATTTCAAGGCCGATTTTCATCAAATGTTGAATCCTTCTTGAAATTACATACTCTTTCATATTTCATAAGAGGTTCTCATTACAAGTGTATCTCACCTTAATCCTTAAACCTTAATCCTCGCCTCGACCACTGCTGTACAGTCCCTTTAAAGACCCAGTAGCGTAACCATCTTGCGGATGGCGCAGTTCATTCACTGCCCACCAGGGCACATCCAAAAACCAAAAATAGCACCAGTCAGGGAAGTTGTTGTATGTAAGTTCTGTTTCTTTGGCAGTGCAGTTTGAAATTCTGGTCTGACTGGTAAATGTGATTTGTGTATTCTCCAATATTACTCCAGAGTCTTTAATCAAGACGTAGTGAACTGCATACTTATTCAGCCCCAATAATGTTAAGGTAGTACGATTTGGCATTTATTTTTTCTTTTTTTTTTCTACTTTTTACATCGAGTCCATGATCACATGAGAAGAGACTTGGCCACTGCATGTCTTTACGTGAACATCCTAAAGCTTCAGATTTTTGAATACTCGCTATCCTCCGTGTTATGACTCTGGCAGATACCACTGCTCCAGCTGTAACTGGATGCCCCGAGGACATCTCCCTCAACGTTCCCTTTGGCACCACCACCACCGCTGTCACGTGGGAGGCCCCCATCGTTAGCGACAACTCTGGTTCGTTCGACGCCACCAACAACTTCAACCCAGGAGACACTTTCCCTGCTGGTGTCTCAACCCAGGTCACCTACACTTACACAGATGATTCCAACAACGTTGCTGTCTGTGCCTTCCTTGTTACAATCACCAGTAAGTAGCTGAGAAATTAATTAACTCCACGATTGTCAAAGAATGTAACCACATGCTAAATGTCAGAAAATCCTGATTTCCGAAAAATTAGTCTTGCTAAATATATGGCTTGTACAGTTCATTTAGTGTCTGAAAATGTTCAATGTATACTGAAAAGAGACAAAAACAAATTTCATATGTACAAATTATTCTGTCACATCCATAGGGTAGAGACCTTAAAAAAATTGATACCAGTATGTAACACACCTTGTTCTTATACTGTGTGCTGCCTACCAGTGCATGTATGTGTGCATGTCACACTCATGTCTGGATCAGAATTGATATCTTCACTTATGCTTAAATTTTGTGAATAGCACCCGACTCCCAAAATTTATTGCATATACAGTAATTATTCGTTTATGTTGGTGATAGTACCTCTGCCGTTTGATCCACGGTAACTACTGACCAATGAAAACGATTTCCACAGTCGGAGCTGATATGACTGTACCAGTCATTGCCGATTGCCCGGCCGACATCGTGCAAATCCTGCCGGATGACGCCAGCAGCGTGTCTGTGACTTGGACCGTGCCCACGGCGACCGACAACTCCGGGGCTACGCCCGCCGTCACCACGACAGGAAACTCTGGAGACTTCTTTGCCGTTGGCACCACGACCGTCACCTACACCTTCACTGACAATGCCGGCAACGAAGCAGTCTGTTCGTTTGTTGTCACAGTCGTTGGTACGTTGTGCAATGATTTCTGTGTTCCAACTCTCACATAATTATGATTATTTACCATTTCATACACATTCTTTCCCTGAAACTTGAAGAAAAAGAATGACTCGTTTGCATTTCGCATTGCATGCCCGTCAAACACAAATGATTACTGTTTAAAAAGTTCAGAAAGTTCTGAGATAACATTCCTATAGTACTTGTGAAAGTCATAAAAATGTTCTTATATTCTACAAAAACAGCTGCATCTTGAGAACAATCTCATACTTGCCAACTAGTAAGATTTTATCAGATTCAGTAAGATTTTTTACGTTAAAAATAGCAAAATCAGATTTTCTGTCAGAGAAATCAGATTTTTAAAAGATATTTAATATACCTTTCATGTGTATTTTCTGAAGATTTGACCGAAAGTAAGATTTTTAACTTCAGTTTGCATATAAAATAAGATTTTTGCAATCCACAAGTAAGATATTTCGTCTTGAAATTTTGGCAGGTATGCAATCTTGAATAAAGCAAATGTAGGCATTTCCCTTATGCCTGTAGATAAGGACTGCGGCAGATACTGAGAAGACTGTGTTGCCATATGCTTGGGTTTAATGGATTGCACAGATAAATTAAAGTTTAAAATGTTCTCTCTCTGTGTCTTCAGACAACACCCCACCCACATTCCTCTTCTGTCCCTCGGACATCGTGCTGGAGATCCCGTTGGGCACCACTTCGGCCATCGCCATCTGGAACGAGCCCGTTGCCCAGGACAACTCGGGCACGGCCACCTTCCAGAGCCAGACGGCATCCTCTGGGGATTCGTTCGGCGCCGCAACCACCACCACCGTCACCTACGCATACGCTGACGACAGTGGCAACGTCGCCACCTGCTCATTTGATGTTACCGTCAATACATGTACGTCTACACTCTTCAAATATCAGAATTTTTGGGAAAATGCTACCATGACCCTATTATTGAAAATTGTTGAGACATCTTGAAACATTTAGTACAATTGATAGCAAGGAAGGTACAATGTATTTTACCTATTGCTTTACCATGATTAGAGAACTTTTGCAAGAAGTGAGGTATGCATACTGGATTCCAAGTGTTTAACTCATTTAGTAAAAACAGACATCATATGTCAAATTACAATGTCTTGGGGGGGGGGGATTATGCATAAATTTGCATGCATTAGTAGATTGGCCTACTCTTGTACATAAAAATTACTGAATTTATACATCAAATCTAAATGCATTTAGGCTTTCATCTGTCATTGAATAATGTTATGGTTTCCAGGTATTAACTGAAATATATTAATGATAATGTTAAAAAAAGTTTGTTGTATAGACCGATAAGATGGATAAGATTTTGCAGCCCTGAAATTTTACTTTTACGCGGCCTTCACTTTCAGTCGATGACGAAGGACCGGTGATCGCAAACTGCCCTGACAACATTGTCGTCGAGGTGGAGATTGGTGTCGGAGGAACACCTGTCACGTGGGCCATCCCCACGGCGACCGACAACTCCGGCGTCATCGTGACCGTGGAGAACAACTTCGCACCCGGAGACTTCTTTGACGTGGGTTCCACCCTGGTCGTGTACACCTTCACCGACAACGCCGGCAATCAAGTGCAGTGCGCCTTCAATGTGGCTGTCAATGGAGGTATGCAGAATGTGGGCTGAATCATGTGCATTCATATCAATTTCCCCTCAGTTGATTAGATGAAACGATTTCTGGAAATTGAGTTGAACGTTATTTATTGCTTGCATTATTATTGATGTTGTTAAAGGGATGGTATAGTATTGGTTGAGGTGAGTATTCAGCTTTTTAACTTTTGGCGAGATATTCGGAAACTAATGTATGAAATGTTAAAGAGCATACAATTTTAAGAGGAATTAAAAGTTTATTTGAATGAAAATTAGTTTTGAAATGGCTGGGATATCCAAAAATCAAAGCAAAGCAAAGTGATCCTCATAAAAGATGGATCACTTTGTTTTGGATATCTCGGCCATTTCAAAACCAGTTTTCTTTAAATAAGCTTTGAATTCCTCCTAGAATTATATTCTTTCACATTTCATAAGAGGTTTCTCATTATCTCAAAAAATCGTCACCAAAAAAATTTGCATGAAGGTCTTCACATCCGCCTTTCAATTTAAGTATTTCATTGCTGTGGCATACCAGATTACACCCTGTTATTCACATTGCTTGTTAGATTCTCTGGGTTTGGCATCATTTACATACCTGTTGAAATATTAGCAGTGCTTTGCTCCTGTCTTCAACTTTTGTAGTTGAAGGGAAAAAACTTTTCATCAATATTCTCCTCGTTCCCTGTTTTTTCTTCTCAGTGGACACCAGACCACCCCTCATCCAGTTCTGCCCGGATGACATCTCTGTGACGACAGACATCGTCAACACCGGCGCCACGGTCTCGTGGGACAATCCAATCGTCGCCGACGCATCTGGCGATCCCATCAGTATTGTGGTCTCCAAGGCGTCCGGCACCTCCTTTGACGTTGGAACCACGGAAGTCATGTACACATTCGTGGACTCGTCCGGAAACAGCGTGTCTTGCAGCTTCTTGGTCACAGTTGTGGCAGGTAAACAAAAAAATGAACTAGAGAGGAAACTCACTCTTCCCTTATGACTTTGACTTTCTTTGATCTTATTGTTGAAAGCCATAGCAACCAATCTCATCTCCTTTGTGTTTTCTTTGCCCATCCTTTATAATCTATCATGAATAACAGAAGAAAAAAAAAAGTAAATGGGAAGAGAGTGATCATCTTGCATCACAGAGGGTGTTTGAAACATTAGTTTAACATTTTCTCATCTTTCATGATTTTTTGTTTTGTTAAGAAGATTGACGGTTCAAAATCTGACGAAGTGTAGTTGTCACTTTGAAGAACTTTGATAAAAGTCTTTGAATATGAAATCAGTTTGAGATTGTGATGATGTTCATGTGGCAATGGTGATGTCACAATAAGGAATCATCTGCCGTAAGTCTTGGAATCAATTCTTATTTCTGACCAGTTTCCTTCAGTTGTAATGCAATACATGTACAAGGTGTACATTAATTTGCATAAGATAGCAGCTTGTGCAGTGATCAGCTCTTTAGACTAGAAGTGGTGTCTGACACAAGCATTAACCAAACTGCAGGCCTCCACAATTCCTGATAGTGGTAGTAGTACAAAATCCAAAGCACCATTTTGGAAACCTGAGAAATTATATGTATGAAGTTTATGGGGATTTTTGAGTCTCGTGGAAATGGGATAAAAAATTGTGACGATAGGCCTTTTGAAGGCATAATTTACCATTTGCAGATGAAACAAAAACCCAGCATTAGTGTTTTAAAATAGTTCTAAAATGTGGGTTAGGGATAGAAACAACCACTGTAAAAATTTGAATCCGTATAATCGATGTTAAGTATTGTTAAATGCACAAAATGTGAACAATAGTTATAATAAAAATGTTTCCAGACTAACTCCTTATATTTTAGGCTTTATGGTAGGATTTTTATATGGTAGGATGTTTTGTGATACAACAGACCTACACATATGCATCAAATGTGATGTCGTGAAAATTTTTTAAAATCACTGCTCCCAAAGGTAAACAGTACCTTTAAAATTGAGTCTTGTTTGCCTTTCTGCCTACCAGTGGACGATGCCGCCCCAGTCATCAGCGGTTGCCCCAACGACATCACCCGCACGGTGCTGACGGATACCACCGGTGGCATCATCACCTGGACCCCGCCCGTTGCCACGGACAACTCTGGGGAGCCAGTGGATCTCCAGAACGTTCCCAGTCTGCCGGGAACCTTCTTCCCCGTGGGCACCACGGTCGTCGTCTACTCCTTTGCAGACGCCGTGGGCAACACCGCCGAGTGTACCTTCACCATCACCATCGACCAGGGTGAGTGGAAACATGCTTGATCTTGGACAAAACATCTGCGATGTAGGGTTACAATAATAGCATGCTTGAAATCTGCAATGCTAACACTGAGATACAGCTCCTAGACAAAAAAATGGTGGTGAGCACATGTGTGAGACAGCTGTTTCCGGTGTCCAGTCTTGGAAGGGGCACATCGTGAACATTGGTGTCGCAAATCTAAAGCGTGCTGTTACTAAACTGTGACAACGTGGTGCCTGTCATGCGGGGTAGTTTGTTCCATGAGTGTAACCCTTTGATGATTACCTGCTGTGACTTTTATCCAGGCTCTAGATTTCTAGATAGCCAGTACTCCAGTGGTAGAGAAGATGGAATAATTTTGGTTGTTCTGCATGTGGTGAAATTCCCAGATGTTCAGCTTATAGAAATGTGGGAGAAAACTGTACCAACATGCCCAAGATGCAGTTGGGAATGTTTTGGTTAAATGCTTGAAAAAAAAATGGTAAAAGGCTTTGTTTTATATTGAGTTTCCCAATATCCATGTATCTATGTAATTCTCATCAGATTCCCAGAATTAGAGTCCAGACGATGCAAGGTAATTTCAATGTTGTTGGGTTTATTTTTCTGTCAGATGTGCCATCACAACAACTTTCTTTTATGTTTTCACAGACTCCCCATGCAACCTCAGTCCGTGTGAGAACGGTGGAGTGTGCCTCGCCCAGAGCTTGACTAACTATGTCTGTGTGTGCCCTGGCTGCTTCACTGGCGTCAACTGCCAGATTGGTGAGTTATATCACTCTCCCATCTCCCCTTGCTGTGGGAGGGACTCAATTCTACAGCATGACTAGTGAAAGACCTGTTCGACAATGTTATGTCACTAAATCATTTGAGACAGTGATATTCAGTCCTCGTGCAATGTTGCTGTGCTTGAACAGGCTGCATTTAAACAAGAAGTTATGAATATGTGTTCATGGTAGAGTAAAATACCAGTAAGATGTGATGTATGCATTGAGCATGTGAAAATTCTATATCAAAACATGTTTTTTTCTGTTTTTATGTTTTGCAGATGAACGAACAAACCAAAAGCTAGATAATGCACCCAAAAAGTCATCTGTGAGTTTACATTAACATATGGAATTCCAATGAGAAAGAAGAAATGATTACATTGGGGAGAAAGGGAGTCATTTCATAGTTTTTTGAGAAAAACTAGTGGATATTTTGCTGTACAACTTGTAATAGGGAAGGTATGAGGAAAATGAAGTATGTGTATTTTCAACGAGTTGTTTGGATCTGCCTCATTTCTCTTTATATTTTTTTTTTTTACCTCAAGAACTCGACCCGTGTGATGGCAACACCTGTATCAACGGTGGAGAATGTTTCCCTCAACCAAACTCCTGCACACAGTACTACTGCGAATGCCCTGAGTGCTACTACGGAGAATTCTGCGAAAACCGTGAGTGTATTGAATTGTACAGGCATCTGCTTTTTGCTGCCCTTGATGTTAAACTACAATCTTGTCTTCAAGATGAATGTTGTCATTATAGTATCATGATCATGTGTTTGCTATTGCATGTGTGGCTGTGAAAACACAAAAAACACCAAAAATTAATTCATTCAAGAATCTTTGGCCCAAAATATGAGACCAGAATGTCTCTTATATCAGTGAAATGAGATTCACTAAAAGATGATCAATGCCAAGTAGTTTGTTTATTGGGTATGCACTTGCAGGTTGGAGCAGATTCTTTCAAGAAAAGTAGTAGGCTCAAGAGTGCATCTAACTGCAGTATGTACTCTTCTGATGGAATTGCCCCACTTTCAACCAGTTAAATTCTCAGCTGTGATGAAAGTTCCTGAGATAAAGACATTTTCACTCTAAGAGCATAAATCAATGTCATCTTCTTCACCTGCATTTTAGTAAATATGATCAGTTACTCATTCCTACTCATTTTGCCTTTATGTACGTTTTAAAACACTTTGTGCCAAAATTGTTTACCCATCAAAGGACATTTTCATTTTTTTTTTCTGCCAAGGCTCAATGTTTCAAAATCCTGGCTCTCAAAACCGAGCTAAAAGTGTTTTAAGCACAGCACATACAAATACAATTTCCAAGGCAACATATTTTATATTGACTAAATTGTTCTGCCCCCTGCCATTTTTCCCCACCAGGTGTGGATGCCTGCGCCTGCAACAAGTGCGAGAATGGCGGTGTGTGCGTGCCTTCCAGCGGTACCTCCTGCACCGACTACAGCTGCCTCTGCACTGGATGCTTTGTCGGACAGTTCTGCGAGAATGGTGGGTAAAAAGACAGTGTGATGAAAGGGCATTTTATAATTCATGGGTAAGAATAAATAATTCTTCTACCTTAGAGGAAAATAAAACTTTATATATCGATATAAAATTAAGATGTAATTTCCTAGTTACTTTTTTTAGGGGAATCCAAGGTTTGAAATGTCATTCATGTGTTTTATTTACATGTATCAGAAAATAAAAATGTATATGTATAAATACCGGTATATGTATTTTTTTTTCCCAAGAGGACAGCTGCAAGATATTCAGGGCTTTCTGATATTGAGGAAACCACACAGTACCAGAGTCTTTTGTTTTTTGTTTTGCCATTATCAATGCATTTGGTGTTCCTTTGTAAAGTATGAATATTCAAAAGAGTATGGACTGCAGTGTGTGATGAACTTTGCCTGTGTGCTGTTTGAAATTTCAGAGTACAACCCTTGTGATTTTGGACCCTGCCAAAACGGAGGAATCTGCAGCAACATCGCTGACTCTTGCTCCGCCTACAGCTGTGAGTGCCAGGGCTGCTTCACCGGCTACAGCTGTGACATTGGTGAGTACTTTGCTGCCAAACGCTGGGCAGCTAGCGGTTTGAAGAGAGCCAGCTAGACCACCGATGGAACAGTGATCATAATTTTGGAGTGACCACGTACTCATGAGAAGTGCTTCCATGAACATTTAGTTTCGATATTGAAACTCTCATATACAGATGTGTGTAGAGTATGGAGCCTTGCTTTATACAAATTGTATTATGCCGTAGGAAGAGAAATCCTTTTTCCTAATTTACAATGATGCACCTTAAGAGCTAGATACTTTGAAATGGTTCATTTGAATATATTGTTGTTGTGAAGGCCGATTGACCCTTCAACATGATTTCTGAATACGGTAGCTAATGTTCCAAAGTGATAGGTGACTTTGTGTGTGTGTGTGTGTGTGTGTGTGTGTGTGTGTGTGTGTGTGTGTGTGTGTGTGTGTGTGTGTGTGTGTGTGTGTGTATGTGTGTGGGGATGGAGGGGGGGGGGGTCAAGTTTGATATCTCGTTATAGTGTTGTGCGGTGGACCCTCAAACTCATGGAGCTGGTTGCATTCATTTTTTTTTTTGAAGGAAAGACCATGGCATTTTCGTCTTTGTTTTATAGAGCACTGGGGATCTTCATATAAGCAGAGAAATTGACAAAATGACATATATCAATGTGCATGTTGTAACACACACTTACACCTTTTGGTTTACCTTTATCCTTCTCAGCCATCCCCAACCCGTGCGACGAAGATCCATGCGCCAATGGAGGGGTGTGCTCACGGGTGTCCGGAAGTTGCTACGCCTACCAGTGTGCCTGCCAGCCAGGATTTGCCGGGCCACGATGTGAAGATGGTAAGATGATGATTTTGCATGACAGTGGGGGAATATTTTTTAACAACACATTTTACAACAAATCTCTCCAATGATAGAGGCTCTCTGTACAAGGCTTGATTGTGAAAAGTAGTTGTATGTTCTCTGGGAGAAAGCAGTTTGTATTGTCTTTTTTTTTTTTCAATTCATCAGTGACATCAAATGAAAAGTTTTGTGCCGCGCTCTCATGTCCTTCAGTCACAATTATTGTCCCTTCTATTGGACTGGTATGTGAGCTTCACCATCATCTTCATCACCAACAAGGACTCCTTAGACATCCCCTCAATAATAACTACTCTTACTCTCAAGAATTTCGTGGAGTTTCTTGTACAAATGTTGGCAGTTACAATCATGAATACACTCTTCAATATTCAGTAAAATACGGGGAAAAAAGGCTTTAAAGTCTCACTGAATAGATTACCAAGAGAGAACTTTGTATTCAAAGACATGCTAGTCTTGATTCTGATATTCTGTGTTTTTGTGCTCAATGCAGCTGTCGTTGTCCTCATCAATCCTTGCAACAACTTCCCCTGTGACAATGGCGGATCCTGTGTGTGCGACAGCGAGGGTGACTACGTCTGCTTGTGTCCCCCGGGATACAATGGAATAAACTGCCAGTCTGGACTCAGTAAGTAGTGTGAACAAAAGGAAAATGTCTATCAGATGGGGAGGAAGGGGAGGGGGACAGATGCAATGTGACACAAAATACCATGAAGCAATCCTTATAAAGGTATGAGTAAGTACATCTATGACTATTGCAGAAAAAAAGAAAACACATTTTGTTGTCTGGGAGCTTTGCAATTTGATCTTCCCAATGGCATTGTTCTCAATGGGTAAAAAAGGGCCAACTAGAGTTACTATAAAGAAATTATGATATATTTCAACTCATTAGCTACTGGAATGTACCAAAGTCTATGGGGTTACAGAATTTTGTAGGGAATGAGTTAAGAGTAATGAGTCAAATTATGCAAATGCTCATGAAATTCTGCTTTGAAATGCTTGCTATTTTGCTTTTGTTCATGTTTCTGATACAAAAATGATAACAAAGGAAGACACTCCAGTCACAACTTCACACGGCAACAGTATCGGAATAGCGAATGATGTTTAATATGATATGTACTGTGGTGTGCAGTGTCCGGTGCATAGGCCGAGTAACTGTTCTTTTGAGGGATGAAAAACGATGATTAATTTACCCTTCTGTCTGGTACATGTGTACCTCACAGTCACCGTCCAGGATGCCTGCGCCTCCAACCCGTGCCTGAACGGAGGAAACTGCATCAACAGTTACCATAGCGACAGCAACGTCAACGGCAACTACGTCCCACAATACACCTGCATCTGCCAAACAGGGTTTACTGGCATCAACTGTGCTTTCACCACAGGTACAGCAGTAGTCATTGTATCCTTCCCTGAGGAGGTGAAAAATGTGCTTTAACCCCTTCTCTATAGAAACCTTGTTGATTTTCATACAAGTCTAGGGGTACTCTCAGAGTTCCAAATTAGGCAAAGATTTAAGTACCATTGTAGAAGTTTAAGATGGTAATCTGTTGGCAAGCTCTGTTGAGTTAAAGAGAAATTAACCTGGACTGTTTAGCAGGAGAAATTTTATTCAAAGATATTGATGTTGGTGTCTTTTTTTTTTTTTTAATCTCTGCCCGTGTCGCTTTGTGCAAATTGCCAAAGTTTGATCAAAGAAACCAGACGTTGGGTGCTGGATATCATTTTTGTTTTGTTTTTGTTTTTGTTTTTTTTTTTGGGGGGGGAGGATTTCGAATACTACCTGTTGTATATGATGTCAAAATAAACAAATCATTGTAGACGATCATTCATGTATGAGTGTTGGGCTTTATTCAATACAACGCACTGACATTGCATCAACGTTGCGAGTCAATAATACACATAGGGGACAACGCCCTCATGGTTGACAGACAGCATAACCGATACAACACTACTCCTAGTTTAATTGGAGGATACTTGCTCCGAGTCTTGAAACCACCATTGCCGAGTCACCCTGTGATCGCAATGCTGTTCCAAATAAATTTGACAGTGACTGCTTGTGTTCGATCGGATGAGTAAAACTACAAATACCTTCCTGACTAGATGGCAGTCATGTCGGTTTGATAATTTCGTTTTGTTTATGGACAGGTTAAGAAGAATCAAATGTTATAAATCTAAGTAGTGACAAAGCCAATAATATCAAAATGTGAGCATAGGAACCTAGCTAACCAACCAAAGACCTACAAGTATCAATGAAAATTAGATTAATTTAGTCATTGAAGAGTAGAGTACCATCCTATACACTGTTGTGGATGGTGATGACATGAATGCTAAAACACAAACATGAATATGACTGAATGTAGCAATGTCAAGGTTGACAAAAAGAGTTTCATGATGTGATAAATGAGATATATTGTGTGTGAACTTTTGCCTGTCTTATGCAGCGGACAACCCAAGCTTAGTCGTGTGTGATGATTCCAAGTGTCAGAATGGCGGAGCTTGCTTCAACAGCTACTACAGCTTTGACCAGAGTCTCTCCTACTACTGCAACTGTCCGCTCGGATTCTTCGGAGAGTGTTGCGAGCTTGTGCGTAAGTGCAACTCTGCCTCGTTCATGCATGGATTCTTGATATATGATATGTCTACTTTGTCTAGCGTAATTATAAATTTATCACGCTGTAGATGTGGACATACAATGTACTTGCATGTTCAATTCAGCCACTTGCAAATGCGTTTCATTGGGTTGCAATGTTTGGAAAGTACTCTTTACAAAGTGCAGCGGTGCCCTCAGAATTTAGTAGATTTTGATTGTATATTGATATGACTTTTTAGATGAAAAATAAATGATGGTATTCAGGTGTAAGACATGTTTTTGAATTTGGGGAATCTAGTTAATACTGTCAAAGCAAGGAGCATGGTAATAACTCCACATGTGCATGTTGATGAACACTTGCATGCAAGAAGAGTGCTCTCTGGTAGAAGATGGACATTTCATCGCATCAAACAGTGGATTTCATCCTTTTTCTCTCTGTTTTTGACGTGCTCTGAATCTGTATAGACCCCGATCCGTGTGCCAGCAACCCCTGCCAGAATGCAGGCAACTGTCTCGCATTCAACACCTACTTTGTCTGCTCCTGCGTCAACGGCTTTACTGGAATCACCTGTGAGATCGCACCAGGTAAGTCTCATGCCATATTTTACAACCCCCCCCCCCCTTTTGAAGTTAGAATTAAGATGACATGTTTTGAAATCAGTGCTGAAATTCTATTTTTCATCTGCAATGGCAGGACAGGGAGTAACATTCACTACTTAAGAATGAAGAAATTAAAAGAATGATAAATGATAAACTATGATAAGAACGACAATAGTGATGATTTTTTTAGTGTTACTGTAGGCAAAATATTTAATAGGTTTCAATAGATAAAATGAGAAGATGGCATAAATCTCTCTTATTCATTGAGGGAGATTACCTAGATCCATGCTTCTCAACTGATGGGCTGGAAAGTTCTTGCAGGTGAGCTGCGATGTCAGCCAGAATCGAAATAAAAAAAGATTAATGTTTGAACTAGCTGGGCCTCAACAAAATTTATAGGAGCCACAGTGGTCCTGGGGTTGAAAAGGTTGAGAAGTGCTGATCTAGATGAAGACACTGCATCAAAAGTTTGATATGATTGATGATATCAATTGATTGCATAATTGTCTTAATGCATGTGGTTCAAAGTCCTTGGTTCTAATTCCCAAACAGTGATAAGGAAAAGAAATTGTAAAAATACAAGTAGATCACTTGTTACATTTTGTATGTCACGTATTTAAAAATATGGCTCTATCACATAATTTGGACATGATTGAGTGTCCGTTGTGTGATTTAGAAATAGGCTAATGTGGTATATGCAGCTTTGCATAGCAGCGTGGCATGTGAACATGTTATTTTTACATCTGGCTGTTACCCATCCATCCCCCAGACGACATCACAGCTCCGGTCCTCCTCTGCCCCAGCGATATCTCGGTGTCTGCCACCACCACCAGCGGTGGCACCGAGGTCAACTGGAACGTACCCACCGTCACCGACAACTCGGGTAGCTGGGGCTTCGTCAGTGTCAACAGCGAACCCGGCGTCTTCTACCCCATCGGCACTTCCCTCCCCGTCACCTACACGTACGCCGACGCGGACGGGAACGTCGCCACCTGTACATTCGTTGTCACTGTCACAGGTAAATGCTGAGGACTTTTGCAAAATTTGTCCACTTGACATTCTCACATATGTGACACTGAAGAAACAAATGCAAAGGTGCATTGATCGATGTGTCAATTGCTGCGATACCCCTGGTTTTTCCTCCCTAACGTGTGTAAGAAATATTTCATCCATTTCTTGTGCTTTTGCCCTGTTTGAAATACTTGGAGGTAGAGTGCATTGACTTCAATATGTGATAAAAGCGGTCATTTGGGCTTAGGAATACATATGAATACTACAAAATCATCAATGCCTACTGTAGTGTATTGATTGAAGTAAGAATTATTAAGCTGCAGCCAGAAAAAATTCTACCATCAGCAAAAATATCCTATTTTTTTTATTACTGAGTGAAAGAAGAGATTAAAACAGCTTAGCCTTGGAATGGTGATAGAAAGATGATATAGTTTTGTATAAAGGTTAGACAAAGGGGGAAACAAATCTAAAAGCTATCTACACCTTCTTGTCCCCTCTGTCCACTATCCAGAATTGGACAACATCCTGCCAATCCTCCAAGACTGTCCAGAGGACATCGAGCTCACTCTGCCCCCCGGCGGCCTCAGCTCTGCCGTCTCCTGGCAGGTGCCGTCAGCCACCGACAACTTCGGCAACGTCAACGTCCTCAGCAACTTCTCTCCCGGCGATACCTTTGATCTTGGTTCCACCCTGGTGTCCTATATCTTCAGTGATGATGCTGGCAACTCTGTCAACTGTGACTTTACGGTCACCATTGCTGGTGAGAAATTGTCTGGACTGTATATCTGTTTTAGTGATTAGAAATATCAAGGTGATATATCAATATGTTACGTCACCTTTGTCACAATATGTCAATGCCATTAAACATTAGTTAAGTAATGTAAGTAAAGTTATATACACATATAATATTCCCAGATAGAAACTCACAATGCACTTATTTGAGGAACAATTATGATTATTTTATTCATGGATTATTTGAACCTGTGATCGGTATATGTTTGTTTCTTAATTGTCAATGCTCATTTGGTGTTATTATTCCTATAGTGCTAAATAACATTTTATGATAGGCATCATTAAAAAAGAATAAAATAAGATAATATCATTATTACCAGCAGCAAAGGGAAATTGGAGATGGTGATTCCTGGAGGGTTGAATTTTCGTTGTTTTGTCTTTTGTTTTATCCAGTTGAGCCGGATATTGACCCACCGGTCATCAACAACTGCCCTGGAGACCTGGACATTGTGGTTGCCCCGGGGGTCACCGAGTCTCTGGCCACTTGGATCGAGCCCACGGCCATCGACAACGTCGCCGTGGCCAGCGTGTCCAACAACTTCAACCCCGGTACCTCATTCCCTCTGGGCACCACGGTGGTCACTTACAGCTTCTCCGATGCCGCCGGCAACCCGGCTTCCTGCAGCTTTGATATTACTGTGTCTGGTAAGATTTCCCAGCTCAGGCATTCATACCTTGAATCCATATGTGTGTATCTATGTGTCCAAAGACACCTGTTAAAAGCAAAATAAGAAGGGGAAGAGGGACATTGTAAGAGAAAACTTCTGTAGCTGGGACTAATTTGACTTGTCATATACCATGGTCTCACTCTTGACCAGTTAAATGACCCAACTGCATGCATGTTCAGAAACAATCCAGATAAAGTTCCAGGTGTGAAATGCCTGACTTCATGCTTGGGGACTATGCTAGGATGTGTTTGGTGCTGCCATGCATGTGGTATCATTCCTGGAGGAAAGTGCTCAGTTTTCATGCATTCTTGGGAGCCAGGGAATTTTGATTTAAGTGTAAAAGAAGGCATGGTATCTTGTAGTAGCAAGAAAAAAAAAATAGAATTATTGTAGTATCCTGTAGCTGCACTATCATTCTCTGCAGTAGTGTTAACAAATGTAAATCATTTGAGGTACAGTTTGTAGAGCATACATGTATATGGCAGTGTCGGCCTCCATGATTGATAAGACATACATGTTTATATTCTTGTAGCAAAGAGAGCCATATGAACTTTATTAAAGCTAGCTTTCAATAATACAATGTATCTCCATGATTTGAAAAGCATGCAATGTTTTTAGAAATCACCAACTTTACTTGGGTTGATACCTTATTCATCTGTCAAATATAATGCTGTAGACCTTCAGAAATCAACTTTATTCAAGTCATACCCCATTCATCAATCAAATATAACGCAAGTACCGAACATGCAATTTTATCTGTTTGCCATCTCTCTCTCTTTCTCTCTGCGTTGCTGCTACCAAAGTTGGTGAAGACTTGCTGGCACCCGTTGTTCAGAACTGTCCAGGAAACATCGCCATCTTTGTCAGCGTCGGCATCTCCGAGACTGCCGTCACCTGGATCGAGCCCTCTGCCGTGGACAACTCGGCCGGTGCCATCACGGTCACCCAGAACTACGCTCCCGGGGATATCTTCCCCATCGGAGCCACCCAGGTCACCTACACCTTTGCCGATCAGGCCGGGAACACCGCCACCTGCGAATTCTTTGTTGGCCTTTCGGGTATGTTTACTTCCTATACCTCGAGATTCAGCTGTGACATTGCCTTTTTTTCCTCCATACCATTCATATTTTAGGGATACCATACCCACTTGCATGTCTGTTGTATAAGATACTTTCAAACATCTTTAACAAAAATAATAATGATAATCGTTGCATTTATATGGCACTTTATACTTTAAACTATGACTCAAGGGAATCGGCCAATTTGATAAGTAGCCTTTGGAAAGTGCATACAGTACACTCCCATTATAACGAACACGGTTATAACGAAATTCTGGTCAGAACAAATAAAAATCCAGGTCGCAAATTTATCGGCGCTATGTTTTTTGTGAATTGTTTATTATTTCGGTTATAACGAAATTTCAATATAACGAATGAAATCTGCTGGTCCTGAGAACTTCGTCACAATGGGAGTCCACTGTAATTCTGTCTGATTTGTCCACTTTTCATAGTTGCCGTCGACAACGAGGCACCAGTCATCTCTAACTGCCCCGGCGACATCACTCTGAACGTCGACGCCGAAGTGACCCAGGTCACCGCCTCGTGGAGTCCCCCAACGGCCGTGGACAACTCTGGCAGCTTCAACACTGTCAGTAACTTCGTTCCCGGTGATGTCTTCAGCCTCGGCGCCACTGGCGTCGTCTACACTTTCACTGACCTCTCGGGCAACGATGCTGTCTGTGCATTCAACATCATCGTCACAGGTGTGTGTCTTGATGTCTCTTTGTAAAAGAAAGCCCGATGGTCAGCTGTAAATCTTGTAGATCTTGTAATCAGTTGTAGATTTGTTGGCAATTTGCTCATACACATAGAACAAAAGCATTGATGTGCTGATTTCTCCATTTGTCTCAAATTGAGGCTAGAAATGTGCTTACTGTGGGTGATCAACAGCATGACTTGCAGGAGAATTGGTAATAGATATGTGTATCTATGTACATGATATCTTAGCCCCTGACATTGTCATGCGACATAAATTGTGTGGTCCCTAATTATGACTTAAAAAAGACTTCGTCAAGTCACTCTTCTCAGAAGTTATGGACTGTTACTTCTTTATTCATGAATTATCAGGGTCTGTTTAAACATGAAATGCTTTAATATATAGTATTTTGTGACTTATGCTTGGACCAGTACAGCACAATGGCAGCCCAAAGGATATGTGTTTGATAGTGGTCACACAGGTGACACAACATTTTGCTACTGTGACAATTGAAGAGTTTGTTTGCAAAAACCGGTAAGTCCATATTTGCGAAATGGAGATATTTGCGATTAAAGGTCAAGAAAAATAAAGAGAATAATGAGACAATTTTTGCTTCCTTTGACCATAACTTAAAAAATGTACCGTTATATGTAGTGACCAATAAATCATTTAAAAGGTATTATTTTGTACTTTATGACAGAGACCGTAACTCAAAATCTTCAAAAATGGACTTATCGGTTTTTGCAAACAAACTCTTCAATTGCTCCAGTCTCATTTTCTCCTTCCATGGACTTATTAGGGTTAAGGTTGCGATAGGGTTTTAGGTTTAGTTTAATGTGAGGATTAGAATTAGGGTTAGGGTCATGTTTGTGGGTAAAATGTATGTTTGGCTACGGGAGCAATTGTTGCAGGAGCAAATATCATGGAACCAATCACACAAGACTGTCATCAGTGGTGTTGAATTTAAGATTTGAGGAAGAAGGAAAGCTTGAGATCCAGGCAGTCATACAGTGTATGTCTGTATCAGAAATAAATCTATAGATCAGACATGGAATACCAGTGAGGTAGCGGTTCCTGTTGCGTATCTGTAATTTGATGCTGGCATCTCTTACCATTCTTGAATAGTTGCTGCCGATGTCGTGCCGCCCGAAATCTCGAACTGCGCCGGCGATATCAGTGTGGAGGTCAGCGCTAGTGTGGCCAGTGCCACGGTGTCCTGGCTGGAACCCACGGCCGCCGACAACTCCGGTGTGGTTTTCACCAGCCAGACCGCCGCCCCAGGCCAGGTCTTCCCCATCGGAACGTCCACGGTCACCTACACCTTCACTGACCAGGCTGGCAACATGGCCATCTGCTCCTTCGTTGTCACGGTTACCGGTGAGGAATCTCTCTGCAATTATATGATTGCAAAAATTAAATTTAAATATTGCATTGTTTACTTCCTTTGTTCCATGGGAGAGAGGACATTTTAAGCAGGGTTTAATGGTTATGAAACATTTAGAAACCTTATTCTGACAATCATATATACATAAGTTCAGCAATGGATTGTACGGAAAGTCGTATGAGAATGTGACTTGCACGATTTGAATGGTACGATTATCTCTGGGGCATATCGGGCATTCAAATGTTTACACCAAATGGCTATACATATATGTTCTTGATGTAAAATACTTGTCAAAGTATCGATACTCTGTACAAATATCAAATATTTGCCAGGCATGCTGATGTGAACAAAGTCATTTGAGAGTATACATATGTATATGATGGAATTCCACCAGCCGTTTTAATCTAGTCAGGTATGTAAAGTAAACACACAAAAAGGCATTCATCCATGAAGCTACAGTGTACAAGTGTATTGTCAGTGCCACACGATTCAAGTACGATTGTTACATGTACATGTAAAAATCCTGTAGTAGCCAGCTGAAATTACCCTCCCCCTCGTCTTCTTTCTACCCAGCCGTTGACGACATCGCACCTGTCATCGTCGGCTGCCCCAACATGATCACTTACGAGGCACCACTCGGCTTCACCAGTGCCCCCGTGGTCTGGAACGAGCCCACGGCACTGGAGGGCAACGTTGTAGTCACCCAGACCAACTCGCCAGGCTCCCAGTTCCCGAGGGGCACCACCCAGGTCACCTACACCTTCACCGACGCCGCGGGCAACTCCGCCTCCTGTACATTCACTGTGATTGTCACCAGTGAGTGCATCAACAAAACACCAGTCAATACCATTAGTTGCACTAGTAGTAGTAGCAGTAGGAATAGGAACTACAGTAGTAGATGTAGAAGTAGCAGTAGCAGTGGCAGCAGCAGCAGCAGCAGTAGTAGTAGTAGTAGTAGTAGTGGTGGTAGTATTTAGTAGTAGTGGTGGTAGTAGTAGTAGTAGGAGCAGTAGTAGATGTAGAAATAGCAGTAGCGGTAGTAATAGGAGTAGTCACAGCTCTTGTCTTCGCAGTCACTGCCGTTGCCATAGTCGCCGTTGTCATGGCAGCAGCTGCAATAGTTGAAGTGGTAGTAGCTACAAAAGTAGTACCACAGTAGTGGTAGTAGTTCAGGGTATTAGTAGTAGCAGTAGTAGATGTAGTAGATGTAGAAATAGCAGAAGCAGCAGTAGTAGTAGTAGTGATGATAATAGTAGTGCTGACAATGATAATGATGATAGTAAGGATAATGTGGTAACAATAATTCCATCAATCCCATCTCCTTTGATGAAACTGAAACTTCATCTTGACCCTTTGAGGACAAGTCTTTGAGTATAATTGGGCAAGTGTCTATGGAATCAGCCCATCCTGAACGGGCTAAGTAGTGGTATTCAATAGTAATATGAAGTGTTTGGGCTACATCTTCTAACTAGTGCTTTCACAATTACTTTTACAGGTAACTGTGTAGGTGGCGTGCAACGATTAAGATCAGATGTTCTCTCCAGTATGTACACATTAAGTTGCTCTGAAAATTTCTGCATTTGTGCCTTGATCCACATTAATTCCTCTAACCATGCAAGTTATTCATTTCTTTGCTTTTTCAAATTCATAGTTGCTGTTGATGTCACCCGCCCTGTGATCTCCGGCTGCCCCGATGACGTCGACGTCCGTGTCGATGTTGGAGTGACTGCTGGTGCGGCCAATTGGGTTGCTCCAACGGCTGTCGACGACTCCGGTGTGGTTAATGTTGCCAACAACTTCAACTCCGGGGACCTGTTCTCAGTGGGAACCACCATTGTGACATACACCTTCAGCGACGCTGAAGGCAACTCGGCTACCTGTAGCTTCCTCGTCACCGTCGTTGGTGAGAAATCAAATACAGTGAAAATCTGCCTTATTGGTTGCCTGTCTAGAGTGGCCACCTGCTGTATACTGCCACTAATCCCCCCCTCAGAAGAAATAGCCACTATTTTTGTCTCCCTTGAGTGGCTGCAATAGACAGGCTTGACCGTATGTATCATTTTTTGTACAGTATGATATGATAAGCTGAGAGCCAACGTCACAGCTATCTACAGCTACCCAACCGCAAAGATTTAGTACCTCAGACTTGTGTCTAGTAATGTGTGCATCTTAGCATTGTGTGCAATGAGATATGATTTATTGTATAATTGCTACAAGAAAAGAGAGAAATTTGTGGAATTCACATGACTTTTTGTGGAACATTATCTTGAATGGATGATATAAGTTTATACCATCCTCAAAAGAACAAAATATGCACACACATGGTGCACCAAATTTAATTACAGTTTCATAAAAGATCACCATCTTCTTATCTGAAAATAATGAATGAGCAAACATGATACAAAACAAAGAAAACAACCCCCCCCCCCCCCAAAAGAATATAAGACTATAAGTCACCAAATTAAGGTTATCACAAGGTTCCAGAGATATTCACTGATAAAGTGCTATGAAAGTATGATGGACACTATCTTCTTCACATTTAATATTTCTGACCATGCATCACAAAACAAACAAAAAGTCGCACACACTGATTTCGCGTCAGGACTGAAAAATGGTGAAATAAGTCAACCTAGCCGATCTTGACTTTTTCATAATTTCTGAAAGAGCAAGTCTTCTTCTACATTATGCTAAATTTGGGATCATAAAACAGGCAGGAAAGTGTGGTTTTTAGCAGTTTATCTCAAACATTTTTGGTAGAATAGTGTGATTAGGTGTGTCTTTAGAGTCCCCTTTTCATTTCTGAAAAACCTTGTACACACTCTTCACTTTCAACTCTATTAACTTTTGGAAGGATAATGCTACTGCTTTGAAAGTTGGCATTGATTATGGACAGAATGTGTTAATAAGGCATGCTCAATTTCAGTTTAATCTGATAATCCCTACATTGTTGTTGCTCTGGTGGTTTACTTCCTGTTTTTTACAGCTTGGTAAAGATTAAGCGCTTGAAAAGACACTGTACTTCAGAGCCTCTTTTCTCAGTTCACACTTTTCCTGAATGTGTGCTTTCTTTCCAATATTTAGATAGGTTAGGAAAGTCCATTTGATTTGAGTTATACATCATTTTAAAGCTTAAAGTCTGCTCTTTCAGAATATTATGCTCTTACCTATAATTTCATGTCTGGCGACTTTATGTTTATTTTGTGATGCAGGGTCACATTTGTGCTTTACCTTCTACAATGTTCTTATCAAGATGTTGTATTGGTTGGTACACAGTGTAACCTGAATGAAACAAGTCACTCTGTAGATGGATTGCTTGGTATTATAAATGAATAGAAAGTAAGCAGAGGAGTTTTTAGATACTTTTATTGGCAGCTGTGTAACCACATACCCTCTCCATCTCCCTTCCCCCAATTCAGCTGAGGCTGACAACATCGCACCCGTGATCACGGGCTGCCCCGACGATGTCTTCTTGTTCGTCCCACTGGGCACCACCCGGGCCAATGTTTTCTGGACGGAGCCCACGGCCACAGACAACTTCGGCGATGTCAGCGTGAGCCAGTCGTCCACGCCGGGCAGCCTCTTCGCGCTCGGCCAGAGTTCAGTCACGTACACTTTCGTTGACGAGGCAAATAATGTCGCTTTCTGCAGCTTTGACGTCTTTGTCCTCGGTGAGTTTTTCTCTTCCCTTGCAATGAAAATGTACAAATGGGTGCCACTCTCTTCATACCACTTAGAGAAATCGTACTCGGTGTTCCAGTTGACTTCATCAAATGCAGTAAAATTAAACAAACAGGAAATTTAGCAGCTTGAGCTTGGTTAGGACAAGAACTTCATTGTTATTATTACTTTTTAGCAGCTGGGTGATGTGCCAACAGAGTTCTGGCCTAAATGAAATATATTTTTTCTCACCTCTATCCCATACTTCAGTTACATTCACAGTTTTGAAGGCTCTTGTTTGGATATGACAGTACTCCATTCTTGGGTCAGTATTGACAAGGTTATATTTTTTGGATGACCTTGACGTTGTTTGATGTGAATGTGCATTTATGGGGGAAGAAATACAAAGGTTATTTGAAGCATACGCAAGAGTTTGATGAATGGGATATGGGCTTGACTTTTCCTGGCGAGCACTGCATTGTGCACCTGTTTATGACTGTCTCCCTCTCGTTCCTCTAGTCCGCGATGCTGATGACGTAGCCCCAGTCGTGACCGCCTGCCCAGGGGATATCACGGTGAACACGCCCGACTCCAACACCGCCGTCGTGGCCTCCTGGCCCGTTCCGCGGGCCATCGACAACTCGGGCGTCGTGAACGTCGTCTCGACCAATGTTCCCGGAGACTCATTCCCGCTGGGCATCACCACAGTCACCTACACATTCACCGATGATTCTGGAAACAGCGCCACCTGTGTATTCAATGTCAACGTTGTCAGTAAGTGTCTGAGGAATCTTATGCGCAATCACGTGGATGTATATACCTGGGGAAACAAAAAGAGAGCATTGTTGCTAAAAACTGTAAAAGCATGAGTAACAGACATGAGCTGTGTAGCACTTTTTTGTAGTTTATGTGTTAAAATCAAATTCTCATTCATAGTGGTTTGAACTATATGAGTAAGACCCCTACAGAAATTTTATGAGAATAAAAGCCAGTTGGCACCAATCTAGAGTATTATTCAGCATAGATGAAAGTATTACAAATATGAATTCATTTCTCAAATGACGTCATCTCCAACTAGCCTCTTATTTTGTTGTTGCTAGCAATGATTCCGCCACTTAATATGCTATTCATATGACTGTTCTTTTTGCAAATTTGTGGTATCCTTTTAGGTATACTAGAAATGGGAAATGAAATTTCACTTCTTCATACAGTCAACCCTGTCTTAGCAACCACCCGTCTATAGCAGCCACCTGCCATATACAACCGCTTAAAAAAAAATTCCCTCCGAGAGAAAAGCATGTTAAAGGACCTGCCTGTGGTGGCCACCTGTCTATAATAGCCACTTTTTTCGTCTCCCTTGGGTGGCCGCCACAGACAGGTTTGACTGTTTAATTGAGAACAGACCCTCATGTCACACCTTCTCACCATCCTTCCCCATCTTTTTAAACAAACCTTCCGTCCACCCAGTCGGTGCCATTGACACCACGATCCCCATCGTCAATGGTTGCCCCGCCGACTTTGAGGTGCTGACCCCAGAGGGTTCCACATCTGAGGTTGTCACGTGGACGGAGCCGCAGGCCTTTGACAACTCCGGAAGCGTCACCGTCACCCAGAGCCATCAACCTGGCGACCTCTTCAACCTCGGCACCACTCAGGTGGTCTATCAGTTCAGCGACCCCAGCGGCAACGATGCCTTCTGCATCTTCATCGTCACAGTAACAGGTTAGTCTTGAGTCCAGACTTCTTGTCTTGACACCATAGGCAAAATGATTTTCATACACTTTGTGTTTGCCATTGACTTTCGCCTGTTTTCTTTTTCCTGGTCATTTTTCTCCAATCCTACTAAATCAATTTATAAAATTGCAAAAAATAATCATGTGAAGGGTACCTGACTAGCATGACAAAGAAGGACCATTTGATGAATTTAAGTTCATGGAAGCTTGTAGCAATCTGAATGTTTTCTCAATACCCGTGTCCCAATGCAGAGCTCATCATTGTGGATAACACCCCACCGGTCATCTCCAACTGCCCCGCCGACATCCTGCTGACCGTCCCCGAGAACATTGCCACTATCACGGCCGTGTGGCAGGAGCCTACGGCCAACGACGAGTCCCTCCCGATCGCTTCCATCCAAAACTTCATCTCAGGAGATGAATTCCCCGTCGGCGTCACGACTGTCGTCTACACCTTCACCGATGCTGCCGGCAACTCCGCCGTGTGCTCATTCGATGTCACTGTAGTCGGTGAGGCTCAAAATACCACCTTGTCTCTTGCCTTAGACTTTCTGTGTGGGAAAACCAGGCCAGTCGGGGTGCAACTTTTAATTAGTTCATGTCATACATATTTTGTTTTGAATTTTTCTACTTTGTGGTAATAGTTGTGGATTATCAAAAACCTGGTCATCTATTCAAGCAGCATATTTCCATTCTATTTATATCATGTCTATGCATAAAAGACTAGGCTTCCAGTACCGACTATCTGAGAGGAAAGTTGTACAGTGGGTAGCCAGTGCTATATGTCAGTTTGCGTTACTTTCATGGAATGAAGCATTGTATAAAACATGACATATGTTTGAACTGAAAGTAAACCTTTGTAAAGAGGTGAGGTCGAGATGCAAAATCTTTTAATTTGTGTCTGTGGAATCAATTCTGTTGTTTTGTTTTTTTTTTGTAGCAATTCCTGTCGACAATACACCACCAGTGATCTCCAACTGCCCCAGTGACATCAGCCTCTCCGTCCCGGCTGGCATTGACAGTGTGGCAGTCACCTGGACCGAGCCCACTGCTACGGACGAGACCAGTGCTGTAACGGTCACCCAGACGGCCAGTCCCGCAGATGTCTTCCCTGTCGGTCAGACGTCCATCGTCACTTACACCTTCACTGATGCCGCAGGAAATATCGCTGTCTGCAGTTTCCAGGTGTCGGTCACTGGTGAGTTCCTGTGCAACAATGTATCCGTTTAATGTTGGAGTATCCAAAATAGGGCTGCCCAGCCTTGGTAACAGTGGCATGAATAATGCTTTATTTCCAGTACCTTTTGTACTCTTAAGTGAGAGAGAAGGAATCCTGATAAATGCTAATGGATATTTCAGCAAATTCAGTCGTGTAAAGATTTCATCTTCATTTTCGTCCTTCCATTTTTAGCCATTGTTGTGGACAACACCGCCCCTGTCGTCAGCAACTGCCCCAACGATATCTCCCTGACTGTCGGTGCTGGAGTCACCAGCGTCCCTGTATCTTGGACCGAGCCATCTGCTATTGATGAAACGAGCGCAGTGACCGTGACCCAAACCCACGCCCCAGGCAACAGCTTTGGCCTTGGTCAGACCACAGTGGTGTACACATTCTCTGATGCAGCGGGAAATGTGGCCGTGTGTGCCTTTGATATCTCAATTTCTGGTAAGTGTTCCTGATTTTTAACTATTTTGTATTTTCATTATTGTGTGAATTTGATGGCAAAACTCAAAAAGAAGAGTGTGTGAAAGACATCGATGTCAAAATTGCTCTAGTCACTTCGAGGCAAACACAGATTCCATGGCTTGAAAACACACAAAAAATTAAGTGTTTTCATTTTTATCAATTCTGTGAATACTTGAAGACCTTTTGAAGAAGTTATGTGTCTCCAAGGCCCAAATCTGATATCATTGTCATTATCATTATCTTTACCATTGTTATACAGCGCATTATGCCTTTGGCAAGGTCTCTGTGCACTTTAGAGGAAAACTAAAATAAAAGCGGGAAAAGATAATTACAATTGTACAGAGACAATAGAGTGCCACATCGATCCTCATCTAACAATAATTATGTTACTTCTTAAACAGGTACGGGTTTTAACATTGTTTTTATACAAATGATGCACAGGATAGAGTGTGTTAGTGAAGGTGCGGTGCGCTCGAATGTATTGACAATGGTGCGACATGCACGAGGCGCAATAACGCCACGAAATAATCCTGTGCATCATTTGTTTTATAAAATGGGTCGAAAACTAACAGCATTATTCACGTACCTTTGTGGGTCAATACCAGTCAGCTACATGTAGCACTCGCTCAAAAGTCAAGATGTCCGAAGATGTTCGTCCCAAACATTTACGCACGTCGCACTCGGAAATCCCGCACATAAGTACTGTACGTACGTATAAGAGTATACGTACGCCACGTGTTATGCACAAGAAAGGCCGCCGGCTGTTGTGGCAGCCCGCGGCCTGAACTAGAAGTTGTTTACAGGATTGACAGCGCGTATAGTAGCGCGTGACGTACTTGTAACAACTGATTGAGTGCGCACTGCTAGTGTAAACATTGTGACGTATGTCAGGCCAGGGAGGTGGAAGAGGGACTCTTCTTAGTGCATTTACTCAGAAATTAATGCACGCACACGTGACTCATTTCAGCGCTTCCAATTGGCTACATTCTTGAACCCATTTTATAAAAGCTTTTTGATGGAACCTGCATGTTTAATGTCATTTGTTATTGTTAGATTCAAAGGTGTGCCAACATTGCTTCTGTACTAGATGCTCAGCAAAGTGTGAGAGGGCCAATCTCCCTGTAGTTTGAAAAAATGGATGAAGTCTTGTTCGTAATGAGATTATACTCTTCGTCATTTTCAGCCACTATTGTGGACAACACTGCCCCCGTCATCAGCAACTGCCCCAACGATATCTCCCTGACCGTCGGTGCCGGAGTCACCAGCGTCCCTGTATCTTGGACTGAGCCGTCCGCTGTCGACGAAACGAGCGCAGTGACGGTGACCCAAACCCACGCCCCAGGCAGCAGCTTTGGCCTTGGTCAGACCACAGTGGTGTACACATTCTCGGATGCTGCAGGAAATGTGGCCGTTTGCGCCTTTGATATCTCCATTTCTGGTAAGCGTCCCTGGTATTTACCTACTGTTTATTTTTGTTTGTGAATTGGATGGCCAAACTAAAAATACATTTCCCTTTCAATCTGTGAATGACATACACGTAAAAAATTGCTCCAGTCAGTTTAAATGGTACACAGCCTTCCTGTTTTTAAAATAAATGGGATTTTTTTTTTAAAATCATGTTTGTAACTTTAATTTATTCTCTGCATGTTTGAAAAGCTTCAAATTATCAAATTTCTGTAATATTTTCATGAAACTGGGATTGTTAGATGCATAGATGTGGCGACATTTCTGCCCTACTGAATCCTTTGTTAGATGTGACAAGGAGTATCTCATTCGAGGTTTGAGGAAATGTATATGATGACCCGGTCTTTCCAATAAATCTCTTTGTCCACTTCCAGCCACTACTGTTGACAACACTGCCCCCGTCATCAGCAACTGCCCCAATGATATCTCCCTGACCGTCGGTGCTGGAGTCACGAGCGTCCCTGTATCTTGGACCGAGCCGTCCGCCATTGACGAAACGAGCGCAGTGACGGTTACCCAAACCCACGCCCCAGGCAACAGCTTTGGCCTTGGTCAAACCACAGTGGTGTACACATTCTCGGATGCTGCAGGAAATGTGGCCGTGTGTGCCTTCGATATCTCCATTTCTGGTAAGCGTCCCTGATATTTATCTACTTTTTATGCCTCCGCAACGAAGTGGCCGGAGGCATTATGTTTTCGGGTCGTCCGTCCGTCCGTCCTGTTTTGTTTTTGTCGATATCTTAAGAACCGTGTATTGGTTTTACATCAAACTTGGTATGAGGGTATATCCTTGGGGGATGATACTTTGTGTGGATTTTAGGGTCACAGGGTCAAAGGTCAAAGGTCACAGCTTATTTTGTGAAAAAAAAATTTGAAATTTCATGTTTTTCTCCATATCTCACAAATGGTTCAAGGTATCTTCATGGAACTTAGTATATATGCTTGTACCGATGGGCAGTGATTATCTAGGGAAGTTGGGGGTCATGGGTCAAAGGTCAGGGGGGTCAAAGGTCAAGGTCAACTCCTCAAAATATCACTACTTTCCTTATATTTATGCAATGAATGAAGGTGTTTTTTTTTAACTTGATGTACACATGTATTACCCAATATATATTCTGTGGGAAGTTTCTTGCCAAAAGGTCAAAGGTCAAAAGGTCAAGTGAAAGTGCTGAATTGCACTTTTTCCTCCATATCTCAAAAGTAACTCAAGGTATCATCATGAAACTTACATATTTATTGTATGCATGTTCATCCTAACAGTGATTCTCTTTGGAACTGTGAGGTCAAAGGTAAAAGGCCAGGTTTAGATAATGCCATTTTCCCATTTGATACTGAAATTATACTTTTTCTCAATACCTTGAAAAATTACTAAATGCATAAACTTATAAAAGGGTCAAAAGTCAAGTAAAAATCATCAGTTCCCAAAATACCTGCACTCTGACATTTTAATCATTCATCCAATTGAACCTAGTTCTAGGAAAGTGAACATTCAGCACATTTGTGTCAAACCTGTCATTTTAATATTTTGCCAATTGTTTGAAACTGTCATCACACATTGTCAAGACATTGTACTATATAGACTTATTAGGAGAACCATGCATTATGGCGGAGGCATATCAGTCGCTGTAGCGATATATCTAGTTATTTTTATTTGCAAATTGGATGACCGAACTAAAAAAGAATTTCCATTCAGTCTGTGAATGACATACATATCAAAATTGGTCCACTCAGTGTGATTGGTACACCGCCGTCCTGGCTTGAAAACAAACAGGAAATATATTTGTTTGTTTTTTACAATCTGTTTTTAACTTTGATTTATTTTATGAATGTTTAAAAAGCTTCAATTATTAAATTTCTGTAGTATTTTCATGAAACTCAGAATCTAAGATTGTTAGATGCATAGATGTGGTGACCTATCTGCCCTACTGAATCCTGTGTTAGATGTGACAAGGTGCATCTCATTTGAGCTTTAGGAAATGTATATGATGACCCGGTCTTTCCAATAAATCTCTTTGTCCACTTACAGCCACTACTGTTGACAACACCGCCCCTGTCATCAGCAACTGCCCCAACGATATCTCCCTGACCGTCGGTGCTGGAGTCACAAGTGTTCCCGTGTCGTGGACAGAGCCATCCGCCATTGATGAAACGAGCGCAGTGACAGTCACCCAAACCCACGCCCCAGGCAACAGCTTTGGCCTCGGCCAGACCACAGTGGTGTACACATTTTCTGATGCAGCGGGAAATGTGGCCGTTTGCGCCTTTGATATCTCGATTTCTGGTAAGCCTTTACATTGTACATGTATCTGCATCTTTTTGATATCCTTTTTGATATCTTTTGTAACTAGAAGGGCTCAATTCTACTGAGGGTTGCACACTTCAGCAAGATTGATCCCCCCCCCCCCATATCTGTTCAAGCTTTTGATGAGTATGAACATTTTAGATATGGAATAAAAAATCTCTGTATTCTGTTTTTGTTTGTCTGTTTGTCTGTTTGTTTGATATTTTGGGGGGATGGAGGAGATCAGAACTCTGGATACTTATAAATTTTCATCTGATTCTCAGAAAAAAATTGCTACTACACCTTCTCTTTTTTTTTGAGGAGTTTCCTATAACTGAATTCATTATAATGGCAAGTTTCCTTACCTTTTCCAATATACATGCAGTCTCAAGAAGTTCCACCAGCAAATGATGTACACTTTGTAGGTGTCAGAGTAGTTTGTGTCAATTTTTAGGTGCAAATAAACTGCCTTCCTCATTGTAGATAAGAAATGGATACTGCATGAAGTTCATGGCAAGACTCAAATTTCTTGAGATCACTTGGTGTTACTTAAAGGACAAGTCCACCTTCATATACATGTGGATTGAGTGAATGCAACAATATTAGTAGAACACATCAGTGAAAATTTGGGGAAAATCGGACAATCCGTTCAAAAGTTATGAATTTTTTAAGTATCTGTGCAGTCACTGCTGGATGAGAAGACTACTACAGTGTATGATGTCACATGCATACAACGATATAAGGAAAATAAAAAGAGAATTTCACAAAACTTTACTTTTTGAATAAAGTGCACATTTCTTCGACTTGTTACTGATGTATGTAAAGGGTAATATTATTCCCCCTGCCTTCTAAAAGAGAGATGACGAGTATTCTTTTGTTATGCGAGAAAAGTGAAAATGTTAATTTTTCTTTATAGTTTCTTTATATTGTTGTACACATGTGACATCACAAGTTATAGTAGTCTTCTCATCCAGCCGTGACTGAGCAGAAACTTCAAGAATTCATAACTTTTGAACGGATTGTCCGATTTTCCTCAAATTCTCACTGATGTGTTCTACTAATATTGCTGCATTCACTCAACTCACATGTCTATGAAGGTGAACTTGTCCTTTAGGGTGTGTACAGACAATTAAAAGCATCAAGCTTTTCGTGTATGGATATAAATGGAGGCAAATTTTTAAGGTTGGTGCTACAAGTGCTGACATTTGTGTTCAGGTTGCCCTACCCAACTTAGGCTTAAAGTTTTCATCAAAGTCTTTGTCGAAGTCATATTCATCCTCTTATAATTGCAGCCACTACTGTTGACAACACTGCCCCTGTGATCAGCAACTGCCCAAGCGATATCTCCCTGACCGTCGGCGCTGGAGTCACCAGCATTCCCTTGTCCTGGACCGAACCGTCGGCTGTCGATGAAACAAGCGCAGTGACAGTGACCCAAACCCACGCCCCAGGCAACAGCTTTGGCCTTGGCCAGACCACAGTGGTGTACACATTCTCAGATGCTGCAGGAAATGTGGCCATCTGCACCTTTGATGTCGTAATATCTGGTAAGTGCCATAATTTTCCCTCGTTTTTGTTTAATTTACTGAGTAAGGTATGTTTGCACATTGTTTGCCCCAGCAACCCTTGAGAGGGTTATTGATAAGACCGTGAGTTAGATATTTCATCACACCTACTCAATAAATCCACCATTTAGAGGTGGAATTTGTTTTGTGAAGTTTGTGCTCAGTAGACGATACAAAAGACTAGAGCTAGCTTTTGTATCATAGAGCAATATTTCCTCTTCAATTTGTCCTCCCGACTTTGCAGCCACCACTGTCGACAACACCCCCCCTGTCATCAGCAACTGTCCCAGTGATATCTCCCTGACCGTCGGGACGGGAGTCACGAGCGTTCCCGTGACGTGGACCGAGCCGTCGGCCGTGGACGAGACCAGCGCTGTCACGGTCACCCGCTCCAGTCTACCGGGCGACAGCTTCGGGCTGGGCACGACGACTGTCCTGTACACTTTCACCGACGCATCCGGAAATACCGCGGTGTGCTCCTTTGACATTACCATCACTGGTAAGTTACAGCCGCTGCCGCGTATTTGTGGTTTCCATCCATTATCACCCTGAAAGATAATCATGTGGCATCATCTTTTCTTATCATCTTGCTCTTCTGAACTTTCTTATCAGCTCTCTGGTTTACACATGTTGTTGAACAATTTTACTCATTTGTTACCTTTTTTCTTTCAAAACAGAATGATGCACAGAGCTTAAAAACCCACAGAGGTTGTCTCTGTAGATATGGTGATAGAACATTTTGATAACAGGAAGATATGACTCGTATCTTTGAAGGCTTACTACACTCCATCACTTCCTTGTAGTTTTTCTACACTCGCGTATAAATCACCTCTCTTCAGATGTTTACTGCGCCTTGTGTCTTCAATTGTGTTATACAACTTTCTTCAGTATGCATGATGTTAACCATATCTATCTTTGTACATTTTTCATATCTTTGTACATTTTTCATTTCTATGTATTGTAATCACATTGCAAATTATCTTCCTAATGACCAATGTAAATGAATGCATTTAGGAGGGTATAGAATTAGAAGCCAATTCTTTTTCTGAAATTTTCAATCCGAATACCTTCTAAATAACATTTTTGCATGTCAACATAACCCCTGATTCCCATTTCTTGCATGCGACTGTCTCCATTCATTCTCTCTACCTTTTGTAAACACTTCTCCCTAACTCACCATGTGTAGCTGCAGTAGATACCACCCCTCCTGTCATCAGCGGTTGCCCCGCGGATATCACAGTGGTTTCGGCTGGCACCGCCAGCACTCGCGTAGACTGGGTAGAGCCCACGGCGACAGACGCCTCGGGTTCTGTCTTTGTTTCGCGAAACCTCGCCCCGGGCTCCTCCTTCCCCGTAGGCACCACTACGGTAACCTACGTCTTCAGTGATAACGCCGGGAACGTTGCCTCGTGCAGTTTTGATGTCACTGTCACCGGTAGGATCACAGTCCCAGACATTACTCTGGACATTGGACGTAACATTTCCAACTGTTTGCATTTGCACATTGTGGTCTTTTCTTGCACTCTCTGTTGCTGTTCCCAAAAAAAAAAGAAAAAAAGAATTCTTGCACTCATATGGGTAGCAATACCATTTTGGAAAAGCATTTTTTTATATTTTGCTGCACCCCAAGCACTGTGCTGTAGTCTTGATCTTTGGGTTTCCATCCCATCATTCAAAAGTTGAGATTCACTGTATGACTGGCGCATTGAAACATGGCAGACCAAACTCTTTCGGTGACTTCGGGTACAGATTCTAATCTTCACATCACCTTTGGGCTGGGGAGAGATTGGTGATCAGTGGGTTGATGGCTCCTACACGTGTAAGGGACTGCTCTTCTGAAAAGTTCGGATGATTAAGTTTTGCTTGTAAATATAGTGAGCAGCAGTCACATTTCACATTGGAAGAATTCTGGGGGGTCCTTTTTTTTTTGTGGGAGGAGGGTCCTCTTGTGTCGAGCATCCTCAACTTGGGTAAAAAAGATCCACTAACCAGCTTCAATAATGCCAGGTGTACTTTCTTAGGATGCGTTTGAGTTTGAGCGCTCAAAAGTGAACCGAAGCGAATCGAATCAAAGAAAACCTTACCGCGCTGTGCTATATTTGGAGTGTTCAAGTGCGCTCTGGAGAAAGCGTACCTCGGTTATCTTTGGAGGGGGTGACACATTTTGTAGCAACAGGGTCACTCACCTGGCGCGCTTGAAATACTTACAGATGTCCTGAACAAAGAGAAAAAAACTCTTTACATTATGACGTATGTGCATGTCACGCGCATTCTTCACATGAGAACTGTTTGTAATCTTTTGGTACCCTTTAATGAGCACATCAGGAAGTTATCCCCTTTTGGCTTGGTTCAGTTCGGTATATTAAAGAGTGTTCGAGCACTCCTGTGGCACGGATTAGGTATGGTTCTGTTTGCTGTAGGAGAGCATTAGAACGCCCCCCTGGCTAACATCTTTGTATAAAGGTTTCCTGTATCTTTAAGGTTTCCTGTATCTTTGTCCGAAGCTTTAAACTCGCTCTTCAATGTTTGTGTCTGACTTCTTCAGCTTCTCTGTTTTTCTTTGTAGCTCGCTTTCTGTATCCCTGCGTGTCTCTCTGCATCTTTGTCCATGTATCTCTTGTTTTTCTCCCTGTCCACTTGTACTACCTGTGTGAAATGCACCCGTAGCCGCGGTCGACAATACCCCTCCAACGATCGCTGGCTGCCCCATGGATGTCTCCATCGTGCTACCGGCCGGCACGGTCAGCACGGAGGTGGGCTGGGTGGAGCCGACCGCCACCGACGCAGAGGGCGCTGTCACGGGCTCGAGCAACTTGTCCCCCGGGGACACGTTCCCGCTCGGATCCACCACTGTCGTCTACACTTTCGCCGATGGCGCTGGCAACACTGCCACCTGCACTTTCGTTGTTACTCTTGTTGGTAAAATGGCTCACTGTCTCTTTCTCTGTCTTTCTATGACTATCTATCTATCTCATGCTCCAATGTTGGCGCATCGGATGTTACTTTTCTGTTGCACAGTAACTCTTAAGTTCCTTCACGTTCATTCTCTCTCTCTCTCTTCTCCTCTTATTCTTCTTCCTCTCCCATCTCCTGTTATTCCTCTCTCGTTCTCTCTCCATCTCTCTTTGTTTTGTTTAGGTGATGTTGTCCTGTACGTCTAAACAGTAACAATACTTTCCTTTGCTCACTTGATGTTGGTCTAAAAATGTTTTGAGATTGTGTGTTTTGTCACTCTCAATGTGTTTTTTTCCATGTAACGAGTAGTATGTCATCAAAAATCGTCTACTGCTTGTTTGATATTAATAAAATTTTGTCATTTTCTTTCTTCTTTAATCCCATTTTCTTCTTCCTCGTCACTGAAGCTGACTTTCAAGTTGACAGTTTTTGCCTCTTAACAACTTACTCTAAAACCTGACTGATATAGATTTTGTTCTTGTTTCCTTTCTTTCATAGAATTAATTTTTTAACATATCCTTGAGAATATTCCCATTGCACCTTTTTATGAACTCATTTGTTTACTTTCTTGTAATTTCTTCAATGTTACTGTGGATTATTAGCATCTGCACATGCTGTCATTTGTTCTATTATTTTGAGCTGCAGTAAAGTCGAATGACAGTATCTTTGGATTTGTCATCTTGGAGATGTACAAGTACATTATGTGCATCATGGACTTTTCTTCTATCTGTTGTTTGTCTCTAATTTGAGGTGCTGAATGAAATGACTGCCAGCACATTATGTTTGCTTTTTGATGTCTTTGGTAAAGTCTTCAATTTCAATATACAATGTATATGACTAATAATAAAACAACAAATATATGTACATGTATATTGTCATTGAATTGTCTCTTTTTGTAGGAGTGTTCTGCACGATCATTAATATCAGTCACACAATCTTTGCTCTTCTGATTCCCAATGGTAATGAAAGCCTACCTGATGAGACATCTACTCAAGAAAGATAGAAGAATCCACTGCAGAGAAATACTGGTGCCTACACTTCTCGAGGCAGTTCCAATTTTGAAGAGCCTCCCTGAGAGTCATAATTGTTATGCTGCTCGGAAAGTAGACTGATGGCTTTTGCAAGTCTTTTGTTTTGGAAAAGCGATGTTTGCAGGAATTAGTCAGTTTATGATAGATACACATTCAAAATATATCAAAGTGGATGATTAACCGTGAAGAAGTTGTTTTTCAAATACGTTAAATTGGTGAATCTATTCAATAGGACTTCAACAAAATCAGCTCCTCACCAAAGTTTTGTTTTAATTTTTTTTTGCAATAGCCTCTGTCGTGGACAACACTGCCCCAGTGATCAGCAACTGCCCCAATGACATCTCCCTGACAGTCGGCGCCGGAGTGACCAGTGTTCCGGTGTCGTGGACAGAGCCGACAGCCGTTGACGAGACCAGTGCTGTGACAGTCACCCAGAGCAGCACTCCGGGCAGCAGCTTCGGCCTTGGCCAGACCCAAGTCTCCTATGTCTTCTCGGACGCGTCTGGAAACAACGCCTTCTGCATCTTCACCATCACAATCACTGGTAGGAACTATGTAGCCCTTTCTATGCCAGTGACTTATAACAGCGTTTACAATCCTACAGGGGCCTTCTGTGCCAAACAAAATGTAAAGCAACTAAAGGGTTGATAGACATCCTCCTGCTTGTGGAATAAATGTGCTGCAAAGTTGCCTTTTCTCCTTCAACTACTTTTCTTGTCTGAGAAAAAAAAAGGGGGGAAAAGAAAAGGGAATAGTGAAACATTTTTGCCCTTTTTTATTTCAGAATGTTTCAGGATATTGAAACCTACAATGTTCTCGAAGTCCTGTTAACCTATTGAAGACTGATCCTGTGTGTAGTGTACTCGGGCAGGCATCTATGAGAAATGCCTGTTACCTCGTCCTAAGCGGGTGAAGTGAAGACACCCTTTACGTTGTTTGCTTCATTGTTTGTCTACTTTTTGTGTTGACAGACATGGCCTCGGAATTTCAAACATAAAATAATAACATCGATGCCATAGCTCACATGTTGATGATCAAGTCTTACCCATCATTGTGGGAGCTGAGCGCATTTGAATGTTTCTACAGATAAATGGCGCTGTTAATAAATGATGCTGTTTCATCATCATCATCATCATCAAGTGAAGGTGATATTTTTCGAGAAGCTTTTGGATTACTGGGGGGTGTTTCATAAAGCTGTTTGTAAAGTTACGAACGCCTTACGAGCGACTGGTGATCAGTTCTTGTGCTGAATTATGGAAATTCTGATAAGTATAGCATATCAGAACTGATCACCAGTCGCTCGTAAGTTGTTCGTAACTTTACGAACAGCTTTATGAAACAGGGCCCTGGTAGCCTTCTCTGACGGTTTTTCATCTATTCACTCGCAGCCCAAGCCACCGGTGACACCACTCCGCCCATCATCAGCGGGTGCCCCGATGACATCAGCCTCGTCGTGTCCGGCAGCACCACCAGTGCCGCCGTCTCCTGGACCGAGCCCACCGCGGTGGACGAGACCAGTGCCGTGACGGTGACCCAGACGGCCACCCCCGGCACCACTTTCGCTGTCGGCACTTCGACCAGCGTCGTGTACACCTTCACAGACGCTGCGGGCAATTCTGCCATCTGCCAGTTCACAGTCACGCTGACTTGTAAGTGCAGAATGTTTTTTTATGGACCACACTGTTATACCTCTTACCCCCTTGGGGGATTAACCGATGTACATGTTTTGAGAGTTTTCCGATTTCTGTAATACCCAAACTGTTGCCGCCCTCCTCATTACCACATAGACAAATTTGATTTTTTTTTTCTCCATATATTCTAGGAATGAGATTTTCACTGGTAAACAACCACAACAAAATATTAGAGTGTACAATCTGGTCTTGAGCTCAAGTTGAACTTTTTCTTTTACGGGTCAAATGAGAACATGATTTAGGCAAACAGGTAGTCAGTGCAGGAGGAATTTGAGTTGCTCACCTTATTAAAAGCTGATCCTAATGAAAAAGAATCCATAGCTTGCAATTCCATCACCTTCATTTGTACTTTTTTTTTTTTTTGCTAAAAGCTAGCATTTAGCCATTAACAAAGTTTAGGAGAAGCTCTATCAAATCTTCATTTGTAAATGAATGTAGCAAAAAAGCTACCATCAAGCCACTAACAAAGTTAGAAGAAGCTCTTTTTAAATCTAACAGAAGAAAACACAATCGTACGTGCATGTTCTCATATTTTCAATCACTTTGTAAATGCGATAGGATGGTCCAATTTAGCAAGTTATACATCATTTTAAAGCTTAGAGCTCACTCTTTTTAAACTGCAGAAAATTGGAAATTCATATTGGCCTACTTATTGTCAGCTTTGAGATGGGCGGTCAGATATAGAAATAGCAGAACTTTTCTCTATGATGCATTACCTGTGATCACTTGTCTCCTGCAGCTGCTAATACTGACAATACAGCACCCGTCATCAGCAACTGCCCCTCGGACATCATGACGTTTGTTGCCAGTGGCACCACGAGTTCGGCCGTGTCCTGGATCGAGCCGACAGCCGTGGACTTCGTGTCGGCCGTCACCACCACCAGGACTGCCGCCCCCGGCACCGCCTTCCCGGTCGGAACCTCGCAGGTCACGTACACGTTCTCCGACGCCTCAGGAAACGCTGCGACATGCTCATTCCTCGTCACCGTCGGTGAGCTATCAAACACTGTGTGCACATTCTGGCAAGGCTTATCCATAATTGCCCACCAAGTGATTAAATGGTCCATGACAAATCACAAAGCAAAGCCGCAACTTGTTGGCTGTAGGGAATATTGGATTTATGGTTGCCCTGAAAATTGGCATTCGGTGCTACAAGATATTTGTGACTTTTAATTCGCGAGCATGGTGTAAAGTTAGGTGACGGTGAACTCAGTCATTCAATTGGAGGCAACTGTTTAAGTGTCAAAACATTTGTTCAATATACTGTATGTCCCAAAAAGAATTACAACGGGACCCTCCGCAATGATCTCTTTTTAAAAATATTGAATCAATCTAAATACAAATTCAGGGTGTGAAACTATAAGTCATTGCCCACATCTTACAGAAAACCCTGTTCGATTTGCTTCAGTGGTCAAAGAGAAATGAGGAATTTTGTAGAGGATGTCGGGAATCTCTTCTGTCTAAGTTCTGTCTATTGTATTCACACACAAGATCATCGAAGTGCTAAACTTGGAAGAATCAGACTCATGACATGCTTTACAACAATCCACAATTCTCTGTGACGGCTTAACCAAATTGAATGGGGTTTTCTGCTAAATAGAGCTAAAATGTTATATTTTAAGACCCTGAAGTAGCATTTAGACAATTTAATCAAATTGGGTGTTATCAATGTGAAAATCTGATTTTTTTTCTGGGACATACTGTACAGTATAAGAGCATGTTTTATGAAGACTACGTCTGGGTCAAAAGGGAACTCAAGTGAGGTTGGCTTTCTGCCCACCAGGCAGGATTTGAATCAAGAACCTCTAGAATGACAGTGCCGAGCAATCTCCACTGCACCACGTTAATTTACCTGCCAATTCTAAGATTTTGGAATATTTGTTTAACCTCGTGATGCTGATGGTGCTCCAAAGTAGTAATCGTCTGTTCTGTCAGCACGAACCACTTTACATGTTGAGTAAGTACCTAGTTTCCAGGAGCGATTTGACCTCATTTTTTTTCTTTCCTCTCCCCTATGTCAGCCATTGATTCTGCCGCTCCTGTCATCCAGAACTGTCCTTCCGACATCACCCAGACCGTGGCAGTGGGAGTGACCAGCACCCAGGTCTCGTGGACGGAGCCCTCCGCCCTGGACGCTGAGGGGGGAGTGACAGTGTCCTCCACCATCTCACCGGGAGCTGTCTTCTCGCTGGGGGTCACGCCCGTGACGTACACGTTCACCGACAACGTCGGCAACCAGGCCACGTGCAGCTTCAATGTCATCATTGGTGAGTACCATCTTCCATCCCACACCCCCCCCCCACACACACATTTCTCCCTATTTGGTGGTCAAAGTTCTAACCACAGGTGCAATATACTGTGATTGTAGTTTCCATGGCAGCAGTTTACACACAACCACTCAGTTAATGTGAGAGGTTTTTGAACTGTCACTGCGGCGGGCAAAAGTATCGAGACTGGAAATAGTTGCATACCTCTTCGTGAAATGGGCAGCCATATTTCAGTCATTGACTTGTTGACGATAGACACGAAGACCTTTGATGACCACAACACTTTGTAATGAGTCACGCCCTGGGTTGCAACAAAGTGATTGCCCTTTGACTCAAAACAGACCTGTGAATTTAAATTTGTGCGGAAGTAATGATGCTCTTGCAATTTATTACATTAGCCAATATAAAGCAGACATGTAATTCTGCTTTGTTAGATTGTGTGTTTCAATAGCAAGTCACCACATGGCCTTAAAATTCTATTGCAATTTCATTGTCCCTTGAGATTACCCTTTTTGTCTTTCATTTCCTGTGTAGAGATCTCTTAGAACTTGCTTGAGTTATATTTACTGCTACTGTACTACAGAGTGCACAGATTTAGGAATGTTTGCTAATCAGTATGGCTGAAAGCAGATAAAAGGATAGGCATGGTATGTAGGATCGCTCATGACAACCTGGGTGCATCCACTAAAGTGCATCTTCGCTGCCGCTTTCTGATACAGCTACTGCCGGGACCGGCGACACGACAGCTCCAGTAATCTCCAACTGCCCCAGCGACATCACCGTCTCGGACATCAACCTGGACGGAACCCAGGCCGCCTTCTGGGTGGAACCGACAGCGACAGACAACTCCGCCGTGACCGTCTCCCAGACCGCCTCGCCCGGAGACAGCTTCATCCTCGGCGACACGACTGTCACCTACACCTTCACGGACACCTCCAACAACCAGGCTGTCTGCCAGTTCGTCGTCACGGTGACAGGTTTGTAGTGATGATGCTCGCAATAAGCAGTTGGGGTTCTAGTGGAGATCAAAATGATGATGATGATGATGACGACGATGATGACGACGAAGATGATGATGATGATGATGATGACGACGATGATGACGACGATGATGATGACGACGATGATGACGACGATGATGACGACGATGATGACGATGACGACGATGACGACGATGACGACGATGATGATGATGGAGATGATGATGATGGGAGGTCTTGATGAGGTGAACAAAGAATGAATTGTTTGCTTGGTGGATGAAATTTGAAATCCCAAGTGAAAGTTGTGCTCTACAGCCATGGATTTGAAATTGGGAACATTCCGTGTTCAGAGCTCAAAGCCTGTCCTATCATCTTCATACATGGTATACAGTAACTTCTCATGTCCAATGATAAAACATTTGAAAAATTCCCCCTTGGAATATATTTTATGTTGTTTGCATTGTGCTTCGTCCTCTATTACCTCCATAAACTTCAGTCTGACCATCTGAAATGTGCACATGGTGGTTGTACAGTATTCATCGCATAATCAGGCATCTGATAATCGGGAACCTTGCTTAAATGACATACGCTTCCCAGAAACATTTCCAATGCATGATATTTTCACTGGATAATTGGGCGGGGACCTCTGATAAACGGGACAATTTTTCTTCAAGCGATTTTGTTGATATTTTACACAAAAAATCTACCAAAATACCACAACAATATTTCAAAGATTCCCTATCAGTTTTCGTCTACATCGAACTTACAAAGCAAGCTTCAGACTGGTGTGTTTTGACCTCCGTCCATCCAGTACACGTACATGCATAGCCACGAAAGCGCCGTGTATAAGTATCCATGCCATTGCGAAACACATGCTTTCGCGAACATTCTTCTCCCCTACATATTATAAGCAAAGCCATGTGCAGGGAGAGCTAGAGGGTCGCGCCGAGGGGTAGCGTGGTTGTGCATTCATGTACATGTACAGTACGTCAGTATGCATGTGTGTGTGTGTGTGTGTGTGTGTGTGCACTACATGTACATGTCGTATGCCGTTAGTGTATGGTGAGTGCTCATCGCGAAATCGGGCACCCCGCTTAAAGGGGCCGTGTTTGCTACTCCCAACCTGTCCCGATTATGCGATGAATACTGTACTTGATTTGTTTTTTATTACGAAAGAACTCCCATCCATCCTTATCTTTTGTCTTTCCTCCATCAGTGCGATGACAAAAGCTTGAGCATTAGAGTTTACCATAGCAACCCCTATGTGGCTGTACAGCACACCTGCACTGTGATGATGATGATCATCATCAGGACGACAACGATAATGATGGGGATGATGGTGATATTGAGGACGATGATGATGAAGGCAGTGATGATGATAATGTTGATGATGGTGACCGTGATGATGACGGTGATAGTGATGATGGTGGTGTTGATGGGATATGATGGTGATGATGATGATGATGACGACGATGACGGTGGTGGTGATGATGACGAAGATGATGATAAAAGATGATAATATGATGATGGTATGATTGATGATGATGACAATGATGATGATGATGGTAAATCTCAACAGTCAATGACCTCCCACCACATTGTTAACTAGTCCATACATGCATGCACGGCTAATTTCCCACTGCATGACAGTAATCCCTCATGTTTGTGTACTGGCAGCTTTTTCAGTCTTCGTGGCAGCTGACGCATGTCTTGCTTCACTCTACAGAAATAAGTGATACTATTCAGACGGTCACTGGCCTAGACGGTGTCATGACTTTTTCCTCATCCATTTGAGAGTTTAAATTCATCAAAACCATGCACCCATCATTATTTGTTGTTCATTTGTTTGTTCGTGGCTCAAGTGCAATTTACAAGTGTTATAGGGCCAATAGCAATGCCAACGATTTAATCCTTGGCCACTTTTCACCGGAGGATTGGTATTGACCAGTCATATCACTTGATGTTACCATCGAATGAAATACTGCTTAAAAAGACACCAAGAGTAAAGACAATGATTTTTTGTTGCATCACGTATGCTCTCACTTTCCAGTCCTTAAGCAAAATGAATCCTGAAATTCTGTGTCACCTTTTTCCTGTTTCGTAACCCTCACATGCCATAATTTTTGACGGTATCAAGCATTTTTTCTCTCATAGGTACTGGCAATTCAAATTACTGAACTTAACAAGAATATCCCTATTGTTGTATTAATCCATTCTATTTAATTGCACACTTTCCTAGTGCAACATTTCTAATAAATGCTCTGTAATTCTTGTGTGCAATTTCAATTCTTCATTTTTGCCAGAATTTGGAAGAACAGAGGAAACCAGATGACATAAACCTTGATATTACTTCAACCATCTGTGTGCAGATGAATTGTATACAACTTGCAGTATTTTATTCATCACATATTTTGAAACAGACAAATTGGGGCTACTGTGCCAGTTCATTCGTATCTGTAAAATCATGCTTTCTGCACCCTGTCAAAAGTTGTAAGCATACACCATACAGTAGGCCTGGATTTGCTGGAAAAGGCCTTCAGTTTTGTCTTTTTTCGGCAGTAAATGCCGCAAAATCTTGTTACAATGATCAATGAAATCTGCATATTCAACTTTTAATCTTCTGCGATAGAAACTCGAGGCAGCTGTCAAGATGTATCAATTAAAAAAGCAGTGAAATAAGCAGACAAAATGTTGATTTTATGTTGAATGTATGTTATTTTTCTCACAATTAGAATGACAACCCAGTGTTGCAGCAAAATAAAGCTAAAACCTAAAATCCGATCTGTTTGCCAATATTTTTCTCTTTTATATGTGCAAAGTTACCTTTACTTGCTGCTTCATTTCATGGCAATCTGTGTTTTATAGGTGGTATCCTTCAATGCAAGCATATGATTACTCTCTGTGTATGTGATTGTTTTGTTTGTGACTGTTGACACTCACTTATGTAGTCTAATTAGTTGCATCTATGACTCTCCTAACACAAACATCCTGTGCATCGATTGATAAGTGTAATTAATAAGTGAGCTACGTAGAGTTATCAGTTGACTCAAATGAAAACAAAGCCGACTTATTTTCTCGCTCCTTTCCTCCACCCAGTCGCTTTCTTTTGCAAACATTGACCATCTTTTTCTTCCCTACCCCCAACCTCTGTGAACTTTCCAGAAAGTACGCCCTGTGACAGCAACCCGTGTCAGGCCAACGAACAATGCTTCTACAGCGCCGACACCTTCCTGTGTCTACCAGGTGCGCTTCTCAATCCTACAGGGAAAAAAGAGAGATTAAAAGATAGAGTGAGAGAGATGTAAAGAGAGAGGGAGCAAGGGTTCAGATATTACGGACCTGGTGGGAGCCTATACAGAAGGATAAATTCCAGTATGCACTGTACTTCAGTTTAGCACTGCTGCCAAATACATGTACCTCCATGTTGGCCTCGTGTAAAGAAACACACATGCACACACACACGAAATTGCTAGATGTGAATATTTTTGTGATTTTTTTTTCTCATTGATACCTCAAAGAGCAAGACAAGCAATAACTTTGTATAAATGTTTCCTTATTGTTCATACACTGTACTTCTTTGAATTGTTGCATAAATCACAAAATTGTAAAAAGAAAGAAAGGAAACAAAACAACAAAAGGCGAGAAAAAAAAGGGTGTACAAGCACCTGAAGAGTGTAGTAGGATATATCGTCGCTGGGGTTACAAAACCTCGTATCTCAAAATTGTCAAATGTTCAGGAGAGCGAAAAAACATGGCGGCCAAAGCACTATAGTGAATGGGAAAGCCTTCTCTTTGACATGTCATGGTGGCGTCATTTTTGGAGTAAGACAGTTAGGATTTGGCCAAGACATCACTTGACCCATTATTTGACCATTACGCTAAAAAAAAAAAAATTGACATTTTTGAGATACGAGGTCTTGTCACCCCAGCGACGATATTTTATTTTTTGTTCCATGCAGGTATAGGTAGAGAGTGGTGTGAGAGAGTGTTAAAAGTTTTATGGATCAGTTGATGATGATTTGCAGTTGGATTTCTTGTTTAATTTTTGAATATTTATTGTTTTTTTGTTTTGCACTCTATATTGCTGTGCAGCTGAGACTTTGCTCTGTTTGGAGTGTTCCCATTGCATCAAGATATGGCACTGTGTGGGTTTTTTGTAAAAATAAAGTGTGGGAAAAGTGTTTTGCTTGATAGAATCATACGGTACCATTTCACCTTAGTTTTTACCTCAATGGTCACTTCTGCATGCATGAGACCCCTGGTAGGTAGGTAGGATGCACTCCCTCATTCTTCTCACATCGACAGCTTTTTCATCCTCCACAATCAAACCCTGCTGCCTGCGGTAATCACTTCAGTGTCAGCTTCTCTCATACCGATCTTGTCCTCCATCCCCTCATAACTCCTTCCCCCATTCAATCCCCCCGCCTCCTCCACCTTCTACCCCAAATTTCTCTCTCTCTCTCTCATTTTCAGATCTTTTCTTCTGTGATAGACTTCTACCGTGACATTCAAACAAATGTCCTCTGGTTGGATCACTCTATTCCTCTAACTGTTCATGAATATTCCTCTCATTTGCCTTAAGCTTGCTCTTGACAGAACAAGACTTCCAAATTTCAATTTTGCTCCTTATTCTTATACAAAATTGGATTTGTTTTCGTACTTAATCAGCCAAGATCTCAAAAGAATCTACTTTGACCAAATTTGACTATGTTACTGAACAGAATCACATAAGATTCAAAATGTTAAGTCTTTTACAGTGAACAACAACAACAAAACCAGTGTCAGATGTGGTTGAATAAACTGCATTTGATACTTGTTGGATGGCAATTTTTTTTCTTATCTGGAACTAATCCATAATTGTGCAAAATGATCAGCAGAAGGAAATTAAAACTGGAGTGTTTCAACTGCCTAGATTGATGAGTAGATGTCCATTTTTTGCCGCCATTTCCTACCCTAAAAAAAAAAAACAACCGACCTGTCATTCATCATATCACTGTACAAGGAAGTCAACCTAGGAGTTTTTTTTTTTTTTTTTATAAAGGTTACATATACATATAGGCAGTGATAATTAACTCTTTCAGAGTCATAATCTCAAAATGCCATTGATGTTTTAGACAAGTGGGATGTCAGTGGTAGTCACAGAGTTATAAATTACCCATGATGCATTGGGAGCACTCCAACATAATTTGTCTCAAAGTCATGAATTTTACTTTCTTACAAGAAAACTAAGTTTTGAGCAAATCTATTGATCCACCCTCAAAATCTCTCAAACAGAATGGAAGAAAATTCTGATAAGAAAGATTAGATTAGTGGCAGAAAGTGAGGTGTGGTTTGCTGTGTTGTGCTTAAAAGAATTCCTGCCAATTTGACCTAGTTGTAGTTTTGTAAAACACACACACTGGGGTTTTCATAGCCATTTGAACAAGAGGGAAAAAAACTATCAAAAATAAATGCTGAGTGAAGATTTTCCCATCTGTGGATTTTTTTTTTTTTTTTTTTTTTTTTTGGGGGGGGGGGGGCCTTTGGTATTCTAGGTACCCTCACAATGTTGTTTGCATAAGTTTTAAGCCAATGACAAAGAAAGTGGTAAATTGTATGAATGAAAGAATCAATGAATCTGCCTGTAACAGTCTTTTCCCAGCTTTTTTCCCCTACTGCCCTCCTTGTCCTGCTGTGGGCTTCTGCACCTGTATATGTGATTTCATAACACCCTATGCATTCTCTTTGCAGAGTAATGCTCTCAAGATAATGCTCCACCTCTTTCAGAACCCCTTCACCCCTCCCCACCCCCGCCCATCTTCCCTGTCTATGTTTATTTCAGTCAAAGTCAAAGAACCCTACCATCTACAGTAATTTATTTATATTACCTTCATTTAGTGAAGAAGAAGGAACAGATAGGCGAAAGTTTGGGCAAAGTTGGGCAGGCGGTTAGAGGCATAAGACCATGTTATTGCTTCTAAATCACCAAGTGTGATGTTCAATTACCACTTCATGTTTGCTTCATGCAACTATGCCATGCTCAGGACATACCACTTCATCAATGCTTTGTTTAAAATTTTTGCCTAGTCTTCAATATCTTCTACAGCTGTGTCGGGGATGTCAAGATTTTATCCATCGTTCCCAGACAGTTAATATGAATCAAAGAAACTCCTGTATTGGTTTAAATAAGCAAACAAACAAAAAACACCATTTTGAGGTTATTTGATTCAAGTTACCATTTGTAGCCTCTAACTCACAAGGCTGTTTGTTCGATGGCTTCCTTCTGTTCAGTCTGTTATAAGTTCCATAGGGAGTGATCTATTTCACTCAAGCTTTGGCAAATTTGTTGCTTCTTCTCCATCACAGTCCCTTTAAGATAACAAAAAGGGGTCATGAAATCATGCATGCACAGCTATGATCATTGTGAAGATGTCGATCATCCCATCGTAGTTAGATTCATTTGCTCAAGTCTCCGCCTTGTGTACCAGAGAACAGACAACTGTCTTAAATATGTAGTTTAGATAGATCGGGATATTTTCACGACAGCTTTTGCCCCAGGCATTAACTTCTCCTGTGCAAGGTTAATTTACTTCAGAGGTCATGTCAGCCAAGTCAGTAGTGATCACTGTGCGGAATGTTCGTGCGTGTCATTACAAAAAAAGAAACAACTACATGAAATGCCACTTCAGTTTATTGGCAAGTTTTAGAAACAGGTGTTTTACAGTTGAATTATCATATTGCCAAATGTAAATGAGAGCTCAGTGCTGTTCCACAAAATCATTATGCCACTATAACACTACGTTTATTTGAAAATAATCCTGACAAATTTCTCCCAGACAATTTACCATACTGGACAATTTACTCTAGACAATTCCAATATGTTTGCATAATTGCCTTCCAGAAATTGTAAATGCACATTAGAGTGCTTTTATACCACCTGGGCAATTGCCATGAGGTAGTTCCCAAAAATGAGATAGTGGTTGATTGTTCAGTGAAGACAGTCCTCCAATATGGGTGATTTTCTTGGCTGTCATTGCACCATAAGCTTTTAAGGGGGGGGGGGGGGGGGGGGCATTAACCAAATTGGTAAGGGTCTAATTTTTTACACAGTGCCATATCACATGATGTCATTGACTTTGAGCTGTGCTATTCGATCCCTAGAAAAAAGACACCCGAGCAATATTTTAAACATGATTTTTCAACATGAGCTTGTTGCTTTTTCAAATTCACTAATTCCTGGTTGTATGTGTTCACACCATGTGATTGTGCAATCATATACAAGATACCTGCTATATGCATTTGTATATCACAGGAGAGTAGAAAAAATGGATTCACACTTGATGTAGTTGTTGTGTTTTGGTAATACCACCACTACGTACATTGTATTGTACACTGTGTATGTGAGTATATTACTGAAATTAATTTCTCTTTTTGTGTTTTGTTTTTTTCAAAAGCTGGCCGAAAGCGTAGGGAGGCTGACTCCATGATGACCGGTAAGTAAATGATGGAATTTGATACAGTGCACTCTTGTTATAATGAACAAGGTTATAACGAAATTTCGGTTACAACGAAGTAAAAATTCAGACCATAACATTATCCGCTCTATACATGTTTTGTATTGTTTATTTGTTCGGTTATAAAAAAATTTTGATACATCAAAAGAAAACTACCAGTCATGAGGACTTTGTTATAACAGTAGTCCATTGTATGTTCATTCTGACTGTCACTTGGATTGTTCCAAATTTACTAGCCATTTTTCAAAATGCCATCCACTATACAAAGAGACTAGTGCCAGGCTAGGTTTCAATTGCCAGTTGCAAAGAGTTGGTAGGATGCTGTTTTGGTTTACTCAAAAAATGAAGGGAATTTACCGGTGTTTTTGTGTTTGGTATCTTCCCCCCACCCCAGTCTTCCTCTACCCCTCTTGCCAAGCATTAATAGTTCCTTTTTGTAATTTGCATGTATTTACATAGTTTTTGACCTCAGTTACAAGTTAGCTCCCATTTCATCAAAATAAGATTTCTGTGTTTACTTTATCCCTTGAAAAGTCGAAAGCTTTTTCTCACATGAGGGATGCCCATGTTTTGTTAGACAAATTTTTTGTATTGATTTTCTTTTTCAAAGATTATTTCTAACACTGTCTATCGATCTTCTTTTTAAAAGATTCTTCTCTTTCAGCACTCTCTCCGGATTGTTTTTTTTTTAAGCCCTTTCTGTGCTAATGAATCAAATGTGCACAAATTATGCACACATACCTGCACTTAATATGGACAGGCTATAAATTTGGCACACAGAGGATTATACATGATTCTTTTAATTCTGTGTGCATTCAACATTGTCTCTCGATCTTAATTGCTTTGTCCAGAGGATTGCCCGTGTGAAAATGGCGGCCTTTGTCAGGAGGACAGCAATGGGGATAGTTTCTGTCTGTGTGAGCCAGGATTCCGTGGACCTCTCTGTGAACACGGTGAGTAGTTGGGATTTAAACCCTGGGACTAAAATGTTTGGATCTACACCCTGGAACATAAATGTTTGGATCTGCACCCTGGGTCTAAAATGTTTGGATCTACACCCTGGGTCTAAAATGTTTGGATCTACACCCTGGGTCTAAAATGTTTGGATCTACACCCTGGGTCTAAAATGTTTGGATCTACACCCTGGGACTAAAATGTTTGGATCTACACCCTGGGTCTAAAATGTTTAGATCTGCACCCTGGGACTAAAATGTTTGGATCTGCACCCTGGGACATAAATGTTTGGATCTAAACCCTGGGACGTACTGAACTCTAGGACTTATCAGTAAAAGTTTGAATCTACCTCCTGATACTAAAAGTTTGAATCTAAATCGTGGGACTAAAAGTTTGGACCTACAATTGTAAAGCCTTGGACTGAAAGTTTTGCTCTACACCCTTGGACTAAAAGGTTTGCAAACACTTGTGAAAAAAAGCAGTTTTACATGTTTGAAGCCCTTGCTCTCCAGTGAGCTACTCCTCCAAAGTGTGGCTTTGATCAAAATGTAAACCGTAGGGATGTGGCCGTTGGAAAGGTATAATGCAAGTGCGAATCAATGAAAGCAAATAAGGAGTTAATTCTGCATGTTGTAAAAGTTATTAATATGTACTAGATATTACTTAGCGATCTGTCTGTTCCTGTCTCTTGAAATCATCCTACAGCTGTGGAGATCGCTGATCCCTGCCATCCCAACCCCTGTGTCAACAATGGAACGTGCCTTCTCACCCCCCGCGGCACCACCGTCACCTTCGTCTGCGACTGCGCCGGCGGCTGGTATGGACGTTTCTGTGAGAAATGTAAGTGTGTCCATGACTCCGTAAATTGTACAATCATTCATCACATATCATTTCTACTGACAATAATTCTTACTGCTTCTGTATCTGAGAAGTGTCACATAGATGGCATGTATTAATTGTAGGTATTCTGGGCAAGCTGCTAATGCAATAACATACACATGTACATGTAAAGAAGTTTTAGTTCGAAACAAAACTTGTGTGTACAATTTTTATTCTTGCTCTTGTGAAACAAATTCAATCAATGAACTGTGTAAGATGTGATAAGCATACACAAGATCACATTATTGAAAAGAAATTGAGTGTGCACAGTAAATTTCATATCAGATAGCAGTTGACTGGATAACAAATTCATGTACGACAAGCTTCTAATTGTCAGATACAATCTGTATTACAAAGCTATGTACAAGACTGCATTACATTAGTAAACTAGTTAATTTCTATTGGGTATACATTTGTATCTTTGGTTTGCTTTTATGTAGGTAGACATGCATATGATTATAATTAACATAAAACTGCAAATTAACTGCTTTATGCTAGAGTTGATATCTGATATCCATTGAAAATCAGATTTGGGGATATGATAAAACTTTGTAAGATTTGTGTTGCATGTATTGACTAACTTGCCACCTGTCGCTTCACTTTCTCTGTGCAGCCGGCGTAGAGCTGTTGTCGGACAACGACCAGCGGCTGGTCAGGATGGGCGAACGCGCCCTGCGCAGGATCGTGGCGGACCAGGAGCAGATGTCATGGGCCTTCCTCGCCGGCTGCCTCCTCCTAGTTGTCACCGTCATCACCCTCCTCTTGGGTTTGCTATGCCTCGTTCCACGTCTCCGGACAATACGCACCGGCAAGGCTGCCCTGGATGAGGTCACCCTCGTCCAGTAGAAGGGCGCCCTCACGACCTTGTTACGCAAAAAGGGGGAATTTTTATACATATCCTCTCTCTCTTCCAGTGTATAGGGCTGAGATTTAAAAAAAAAATGTTTTGTTTTTCGTATTGTATATAAAGTAGGATATCACTCGCTGCAGCTTTAAGTGTGATTTGAGGAATTGTGACGCAAGAAGAATCAAGGCGATCTCGTAACGCTTGTTGTTTTGCACAACTTGCAAAATAACTTGGATAATAATGTGATTGCACTAATAAAAGAAAGGTTGGTGCCTTCAGCATAATATATTGTTGATAAGTCCTAAATCACCGTTCGCAGCATTGTTTGGCTAGCACATCTTCCTTTGTTCCTACTGTAATTGATTTTTATGTAGTGGATTAGAAAGTAGTTTGTACAGAAATGTGCATGTTTCTATGGAATACCACTATGTAGAACAAATCTTTAAAAACAGAATTCTATGCAAGCAAATTATTGCTTTTCCCTTCAATCAAATCTCTCATCTTATCCATTTTCTTTTTTTAAGAGGGAATAAGATCATTGGTGTCGGAAAGACCATAACTGAAATTTAGTGTGTGCGTCTATGTATGGATGACACCTTTGTTTACAGGACTTGTGTTGACGATTGGTTTGATTTATTCTTTTTTTAAATGGGTTTATGGAAGATTGTCTTTCAGGGAATTTGGTTGGAATGACTTCTTGCACGATCATGTATTTTCCTATGTTTTTCTCTTTGATTTAAGAATCTGTCATTATTTCAGAATTTTGATGAGCATTGTACAATGTAATGCATTTTGTGTCTACATACATTTTATATATGTCTCTGACTGAGCAGCTATTTACCCAGCAGCTTCGAAAAAATTTTATGAAGAGCTTGATTGGATAGAAAGTCTGTTTTGGAATTATGAAATATGGGGTTTCATATCTTCCTATGAGCAGCTAATCTTGGTATTTTTTTAAATCATTTTTCTTGCTGTATTCTCTTTACTTCACAATCATAACTTTGCTCATTGTTATTTTAATTCATTGCACTGTCTCTGGACTTGAATAAATTCTGAATTTTGAAATGGAGCTTGTTGATTCTATGCATGTTGTTATTCCTGTGTCTTTAGTAGCTTCAGTAGACTCCCATTATAACAAAGTCCTCAGGACCGGCAGTTTTCTTTCGTTATATCGAAATGTTGTTATAACTGAACAAATAAACCATAAAGATACATAAGAGTGAATAATGTTGCGGTCTAAATTTTTACTTCGTTGTAACCGGAATGTTGTTATAACCGTGTTCGTTATAACAGTAGTGCACTGTACTCTAACTGTGCATCTAATGTTAATATTAGTAAGCAATACGAGGCTGATTGAGAGTGTGGTATATAAAAATGATTAAGAAGAACAGTGGTGATGTGTATGGTTTTATATGGACATTCAAGTTAGTATTTACATGTTTGTTAAAGTTTTGTTTGGTATTTTTAGCCTTTGTTGGTGGCATGTAAGAATTTAACAAGAGGCATTACTTATGCATGAATGTACATAGTGACTTCACAATGAATGGATATATATATATATATATATATATATATATATATATATATATATATATATATATATATATATGTGTGTGTGTGTGTGTGTGTGTGCGCGCGTGTGCGTGGGTGTGTGTGTGTGCATACACATATGATATGCTTAAACCTTAATTCATTTTTATATTTGTATTTGTGATATTTCACATACAACTTACCTCATCAACACAAATTCTGCATTTCAATAGATTTATTGGAAAGTTATCTTTTCTCCATAAGTCGAGTGATTCAGCGTACCATGCATGCTCCTGTCTTCTAGTACATGTTTACACAAGTATTATTTTCCAGAATTTGACAAGACAAAAAGCATCGAAATTGCCCTTTTCTTAATGTCTGGTTTCTTTTGCATAAACAAAATTGCTATAATTATATCATCCTAGCTTGAACATGTGAACATGCCCCTTGATAATATTCATACAGTTGTACTTGAATTTTTTTTTTTTTGCAAAAGTTGGAACCGTTGGACCAGACACGTGTGTAGCTTCTTATGGTCAGACCATCTATGACCTGATACATTTCCGATGCAGAGGAGCTTCTGTGCATTGACAATAATATGTGTACAGATGAGGAAGTGGGACTTCCTTGGAATGTATTTGTATGAAATCTATGTGCCTTGTTATTGCAATTGTCACATCCAGATCTATGGGATGTTTCCTTTTGTTAAAGTTGTCATTTGTTCAGCGGGGAGAAATGAATAAGATAGTAAAGCATCCAGCTGGTAAAAGAATAGAAAATAGAAAGAAGACTAAAGGGTGTGTACAGTTCTGGACGAGGTGAGGATTTAGCTTTTAACGTTTTGCAAGATATTCAGAAACCACTCTACGAGATGTCAAAGAGCATGCAATTCTAAGGGGTATCAAAAGTTTATTTGATGAAAATCGTTTTTGAAATGACTGAGATATCCAAAAACAGAAAAAAAAAAAGAGATCCTAATAAAAGGTGTGGCCTGTCGCCTTTTATTATCATCACTTTTTTGGATATCTCAGCCATTTGAAATTCAATTTTCATCAAATAAACGTTGAATCCTTCTTAAAATTACATGCTCATTTATATTTCATAAGAGGTTTCTCATTATCTCGCTTAGGAATGTTCAAAACGAATTCTCACATCAACCAGTACTGTGCAGTCCCTTTAAACATCTTTTTTTTCATTTTTCTAGCACAATGAAAGAGCACTAGACATACCTCTTTCAGAAAGCAGGGGAAATAATATAATTCCCCTTGACATATATGTCAGTAACAAGTCCAGGGAATGTGTACTGTTCATATGAAATGATATTTTGTGGAATGTTCTTTATATTTTCTTTATGTCGTAGTCCATATGTGATGTCATGATCCATAGTAGTCTTCTGATCCAGTGGTCTCATCACCAAAATTTCAAAAATTCATAACTTTTCAACAGTGTCTGATTTTCCTCCAACTTTCGCTGATGTGTTCTATACTATAGTATTGCTGCATTCACTCAATCCACATACATTTGGGGTTAATTCCCCTCTAACTTTTGGTGGAGAGAAAACAGATATAAGTATAAGGATGGATTGGAAAAAAAAAATTAATAAAGACTGGAAAGAGATTGAGGAGAGGAAAGTAAAGAGAGAGGAAGGGAAGGAAAATGGAAGAACATGAGATGGCCTAAATAGGAGAGACAGGGCACAAGAGAATGAAGTCGATTAAAGGGAGGAGCAAAGGGATTAAAGAGATGGTACAGTATTGGTGGAGATGAAAATTGGGCTTTAACTTTTTTTGCGAGATACCAAGAAAAAACATGAAATAGTACAGAGCATACCATTTTAAGAGGAATTCAAAGTTTATTTGATAAAAATCGGGTTTGGAATAGCTGAAACATCTAAAAACAAAGTAAAACAGAACGATCGTAATAAAATGTGGGTCCCACACTTTATTAGGATTGCTCTGTTTTGGATATCTCGGCCATTTCAAAACCAATTTTCATCAAATAAACATTATATCCCTCTTGGTATTACATGCTCTTTCATATTTCAGAAGAGGTTTCTCACTATCTCGCCAAAAATGATAAAAGCCTGAAGTTAAGTCTCAACCAAAACTATACGATGTCTTTAAAAATGATTTAGATGTTTAATTTGTTTATGATGACTTGACATGATGAAAGTATAAAATCTTTCACGTATTTCATAATACTAAAGCATTCGTTAATACATTCCTAAATGATTTAAACGTACTTTATTTTTATCACCTGATCTTATTCTTAATGGCTAAAGATTCATGACTTTTTACAAGAAAATATAGAAATGAATATGAAAATACATGTATGTCTATACGAAAAACAAGAAAACTCATCAACTGGTTGATAATACGGGGACAATGCATCTATTTCTGCTTTCATCTCGGATTAAATTAGAATCACCGCTGGCTCATAAGTTGTAAAGTTCGACTCGTGATTGTCCTATTGGAATGTTGATGACAACGGTCCAAACAATGAGATACAGGCTACATTCCAGAGCCCCGGAGCAGAGCATGATTTTAAGACAGATTATCACTTTCAAGGTGAAGCCCACTCTATTTAAAAGCAGAAAATGTAACGCTAGACGGCTGTCTGTATGTGCTTTATCACATTATCAAGAAAACCAAACATACTTCCGGACGTTTTGAAATTACATACCGGTACCGGTACTTAATGTCAAGATCAAGTCACCATTCGCTTTTATTTTATGCTACAATTAAAAATAAAAAAATAAAAAAGAATTTTCTTGGTACTGTAGTTATTGATTAGAAGTAAAATAAAAAGGATGATAACAGCAATGTCCAGCAAAAGCAGTAACACATATGAAGACTAGGACCAAGCTCAACTTAATCGGTTACAAATGGACTCAGATCAGTGAACATTAATAAGGCGATGAAGCAACAGCAGTCTTTTCAACAATAAACAAAAATATGTTGGACAGCGAATGTTGTCGCCAACTACCGTTCATCATTTTGAGGCGCTGATTCTCAGACGGTTGAAAATATACTGAATAACTCAGCCAAGTTAAAAAAAACAAAAAAACAGGCTTACAAGGAGATACAATGTACATGTAATTCAAGGCACTGCTCAGAATCGTACAGCTCCCCAACCTCTTCTCGCATTCAAGTCTTGCCGGTGAAAAAGGGGATTTCCCTACATTCGTACACTCGCTGGCGCCCTCTCGGTCATGTTGAGTACACACTGTAAATGTAATATACAATACACATATGCATGGTACTTGTACTCTTTGTATGGTACCATTGCACAACACCGACCCGCGAGAGTTGAGCGCGAGACAAACAACTGGGTTTGATGGCGATATATACAAATATCCGAGCGTTATTCTCTTTCCTCGCGTACTTTGGACTTGTGGTAATTGTTTGTGAGTATCTAGTATACTACTTTGCTATGTTTAAGTGTGTTTGGCCGAATGTGAGCGTGACAAATGACCACAGATATGTTGGTCAAATCGGCGAGTCCGAGTGGTTCTTCAGCGAGAACTCGGATTCCCACCCCGGGAGTTACGGCGAGGACAACAGCGTTGAGAGGGATGCCCAGACGCGTTCATCGGATAGCTTACGAACTTTCTTCATAGCAGATACGCATTTACTGGGGAGCCGTCTGGGTCATTGGCTTGACAAATTAAGGAGGTAGAGTATCGGTTTCTGCTTTGTCTGATCATTCTAGTAATACAGAGCGTATTTAAATTCAGTGTCGTCTGTTCTGTACACGTATGTGAGTAAAGCTAAAGGGGAAAGTGAACAATGTCAATAGAACGGTCTACATTGTTAAATGTTATACCGGTACATAAACTAAAGTTAAAGAAGGCAACACCGGAACAGCAAGTTGCTTTCCAATTCATGTGTGGGTTACATTTTACAGTGATGTGCAATGATCAAGATGAGAGTACCATTAATTTCAGTGTGTGGACTGGGCTCAGCTCAGGACTCTGAGAGTTGTCTGCAGACAGAAGTTGTAACTTCAGGCTTTCAAGTGGCCCTAAACTTTTCCTACTTTTTCCTACTTTTTTACTGCTGTCCCTACTTTTCCTACTTTTTTGCTCAAAATCCTACTTTTTCCTACTTTTTTGGTGAAAAACCCCGCAAAAAAAAAAAAAAAAAATGTGCAAGGCTACTTGAATAGTTGATATTCAGAAATGATGAGTAGACTCTAGTTGCAGATTCTTACTGGTGGGGAGAGCCTCTTCAGCATGAAAGAGGTATAACACAAACCAATCAACCACAAGACTGCTGCCAGCCTCAGCTTTTGCTCCTGTGCAGATGTGATTGATCCCACTGATATTGCAGCCTAGGACATGGAGCAGTGCTCATCCAGCTCTCATCATTGCTCAAAATTACCAGGCTCTCCAAAGGAGCAAAAGTGAGGCTGAGGCAGCAGGGTTGTGAGTACAAATTAAGATTTACATGTAGCAGTGGCGTATCTAGGGGGGGGCGAGGGGGGCACGTGCCCCGGGCGCCACTCCTTGGGGGCGCAAAAAACGAAAAGAAGAAGAAGAAGAAGAAGAAAACGAAAGAAAAGAAGAAGAGGAAGAAGAAGGAAAAAAAAAAAAAAAAACTCGCCCGGACGGGGTGTGGGGGGGGGGGGGGGGGGGGGAAGGGGGAGGGGCAGAAAACCAAATCAAACAAGATAAAAACAAAACATGATAATGACGCGGACAAATAACAATGTTTATTGTATTCACACAAGAATTCCGAATTCCATGTTTTGTAAGCTGAGATACAAACATTTTTGGCTCGCTCACCAAAATTTAACAAAAAAAAAAGATAAGAACAAAACGTGATGATGACGCAAAAATATACAAATTTCGGCTCACTCGCGCATACTATTTTAGAGTATTTCTCAAGTCCTCAGTTTGTTGGTATGAATCGTTATCAATCAGACCGTCACTATATCTTGATTAGATATATAAGATTTAATAAGCAAAAAAGAAAAAAAAGACATGTTTGTAAGCTGAAATACAAACATTTTTGGCTCGCTCTCTGCGCTCGCTTGCCAAAATTTATAAAAAAAAAGATAAGAACAAAACGTGATGATGATGCAGAAATATACAAATTTCCGCTCACTCGCGCATACTAATTGAGAGTATTTTTTTCAAGTCCTTAGTTTGTTGGTATGAATCGTTATCTATAATGCCGTCACTATATCTTGATTAGAATTGTAAGATTTAATAAGCAAAAAATGACAAGCATCCCATGTTTTGTCAGCTGAAATACAAAAATGTTCGGCTCCCTCGCTGCGCTCGCTTGCAAAAATTTATCAAAAAAAGATAAGAACAAAACATGATGATGATGCAGAAATATACAAATTTCCGCTCACTCGCGCATACTAATTGAGAGTATTTTTTTTTTCAAGTCCTTAGTTTGTTGGTATAAATTGTTATCTATAAGGCCGTCACTATATCTTGATTAGAATTGTAAGATTTAATAAGCAAAAAAATGAGAAGAATCCAATGTTTTGTCAGCTGAAATACAGAATTTTTCGGCTCGCTGCGCTCGCTCGCCAAAATTTAGCCAAAAAAAAAAAAGAACAAAACGTGATGATGACGCAGAAATATACAAATTTTGCTTCACTCGCGCATACTAACTGAGAGTATTTTTTCAAGTCCTTAGTTTGTTGGTATAAATCGTTATCTATAAGGCCGTCACTATATCTTGATTGGAATTGTAAGATTTGATAAGCAAAAAATGACAAGAATCCCATGTTTTGTCAGCTGAAATACAACATTTTTCAGCTCGCTCGCCAAAATTTAGCCAAAAAAAAAAGAACAAAACGTGATGATGACGCAGAAATATACAAATTTTGCTTCACTCACGCATACTAATTGAGAGTATTTTTTTCAAGTCCTTAGTTTGTTGGTATTAATCGTTATCTATAAGGCCGTCACTGGGCAATTCCATAAATTTGTCAACCAGAGGGTCAATTTTTCAAAATGAAATTATCAGCACAAATTATACATCATTTTGATGGGAATTGTTCAAACTGTTCAAAAATGTAAATTAGAAATATACTTAACCAAGGTCAAGGTCACAGGAGTGATTTCAATGAAGCCATTTAACAACTGCTCTGGAACCACTTTTATAATCCACTATTTCATTTGATATTTTTTGTGAAGGAAAAGGAAACTTTTCAACTCACTACATCATTAAATATGAAGGTAATGAATCACTTTTTCCATCCATAGGGTAGAGAATGTGAAAGTGACAATTTATGTTGTTTTCTTTACTTTTATTTTATGCATTATTTCAATGTACGTCCGAAACAAAAAAACACCTTTTTTTAATCTTACATAAAAACTTGAATGCCAACAAACTGCAAAATCTCAATGCAAAGCAAGTTTTTGTTGCTTTTCAAATGTGTAACTGTAGAATTTTGTAATTATCTCTAATTAATGAAAAAATATGTGTTCGGACGTACACATTTTTATGTACGTCCGAAACAACTTTTATGTACGTCCGAAACACTTTTCATGTTGACTTCTTACTGTGCTCTGGAAGCCATTGAAAACAATCCCATTGAGCTTACATGTTTAAGGAATACATTTCTGTGTCTAATCGTCTTGTATACATAGGTTTATAATATTCAATAAAATTTTAATGATTCATTAAATAACAAATTCTGTCCATGTATGTGTGTACACAAACAAGTTAGGCTGAACAGAAAGAGCGGTCTGAAGTTGATACTGTGGAATGTATGAAAACCACCAACAGTAGGGAATGGTCATAGCAACATTCTGGGACATTCTTTAGACAATGTGTCTTTACAAAGACAGATATTGATTACTTACTTTAACTTACATAGAGCAGAGAAGGTGGCTTGTTGTATGAAATACCCTCCTATTTTGGCCAAGACTGAGCACTTTCAGCTTCTTATCACCTTGCGTTCACATTGCAATACTATAATGTACTGTTTACTACCATTTTTGTCAGCTGGTGTTTACAATCCTAATCCTGTGACTTGAAGGTATCATCTGCATCTTCATGCTTTTTTATTACAGATATATGGACACACAACCTGCAATGTAGGCAACAATAGACATTGTTATGACCTAAGACCTCAAAAACATACAATGTTCAATTCACTTCGGTTAGTTCCTAAACCTTAATTGTCAATTTTCTTGACAAAGCTATGATGTATTTATCTTCTTTCAAAATCGGTTTCATGGTCTACTGTAGTATCTATGTCATATCATATCTTTTTAATTTAATGATTTAATTCAATGCTGCACACTGGCACTGGTCCGATGGTCCAGCACAAGTAAAAATTACTGTCGGACCAGTAATTTTTTTAAAGGAATGGACCAGTAAAAGATGGAAAAACTGGGCACCTACTGGTCTGACAGACCAGTCTGACCAGTAGAAAAAATGGATATTTAAGTGTGCAGCCCTGTCTAATTTGCGATTTATCTTCATGCACTGTTAATAATCATTCATTTGAAAATTACAGACTAATGTTGCTGCCGAAGGAGTACTGGAGCAGGTCATGTCATAAAAATGGTCATGATAGTGTTAGTGATTTATAATAATAATGATAAATATTTCAGAGTGAATAAGATTTTTTCATATAATAAATTATGCAACAAAAATACACTGCATAGAGCCCAATGTTTAGCAGACCGTACTCAATAACATTTCACTATTAAAAATCTAATATCTAAAAAAAACACCAACATCAAAAGGCCTATGATTACCAGAATATTCCAAGCATAATGCAAAACTGTCCAGTGATATGTTACTTTCTTCATACATTACCATGCATGTTTCTGTGAGCTTGACCTCACAAAAAGGAACCCATAATGTTTACATTACACTGAATGTTGTGTTTAATATATTTAAATCACTCATAAATTGAATGTGACCATGCACATTTTGCTTTGCTCTTCTCATTGAAAGTTCAGAGAATTTTGAGAACAGAGTAAAATTTCATGTAAAATTTTCTGGTCCAATTCACATACTTACTGTTGAATCAACATAAAGTAATCAGCAAATGGTTTCTTTTGATTATTTTTTTCCATAATTGTTAAGGTCCTTGTTTACTAAGTACTACAATATGCTTTAATATAGACTATGGTTTAATTCTAATATTGGCAAAACAGGGCTATTTTTTCCTCTTCTTTCCCATAAGATGGCAAAATAAAATAGCTTTGACTTGCCCATGAACAATATCCATTGTGTCAGGATTACTCTACTGTTGTCTGTAAAAAAAAAAAAAAAAATGTATTGTTTTGCCACCATGGTATACATGTTACAAATATCTAGTCAGTATACAGTTATTGGCTACTAATGTATTAAAATCTTTCTATTTTCCACAAATTTTATTTTTCTTTCTGTTTGTAAATACATGCATCTGGTACAGTACTTCGTTGACCGTACATTATTTTGTACCTTGATGACATTCATTGTGAAAAAAAATAAATAAATAAAGAGAAATATAATGTTTCTATAAATCAAAATAGTAATTGGTTACCTACAGTTTGCAACACATGTGTTTCTGTTGTTCTGGCCACTTAGTTTTTAGGCTGTATTTTGTGTTATAATCACAAAGTTTGTTATTAGAATTTTGGTTCTGTAATACAAGTACATGTACGTACATATACTTATCATGCCTGAATATTGTCATTAAGGCAGCTGATAATGCACAGACACTATGTGTACACAGTAGTTTTCATGTTCTGAATCTCTTTTATTCATTTACACTGGTAATGCTGACATGATAGACAAGTGCTATCATCTGAGAAGGGCCTAGGATGAATAATAGTTATGTAACAAATGTCTTTTTGCCTTTATCATAAGTGTTGTTGAGGGCGTACATAGTGTACGTCCGAAACGGCGGTCGTGTACGTCCGAAACTGTACGTCCGAAACAAAAAACAAACATAAAATTTCCATGTTAATTGTCTAAATTGCTAATTCTTTTTATGTTTCTACATCATTTCACATCTACTTTAACTGATATAATGTGAATTTTTAGAAAAATATTGCATACTTCACAGAACTTTGTTACTGAACTTATGAAGTCAGAAAATTCACTTTTTCTGTGTACGTCCGAACACATGCTATCTTTTAATCATTCCAAGGTCACTGAGGTCTTGGCATAATTTTTTCATAGTTAATTGTTTTCTACTGACCACTTGTCATATCATGGCCAGAAAAAAGTTTCATATTTTCAATCTTTGTATCTTTGGCAGCTAAATAATGTGTTCAAAATGTACGTCCGAATTTATGGAATTGCCCCACTATATCTTGATTGGAATTGTAAGATTTAATAAGCAAAAAATGGCAAGAATCCCATGTTTTGTCAGCTGAAATACAAAATTTTTCGGCTCACTCGCTGCGCTCGCTCGCCAAAATTTAGCCAAAAAAAAAGAACAAAATGTGATGATGATGCAGAAATATACAAATTTCGCTTCACTCGCGCATACTAATTGAGAGTATTTTTTCAAGTCCTTAGTTTGTTGGTATAAATCGTTATCTATAAGGCCGTCACTATATCTTGATTGGAATTGTAAGATTTAATAAGCAAAAAATGACAAGGATCCCATGTTCTGTCAGCTGAAATACAAGCATGTTCGGCTCGCTCGCTGCGCTCGCTCGCCAATATTCATCAAAATTTATTTCATTTAAATCACCCTCAAAAGACCCCTTTTAGGTGCTTGAAAAAGCATATCATGTGGACTTTTTTTAAAGTCCCTACCGGGATGGGGTTGGGGTTGAACACTTTTTCAGAATTTAGGGGTGCAATTTTCGCGCTTGCCCCGGGCGCTATTTTCCCTAGATACGCCACTGATCAAGAGTTCTGGTAAGTATCGACGAAAACTACTCCAAAAAGCCTGCATGTGTCCTGATTTATTCCTACTTTTTTCTTTAATGCCCTACTTTTTCCCTCTCATGTCCTACTTTTTCCTACTTTTTTAGAGATTTTGTTCCTACTTTTTTCCTACTTTTTTACATTATCCCGCTTGAAAGCCTGTAACTTGTATTAACCCGTTGAGGACGAGTCCCAAGTGTACTCGGGCAGGTGTCTATGGGAAATGCATGTTGTAGCAAAATCAAACCGTCCTCAATGGGTTAACAGAGTCTCGATTCAAATCCTGCCTGGCACATTCATAAATGACCACAATGTTCTTACCCAGGGGCATGGTGGTGTCTCTCATGGCCTGGACTGTGCAAATTTTGGTCAGTGGGCAACACTACAGAATGAGTGAAATGATACTGATGACATGGCAGTGAGTGTACTGTCGGTGTTCAGCGGGAGAAGTTTACAAAAGAGACTAAACCTCACCGGCTGGATAAATGAGACAGCATATGTTATCAATTAGATCTGTGTAGTAAAAGAAGTCTCAATACTTATGCTTTCATTTAGCTTAACTGTGGTAAAATTTCTGATTCAGTGTACGTAACTATGGTAACTGTTACCTTGAACAGAGAATGGCAGATGGAGCGTGCCTTCCAAGCTGCATTAACCCTTCTGGCACCGGAGGCTGTCTTTGTCCTGGGCGACCTGACAGATGAGGGCAAATGGGCAAGTGATGAGGTACGATGTTGGTTGGCTTACCTGATTGTCTGCACTGATTTTGAGTTTCCATTGTTTCTCCCTTCTCTCAAAGAGTTTTTTCTATATGAATCTTAGGCAAGGTGTACATGTATGCTAAGCAAGTAGCCACAATTCAAAAATAGTTGTATTATTCATATTCTTCTCCTCCTCTTCCTCCTCCTCCTCTACTCTTGTCTTTTTTTTTCTTCTTCTTCTTCTTATTGTTATTATTATTATTATTATTACTATCCGAGAGCAAGGTTTTATGCTCTTTATTTGAGTTCTCTTCCACTTATGTAGCCTGCTTGGCATGTGTGCTAAAGTTTTCATACAGGTGATGAATGATAGCTGAAATAAAAAACAAAAAACTAAATAAGGTACAAAAAAAATCAAGATGTGAGGAGTGAAGTAGCAGAAAAAGAGAAAACACATTTTTAAGACACATTTAGAAAACTGAGTAGGAAAGAGAAATTTCAGCATTAGAAAAATAGGTAAATTATAATAAAAGTAAAGGAGGAAGAAAAAATAAAGAACAATTGTAGAGTTGATAGATAATTTTTATCATTGTCCCGATTATTGACTGCAGGAATTCCGAGACACTGCCAAGCGTTTCTGGAAGATGTTTCGACACCCAGCTGCAGTGAATTTCAAAGTAGTTGTCGGCAATCACGACATTGGCTTCCATCATCTGTGAGTTCTGCCAGAGTACTCCTCTTGTTAATTAACATTTTGAGGTAGACTATTTGTGACCATGCATCACAAAACGAACACAAAGTCGCAGCCCTTGATTTTGCGGGAGGACCTCAAAAGGGTGAAACAGGTCAACCAAGTCAATCTTGAGTTTTTCATACTTTCTGAAAGAGCTATTCTTTGTCTACATTATTTGTAAGTTTGGGGTCATAAAACAAACAAGAAAGTGTGTTTTCAACAGTTTTTCTACAACCCCTTTTTTGTACAGTAGTGCGATTAGATATGTCTTCAGAGGTCCCTTTTCAGTTCTTTAAAATCCTATACACACTCTTCAGTTTCAACTCTAATAACTTTTGAATAGATAGGGCTACCACCTTGAAAGTTGGTGTTTATTATGGACAGAATGTGTTAATTGAGCATGCTCAATTTCAGGTTAATCTGATAATCCTTTCATTGTTGTTGCTACTGTGGTTTACATCCTGTTTTTTGTCCCATTCATCACACAGCCAGCACGGTTTCTAAAGATTAAGCGCTTGAATTGACCCTTTACTTCAGAGCCTCTTTTTCTCAGTTCACACCTTTCCTGAGTGTGTGCTTTCTTTCCAATATTTAGATAGGTTAGGAGAGTCCATTTGAATTGAGTAATACATCATTTTAGAATCTTAGAATCTGCTCTTTTAATATCTGCCCTTAACTAAAAATCCATGTCTGGCGACTTTTTTTGTTGGTTTTGTGGTGCAGGGTCACATTTGGAAATATGTGACTGTGCATCACAAAACCATCAAAAAATTGCATCCCTTGCTTCTACATGAGGACTCAAAAAAGGTGAAATGAGTCAACCGAGTCAATCTAGAGTTTTCCATATTTTTTGAAAGAGCTATTCTTCTTATAGTAATAACTACATTATGCTAAAGTTTGGGATCATAATGTGAATGGGGGAAGTGTGTTTTCAGCAGATTTTCTACAACCTTTTTTTTTTTTTTTGTAAAGTAGTGAGATCAGGTATGTCTCACTGAAAATCCTCTGCACACTCTTTTGAAAGGATAATGCTACTGCTTTGAAAGTTGGCATTACCGTGGTAATCATGGACCAAATGTGCTGATACAGCGTGCTCAATTTCAGCTTAATCTGATAATCCCTTCATTATTGTTGGTCCTGTGGTTTGCATCCTGTTTTTTGTCCCATTCATCACACAGCTAGCATGGCTTGGTAAGCATTAAGTGCTTGAATAGACCCTGTACTTCATAGCCTCTTTTCTCAGTGCTTTCTTTCCAACATTTAGATAGGTTAGGAGAGTCCTTTTGAATTGAGTTATACATCATTTTAAAGCTTAGAGTCTGCTGTCTTAGAATCTGTCCTTAACTGGAAATCCATGTCTGGCAACTTTATGTTAGTTTTGTGATGCAGGGTCACATTATATGATTTTGTCTAGTAAGTACAATGTATGGAACAAGTTCACACAAACTTTATATGTGTAGTGATTTGTTTGCACAGCAGGTGGGGGGTATTAAAGCCAACTCGAAAACATAAATGTACAGCAGTCTTATAACTTTGACTTATGACAAATTTGCATCACAATTGGTAATTTGCATGAAGATATTTTAAGCATGCTGGATAGCTTTCTCAGCAAGCAAGCATTGCAAATATCTTGAGGTGTGTCTTTAAAATCTGCGTGCTTCACCATGATGGTAATAATTTGAATGATTTTGTTGCAACAGAACAACCCTGAGTCATGCAAATCTTTGAAATCCATACAATATTCATGTGTGTGGACACAGTGTCATTGTTCCCCTTGAATTCTTGTCGAGTAGTATTCATCTTCAGTAGAAAAGATGAAACAATGTCTGTAGTGCATCTGGGCCGTCAAGTCAAAAGTCAAGTTGAAACGTTCATGTAATTTTTGCTGATACATGTATGATGTAAGTGTACACTTTGGCCAATCCTTACAATATTTCTTAAGTTGTAATGTATTGTAGCAGCAAGGTGCAGAAACCATGTACTTTACAAACCTTCCTGATAATGCCCTGTATCTTAGTAGAGACCACTGTAGTGTACCACTATGATACAGCTATAAACCGTAATCAATGATGTAATTCCTAGAACAGTGTGGGAGACACCAGGATTTCCACCATGTGATGTTTTATTCAATAATAATAATTCACGACATTTATATTGTCCATTATCACATGAAATGTCTCTCAGCGCTATGGGAACAAAAAAAAAAAAAAAGAATAGAAAAAGAGTGTGTATTAATATTAAACCAGTCAATTATCTGACATGTTGTTAACATTTTTGTGTCTTGCAGGTCAATCAAGAACAAGCTAGATAGATTTTTGGATGCTTTCAGCTGTAAAGGTGTCGAATTAGTAACCCTGAAAAATATTAGGTGAGTGTGAAATGTTTCTGTGGAATATATCCTGCTCGGAATGCCTGCCATGTCCGATTTGAAATGACTAATTTGTAATATGATTGATGTGCCGTCTGACCAGACCATTTTAGACCAAAATCAAGGTTTTATGAGGATGCTTCAAAATAAAGTTAAAGAGAAAAATGTTTGACATATGCATTAAAGTTCATGCTTTCATTTTGACCTGTATAAGACAACTGAACAGATCATTCATGTTTGCTATTTCGTAACAGTATACAATTTGTGTGTCATAAATTATGATTATATTGTGCTCTGCAGGTCTTTTTTGACGTAAGTAACCATTATCTAAAAGAAAAAAATTGAATGGATCCTTAATGATTGTTATTTGACAACATGCATCTCAATCTATTGATACTAAAACCCCCCAATTTTCATCTAAGTTGTGAAAGTTCAAAGTTGGGTCACATTTTTGACAGCTCGCAGAATATCATAATTTTTTTTGCATTCTTGTGAACAAAGGCTGAAACAGAGATATAAAGTATGTGTGTGTGACCATGTAAAAACGCCACAGTGTTCAATTGTGTATCAACAGATTAGGTTAATATGTGAGTGCTTTCCTGTTCTCTTTAAACACAGTTTTGTGCTGGTCAACAGCATGGCTTTTCACGGCGACAACTGCGAGATGTGTTCGGGGGCAAAAAAGGACTTGCGCCGGGTCTCAGAGAGACTGAATTGTTCCCGGAACAGAGGGGCTAGGACAGGGGCTAAGATAGGCATGGCTGAGAACAAAAGGTGTAAAGTCCACAAGCCACTACCTCCTTCAGCCCCCATTCTCCTACAGGTAGGAACTTAACCCGTTGAGGACGAGTCCCGAGTATACTCGGGCAGGTGTCTATGGGAAATTCGTGTTGTAGCAAAATCAAACCGTCCTCAACGGGTTAATGCACCTGGGCTCTTATCAGTGACAGTGACCATGCCTGAGTGACCAGACTTTCACAAAATTGCACGAGCTGAAATTTGGTGTACAGATACTTTCGCGAATTGCTACTTGTTGGACATTTTCACGAATTGCTACTTGTTGGACATTTTCACCTGTTGTTCACTCATTATGTACCATGGTTGAAACCCTCTATGTGCCACATTATTCTGTGACACCAAAGTATTCATACTTTGAGTAAAGAAATTATATTTTCAGATCTATGTAACTTCTTTAGATTTCTGTTACGCTGGACATACAGTGAGCAAAGTTTTTAGAAAAGATGCCAAGATTTGCTTTGATGTAAATTGTATGACAAATCTATGATTGTTTTTCATTCAAATGACTGGTAGCTATCTGACTGTAAAGGCACACAAAACAGTGACAGAAGCTTAGAATTTACACAAAATTCAATAGGACACACTGCTTGATAGTCAATCACCAAATAAAATGCAAGCTTTATGTGAGAGGAACAGAAGCGTGCAAAACACTTTCATTGTGCTGCGGCATTTGATGATTTATTGATCGGTTTGGGTGTGTTTGTGCGTTTGAGCATAATATGCGAAGTTGGCATGCCGTCAACTGAGTCGGATGTGTGAGCGTGGTACATCAAGAGTTAATTTTGCGGTCGTGAGGGTCTGGTAATCATAACACAACCTTTCAAAAAATGGATAAATTTCACTAACAAGTGACAACACTAGTACTGTTCTGGTTTTACTCGGTGATTCCTTGTACATCAACGAGTAGTGTGTTCTGCTTTCGAAGTTCTGTACTGGCATGTTGATACGCCCTTGATATCACTACATCATGGCTGACACAGTGTGCTTGACCTATAGTAGTTACTGGTTGTGCACAATCCATCACTGGCATGGCTTGATTTTCTTTTCTTAAAAAAAAGAAGAAATTGGATGTATGTGATTTGCTCCATTTGCATGCACGGTGAAAGCCAGGCACACTACGTATTGTACGTAAAACACTTGTGTTTGCAATGTGCATGCAATCAAGCATATTGCGACGGACTGCGCACTAGCATATAGCACTCAGCACTCTCTCGATCTCAGATCTTGCACACTCTCTCTTATTTCTAGATTCATAAAACATCAAATGACAAGGATCTATTTTTAGGTGTTATATAAAACAAATAATAATTTGTTTTTTTCATTCATGCAAGGGACAGAATATTGAATTCGGTGAAAGATGAAATGATCCATTGCACTCATAAACATTCATTATTTGTATGATGTATGACAGTTGCTTGCATTTTTTTTGTGAACAAATCCCCCACAGAATAGGAGCTTCATGCTAATTTTTTTTTTCTCTGTCATGCAACAAACATGACAGATGTAACAGTCAGCTCATGAGCGTGCTGTGTCTTTAGAACCACAGGATTCTGTATCACTCTCTCTCTCTCTCTCTCTCACTCTTTCTATATCCCTTTAGTCAGTTTGTAATGTTGAGTAATCATTCAGCACACAGGTAGCTCTTGATACGACATACAGCATAACAATGGAACTTGAAGGATGTTAACTCAGCTTTATCATTTATCATAATATATTCAGTTATTGATGTCACATTGTGGAGCTCTTTCCTGTTTACGCAAAGCTAATGACTCCAAATACAATTTTGTAACTTCCCGCTTGCCACCTGCAGTTATGAGTGTTGATATGGGTGTGGGTAGTTTTTGATTATGTACATCCACAATAATGTACACAATGAGGTTGCTAAAAGAACCAAGAGATAGCACAGGTGTTAGTTGTCACTTACCGGAAAGGCACTTCTGCAACTACTTACGTTTTTTGATGTTGTTCTTTTGCATATTCTAGTATAGTTGTACTTGAGTGCCTGATTTGAAGTCAATATATATCTGGTAGACAAACAAGTCAACATTTGCAACTGATTTACACATTGCCCTACATTGATGTAAATATAAAGTCGAGTCAAAATTTGCATATGTTTATTTTTATTTCACTTGACTTTGATTCTTTTTTATGTAGTTTTGATTAGGTTTCTAGCCATTCTATTTCTTTTCTTAAAACCACACCCTCATGATTTTCAGCTGGCCATGTTTAGTCTCACCATTTGTTCCCTATGCACCTGTCTTTGTGCCAATGCAGCACTTTCCACTGTACAGGCGTTCTGACGAGATGTGTTCGGGGGTGGACGGGACGCCCCATGATGAGAAGTTTGTACCCCATGGAGAGCGGAGAGAGGTGATTTCCAGAGAGGCTACAAAAATTGTGAGTGGATTGCAAATTTTAACCTGAAATTGGTCTTGCCATTGCTGAGATTAACTGAATATTTCCACAGGATTAAAAAGATGAAAGTGCAATTGGAGAAAAGAAGTTGTAATAACTTTTATTTTGCTGATTATTTATGGTAATTCAAATACTTTTGAAATTTGGACAGCAGCAAATGATTCTTAGTGAAATCATTAAATATTTTAAAATAACCTATGCTGAAAATTAAAGACAAAGAGATGTGACCATGAACTCCAAATATTTTTTTGCTTTTTTAAATGAATGTGATTTGCCAGTCCATACTTTAAAACACAATTGGTTACAACTGATTTGCTCAAGTTGTATACCCTCTTCTCTCAAATAGTTTAGATTCGTATGAAGTTACAAGTATACAATTTTAGAACAAGAACAATTTTAGTTAAAAAAAAAACTAAACAAACTACAACAGCAACAGCAATGTCTTTCTATTGTGTGCTTCATCGTCATAGCTACTCTCGTGGATTCGGCCTCGCCTTGTTCTCAGTGGGCACACCCACCACGGTTGCTACGTGGTCCACCAGAACTCCACCCCTGAGATCTCGGTGCCTTCCTTCAGCTGGAGAAATAGGCGCAATCCAAGCATCACCTTGGTAAGGCATTGTCTTGGCGGGGTGCTCAGCTGTACCATATACCTGCTTTAGAGCATGTCTATGAAATAGTAAAGTGGTCCCTACCTTATTAGGAGGGATGGGGAAACTGTTCTCCAGCTTAAGTGGGGCTTCTTCTTAACCTGTTGAGAATGGACTGATTTTGCTGTAATACGCATTTCCCATAGACACCTGTCTCAGTTTTCTTTGGATTCATTTTCAGTGGGTTAAGCTTTTTTTGATAGTGGCAGTCCATAGCAATCATTTCTTGGGTGACAAGACTTTGTATTGAAGAAATCATGAAATTTTAGGAGAAATTACCATTAATTTTAACATCAAATAATGAAGAAATATTGGTTTGGATTACTTTGATAATTATGATGTTTTAAACTCAAATCAAAATTTTGTATATTTAAAATGGAATTACAAGGTTTTGGAATACATGCTAATTGAGATACAAGGTCATGTCACCACAGGGAAAACATGGACTTATGCAAGTCACCCCACATGACACCCAGTATATAGGTTGGTTCGCTAATAACATTTGACCACTACAGTAGATGTACACACTCTGACACTCAAAAGACTGGAAAAGCTTCATTCTCTACCAGAAATGACTCTATGGTGGCATAAGAACACCATCATATTTGACCGTCAATGTCATCTCCATCTTAGTATTTTTATAAGCATCAAGTCCTCTGAGGATTTTGTTGAATTATAGCTGTTCTGTAATCATTTTTATTTTGAGCCTACAATCAGTTATTGTCTGTACAAAACCCACTTTGTTTGTGGAGGTGAAGGTGACTAACTTTATAATGAAAAGTTGTTAAAAAAGTGTCATACATCATGCTGCACGTTGTATCTTAAGGAAAACAATCCTCTTTGCAACTGATTGACAAATTGCCCTACATCGACGTAAATACGTCCATGTAGGGCAATTTGTCAATCAGTTGCAATGAAAACATCTCGACGGAAGAACTTCATAAAATTTGAATAACAATCCTCTTGTTTTTACACTTCTCCAGGCTACCATCACTCCGCGATCCATCGCCATCAACAAGTGTTTCCTCCCGGAAGAGAGCCTCATCATCAACCTGTACGTTTTGTCTGGCGTTGCCATGGCAGTCTTCCTTCTCCATGCCTGGCTCCGCCTCCTATTCAAGGGGCGAGGGCGCAGGGAGCACAGAAAAGATCTATGACGGCACTCCATAGCTTAAAGGGATCGTATAGTTTTGGTTGAGACCTAATTTCAGGTTTCTAACATTTTTCTGGTGAGATAATGAGAAACCTCTTATGAAATATGAAAGAGCATGTAATTCCTTGAGGAATTCAATGGTTATTTGATGAAAATTGATTTTTAAATGGCTGAGATATCCAAAACAGAGCAATTCTATAAAGTGTGGGACCCACGTTTTATTACGATTGCTTTGTTTTACTTTGTTTTTGGATGTTTCAGTCATTTCAAACCCGATTTTCATCAAATATACTTGGAATTCCTCTTAAAATGGTATGCTCTGTAATATTTCATAAGTGTTTTCTTGGTATCTTGCAAATACTTAAAAGCCCAATTCTCATCTCCACCAATACTGTACCATCCCTTTAACCCATTTATTTCAGGAGGTGCACTTTGTAATACTTGTGTGTGTGATGTTGCAATATCAAACAATTAAGATGGCCTGTAGAGGACAGTAGAGTACCACAGGTAACTGTGACTGAAATAACATCCGGTTAAATCTGGATGGAATGATAACTTGCACCATTTTTTTTTTTTCAAAACACAAAACAGCAACAAAAAGGCAATCTCCTTTACGGACATTACTTGCAGAGCCAAAGCATTCTTGGTAGTTTATAGGTAGTGTCCCTACTTCTTGAGAGCTCTCAGAACTTTTACCAAATATGGTCTGAAGAAGTCAAATACACTGTATCATCAAGATATTAAGCGTGAAAATCTAGCTCATACTTAGTACATTCGCATTCATGATAAATTCAGACAGACAATGCATGGGAATAGAGTACAGTGATATTCGCAAGAGTTCAAAGTGACAGCACTTAACTGCAATGAATAGAGTAGATTGGTGTACAGCAAGTCAGTGTGGTGCCAGAACCACACTTCTTGCAGGGTTTAAAATGAAAAAGAAGAATAAAAGTGGTGAGGCCATTCCCACTTCTCTCTTTGTCAATGCAGGTTGGAAAACTAGCATGATTCAGAAGTTAACATTGATGAGATAATGTGGTTGGTGTAAAAAGAGCGTGCCCTTGCTTCAGGTTTATGACTCATCATACTGGCCCTCTATTGGTGATAACCGTGACGTTGCACTCCGTTCAGAAGCCAGACACAGTCAACATTCTACATTGATTCCCTCACTGTGTCTCACTCTCCTTCATTATGTCATGTGTGTAGCCCATGGGGCTTTTGGTAATTTTGTTTTTCTTCAAATTAGTCATCAGCTGCAATAGTCTCGCAGTTGTAGACCATTTTCCCCAACACCACCATTTGCCCCACCCTATTTAATGCTTAAATTTATCCAAGCGTATAGTACACTGGAGTTGACTGGGGCATGCTCTTCTGTATAAGTGGAAATTTTCACCGTGTCTGTGTGGAAATTTTTGCGCATTTTGTGCAACCAGAAGCTAGCGTGAAAATAAAAGCACACAAATATTTTTGCAAGCCATGTATTCCAATTAACGTCCTGATTCCGCAGAATTAAAAACATGCGAAATTCGTCTTACCCGGCCAAACGCGAAAAATTGCTCACGAGAAAATATCTACTTTTACAGTATCTCTTTGGAAAATTGTCATATCAGATTCAGTGGGTTAATTATATATGTACATTCTACAAGCAAGATTCATGTGTGATGGACCAAAAATGTGTTCACTCAATAGCTTACCAACATACACAAAGTTTGCCTTACATGTGGCTTAAATACTTGAAGAGAATGTGTAAAGGAAGACACAAAGCAATTACTTTCACATACCTGCCAACTTTTGAGGAGAAAAAAATCAGTATCTTAGCCCTTTGAGGACTGACAGGTTTTGCTACAACACGCATTTCCCATAGACACCTGCCCGAGTATACTGGGGACTCATCCTCAATGGGTTAAATACGATGGCGCCGAGCGGGGGGAGGGTGTGGGAGGGGGATAATGCATTTTTGACATGTAAAAGTAGCAATTTCCTGCACCGTTTAAAGCAAATTTGCCCTCCTTATTATGTCAAGGGTTGACATAACTTTATCATAATTTGATTTAATTTATCAACTATTTTTTGTCTGTTACTGCATATAACACTTTGTATTAGCATTATTTTGATATTGTGCATTCATGTACTACATTAATGATGTAAGAACAATCGTACCAAGAACAAGGATTACCCAAGTTCATACAATTGTAGTCTATGATACAATAGGCTAGTTGACATAGCTTGCTTGGCCTGCTTCAGAAGAGCTGTCGAATGGGTCTTTGCATATCATGGTGTTGCAGTAGCCTCATTCTGTGTGTCATCAAGTTCCCTCGGACTTTTGTAGATAGGCTTGAACGGAACTCAGTTTTGTGCTTGTTTATCAAACTAAAAATCCTCTTGCAGTCAGCAGTGCTATGATACATGACCAGCGCAATCTTTGCTATAGCTTGACAAGAGCAGGATACTGTACTTTGCACCACCACTTGCGCGTAACTTCAGTTGGGAAATTTCATTTAATACTTGATCAACTCTCATCTCTGGCTTCAATATGTCCTCAAAAGAATCAACATGAAACCTGCAGAGTATGGTGTTTCTTTCCTCATCTCCAAGCAACTGTGGATATCTCTCAGTAAAGTAGAACCACTGCTTCAGTTTCACTTGGTTTCTCTTGGACACATCTAAAACGTCATTTACAAGGACTTTGTCTTTTAAGAAAGGATATGACATGACCATAAAGCTACAGACTGCAATATAATAGCTTCGTACACATTTGTGGAAGTTCTTCAGATCACATTCGTGTCCATTCGATTGGATAAATGTTCTGACTGCTTGACCAACATACAATCCATCCTCACTCTTCTGGTTATCTTCGTTAGTGAAGTCTACTTCATACACTTCAGTTTGTGATGTTATCATTTGAGGTTTGACAAGCCTGAACAAAAGATCATGGAGCTGAGAGCACATGGATTGTACTGAATTAGCAATGGATACAAAGCTTGTTTTTCTGAAGATTCAGTGCTCTCCTCAAATAATGGCATTTCACCTTCCCAGAAGTTCCCGCACACGGTTGGTTTTCGTACGAGTGTAACCCCTCTTTAGTGTAAAGTTTGCGGTGGTTACGAAAAGGGTGTGTTGTGAATGGATGGAGTCTGTAACAGAAGAGGCAAAAGCAGAAGATACTTACTAGTTAAACTCATAGGACGGACTGCGGAAGTTGCTTAATGGGTTTTCTTCAGGTCGATATTGATTTGAGAACTAAAATCAAGACCTCATCTACATAATTCCAAGGGAGTCCAAAACTTCCACATTAACGGATTTCACATCACGTGATACGAGGTTGCCCTGTTGGCGTGTAGCAGAATGAGTTTAACTTATAATATAAGCCATTTCGATTGTTCTAAACCCATGCGACTAGCCTTGGCTAAAGTCGCCTGGTTACATCCTCCCCTTCTTAGTACTCATGCCGTTCTGGCATACCTCCAAGACAAATCTAGTTTTCAGATCCAGAAGAAATGCTGCTGTACAGTGTTTAGAGTCCGTCAACCCCAGGATGGCCGATGTTGTCGTGGAGTTGGCCAAGCACCGTTTTCTGGTAGCACCAGGGGAGGACCAGCTGCAACCTCCGAGCACCAGCGGGATCTTGGACTTGCCGATGGAGCACTCCATTTCTCATTACCAGTCGAGGGAACTGTCTGAGTAGAAGGCTGGCATTTGGGTGGCAGTTCTGCCACTCTTTCTTGGTAGGTCTAGAACCCTGTTCCACAAAGGGCAATGCTGGACTGATGTCTGGTTCAGCTTTCTGTCGGTGGGAGAGGGTCTCTGGGGTGGTGCTGTTGATGGAGGGCACTCCAGGCACATCAGTGCTGAGGCTGGCTATGAGTTGTTGGCCGATGGGGGTTGGCATCTCAGGGCCCTTGGTATAAGGCACCTACAATTACCTGTGGGTCTAGGTGGTGGCCATCCTTCTTGTGCCCCTCTTCCAGGGTGGTTGCCTGCGACAGGGCGTCAGCGGCAGCATTTGTGCGACCACTCCTGTACTCCACACTGTACTCGAAATCTGCCAATGCAGAAGCCCATCTCTGGCCAGTGGCATCTAGCTTTGCTAGTGTGGTGACATAGAGCAGAGGATTGTTGTCTGTCAAAACATGAAACTGCTGGCCCAACAGGTACATTGTACTCCCTGAATTTGTCTACCACTGCCTACTTGAGGCCCAAGAATTCAAGTTTGTGTGCAGGGTACTTCCTCTCCGATATGGTCAGCCCCTTGCTTGCATATGCAATGACCTGTTTGGTTCCATCTTGCTTCTGGCTCAAGACTGCCACCAGACCTCTCCAGATGCATCCACCTCCATTAATTGTTCGAAGTCAGAGAAACCAAGGACGGGAGGCTGGACTAATCTGGCCTTCAGGGAGTTGAAAGCATGCTCACCCTTAAAAGTCCAGATGAAGGGCAGGGGCTGGTTTTTCACCTTCTGTTGGTCACCTCCCCTTTCCATGAGATAGAAGAGTGGGCGGGCAATCTTGACATAGTCCTCGACAAATCGCTGGTAGTATCCCGTAAAGCCCAAGAATCGCCTGACCTCCTGTGCATTCTTAGGTTGTGGCCATCCCTCCGCTGTACTGGCCTCCTCTGGGTCAGTCTCAATCCCATCCTTGCTGGTCACATGCCCCAAGTACTTAACTGAAGTTTGGAGAAGATGACATTTCTTTTGCTTAAGTTTGAGGTCGTGCTGGCGAAGGCAGATGAAGACCAGATAAAGACGTTCCAAATGCTGAGGGAAATCAGAGGAAATGACTACTACATCATCTACGTAGATGAGGAGGGACTCAAAATTGTAGTCTCCAAGGAAGGCCATCATCAATCTCTGGAAGGTGGCAGGGGCATTCTGCAGACCAAACAGCATACGGACACACTCATGGAGTCCCATCAGGGTCGTGAATGCTGTCTTCTGACGATCCTCCACCTGTCAATACTCACTTGTCAAGTCCCAAGGCGTCTAGCAATTAGTCATTCCGGGGCAGCAGAAAGGCATCTTGATGGGTCTTACTGTTGAGGGGTTTTTAGTCCACGCAAAGATGGATAGATCCATCCTTCTTGTGGACTACAACAATCGGTGAAGTGTATGGGTTGCTGCTTTTCTGAATTATGCTAGCACTCTCCATTTCTGTAATGTGCCGCTCTACATCCTGGAATTGGGCAGGGGGGATTCCCCTGTATGTAAGTCTAAATGGATCATCATTGATCAGCAAGTTTTCATTCTCGATGCCTTTTGCACACCCATAATCAAAGTCATGCTGGGAAAATATGTCGGTGTTACTCTGTAGAAGATTAACCAGCCGTGTCTCCTCTTCTTGGTTGGCAAAGGATGCGTGGGTGAGGCCAACATCAGGGAAGGGGATTGCTTGGGTGGGATGAGAAGTGGATAATGGGGCCATCCTCACAGGTGGGATATGCCTTAGACTTCGGGGGTCATCTAAGGAGCAGGCTACGCACAACTGTGCCATTTTGGATCAGGGCAAAATGGTGATTGACTGTTCTGACGCATTGAGGATGGGGACCTGGATAAGTTTATCCGGAGTGACATTGATGAGGGCTCTCCTTACCAGCATCCTGGTTCCTTTGGTCATTCTAAGGGGCTCAATAATGCTGTGCAACTTGGTACCCTCCTTGTGCCACAGAAAACATCTGCTTCCTCTCCGGGCTTGATTATTCTTGCAGTCTCTCCTTGGTAGGTGAACTCTCCCATCCTTCCAAGGTGGTCATCTGGCAAAGCAGTGTCTACTGCAGCACATGCCATATGCCATCTGGGGCTTACCTCCTTCAGGTGCGCTAGATACGCTGCTCCTTGGACACGTCAAGGTGATAACCTTGTATTACCCATCACCAAGGCGCAGTGAGTGTTCCCTCCAATTTCCGCCGTTTGGAGATAGGCCACTGCTGCATATCCTCTTTGAGATGCATCGCAGAAGATATGTAGGTCATGCCTGGTGATCTCTTCACTTGCATTTGGCTTCAGACACCTGTCAATTTGTATCTTCTCCAGTTGTGGGAGTTGGGACAGCCATCTATTACATCGGAGTTATTCTGCTTCTCCAACCACTTGGTCCCATCCTAGACCTTCGACGCAGACATCCTGCAACAGGATTTTGGCCATGAGCACGACAGGGGCAACAAACCCTAGTGGGTCATAGAGAGAACTGGTGACTGAGAGGATACCCCTTCTAGTTGGAGGCTTCTCCTTTGGGGTGACCTTGAAGGTGAAAGCATCTGCTTCAACATCCCATGAAACACCAAGAGTCCATTCTACGGGAGAATTGTCCAAGTCGAGATCAACCACTGATGCTGCTCGCTCAGAGGGAGGGATGCTGGCTATGACGTCATAGTAGTTGCTGACCTACTTCATCAGCCGGAAACCACCAGTCACCAGCAATTCGCGTAGATTACTTGCCAGATCGATGGCTTCCTGTTGGGTGCCCATAGAAACAAGGCAATCGTCTACATAGAAGTTGTCCTTCACAGCTCTCGCTGCCTCTTCAAAACTATTGCTGACATTGTCGTCGGCTGTCTTCCTCAGCGCATACGCTGCGCAACTAAGGGAAGATGTTGCGCCAAATAAGTCCACCATCATTTTGTACACCTGAGGTTGTTTATCCAAGTCACCTTGAGACCACCACAGGAACTGAAGGGCATCGCTGTCTTCAGGTGTGATCTTCACCTGGTGGAACATTGCTTCAATGTCCGCCATCTGAGCGACTCTTTCAGCTCTGAATCATGTCAAGACACCAACGAGGTTGTTGTTGTAATCCGGTCCCTGGAGGAGCTGGTCATTTAGCGAAGTTCCATGGCGTCTGGCTGCGCAGTCGAAGACTACCCTCACCTTGTCCCTTTTTTGTGGGTGTATCACTGGGTGATGGGGCAAGTACCAAGTCTTCCCTGAAGTGTGTTCATCAGGCTGTGCTACCTCTTGGGCATAGCCCTTCTTGATGTAGCCCTCAACAGTTTCATTGTACTTTTCATGCATCACTGCATCTTTGGTCAAGCATCTCTCGAGTGATTGTAGCCTTGACTCCGCCATCTTCTTGCTGTCTGGCAGATGTGTATCAGGGTGGCGCCATGGAAGGCCAAGTTCATAATGTACATCGACTTTCTTGAAAGTGTCTCTGAAAATGGATTGTGCTCGCTGATTGTCACAGGGGACTTTCCTCTGAATGTGGGGAACGAAAGTCCTCCCTGCGACTGGGATCTTTTCTATAGTCAAAGGTTGACTTTCTCTAAATGCAGCAGATTGTTAGCAGACCATTCACTCAATCAACTCTTTCACTTGTGCAACTACAGTGCCTCGAAATAAGTAGCCAATCACACAGTGTTCTTACAATGTAACAAGCAATAAGATTTATTATACTCGTCTCAAATTATGGTCGTTTACAATAAAATAGTACAGTGTACAAACTTGAATACAGATATCCAATTCCACTTGTCTTGAGCTTGGTTACTCTGCTCGTTGGTTTATTCTAGAAGCTCCCGTGCTTGGTTGCTCTAGGTTGTCGACGATGCCCTGCCTGAGGTAGCGGGTCGTCTCCCCTTCCTTCTGGTCCTCTCTGGAACCTTAAACTTGGTCCTCGCTGGAACCCTAAACGATGGCTCTCTCTCTGGAACCCTAAACACCAACAGTTGTTGGTGTTTACACTCGAATCCTCCTAGATTCTCTTCTGGACGGTCAGGCTGTCCAAGCCGAAATGCAACAATCCCTGAATCACACTGATTCCAAATAACACTCTGCTACTCTCTAACTTCGCAATCTCGAAGTAACGTAGCCTGGTCCTGAGTGTTCCGCAAATAATGTGGCATCTCAATTTCATGCCCAAACACTGCATATTTATACATTGTTGGACCATAGGTCTCCATGTAAAATTAATTAAATGAAGTCAAGTGACTTCCTAGAAAGTTTTCATAGAAGTCCTGCCCCCTTTTCTTATTGGTTGGCGTTTTCTGTCTGTCAAAACTTTCCTGAATATCTCATTTTGCATTGGTCAAGTCTCTGCTTGACGTCATCACTTCCTGTCCACGGAAACCAAAATTCTTTGAAGTGGTCCTGTTTTGACCTAGCTAGAAACTTGTGTTTGATGTCGTGAATGACGTCCACATACCAGATAGTATGAGGCATACTACCAGGGATACCCTTTCCTCGTATTTTGACGTCATGTAGGGTTTACTCACCCCCAAAACATTTTAATTCCAAATCACTCTCTTTTACTTTGATTGTGCATCGCAACATCTCCTTATATGGTTATTTTGATGCAAGCTTTTGTCTTTAAAGCTGCACTTCTTTTGTAACCATTGCGAGAACATCAATTTCTTACATGAGCTACCTAATAAACAGTAGTACAATGAGACAAATTATTACGTGACAAATACAAAATATGTCATATCCTGACACGACCCCCCATTTCAAGATAGTACTGCTATCTACAATAGTATTTTCACGTATGAAACTAATTTGTCCGTACATACACATGACAACATCAACATTCGATAATCCCCTTGCTATGGGTAAACATGCCCCTCTTACTCTGGACATCGGCTAAGGAAGTCTGCCCCAACGTTATCTGTTCCCTTGACAGCGGTCACGTGGTAGCGGTAGGATTGGAGGGCAAGCGCCCAGCGCAAGACTCTGTTGTTTTGCAACTTAGCCTTGGCAATGTACATGAGGGGACGATGATCCACCTCAAGTTCAAACTCTCTCCCATATAGGTAAACATCGAACTTTTTTACTGCCCATGCAATTGCGAGGCACTCTCGCTCTATGACGGCATACCGTCGCTCTGTGTCTGACAACTTCCGGCTGATGTATGCGATAGGGAACTTCTCTCCCTCTACGCGCTGCATCAGTACTGCGCCGATGCCTACGTCAGACGCGTCGGTCGCAAGTATGAACGGGGATTCATGGTCTGGAAGATGGAGTATGGGGGATGAAGTCAGTCGGGACTTCAGCGTGTTGAACGCCTGCTCTTCCAGGGGTCCCCAGTCTACGCGGTTGGCTCTGTCTTTCTTAGTCAAGTCAGACAGTGGTGCGGCGATAGCTGCAAAGTTGGGTATGAACTTGCGGTAATACCCAGCTAGCCCTAGAAACGCGCGTACCTCCCGCTTTGTTTGCGGCCCCTCCGCCTGTAAGATCTGCTCCACTTTCTCAGGGTGAGGCTTCAGCGTGCCGCCACCTACGACATGCCCTAGAAAGTCGAGAGTCTTAAAGCCCACATGACATTTACTTGGCTTCGCGGTCAACCCAGCATCTGCAAGCCTCGAGAGTACAGCTTGCAAGGAATCCAAGTGTTCTTCCCAGGTCTCGGAAAACACAAGGATATCGTCGATGTAGTTCACTACATTGTCGAGTCCAAACAGCACTTCTCGCATCAGCCGTGAGAAGGTAGCTGGTGCATTCACCATACCAAACGGCAGCACGGTGAAGTGAAACAGGCCTTCAGCGGTGACGAATGCTGTTTTCTCCTTATCAGACTCGGCCATGGGTATCTGCCAATACCCCTTGCTGAGGTCGAACTTCGAAAAGTACTTACCTCTTGACAGCTTCGCTAGGAGAGTGTCAGCAATCGGAATAGGTTCTGGGTCAAACACGGTTATAGCATTCAATTTGCGGTAGTCGACGCAAAACCTGTTACTTCCGTCCTTCTTTTTCACTAGTACGATCGGTGACGCGTACTTGGATCGTGATTTCTCTATCACGCCCATCTTTAGCATTTCGCTCAATTCTGCTTTTACCGCAGCTTGCATAGATTGTGGTAAGGGATACGGCTTGCTTACCACGGGGTCAGCGGTAGTGAGTGTCACTGAGCATTCCATCGCGTTTGTTCGCCCTGGTACATCGGTTAATTGCACATCAAATTGATTTAGCAGATCGGCTACCTGCGCTGCTTGTGACTCAGTCAGTTCCGCATCTATCACCACGTCAGCCACGCTCTCATTCTGCGATAAGGCGGGCAGTCCTATGCACGGTCGGTCGAGATCGGGTTCGACCTCCTCTTCGACTACGGAGATAGCATTTGCTTGGACTTCATTGCCTCTACTTCGCGTACGGTCAACATACTTCTTCAAGAGGTTAACATGGTAGGTCTTGACCTTGCCATTAACCTCAACTCTCACATCACATCGCCCTAGTGTACCTGTGACCGTATACGGTCCCTGCCATTGCATCAGGAGTTTGCTTGCGCTCGTTGGCCTCATAATGAGCACTTTGTCGCCAACCTCAAACTTCTTGTCACGCGCCTTTGCGTCATAATACTTGGCATACCTTTTCGATGCGCGCTTGAGCCCCTCATGCGCCACTTTGCAAGTCTCCTCGAGTCTCGCTCGTAGGTCCACAACATACTCGTATGTTGTTTTGACCTCTTCGTCGACTGTTTCCGCTTCCCAGATTGTTTTAATCAGGGAGAGAGGTCCACGTACAGTCCTACCATACAGCAGCTCAAACGGACTAAAGCTAAGGCTAGCTTGTGGTACCTCCCGATACGCGAACAACAATGCCGGTAAATAACGGTCCCAATCTTTGGGTCGCTCTGCACTCATTCGTCGCAGCATGGCTTTGAGAGTTCCGTTGAATCTCTCAACCAACCCATTGCACATGGGATGGTACGGAGTTGTGTGAAGCTGCTTTACGGACAGCAAACGCCCTAACTCCCTCATTAGCTCAGAAGTGAACTGCGCCCCTCTATCAGAGAGAATCTCGTCTGGCAAACCTAAGCGGCTAAACATCTCGACAAGCGCCTCAGCCACTCGCTCGGTTTCAATGCTCGGTAATGCAATAGCTTCTGGGTAGCGAGTTGCATAATCGACCAGCGTCAAAACATACCGATTCCCACGATCGGTCTTGGGGTCAAAAGGTCCTACGAGGTCAATCGCCACGCGCTTGAACGGAGTATCAATGAGCGGCATGCTCGCGAGCGGCACGCGACCCACGCTCCCCTTATTCACGGTGCGCTGACAGATATCACATGATATGCAATATCGCCGGACATCATCTCCCATACCTGACCAGTAGAAGCTTTGCTGTAATCGGTCGAGTGTTTTCTGTGTTTTTAGGTGCCCAGACATTATGCCATCATGGGCAAGCGCCATTAATCCATCACGGTATGCGCTTGGTACGGCCAATTGTCGAACTGGCTTGCCATATTCCAATTTTGTAGATTGGAATTCGCGATAGAGCAGGCCTCGATGCACGAGAAACTTGCTCTCATTTCCTTTGCTTGTGGTCGTTTTCTGACCACTCTCTGCTGCTCGCCAAGCCTTCGCAAGCGTCGGGTCAGCCTTTTGCGCTGCTTCATACTCACCTTTACTCGTCGCGAGTGAGAGTGCACTTGCTGTCGGCAGTGGTTTGAGGGGTTTCGCACTTTGCGCTTTTTGGCCACGTGTCTCTACCGCCCATCCCTCGGATGATTCTACCATCTCTTCCTCCTCTACCACTACCTCGTCACTATCAAGTGACCACTGTGGATCGGGATTATTTTGGTCCCTGACCCCGGGAATATTCCCCAAAATAAGCTCATACATTGGGTCTTCCATAACCAGAGCTTCCACTTCCCCAGTGTAGAAAGGCGTGTCTACCCATACCCTAGCAATGGGGAATTCTCTGACAGTCCCATCTATCAAAACCACCCTCTTCTTCTGCCCTGGAACAATCTGAGTGGGTCTAACAAACACCGACTTTACTACGGCTGTACTACAGCCACTGTCCCTTAGAACGGACACTACATGCCCTCCTACTTTTCCCTGAAGAACAGGCATGTTCACACCTGATGGTCTGACTCCCGAAGAGCATCCTGCCTCGAGAAGGGGTATCTCATCCCCCGAAGCTAGCTTCACATACGAGCCTGGCTGTCTTGCCGTTTCATATCTAACTGTGTTAGCCTCAATACAGGCAGCCCCCTTTCGGTCCTGACTAGTCTTCTCCTCAGACCCCTTCATTTCATCCAAAGCAGCAGCCCGGTTTGGTCTCGGACTATTCGTTTTGGCCTGGCAGTTTCGAGCTAAATGACCTGCCTTCCCACAAACATAACAACTACTTGACACTTTGTTTCCTTGTGGGCCACTGAATTTGGAAGCCAAATAACCCTGACTTTGGCCCTTGTCAGGTCGCTTTTGGTCTTTGTAGGAGTTGCTCTTTTGTTCCTTACGGGGGTGGGCCTGACTGTATTGGTCCGCTAGCTTCGTCATTTCATCTAAGTTTGCCGGATGTCTCTCGCGGACAAACTGCTTTAGCTCTTTCGAGCTCCTGGCATAAATTTGATCCATTATCATCAGTTGAATTAGGTCATCAAACTCAGCCCTAAAACCAGCTAACTCTAACCAACGCAAGAGATAGCGCTTCAGCCTCTCGGCTAACTGACTGTGAGTCTCGCCAGGCTCTACCTGCGAGCTCCGGAATTTAGCTCTAAATCCCTCTTCGTTCAACTCATACCTTTGGAGTAAGGCGGCCTTTAATTCATCGTAATCATTTGCAAGTTCTGACGGCATTCGGGAATACACTTCCAGGCCTTTGCCCGTCAACAGTGTACTGAGGGGTAGGGCCCACTGAGTTCTGGCCCATCCCATGCTCTCAGCATATCTCTCGAATCTGCATAGATAGGAATCTAAGTCATCTGTTTTCTCATTGAAAAGAGGTAATTTCACCTTTTTCATGCCATTACTAGGGGAATCATTCCTAGGTCTGGCTGCTGCGATTTGCAGCTCCAGCTCTTTCATTTTCTCCAAATGTTCCCTTTCCTTTTGACGTTCCTCTCTTTCCTTTTGTCGTTCATCTCTTTCCTTTTGTTGCTCCTCTCTGAGCTTTTCTTCCTTCAAGTCTAGTTTCTCCTTTTCATCCCTAGTAAAATCGACCAATTCCTTGCCTGTCAGCCCTGCCTCCTTCCCCGCTTTTATGAGTTGAGAATACACATCCATTGCAATGTACTATCACGTTACTATAGCAACAATCACTTCAATGTAATCTGACCTTAAGACACTGGACCTTGAGCCTAACTCTCACTGGCCAGGCAAGTGGCCACTGGCGGTCTAACCTTTGGCTTCTTGTTTCGAGTTGTCAGTTGCACATAAGTTAACTGGTCTAGTTATTAACTTTTAACAATTGCTGCCCGGGTTCTCCACCAATTCTTGTCACAGGGGACTTTCCTCTGAATGTGGGGAACGAAAGTCCTCCCTGCGACTGGGATCTTTTCTATAGTCAAAGGTTGACTTTCTCTAAATGCAGCAGATTGTTAGCAGACCATTCACTCAATCAACTCTTTCACTTGTGCAACTACAGTGCCTCGAAATAAGTAGCCAATCACACAGTGTTCTTACAATGTAACAAGCAATAAGATTTATTATACTCGTCTCAAATTATGGTCGTTTACAATAAAATAGTACAGTGTACAAACTTGAATACAGATATCCAATTCCACTTGTCTTGAGCTTGGTTACTCTGCTCGTTGGTTTATTCTAGAAGCTCCCGTGCTTGGTTGCTCTAGGTTGTCGATGATGCCCTGCCTGAGGTAGCGGGTCGTCTCCCCTTCCTTCTTGTCCTCTCTGGAACCTTAAACTTGGTCCTCGCTGGAACCCTAAACGATGGCTCTCTCTCTGGAACCCTAAACACCAACAGTTGTTGGTGTTTACACTCGAATCCTCCTAGATTCTCTTCTGGACGGTCAGGCTGTCCAAGCCGAAATGCAACAATCCCTGAATCACACTGATTCCAAATAACACTCTGCTACTCTCTAACTTCGCAATCTCGAAGTAACGTAGCCTGGTCCTGAGTGTTCCGCAAATAATGTGGCATCTCAATTTCATGCCCAAACACTGCATATTTATACATTGTTGGACCATAGGTCTCCATGTAAAATTAATTAAATGAAGTCAAGTGACTTCCTAGAAAGTTTTCATAGAAGTCCTGCCCCCTTTTCTTATTGGTTGGCGTTTTCTGTCTGTCAAAACTTTCCTGAATATCTCATTTTGCATTGGTCAAGTCTCTGCTTGACGTCATCACTTCCTGTCCACGGAAACCAAAATTCTTTGAAGTGGTCCTGTTTTGACCTAGCTAGAAACTTGTGTTTGACGTCGTGAATGACGTCCACATACCAGATAGTATGAGGCATACTACCAGGGATACCCTTTCCTCGTATTTTGACGTCATGTAGGGTTTACTCACCCCCAAAACATTTTAATTCCAAATCACTCTCTTTTACTTTGATTGTGCATCGCAACATCTCCTTATATGGTTATTTTGATGCAAGCTTTTGTCTTTAAAGCTGCACTTCTTTTGTAACCATTGCGAGAACATCAATTTCTTACATGAGCTACCTAATAAACAGTAGTACAATGAGACAAATTACTACGTGACAAATACAAAATATGTCATATCCTGACACTGATCTTCTACTGATAATCCTTTCTTCACTTCATTTTCCCCAGAGTCGATCCTCCAGAATCTCTCGACCTGCTCATGGAGAAATTCGTCACTAATCTTGGGTGAACTTGGACGTGAAGTTTGACTGCCTGTGATCGCTTCCTTTTTGTCGATTTGGGGGATTGTGACACCTCAAAGATGAGGCCATTGGCTGGTATCGCTTGGTCATGGTATGCTGTCCGCGGAGATTGGTACATGTAGCTTATCAACGGTCCATACAGCATCTAAGTCGATGGTTTCCGTCTCATTGACACCAGTGACAGATAAGCGAATCTCTGTCCCGCTTATTTCCTTGTTCTGTTGACTGATAGTGGACAGGTGGAACTGTTTCCCGGTTCCCTTTAATCCAAGTCTCTCTGTGAGCCTCTTGTTGCAGAGTGAAACGTCACTTCCTCTGTCCAGCAGAGCCCATGACTCCACTTCTCGGCCTTGGTTGTGAACCTTCAAGGGAAGTACCCTGAGGCAGACCTTTGTCCTCATTGTCGTTGTCGGGTTCGTGCCTTGCGCGTTTCCTTCCTGTTCGTCCTTCTTGTTCTCACCGGCCCCACCGGATGTATCCTCCCTTTCAAAGTGAAGAAGGGCGTGGTGTTTGCCTTCACAGTCCTTCTTGTCACAAAGGGACTTCTGTCTACAGTATTTGGCCATGTGGAAGGGTTTCAGGCAGTTGTCACAAAGGCGATTTCGACGCACTAGCCTAAAGCGCTCTTTTCCTGGCTTACCCGTGAACTCCTGGCAAGAAGCTAGTTCATGGGATCTGGTACAGCAAGGACACCACCTTATCGTGCTCTTGCTATCACTGCTGCCCTTGCCAACAGTTGAGAGCGTTGTCCGCCTTCCTCCCCTGGGCTTTCTCGTTGTCCTTGAGCTTGTGTGCTTGGTGTTCTGGCCTACATTCCTTCCGTACATGTTGTTAGCAATCAAGGACTGTTTCCTGATGAACTCAGTCATGTGGCCAAAGCTAGGCTAAACTCCATTCGTGAGCAGATTTTCGGCGCGCTCCGCCCATCTACCCTGCATAGCAGTTGAAGTGGTAGTATTGCTTGTACCTTCAACAAGCAGTCACTCGAATTCATGTTCGCAGTGTGGCCCATTTGTTCAAGCGTGATTTGGCATGAGCTCATCTCCCTGGCTAGCTTGCGCAAGCTGTCTTCGTTTCACATACACTGTATATATATTTGGGTGAAAATGTGCACTTCTGCTCCTGCCCAGTGCAGGGGTCGGAAAGATTAATCCCTGGCCAAAACATTTTTCGCCTGGCTGGTCAGTGGAAGGTCATGTAACCCTGAGCACATTGCTCTGTACTGTGTGGTGCGGTTGCACTCTGTGTGCAAACCAGATGTATGTCTTAAAGGGACATTTTACTTGAAATTTATTCTATGATCAAACATACTGTTCTGCCCCTACATTTTCCTTCCTCTGTATCAGCTGGAAATCACTTGACGGTGTATTGATCGCATGCAGTAATGATCTTGGATTGACGTTTTGCATCGAAAAATCGAGGGACGTGGACACGAACTTTTGCCAAGCGCGTGCGTGCTTCTCCGGAATGTGATTATGCGGTTACGTTTGATATATAACATGGACGGCTGGTTCGTCGGCGTGTTTTGTGATATGACAGTCACTCGAAGCGTTGGACAACCGGCACGCGCTTCTGTGGAATGTTACTGTGCGGTTATCCTTTGATGTTACATGGGCGGCTGGTTTGCTCAGCGTGTTTATTTTTTTTTTTCTCCAGTTACTTGAAGCGTCGGAAATCCATAATCATATACGCGGATTAAAATGACTGAACAACAATGACCACAGCACTTAAAAGAGGGAAAAATTAGGAAGGGGGGGGGGGTGTTGAGCCAATCCCAGCAATTTTGCCACTACATAATTTCCATTATTCATCACTACAACACTGCATATAAGAGCAAATGTCCATTGCGACTCATCATTTTACATTTGAATCATGAATGATTATGCATCAGCGAGTTACCTCTGACATTTTTACCTCAGACATTTCTACCTGGCACCGAATTTTATCTAAATCGAAGCTATTTCTTCAGTCCAAATAGATACGATTTAGACTGTATTTTATTGCTTCCTGTTTGTGCCCCAGTACATTACAGTGTGTAAATATGCTGCAGTAGGGTACAGTTTTCATCTCTGCAGAAAACATAGTAATTTGGGTAATGTGTGAATTCAATATAGAGATAATAAATGCTGAATAATTATCAAGATTTCCCAGTAAAACAAAATGATTGGGTGAAGGAGGAGAAGTTGTTAACAATACAATAACAAAACAACACCTTATTTTCTGTTACCCAAAAAAGTGATGTCTATATGTTCTTGTCGAAAAATGAAATGAAACATTGAATTGAATTGAATATTGTCCTCTCACACATTCTGCCCAAGTCATATTTTGTTTTCTTGTCCAGATAGATTCTGCTTATGCAGACTTGACAGTAGTGTGTCCCAGGTTCCCAGAGTAAGTTCATTTCTTGTGGCAATCTTTTCCTTCAGTTCCAATTCTTACTTTGCCTCAATTTGAGCATCATTCCACCGGAAGATGTATGTGCAATGTTCCTTTTACATGTATGTGTTTTGTATTGATGAACTGTACTTTTGTATGTTAAAGGCATAATTTACCATTTGCAGAAGAAACAAAAAACAGCATTAGTGCTTTAAAATAGTTCTGCATTGTGAGTTAGGGATAGAAACTACCACTGTACAAATTTGAATCTGTATAATCGATGTTAAGTATTGTTAAATACACAAAACATGAACAATAGTTATAATAGAAATGTTGCCAGACTAAACCGTCTACAGTTATGGTTTATTGAGGAAAATACTGATATCTCCTTAATATTCTAGGCTTCATTGCGAAAATTTTATATGGTACGATGTTATGTGATACAACAACCCTTAACATATTGTATATGCATCAAAATGTGATATCTTGAACGTTTTTAAATCACTGTTCCCAAAGGTAAACTGGACTTTTAAATGGTGTCATTCGAATCATGTGACTGTGCCTTCAGTATCCACCCCTGGTAATTATGATACATTCGTAAGAGCTACATCCATATCCATGGCAATGTGGGGTATGCCAGCACTGAAACACTGTGAAGTTGACCCTCACTATAACAAGGTTGGATATAGCCAGATACTCGATGTAACAAGGTTATCGTGCAGGTCTGATTCCTTTGGTATTGCTTTGTTTTTTTAACAAGAAAATTTCAGTAGCCCGAAGCAGCCTGTTATACGGTTCCACTTGTTAAAATGGGGTTCCACTGCTTCCATCAATTTGATATAGAGCTTTCCTCTCTCTCCCTCTCGCCAGACTTTCATAAGTTACTCTTGCATGTAATACATGTAATATTTGTATATATATGATAAAATCATACGTCAAGTATTACGGTATATGTATGTATATGTTTTTATATATCGATGCATATCTCAATGTGAATTATGATCAAGAAAACGAGATATAATTATTCAAATACATGCATGTTATACCTGCCCTTTAATTTGTGTGCTTGTGTATGGTACGTGTATCAAATGCCTGTATATGCATATTTTGTAGACAGCACTCTTGTGCAAGAATCAAACACAAAACAAAACAAAAAAACTAAGGATATTTCTTTGCTAAATGAGGGCAAGTAGTTTTTGCCTCCAGACAACCAAATGACTGATCTCTTGCCCTTTAAAAGTTGTTTTTTCCTCAGTCAAGCATTAATTTGGGAGGATGAGGGAATAATATTATCCTAGAGGTTGATAACACACCGGTAAATGGGCATCAATCATTGCTTTCACCAATACACCAACAGCTAAACAAGGAGTTCATGATCAAATGGCATTTACAGCCTCATTGACATCCAGTACATACATACACGCGCGCGCACAAACACACACACACTCGTGGGATACTTCCAGAGGTTTCACAGTTTATGGCAGAATTGTCAAATTTGAAAAACGAAATGCATGTCGAGTATAGTTTTGCTCAACAACGTACTACATTTTATACCTTCAACTTGTGATTGATGATGAACATGGTGCATGAAAAAGATGCTGTGTGCCAGACGCAGAGACAGGCCTATCGACAGTCACATGACCTAGTCAGGGATTTAAAAAAAAAAAAAAGAACAAAAAATTTTTCGTTTGTTTTTTGTTTGTTTGTTGTTGTTTTTGTGTGTGTGTTGTGTTTAGAGAGCCTCCCACAGAGCCGGGACTGAGATGTACCTTGGGGAAGGTTCGGGATGTAGGACCTACAGAATTCTACTCCTAACAATATACTAAAATCTGGAATATGACGCTGTCTAATTTATCTTGTCACGTGAACAAGTTCCCGTATGAGTGTCTATTTGATCAGAATGTTAACTATCAGTAAGTAATCAGTATAAGCAATATCAATATTCAGTCACCAATCATCTGAAGTACGGCATTTGTTCCGCCCCTTCAAACCTTCTCCTGTTCCTTCAAACCTTCTTCTGGCGACTCCCAAAAGGTGACGTTATGATCCGGGAAATCCCTGGTTAAATGAACATTTCAGGCAGAAATCAGACAACGGAGTACAATTCCGACAGTTTTGATAGTTTAATAGACCTCTCTCGACCCTGTTTTTTTCCGAATGCCTCCAAGAGGCAATATACAGTACATTATTTATCACAGAGCATAATAAGGATTATACACGCACAAAGATTATACGTACAACGATAGTTTCCACAGGACATATTGACAGAATTGCATACGAAACCTAAGTCATTGCATAATACAATGTATATACAAGAACAGAGTTGCAACTGATTGACGTATTGCCCTACATCGACGTAAATGAGTCGATGTAGAGTAATTTTCAAGCAGCTGCAATAAAAACAATTCGACGCAGGAAATTCACTAAGTTGAATAAGAACATACATGTAACATTATCGGAAATGTATACAGGGATTATACATGCAAAAGTTGTACAGACTGCAGACAAAATTCATGGCATTTCCCCCAGCTAGCTGTAAAGGGGGGGGGGGGGGGGATCCATTCTTTTTTGCTCTGTCGGTCTTTTTCTTTCCGCATTCCGCTTCAAGACACATGTATAGTGGTTACATCTCACAAAACTCCCGAGGCACTTTGGTCGCATTGGTTCATTAAAATTTTAAATAAAGAAGCTTCTACGGCTTCAAACCTGGGCACAATCACGAGTTGATCGTGAAAGAGTCGACGTACATGAACACCAGGTACTGAATGAACATCAACTGAGAACTTATGTCTCTCCCTACATACCTAGTACAGGAGATATACGCATATCGCGCTGAGTCTCCATTCGACACATTTTCTGGGAATAATTCATAGGGCCTATAATTATATCATATAATTTTACAACAGAATCGTGTCGTACACAAGGTGATATGAATTCACACTCGAAGGGTCGTCACCACAGTGTACAAATAAACTGACACAGGTCAAGTTGTCTTTTTGTTTTCCATAATATGGAATATTATGGACAGGCGAACAGCATATGGACCATTTCAAAATATTGATAGCTATCAACGTCAAATTCAGCATAGCTTTGGCATGAGCAACGATAGATGTTGTATTGTGCGGGTATGTATGTGTATTGTGTGTGTGTGTGTGTGTGGGGGGGGGGGGTACGTGTGATTTCGTGCTTTCCGGGTGATATCTTTCAAGGCGTGTCATTAAAAGCATCACGTAAACCCGAGCAAAAATCTTAGACTCATAAGTTTAACAGAAAGTGTGCCCAATATTGGTCATTGACTGCTACACAGGCAGACGGCAAATTTCTTGAAATGCACTGTAAATACAGTAGATTCGCCTAATTTTTCATTGTCACTGAAAGCAGGGGCGGGTCCAGGAATTCTGTAAAGGGGGGGGGGGGGAGGGCGCAACTAATATTTTTGGTGCCACTTCCGGGTTTCATTTCATTTTCTTTTTATTTCTTTTGTTTTTAACGATAACTGGGGGGGGGGGGGGGTAAGGGGTGCACGTAAGGGGTGCACGCCCCCCCCCCCCCCCCCCCCCCCCCCCGATCCGCCACTGGAAAGTGCACGAAAATAGATTTATGTTTTATCTCGGAATGTACATAGGGATGTATTCGGATTTAGGACTTGTGATTTATGACAACACTATCAGCGGTTGCTCAGTGCTCGATTTCGCTGTTTTTCATGGTTCACATATGAAATCGACCCTGGTTTGGAACAGTAACAATGCAGCACAGAGTAAAATTTTAGTCATAATATTTGTAGTATGGATTTACAAAAAGATCTATAAATTCATGATTGTATACATTATAGAATACTGAGCCTCAATAGGCGTTTTCACATCAGCCCGATAAAATCTGAGCTCGAAATATTTTTCGCGATTGCGAATTAAAGCGCTATTTCATTTCTTATTCACATCAGCCCGAAGAGAATTAGTCCGCATTTTTTCGAGCTAATTCGACAGCTGAGTATGTGCAAACAGCATCAGTAATGTGTGTGCCCTCTCAAAAATTCCTCATGATTAATTTGTGTGCAGTTTGCCTCGATCGATCGGGTCACACACGCTAGGCATGATGGGATTCATCGCGCTAATTTCTCGAGTCGTTTTCACATTATCAAATAGCGCGCTACTATCCCGCTATTTCAGAAATTTCCCGAGTTGGAGTCGAGAAATTTTCTCGATCAGAGTGATACAATTAGCGGGCTAATTTGTGTTCACATTATCAAATAGCGCGCTATTTCGCTATCGGGAAAATTTCCCAAGTCAGAAAATAGCGCGCTATTTCGAAACATCGGGCTGATGTGAAAACGCCTTTTATATCTTTATTACACTGTACAAAGGCAATGTAAGTTACCGAATTTTTAAATCAAGCCCCCAAATAAATGAATAGAAACGCGTATGAAACACGTGAAAATTCATTTAATTGTTAAACATATAAACAATATTCGAATTATATTCTTTTTAATGCGAACAAGTCATGCATGTCTGTGTAAAGAAACATCCACTGAGAAAACACATTTATTCTTGTATAGCGCATGGCTCATCCATGGCTGATATTACACGCAAACATTATACAGATATAAGAATTCAGTTCATTCTTACGCGTCGAAACAATACACGACTTCGATAGCCATGCACGGTATCTACGAAATATACTTGATTTACCGGTATAAAGCAAATCTTGAAGGATCTGCCTTCATAATGATTTCGCTTGTTCGCGTAGGCATAGTTGAACAGTTGTACTTCATTGCACTTAAAAGAAATGAACAAAAATCATTTCGAAATCCTCTTCTCTTCTTTTCATTTCTCCCCTTTGAAAACAAACTGTTCCCAGCCTGCACGAAGGTATACTTTTTACGAACAACAAAGTGATGCACAGTGTAATAACGGCGTATAAATCTTTGACAAGATGAAATTAAAAAAAAAATATGTAAGCTGAATGACGCTTTAGATTACTGCGATATTCCTTCAGATTGCTATAATGGCACAAATCATAACTGAATTGCATACAAAGTACAATAACCAAGCAAAGCTAGCAATACAAAGTCGATATAAAAGTATAAAAATCAAAATAACCCCCGACCAAAGTACTTATCCAAGCAAAATTGATGGATTCACGACTGCTTATTGTTCTCTGATGGTGTCCCCATTTCTGATCTAAACACAGCTCACAGGGTCATTCCAATTTCAGACAGATTATCAACTTGACGGATGGTAATCTCTTAGACCTTGGGTAGAAAAAAAACTACCATGCATACATAATAGTGAATCGGCCCAAGTGAGTTGTATTAACAAAGATTTGGAATCTAAATTGTACTATGTACAAATGTATGTTCATCATTCATCAACAATGATGATCGTATACCGCTGCCACACGGCGACCTCGGGGTAAAGAGCGTCGTTGTTCGGAAAAGCAAAACCGAAAGGGGGGGGGGGGGGGGGCGTCGTGTTGGCAAATCACAATGGAGTCGAAAACTTCATCGCCTTTCTGGCTTTACTATACCCGGGGCTAATACCCGTTATTAATGCAAACGTTGGTTAATGCACAAAGATGGTTGTAAAAATGATCAACATTGACGAATCTAGATGAATAAAGTACAGTACTGTCGGTATTTAGATAATAAAAAAAAAAAACGTAGCTTCCATGCGTGCACGAAAACATACAAACATTTCAACACGGAAGAAAAAAAAAACAACGGATGGTGTTTAAACAGATATAAATTGAAAAGAACGCGCACAGGTTTCTCTTCAGCCAAGAAAGACAATTGACAGCGTACAGGAAAACGCGTAAGAGAGCAAAATATATCATGAAAACGAAAAGATTTCATCCTCAAAGCGACCTACAGCAACGGAACCCCCCCCCCCCCCTCTGAAAAAAAAAGGGGATTGGGATACAGAAATGCCTTTGAAGGGATAGTTTAGAATGGGTGGAGATGAGAATTTGGCTTTTAATTTGTTCTCGAGATACCAGGTAACCACTTATGAAATAGCACAGAGGATACCATTCTAGGAGGAATTCAAAGTTTATTTGATGGAAATCGGTTTTAGAATGGCTGAGGCACCCAAAAACAAAGTAAAACAAAGCGATCGTAATAAAAGGTGGATCCCACACTTTATTAGAATCGCTCTGTTTTGGATATCGCAGCCATTTCAACACCAATTTTCATCAAATAAACGTTGAATTCCTCATGGAATTATACGTCATGATCTTTCATATTTCATAAGAGGTTTCTCATTATCTCACCAAAAAAAAAATGTTAGAAACCTGAAATAAGGTCTCAAACAAAACTAAACGATCATTTTTTACCACTTTTTCTGCGACTTAAGATCAGTATTTTCACCAATCACTGCCGCGAAAGAACTGACCATTTACATCAAAGCAATTTCAAAGATGAGAACTTCAATCAATTCAAATTATCGACATCACACATTATGAACAACACTTGGCCATACATAGCTTCATTCAATGAAGCATAAATCATTTCTGTGAATGAGTTAAAACTGTCTTCTTTGTGTTTTTTAGGTTTAAAAATCAGATGAATGCTTTCAGCGATCAACCCGTGTGTAAACTCAAAGTTCCTTAAAATTGATTATTATGTACTGATGTTCGCGTTATGCATATTGCTTTGTATTACTTTATATGGAAATAAAATCATTGAATTGAACTGAATTGAAAGTCGGTCTTTTATAATTATGTGTAAACCAATGAAATTATGAAACAGTTGTGCAAAAGTGGGTAAACTGTATACCTCAAGGCCGCGGTGATGATCATAATCAATAGTTGGCAGCTATTTATAAAGCAGCAAATAATAAGCGGAGCATGGAGGGGGGTGTGCAGTTTCGTGAACATGGCGAAGGAAGCAATTTATCAACATGACGACGGATCCAAGGACAGGTCGAGGTACACAGTGATTTATACAAAGCACTGAACACCGTACGCCCTTCATTAGCAAAATGAAAACATGATATGAGTCGTATGTCTCTTCCACCACCCTCGTGGAAGAGACACGAATATACAAAAGGTATATATATATATATATACCTCTTATATACGCATGAATATACTATATACGCATGATTATACAAAAGGTAGATATTCATGCGTGACGCGTCTGAGGAGTCACGGGTGAATCACTGGATCAGATTTTGAGTTCAAAACTCAGACTGATTTCTGGTAAGAATTAAAAATAATGCATCACTCTCGATCCGAACATAATACCAATGAAGGCCGTGATGTAGTGATAATAGCATGTATTAGAATCAGACTCGACATTCTGGAAGTAAGCTCAGTGGGAATAATGCTGGCTAAGTTCTTCCTCATCAGGGTGTAGGTGAGACAGGCAGACATAGACGAAGATCTGGCCTTTATAAGGCAATTATGATTGGTATGCTGCAGTACACATGGGAAATGATATATTCACTAAACACCAAACCGCATTCTACAGAACTTTTAATAGCGAATCAGTTATAATCATTTTCATCGAGGGCATGGTATCGAGGGCATCGTAACGTGCGATATCTGGGGCCCGTTTCATAAAACTTGTTATCAGTGACAAGTGCCACATTTCTATGACAAATTTTCCTCAGCCAATCAGATCAAAGGATTTCAGTAGCTTGTCACATCTATGACAACTTGTCACTTATGACAAGTTTTATGAAACGGGCCCAGGTCGCTTGTTACGTCTACTTTTATAGACTAAATACACGGAATCCATCTCTTGTAAATGCTGCATACGTGCATTATGATATGATAGAAAATATCACAAATCTGTGGAAAAGATTTAATTCCTCCACCCGGTTCTGTTTATTGTAATGGCGTCAGGATGGTAATCAGTGAAGAAATGATGAAGTCTTTTTCCCAAAAAGGTCAACTGATGACGGAAAACGGTTAACTGACAATATCCCGTCGCGGTATAGAATTGCAATTCGTTTACACTGATCTGTACACATGTACACTGATCTGGGGCAAATTATTTGTATAGGGCCCCATTTTTCTCTCTCCCTTCTTTCGTTCTTTAAAACAACAACCTCTGTACACATGATGGCTTTGTGTTTAACGCGCCACTCACAAACAACAGCGTGCCTATTTTACGAAGCCCATGACGTTAAAGGTCCAGTTTACCTTTGGGAGCAGTGATTTCAAAAATTTTCAAGATATCATATTTGATCCATATGTGTAGGTATGTTGTATCATAAAACATCCTACCATATGAAATATTTGCAATAAAACCTAAAATTTAAGGAGATATCAGGGTTTTTCTCAATAAACCGTAACTGTATACGGTTTAGTCTGGAAGATTTTTTATTATAACTATTGTTCACATTTTGTGTATTTAACAACACTTAACATCGATTATACGGATTCAAATTTTGACAGTGGTTGTTTCTATCCCTAACTCACATTTTAGAACTATTTTACAGCACTAATGCTTTCATCTGCAAATGGTAAATTATGCCTTTAAATCCCTTCCGAAAGTTTAGGCAATGGGGATTAGTGTCTTGCCTATGAGCACAGCCATTGCTGCTATAATATGGAGTCGATCCGCGGATTTCACGGTTGAGGGACCGCCATTATGGCTTAGTGGATAAGGCGGCGCGCCGCCTTATCCACTAGGCCATAATGGCTAATAATGGAGAATGAAGACACAAAAATGGACTGTGCTTAACGTTTCTTTGTAGCATAGCTGGTCTATAGATTGCACATACAACTGTAACCTTGGCCTGCAGCTGCAGGTATATGTCAACACACACAGACAATTAAAAAAGAAAGCAAACGAAAAGCTACTACACAGTCATGTATAATGTAATCGATCCTCGAGAACCTCTATACATGCATGCATTGTTCTGGCATAAAACTCACCATCCGTGAGTCTTTGTACTAATTTGAAAGAATGAATCCTTCATAAGCGTAGCGCACGCCAAAGGTATAATGCTCTCTTGTCCATAAAAACGTTCATAAGAATATTTGCTGGGTAGGTGGTTACATAACAAAGCGCTTTTTTCATTATGGAAGCCACCTAGGCAACAGTAGGTCTACTCGAAGTGCACTTGTCAGTCATTTATAAAGCCCAAGGCTTTCAGTGGATTAGAAAAAAAAAATCGCGTCATACAAGTTTGGTTGAAATTGACCTGGCATTATCTTGACATGCAGTGCCCGGAATGTCAGTTTTATGATTGATAATTCATTGGCAAAGCCGGCGAACTGCACAGGGAGAGAAAGCGTGCAGGAACTGATCTCTAGAGAAAATAATACAACGTGCAATATATGAACTATCCATAATCATCGCGAGGACACATTCTTTCGTTTTGATCTGATACGATCTGATTAAGATGAAAAGGATATAGGTACACATTGTATATCACTGCGAGTCACCACCTCGAGAAATCTATCAACGTAAATCGAAGCGACCTATGTATTATAGCACAAGAGAAATTGATATAATAGCCGGAAGGACAGGAGAAAATTACGTGACCTGCTTGGAGTCTGTGTTAAGCAGTGGCTTCTGTCTGCATACATCGGTAGGCCTTGACTGAAGCTTTTAAAGGGGAAATCTAGTCCACACATAAGTCAGTCTGATAAAACAAAGAGTAGATTCTTACGAGTTCAACGGTCACAATTTGACTGAAATCGGATGAAAAATAAGGAAGTTATGAATTTTGAAGTTTTGCTAATTACTGCAAAACAGTTCTTGTACAGTGGATATTATGAATATGCAAATTAGTGGCCTCACAAATTTTCATTGACCATGTACAAAAATGATGAAAATTCAAAGAATGTTTCTGTCATTGAAGTATGAAACATGATGTTATTCCTGGGCGAATAACTTCAGAATAGTGATCAGTTATACAGATATAGGATTTGAGCTTCAAGCATGATTGCGTTTGAATGAAAACTGCTAACTTATACTTGGACTGGATTTCCCCTTTTAAAAAACGTAAAAATATCCAACTCAAGTTGTTGCTTACGGAAATGTCGTGCGCTGTTATAACTACGATGAGCGGGTCACAATGTCTCGAAGGCTACGGGAGAAACATTCGGAATTGTGTCGGTGGCTGTTATCAAAATTGTCACAAAATTGAGACCTCAATATACTCATTTCAGTTACATGATTTTCAAAAATGATAAACAACCTATTGGCATATCCATGATAACGAGACGTTTGCGCGGAAAATAAATTCAAGTCTGGTCAACAACCTCTCTAGATCCCTTGAAGGTCTGCATGCAAGCACCAGTCGAAGGAATGAAGATAGTACTGAAAAAAAGGAAAATCAAACGCCAAATCCACGTTTGCGTATTTCAGAAAGATTTCAGAAAGACCTTCAATAAAGACAGCGATAGCGGAGATGCTCCCGCCCCCCCCCCCCAAAAAAAGTCATATAAAGTTAAACTTTTTACATTTTAATCATGTTGGATAACAGTTTCGAGTCAGAAGACTCTATACATTATACTACAGTAGTAATACTATCTTGCAACCCCCACAAAAAGCATAATTCTAACCTAATTGACAACACTGTCAACCAGTGCGGCCACTGAGTCTTCTCTCCTCAATTAGTTATGCATTGGGAGCAAAAAACATCAAAGCTCTATGATCGTACTCATGATTGTAGATGAATAATTACTCCCATGATGCTTGCCATGGAGGTGTATAGAGACATCCACAGACCTCGGTTTACTTATCTTATATAGCAAGCCGTCTGTTCGCTGTGAGTTATCGGGATAACTGACATTGTATAGTTTGTATACTTATGTGCATGACAAAATTTCGTAATATTTACAATATAAACGTGACACAATTTAATTATGTCATGATTCCATCTTCGTGCTTTCATCAAAATTCACCTGATTTACCTTAAATATCTGACAAGTATATCCGATGGATAACGCAGTCAGGACAGGCAGTGGTTTAGGCTATACTGTACTGTTCCTTTCTTGATCAGAGTTGAAAGCCCATAGAATTTTTCCAAGTCATTGCTATTATCTAGCTAAAGATACTTCACTCTGTTCGGTGATTTATCATAAAATACATATACTCCCGTCTGATTGGTCACAGTAGAAAAGCAATTCAATTCTTTAGCTTTGGAGTGTTGTGCCTTGTTATAGTTAGTTTTTCGGCAATTCATTTTGCATAGAAATTATAACATGCCTCGGAAAGAGCAGATCAAACCAGTGCAAGGTGTACAGGTGTAGCAATATAGATGCGGAATGGTTCTGGCTGCAATATCTTACCATTTTATTCCCCATTTCAGAAAGCCGTGCGCATAACGATGGAATAAGGGCCAAGTTTTGACAAGAATGCAGTGCAAAGGAATCTCAAACAGAGAACCGTCGTACAAAAACATCCAAGACTATACACCGTTCCGTAGCAAAAGTGAAAGACAAAAATGACGTCAAAATTTGCAAATTGCTCCGTCAGAGTCCGCATGGTATAGCAGTAGCTCACCATTTTACGCTTGGCATAGCCCGATATTCTACTTACAATTTTACTTATATACAAAATATGTATAAAAATACATTTCAATTCATTTGAATGATGGCGTATCAACAAAGTTAATCTCACATACAGGCCTATACATTGCAATACATACGCGACACCAGCCTCATAACATAAATATTGCTACTTATTATACTATTACAGATAAAGAGCAATTTTCACTTCGAATTTTTGTGCTTACACGTAAAGGAAAACTGCAGTGAGGACAAAAAGTATGAACAAGAAAATATGAAAACCCTTGACTCGCTCGGTCTTATCTCCAGGTAGCTTTAAAATTACTTCGTCAATGACGTCATCCCGTCAATGACGTCATCCCTTCTCCAGTCTGTCATTCTGTACGTAAATCAACAAAAGAGAAACAGTAAAACGGTATGATAACTATTGTTGCATTCCTAGCCAGGAACAGCATGGAATTAAAATGAAAAAAAAAAAAAATCGCTGGATTGCGTGACGTAAGATGGAGCCCCGTTTTAATATATCTCACCGCGGCAACACCCGGGTAGTGTCCGGGTAACAAAATACCTCGTCTGGGACAATAAAACAGCTGGAGATTACAAGAGCTAAAAGCAAAAGTTACCGCGACAATGTCTGAGCAAGATTTTGCGGGGACTGTGTTAACAGGCAGGCTGAAAAAAAAAAAGAAATATTAGATGCTACCCGGACGTTGCCGCGGTAACTCTAGTTTGAACAAGGAGGTGCCTCCTTGGTTTGAAAGGCTCAGTTAAAACGGGGTTTGAGAATACTCAACTTAAGTGGACCAGGAGATGCACATGACAGCCTATAGTTTAAAAACTAATCATTATAGGGATTGCACCCGCAGAAAGCATGTTGCAGGGCACAGCTAGTGTTTCAATGTGGACCTGCTTATAAAGAGCGACAGAAAAAGGACACGATGAGTTTACCACAAGAACTAAAATTAAGATTGTGAGTTTGCTATTATCAAAGATCTTCAATAGTGGCTTTATTATTGAAATACAGTTGTACTCGTGAAATCCAACACACTGGGCACATTTTGCTTATTCACTTCTCAGCGTCGCGACGCAACGCGTCGCTTCATGGATATACCCTGCTGGAGAGAACAGTGTCCCACAGTGTGAAATCTCTTCACACTGTTAAAGGGTGTGTACAGTTCTGGTCGAGGTGAGGATTTAGCTTTTACCGTTTTGCGAGATATTCAGAAACCACTCTATGAGATGTCAAAGAGCATGCAATTCTAAAGGGTATCAAAAGTTTATTTGATGAAAATCGGTTTTAAAATGGCTGAGATATCCAAAAACAATGTGAAACAAAGAAATCCTAATAAAGTTGTGGCCTGTCGCTTTTTATTATTATCTCTTTTTTGGATATCTCAGCCATTTCAAAACCAATTTTCATCAAATAAACGTTGAATCCTTCTTAAAATTACACGCTCTTTCATATTTCATAAGAGGTTTCTTATTATCTCACTTAGGAATGTTAAAACATGAATCCCCACCTCAACCAGTACTGTACAGTCCCTTTAAATTCAAGCGTCTCAACACTTTGAACACATTGTGAAGCATAAATTTACACTGTGAAACAGAACATTACTATGAGAACTCTCTGTAAAACAAAACAAAACAAAACAAAACATCAACAACAACATCAACAACAACAACAACTGCACCACAGTGTGAAATCATTACACACTATTAAAATCGAGCGTTTTCGCATAGCCGACTATGTGAACACCTCGCTATCACACTGTGGGACACTGTTCTTTCCAGTGTTCAGGTTAATACACGGGTAAGTAACCGGCTCTCCCGGTGAGGTCCTCCTTAGAGTAGAGCTGACCTCTGTACAACTTTAGCTAATAATAATGATGATGATGATGATGATGATGATGATAATAATGATAATGATAATAATAATAATAATAATAATAATAATAATAATAATAATAATAATAATAATAATAATAATAATAATAATAGCAATAATAATGATAATGATAATCATCATCATCATCATCATCATCATCATAATCATCACCATTGTCATGTACTATAGTACTAACTGACTGCGTTTGAAAGACGACTTCAAGTGATGAACAGTGAAGCGAGTAAAATAAGAATAAGTGAGACTAGGTTTTGGATTTTTCGACAAAATAGAGACAAAGAGGGAAAAATGGGTTGCCCAAAACTGATGTGAACGTGATCACAGAGGATACGGAACGGGGGGGGGGGGGGGGGCGCAAGATTTTGCATTCAAACCGAAAGGAACTATACTATATATATTTCAGTCAGCAATAACACATTGTGCACCAACGACTTCTATCGAAGCTTTCTATTCTGTGATGTCTCGTGTGTATAATGATATTCCAACCAAGGGCGATGGATCCATAGCAAAGCTTCTATGTAGGCCTATATAGAACTTTGTATATATACACAAATTACGAGAATGAGGAAGAGAGAAGGTGAAAGGGAAATATACCTTCGTCAGTTGTCCTATCTTGAATTTTCCAAGTAATTCAATGGCATCATCCGAGTGACCTTTGCCCTCAAACGCGTACGTAGCGTCAGTTCCTGTCGAAGTTAATACCACAACAAATGACTACATTAATTATACATTATTTCATTTTACGTGAGTTGTACCATGGAGGTGAGATGAAACACCTCCCTGGTTGTACATGGCATTCCTCAAGACATAAAAAAAAAACCAAAATATTCTTTTCCGATTTCATTTTCCCTTTTGAATGTAGTGGAAGACAAAAAAAAGTTAAGAAGCATCCAGATTGTGACACGACGTTGTTTCCATGCCACATCACGGCTTTAAGCTATTAAAACATTATACTACAGTAACATTTGTAACTGTCTATTTGAATTTCATTACACTTGAAGAATATCACAGACTTAGCGCAAGGCTCTTAGAAAGAAAGATAATTGTGGTGCCGCAGTAAAGACAGAAACACACGTAGACACTTTTACAAATAGGCATCATTGAAAATATAAACGAACACATTTGTTTTGAGAAACAAACAAACAAAAAAAAATCATGCCATAACGTGAAATAAGCCACAATTATAAATATCATTATGATAAGAAATGTATATTGGATTAGCCATACTGTACAGCAAACTGTTGAAAGTTTCAGCAAGTCTGGAAAGTTTCAAAGGGTCATACCTCCTCGCTCCATTATCACCTCCCAGCCTCCAGGGTGCTGCAACAACGGGGGGAAAAGATAATTATGAAGTTTACTCGTTTTGTGTCACAACTGTCCAGTAACTATGCCTTGTACTGTTCAAAGGTTTTGAAGCCAACATAAGACCATCAGGGAGGTGAGAGGAAATTTTGTCTCACCTCCCAGATAAGACCGAGGCGGGTCACGTTGGTAGTTTTGGACAGTGACTGTATAGCATATCTTAAAAGGGATCGTATATAGTCCTGGTTGAGATATAACGTCAGGTTACTAGCATTTTTGGGGTGAGATAATGAGAATCATCTTATCACGAATATGAAATATGGAAGAATATGTAACTCCCAGAGGTATTCAACGTTTGTTGGCTGAGATATCCAAAATAGAGAAATCCCTATAAAAGGTGGGGCCCACCTTTTATTAGGGTCGCTTTGTTTTACTTTGTTTTTTGATGTCTCAGCATTTCAAAACCGATTTTCATCTTATAAACTTTGAATTCCTCTTATAGCAATGCTTAGAATGATATGCTCTGTATTATTTCATAAGTGGTTTCTTGGTACTTCGCAAAAAGTTAATAACCCAATACCCATCTCCACTAATACTATATACATCCCTCTAACTCGCCAGGTCTGATCAAGGAGCTATTAATAGTTCCTTGGTCTGATAAAGGTTACAATGTTCTATAAATCATACACTCTTTACTGGTTTCCGTCCATTGCTATACGAAGTTCATCGCATTATTCAAGGCACTGGACATAGACAAGATGTAAAGCCACTCCACATGCCATTAAATCGTAGAATTTGACAAGGGTAATACATGGAACTGTGCATGGGGTGACGCCTATACTCACTGCAAGACAAATCAAAACTATAATTGGCTTACACCAAACAGTTAATAACGGCATTAAGAATCACAATTTCCCTTATTCTTGCTCGTTAATCCCACAAATCTTCCTCTTGATATATTTCTTATCACCGCTATCATTCGATTCCCAATACTCCCCCTTTCCCTCCCTCTATTTCCCTCGAAGACTATGCAGTGTGTCTGTTTTTCGAATCATATTTTTATTGCTGTATTACTACCTATATATATATCTATCACATCAAGACTTTTTTGCCGATTTCATACACTGAGACAAGAAAAAACAAGATTAGACTTGACTTCAATCGTAACCATCACAAAGGTGGCACGATTAAAACTGGTTTTAGTTTTTGTTAAGTGTTGTTTGTTTTTCTGCATCCTATCTTTATTTCAACAAAAAAAAAAAAAAATATATATATATACATATACATATCCCAACATAACCTCATATCCATAATATCTCATTGCCCAAACGATACAGAGTCACATATAAAAGATAATACATGTACAAGAAAAGTGATTAATAACCTGACTACCGTCTCACATGATGCACACGAGAGTAAATACGATAGCTCCTTAGAAGGTTAATAACCCCAAGGGTGAATGAACAGTTCTTCTACTATTGCAAATTTTGCAGCGTATTTTTTTTTTCTCGAAATACTACACTATAGAATCAGAGGCGCATTACCACGAAGCAGATTTCGTTACTCGTGTATGTATATGATAATCCACCTGTGTGGCAGATTATTGCTCCTTTTTGCACGTTGTTAAAGGCAATATTTACTACTTGCAGGTGAAACAAAAACCCAGCTTTTGGGGCTTTAAAATAGTTCTAAAATGTGAGTTAGGGATAGAAATAACCAATGTAAAAATGTTAATCAGTACAATCAATGTTAATTATTGTTGAATATATTGTTGACTATTTGCTCTAAGCCAATCAGATGCAAGGATTCAGTTAGGTTATAACAGATTGTCAGAAACGAATATCTGACAAACGCTTCATGAAATGCCCCGCCCCCTCAGGTCTATATACCACCAATATCGTACCAGACAGTTATGACTTAAAGCTCTCAGAGGTTTATGTGTCCATTATGATGCCCGGGGTTATTCACCTCTGAAAGGAAAGACGTGACATCGTAGACGAAGTCCTTGATGACCAACCAGCACGAGTCGCGGTCGCTGTGTAAGGCGACCTCCTTCATCGGGTATTGTCGTATTTCGGTCTCATCCGAGGGAAGTACCGTCACATTCTGAAGAAAAAAAAAACACGAATAGGGATGTGAAAGAAAATGAATTGAATATGATATTTCTGCTCAATACTGTGCTAAAATAGTTGTTGAATTCGACTGTAATGCATCCCTCGCTATTCCAAGGGCTATCTGTATGTGCATTGCCTCTTACGGACGTGTGACGGATCAAGTTTATGAGACTTTCATCCTGCTTTCATTCCCAGCGGTATACAAGTATAGTGTCAGTTCATGTACCATTATTTCTATGTAGACGGTCGTTTGGTAGTCAAAAATCCTCTGCCCTCTTACACCTGTACCTTCAGTTTGTGATACAGGTCTACAGTTAAAGCCATTTATAGGAATGGAAACGTGTCTTCCAGTGGAGTAATAAGAAACGCAGCGTCATTGGATGTTGCCACCTATAAGAGCACAATAGCTTCGCGAAAGTTTCACAAGCAAGCGAGTGTGTTTGTAACACATTATTGGAGAACAGATCGTGTCCTGTTAGCATTGTTAGCATTGATGCGTCCGTTCTAACTAACCCTAAGGCATCCTTGCGCATGGCGCCATAATTATAGGGAGTGATACTTTACTGTTGTGAAACGATGATATAAGAGGCGATTTGGGACCTTTATAGGTTGAGTTAGAAATGCGAGAGGCAACTCTTAATGATCTAACGCGTCGCGTTTGAAAGTGCGGGAAGAAAGACAGATCGGATTATGGGTAAAATAGACACGACCATCCGTCAAGACACACAGCCCCGTCGTAAACAACATAATGTAGTAATTTTTGTTCGGGGGGGGGGGGGGGGTGATGGTGCATGGAATATGGGTGACGATGATGACAATGCTTGGTGCACCGGAAGACCATGAAGCTAAAATATCGTGCGGAGATTGGGTGTCACTATTATTGTCAACCAAATCAATCGTGCGGTCGAGGAGGTGTCACATAATTATGATATCACACACCTCCATGATTGAGTTCATGTTCTACTAATTGCAGTATGACGGCGGTAAAGGAGCACATGTACACAGTTAAATAGGCCCTGTTAATAATGCTTCCAGTTTGCAACAAGAAAATATAGAAAAAGAAAGAACGCGAGTTACCTGGTTATACATTCTATACCAAAGTCTCTGATATCATGAAATATGAAGCTATGTAAAAGACACACACACACACCTTGGAGTACGAAATAAACATGTCGACAATGTGAAATCTGTAAACTCGATGCATACTCATTATTTCACATGGACGGTGTCACAATATACAACTAAAAAAACGGTTCAACAGTGATAATTATTGTTTATACATACCAACAAGTCATAATATTCTCAAACTTTATGAAGTTGAAGGGAGGGAGTGTGTGTGTGTGTGTGTGTGTGTGTGTGTGTGCGTGTGTGTGTATGCAGCTGAACATCATCATTATATAGCTCTGTCAACAAACTTTTCCTAAGATACTTTTTCTAGAAGAGGCAATTTTCTAAGATTGAGATACCATTAAAGTGCCTTTATAACATCAAGAGCAAAACACCAGCTCCATTTGAAAAGGTGTGGTATTACTGGTAAGTGAGAACGCAGTAAACTCTACAAAGATTTTCCCTTACGGGCCCTATACAGTATTTCACTGGAGGAAACTTCGCCGTGACTATCGAGACTGATCACTAGCCGTGACTCGTGGGTCTGTGACCCTCCGACCAAGAAATGACTTGCGCTCTCACGAAAGAGAGTGACTCCATGACGGCGTCCGACACGTCGGTAAAAAGGTGCCAACTTATTCGCCCGGAAGTCGCAGAGACGTCACTGCGACGTCACCCCGACGTCTTCTCAGTCGCGAAGACGTCTCTGCGACGTCTGAGGCAGGTCGCCAATGGGTCTCCGCAAGGTCGCAGAGACTTCTCGGAGACGTCGCGGACTAAAATCCAGTCTCCAAGACTTGGCGCCGACTATACGTCGCAGAGACATCGCGGAGACGTCTCCGAGACCATCTGGAGACAGGAACAATTCTACGTAAAAATCGAACATGGACACGTTCGATTCTTTCGCGACTCCTCTAAAACCAGGCTCGTCTTCAAGAGACTTACGTTACGGAGACGTCTCCGCGACCAGCGAAAATCGATTCCCCACTAGGTCGCCACCTCGATTCATTTCGGATTAACAAACTTTCGGAATAAGGAGCCTTATTCCATTTTCGGATCAGCGAACAACTCGAAGTAACAAACCTTATTTCATTTTCGGAATTGCGTACCTTTGGAATAACGAACTTTTGGAGTGACGAATCTTCGGAATAACGAACTGTAACCCATAACGCTATAATTTCAAAGAGTGGCATTCACTGGCGAATTGTATGAAATTGTAACTTACCGGTGGTATATACAGTACATTGGGGTAAAAAGATGCTTGATCAAATCAACGTCATTATACAAGAAGGATTTCTGAACCGCTTTAGTTACGGACGACTGAGGAATAGAAATCATTCAAGTGATATGTAAATAGAGTTCCAAAGTGATCACGTCAGAGTCTTTTGTTACAGCTGTTACGATTGCTGTTCCACACAATTGTCCTTGCACAAGTCTTTCAGCAGTTATGGGTTTGAGCTGGGTACGAGCATGGCTAGCGACCGTTGAGTTCACATACAAATATTTCGGTTTCGCAAGGTTGTTTGGAACCAGTTTTGTAGTAATTTTTTATTTTATGGCGACAAATGGCTATGACGTCACATTTTGGTATACTCTATCACAGTGGAAAAGAACTGCAAGAGTGCGGTATATAATGTTGATTTCACCACGCAGAGCATAACAGCGATTTCGTTTTCTTTAATGTATGATAAGAATTATTTATAAACGCGTTACGTTTCTCTGCAAGGACCGACTGCAGGACAGGTAAGGGGGAAACGGGATGGGTCGACAAAGCAGGACAAAACAATAACGCTTAAAATTGGTCAGACGATACTACTTTGATATTCTGGAGCTTAGCCTTATTATGGAAATGATAATGTCCAAAACAAAATAATACAAATACAATGTAATTGATGTTATAACTTTATTGATGTGGAAACCATCTCCCCTTTTTTTCATTTTTTATTGCATATGATATAAAGAATTCAAATAATTCTAAAAATTCTTTGCATGTAATATAACTTAGAATTTATTCTAAAAAGCTTCGGCATCATATATCTTGTGGACGAAAATGATATTCTTTCAATTTTTTTTTTAAGTCGACAAAATTCCTGATTACGGAGACTAACTGATGCACATATCTCTTTCTATTTCTTCTTGCGATATGCACACAGTCACTTTTATACTAGTCTATGAGAACTCATTGTTGGATCTGCATAATAGACCAGCTCATCAGGAATTCAGTCAAATACAAATACAAATGCCCCCAAATACAAACAGCTAATTCTCTGGAATAGACCGGTTTACTGACATAATCAAATTCTATAGGGAGGAACCCCATACTTACTTAGTTCTATCTCTTCATGGTTAAAGAGGAGATTTCCAAAGATATTTCAGAAGGGGTGTGTGTGTGTGGGGGGGGGGGGGTGTATGGTGCCCTTCTGAACAAATAAAGATCCTATCACGCTATCGGGATATAATATACCTGCCAGGTTTGGTGAAAATTCGACTATCAGCCCCAAATTGATCCTCCCTTCCCAGGCACGGGGGGGGGGGGGGGGGGGGGGGCGGTGAGGTGGGGCACCCCGGATCCGCCTCCGTCATGAACAAACTTGAAGCTGTATAAGATACAGTCATCAACGTATACTACATTACTCATGGTTCTCGAAGCTCTATCCCTTTCATTCTATAGAGAAGAATATCTTGAAAGATTCCTTGATTTGGGAGCTTTCGCGACCCTTGGCGTCGCGGGGGGGGGGGGGGGGGGGACCAGGAAGCATCGGCGCCCATTAGAACAAACTGAGGTCCTATCATGATATTATCGAGATGCTACCCGGCCGCCAAGCTTTGTGAAAGATACGTCGTGACGTTTTTAAGGAAAAGCTGAAAATGTATAAGTTAATGCACGGCGCACGACGGACGATGAACGACATACGACAACGGACGCCGGACAATGAATAATCGCAAACGCTCACTGTAGCTTTTGGCTCAGGTGAGTTAAAAACCGACCGGAAAGTGCCGATTGCCGATGACGAACTACAGTATATTGAAACTGACAACAGACGAGTGACTTCCGTAAAGGGGGCGGGGTGGGAGGCACTGCGGTGTTGATCGCTACCAGTTGGAGAAGACAACATCACCAAAGTCTTGACCCATCCTATGAAACACATACTTCCTGCACAGTGCACATCACTCATTAGCATGCACACACTTTACAAACGAAAAGGATAATCCATTCCATAAACAAGCGAACACTATACTTATGGACACTTAAACATGTCATGAAAATTCGATAGGGCCTATGTGGCGGGTATATCCATATCACACACGTACATCTGTATATCTATCTCACCTCATCCGAAGCGGTTTCGCCTTTGCAACTGGCGCCTTCCATTCGCCGAGAAATGAACGGGCACGTACTGGACCTTCGCGGAAAATTCAATGCTTCGATTTGTCTATATAGGTGGACACAAAGTGAGGTGACGGCAATTTGCTGCAGTTACCCATGTAGAACCCCACTTTGATAGCGATATATTTTGTTTGCTATCCCTTTATTACTCGCGATGACACCCAAAACGGTACCACATAGATCCACGCAGTATATTGTCAATGTTTATGATCACAATCCGTGACGCAGCCGCCCCGAATGACAGAGTGCACATCCATATGCAATGAGCTTTATTCACCATGCACCCTTTTGAGTTCCAACTTTGCTTGCAAAGTTACCGGTACTCATGTGTGTAACAATTCGATCGTCGTCTCTTTTTATCGACGGCACAAAGGCGGCGCTCTTTTGCTCTGCTCTTATGATCGATACACAGGTATAAAGACGCAATCCCGTGTTTGCTCGCCTCCGACCCCACTCCCCCCCCCCCCCCCCCCCCCCCCTTTGGGAGATGGATGAGCGACCTTTGCCGACCGCAAGCTTCTTCTTTCTTTTTTTTTCCATAATTGCTTTCAATACCCATCTAAATACACAAACTCCTTTACCTTCGGAAGCCAGTATGAGTAAAAGGTTGATGTTTAGTGTTATGTTCATGTCCGTCAATCACCAGCCTTGAAAAGAAAAGCCTTTCAACATACGTGATCATATAGACATGGATATGCATGATTAACTATACAGGAAAACAACAATAACACCAGGGCCCGATTTCATGAAAGATGTTAAGATGGCAACTCTTGCTGGAATGGCAACTTCCAATAGCAACAGCCAATCAGAAAGCTAGATTCTTGTCGCTACTATGACATTTGCCATTCCAGCTAGAGTTGCCATCATATCAACTTTTTATGAAATGGGGCCTAGGAAGATGCCTCCCTGATAACACATTATACATTTTGAACAGTCCATTTACACATCAACACTAGAAGTACTAATTGAATTAAATGAATACTCTTCTTCCTTTGGTTAATGACAAAATTTAGTTTTAACTGTAGTTAACTTTAATAGTTGAATTTTTCCACTGTTAAACAGCGTTCCCAAGTGTAACAGAATTGTTTACTTTTTTTATTAGTAATCTAGTATGTATATTTTGGGTAAAATGGTTCATGTGAAACTCCAATGACGCTAACAGTGCCCGCGAAAGGGCTTGCCATGGGCGCGTCTCCAGTTCTCGCGCCTGATTGGTTGAACACAGCAGGTCATACCAAGGTCAGAATCTCGTTGTATGCATCGTGAAGATTGTATGCCTACACAGCGGAGAGAGGTGGGATTTCTGTGTTGTATCAAGGAGCTCCTTGGTTGTATATATGCCGCCGCTTGTTTGCACAGCAGCAGACAGCCTCTTTTGAATACATGGTGTGCAGACAAGCAGCGCGGAAATATCCCGAAGCTTCAAACACATACTCATGTACTGATACTTATACAACATTAGAGTACACAAGTTAATGCAGCACACTTGACACATTCGCTATCGAGGTTAGCACGATGGACAATCGTGAGCGTATGAACACTGAGCTGCACCTATTACTCTAGAACGTGCCGGTGATCAAGATGGTGAATATATAATCGTATGACCAGGGAGGTGGCACCTCCCTGGTATGACCGCACTCTTCTGTTCAAGTACTTCTTCCCTCTGCTTCCTTCAAACATGAAGAACGCGAAACTTGAAGAGCTTGGCATTATGGAAATTGTGTGTCACAGGTGTCAAATACATGCACCATTATTGTTAACAAGGGTGCAAATAAAAACGCGGCTTTGGATCTACAGTGTAGCTGCTTTTCAATAGATGATTAATATACAAGAGTAAGCGAGGACTGCAGTTTGTCACTCCCGGCTGGACAATCACTTAGGGGTCACTTAGGGTCACAACAAGAAGCGCGTGGAGGCAAGAAGACCGTGAACATGGTACTGTCGACACAAAGGTGAACTGATGTAGGGCACATGCCGTGCACATGCAATTTAACTTTTCGAAGAGGCGGTTGAGAGGGGAAACAGTCTTTCAAGAGTCAAAGAAGAGTTATGTGTCGGATATAATCATGTACACTCTATTTTTTTTTTAACCGATGGAATCAAGATTTGGAGTTTGGAAACGAACTACCATCGCAAGCCCATGTTGCCAAAGCGTTTTATCATAGATGAAGCGGTATATGCCCTATATACTGCTATATAATATACAAGGCCCATAATACATAGGCGGTCAACACGGTCATCTACAATGTTGATTCATAGAATCATACACTTATCATTACATGCGAACCTCTCAAGTGCAACGGGTTTTGTTTTGTTTTGTTTTGTTTTTACTTGATTTATATATTGCGTCAATACATTAATAATCAGCATGGATAGTAAAATCGTATAGATATTCACTTTTGACCTAATCCGAAACGTAATTTTAATTGATCATGAACTGTGGCTGGATTGGAATTCTACTGCTTTGTAATACTACATGTATTATCACTTATAACATTGCGGGAATGGGTTTTAAGCCAGCAAAACAATAGCATAATAAGTCCAAATGATACACTGCAAAAAGTCCGGTGTTAAATAGTGAACACCGAGCTGGTGTTAAATTTTCGGTGCTCATTTATGGTGTTAAATTTTCGGTGCTCATTTATGGTGTTAAATTAACACCTACGGGTGTCATTTCCAAATTTTAAACTGTTTTTTGAAGAGTTTCTTAGTAACTGCACTTATTGTTGATTTTTAATTTAAACAAGACGATCAAGAATTTTACATTAAAATACTAGATTTTTGAAAAAATGTGAAAATAAATTTACACCAAAGTAACACCAGCTGGTGTGGTCCCTTATTGAAGCTGGACGGGTGTTAAGCCATTGATATTAACACCAGCAAATATCAAATCAACACCATGTGTTGTCATTTTTTAATTAACACCAGTACAGTGTCAAAATAACACCATGCAGGTACAGTGTCAAATTAACACCACGAAGTGTCAGGTGAACACTTTTCAACACCATCACAGTGCATTTTTAACACCTGTGGGTGTGGTCCTTTATTGAAGTTTGATCGGTGTTAGATTTAACACCCGTGGTGTTAAATCTAACACCGATGTTTTTACAGTGTATGATGCATGCATGTGTACTATAGCGTGCATGCATTGCAGCTCATAGTTCTTCATGAAATTACAGTATATCATTCTCATTAGGCCTATACATCTTTACAAAAGCGCGTTGGATTACCATTAACTGCTGGGACATGTGCAAATTTAGTCCTTACAATTAAACTTTGACTGGCCCTTTCTAGAATGTGAGGCATCTGGCTATAGTGCTTTTTAAACACTCAACAAAAATGATGAGAAACAATCCAAATTATCTGGGATGAATATTGTATGCGCAAAGTGGCGATAAATTGGTGAATGGATGAGCGAACAAACAACAAAGCGTATAACCCACACCGACACAATAACAGTCATGCGTTTTGAATCACTTTACAATAATACTCCGGAAGAATAAGCAATTCAATTTAGCAGAGGCAAAACAAAGGAAATGTGTGAATTCGTCAACATGTGCTCTAATAGATCTAATGTATTAAAATATAATTGACGTTTGGTAGTACTATGATAGGCCTATATCTAGGGTATCGTTTTGTTCATGCGACAATAATATGACGATTAACTCTGCGTACCACACGAAATTCCTGTTCGCAGGTGTATGTGTTAAATTTGTCCATGTCGGGTATGATATTGAGGTTTGTTGAAAAAAATCGGAAATTTTCAGGTGCATAAACTTGAGAGAAAAAAAAACCTAAAATCAGATTTTAAATCTACAGAATATCATGAATGTCACATTTGAATCATTGGCGCAAAAAGGGTTAAAATCCTTTAAGTAAGAAGATCGTCATTTAAAGTGGGTAAACAAAGCCGCTACGATTCATGGAGTGTTCAGAGCAGACGATAAAAACTAGCATGTAGGATACCTATGCATCGCATGCTTTCTGCGATGACTACGGTCACTTCAATCTTCGAGTTCGTGTATGTACACGTACTTACCTGAAATTTCTGCCACAACAGTCTTGCCGCTGAAAGTGGGTTCACCGTCATGACTGAATATTGCCGTGTCCAATCTAGTTTTCTCCAGAAAGCTCTATGAGTTAGCCTGCTTATAATCACAAGCGTGATAACGACGCCATAGGTCGTACACCACACACAACAAATTTTGTGACGCCAATCTCGGACCCTGCTACCAATGTGATGCCAGCGCAAATTTCTCGTTGGTTGTACCAGGGAGGTGAGTTGTCTCACCTCCCTGGTTGTACTCAACGCTCGCTCGCGCATCATCCGCCAAGCGACATCCCGTTGCACTTGGCAATAGAGGCCACAGGATACACGCTGTGGACGTATAGAAAACGCACTGTATACACACTCAGGATACGGCAGCATGATAAAAATGTAATATTATTGTTCATATCGTATAGGGCCTACATCCGTCCACAACAGTTACCGCAAAGCCGGACTTGCACTTGTGATGTGATTTGTCGACAAAATTACGTGTCACGCAATAACTATAGTACTTTTGCAATAAGATCTATGTTGCAGGCATACACACAACGGGGTCCTATATTAGTCATAATGATAACAATTCGTGTATATTGTACTATTTATATAATTTGTATTTTCATAATTTTCCGCATTCATTTATTTGTAGGGCCTAAACTCTTCCACATTAAAGAAAAAAAAGAGCACATGATAGGCCCTAGTGACATAAGCCAGTGGTGAGAATGCATCTACCAGCAACAACAACAAAACAAAACATACAAAACAAAACACAAACAAAACAGAACACACTGTCGTGAAACAACATACCACTGAGTTGGCGAGGATATAAGACAAATTTATATGGGATAGAAAATGGAACAATGGGGCCCGATGAAAAGCAGTGTGTTGCTTTCTATATTGCAAAGGAAATTGGGGACATGCCTTTCGGAGTGATAAAGAGCCATGAATAATATCAACACGACACTGGTGACAAAATAACAGCGGGGAAATGAGAAATAACAGTATACAGTCATTACAACGTGATAGGAATTTCAGAAGATAATCACTATACATGCAGTATAGGCCCTACTTGCACGGCTGATGTCTTGATGCTTTACGTCCTTTGGATCGGGTGACAGTTTTTGGTTTGTTTTGTTTCGTTTTGTTTTTGTTTTTGTTTTATTGCTTGTGGTGTTTTTTTTTTTTTCGTACGGAGGTGTGGTGGCGGGGGAAAGGGCCCTCCATACTCTAGGCCTGGAAAGGGACGGAGGGGGTACTGTTGAACAGTGTGACCCTAAACTCCTATACTTTGATTGTTAATCTAGCTGTTGACCGAATGATCCTAAACTCCTATACTTTCATTGTTAATCTAGCTGTTGACCGAATGATGTCAGTCACTATTGAGGTTGTTATCGTGAATTAAATGGACAGCCGATTGACATAGACGAACAAAATAAATGGAAAATACTATACTTTTTGCGGAGGCGGATCTGCGTAAGTATTTCGTGATATTTTCTGATAATAATGGATTGCGTGAAGATATAATTTCATTTTTCTGAAGCATAATACCATAAAAGAGAACTTGCCTTTCCTCTTTCGAAGTCGTCTATTAAAAAAATAAATACAATATGTGGAATTTTGCGTTTAGCTCACCAGTCAAATTGATGTTGCGATCATTCATTGTCGAGGGTTTCGGCCAATACGCTGCCGTTTTTTCGTTCAAATTCATTTTCGATTCGTCGAATCTGCATTCATGTCAATCAAATCTGAAATGTTGTCCTTCAAATTCGTCGAAAGTTAGATAGGCCTATATTCCATTTTCGCGAAGTGGTCATTCATTATTTTATAGCGAGAGACGAGAATGTATAAAAATTGCACAATGTTTTTCTTTTTTTCAGCATATTCGGGCTCTCATAGTGTTCTGGTCTCGTATACACAACCATTAGCATACTGTAATCATGTGTTAGTTCAATTATTGTAACCATGTTTTTTCTATGTTTTTTATTCATTTTTGCATATTATGTACATTCATGCCTATAGTTATAGACTTTATGAAATCACATTCCTGCATTCTCATTTTCAGTTACAGTTACAACGAAATGTAATTTCCTTTCATTTAAAAACCAATACATCATTGTATTGATAATGTTTTCTTTCTGTGCATTATGTCTTGTTGGGGAAAAACACCGCTTAACATTGTTTTCTTTCTTCAAGTACCAGGTACACTAAAAATAATTACTGATTTACAGTCTTAAGGGGCACTCCAGACGATTTTCATAATTTAGCATCCTGCAGAACATAAATCGACAGCTTCATGTATAGATTCGTGGAATTTATTGTGGTCCTTGAGCAGAGAAACCAATAAACTGAAAATCTTAAAAAAAATACACTGAACAGTGTTGATGACATCAGAACCTCACATATTTCGGAAATGTAGCAGCGTAATTCAAATACAATACCGCTTGCTTAACAAGTTCGCCTGTGAATGTATGCATGTTTTCTTCTTTTGTTCCGCTTCCTCGAGGCCCGACTCATGTATTCTTGTGGTGAGGCTGCCATGTCATCATCTTTGTTCATTGCAATTTGTTATAAAGTTTGAGAACATTTCATTCCTCATCCCAATCACTATAAATTCCGAAACTCTGTACTCATATCTACAGTTTAACCAAGGAGTTTCAATAAAGAGATGGGGTAACAACAGTGTTATTTCCTTTGATCCCATGCTTGATGTCGCCACTATATTTTGTAATAAGTATATTATAAATAAGTATGTGCTAAACTGGAGCTACCCACAGATTGGAAGACAATATTATTGATTCATGCAGTGGCGGATCCAGGGAAGACCGCAACTGGCGCACCCCCCCCCCCTTTATTTTTTGTTGAAACAAAAGAAATAAAAAGAAAAAATGGGGGAGGGGTGCGTGCGCCCCCCTTTAATTTTGTAAACGCGCCCCCTCTTTTGAATACGGAATTCCTGGATCCGCCCCTTTTCATGTGGCATAGCAATAGCATCGTGACTTGTCTATCTCAAAGGAAGATATGTCTTTATGATGGTAATTACTTTTCGCCGTCCTTCATGAGCGGTACATAAATTTACATAAACAGGCACAGGGATGTGCAAATAAAAATTCCACAAAAATTGATGAAATAAGAATTAAAAGTACTCGACTTTACATGTTTTTACCCGTAAATGAATAAAGAACTAGTCCTGAGATTGTACCATATCAGTTTCATTTGTCGGAAGTGATCGGAAAGATGATAAAATGGACTTTCCAGTAAGGGTGCAGTTCAAAATATTTTCACAATGTACGGCTTAGATTTACACTTTTTTTACATAATCCTGGACAAGGAGTTACTTTCTTTTTCATATGCCTTATCATTAGCTGAAATTTAATTTCCTTTAATACAAAAACAAACAAAATATAGCCGACATTATATTGGCGTTCCAAATGAATCATCACATTGCTCGGAAAGACGGCGGCATCGAACCCCAGTCATCAAAGGCACAAATGCACCTGTGGGATTCTTTTGTACAGCAATAGAAAACTGACAGCTATTTGAATATTTACAGCCAGTTGAAACACCATAAAATTCTCAAACCTTCTTGGTTTAACCAACCTCCTTGGTTTAACAGTGATAGTTGTTCAAATGTAAAAGTCTGAAAATCATCGGGAGGTCCCCCTTAACAATTCAGAATTCATTCAGTGGAATTGACCGTCTATTTCCTGGCAGTCGCGGAATCTTTGTGAGGTTTCTATCAACGAACATTGTAATTTTTTTCATTTTATTAATATCATTATTATTATTATTATTTTTTTTTTTTTACTGGAGAGATGCAGTCAGTGTTACAGGCCTTCCCACCTGTTGTATGACATGAGCTTGCTATTCTTTCATGACCATCTCAGCTTCTTCATTCTGCACCTGTCCCGTTATCAATACTTCGCTGCTACTCTCTAAAAAAATCGAGTGAAAATATTCACTCTTGAAGGAGTGAATACAAAAAAGAGTGAATTTAGAGTGAAATTGGAGTGAATTTTGAGTGAAAATGTTCATTTTCACTCATTTGGGAGTGACCTCAAGGATCACTCGAAGATCTTGGAGTGATAGCTGCATCACTCTTAAACGAGTGAAAATGAACATTTTCACTCAAAATTCACTCCAATTTCACTCTAAATTCACTCTTTTTTGTATTCACTCCTTCAAGAGTGAATATTTTCACGCGGTTTTTTTTTTTTTTTTTTTTTTTTTTTTTTTTTTTTTAGAGAGTAAATTGAATGAATTAACTCAAAATTTGAATGCCGTCACGTGCGAATTTGAATGCACCCTCGCATTCCGACAAAGAATGCTCTCGACGGGCATTCTAATTTCAAGAATGTAAATGCTTATTGTTTCCACAAAGCGCGAATTGCGCAGACTTGAATGATCGACTAAAACGAAGTTGGATGACCCACCTCCCTGCGTTTACATGGCACTACATGTAGTTTAATATTTTCTTGCGCGAATTTGAATGACCCGATTGTCAATTTGAATAACAGATGTCCGAAAATGACTGCAAAGAGTGGAAATCAAAGCTATTTCATTGATGAAAACTACTTTGCGAAATGGCTTAGATATCCAAAAACAAAGAGGGTCAGGCTAAGGAAAGGTGATAGGACCCAACTTTCTTTTTTTCTTAGGACCACATCGTTTTACTTTATTTTTGGATATCTCGGGAATTTCAAAACCGTTTTTCATCTTAATAGATTTTTAATTCCTCTTAGCATTGTACGCATGCTTAAGGCCGGTGCCACCTTTTTAAAAGTGTGTGTGTGTGTGGGGGGGGGGGGGGAGGGGGGAGGGCAGTTTATATTATTTCTGATAAATTCTGATGCCACTTAATTCCGGGTTTGATCAGCTGACAAGCATAAAAAAAAAAAAAAAAACCACACACTCAAAATGCCTTAACCACAGTTTACTGGTGCCACTTCAGGGTTTCTATGATCACCTCAAAAGCCAAAAACAAGAACAAAAACAAAAACAAAATCAACAAAAAAAAAACCAAACAAACAAACAAAAACAAAAACCCCAACAGCAAACAAAAACAAAGAACAAACAAACAACAACATCAAAACAAAACAAGGACTGAGCGCATTTTTACCAATTTTGGGCTGACAAGCATTTTTTTTTTTCTGGTGCCGCTGCAGGGGGAAAATAAGGGGAGGGGGGTACTAAGTAGTGGTTAACCCGTATGATTCCTTTGTATCATGCAAAATAATTGTTTTTTTTTTGTTTTTTTGTTTTTTGTTTTTTTTTTTAAGTGGGAGGGGGCCCAGCCCCCTGTTCCAGACTCTCAATCCTCTAGCAGCTGTGATAACCTAGCTGACGCACTTGAACTTTTGGTTTCATCAGACACGTTCAATACGAGCGTTGTCATTCTTCAATTTAAAAAAAAAAAAGTATAAAACAGCCAGTGTTTACCATACAGAGTGACGTATTCTCTATTTATACCGAGTATATCGCTCTTTGATTTACTTTATGCGGCGTGTTTTGTCCGTGGGTGCCTTCTTGTCTGTTTACCAGCTGACTGCATACACAGTGTATTACATATACACAGTACATATAGTCTAGCAGCCAGAAAGGGTCCCCGTGCACCCCCCCTAAAACAAAATTCTACGATATGTTCGAAGATCGTCAGAACCTGTATTTTCCGAATCCGGTTGTCGCCAGTGGAAAAAAAGGTTGCGCGCGCGTCTAATTTGCATATTTCTAAGATAGCCGCCGCCCGTTGCTAGGAGACGGATTATTTTTGAATAACTTTAGTTAGGAATAACAAATTACCATAAAAATGGTATCATTTTGAAGAGAATTAAATTTCCTACAAGCTGATACCCCATTTGATGGGATAAATAGATGTTGTCATGAAATATTAAGGAAGGAATTATGTTTTTTAGCATTTTTCTAAAAAGATCCGGAATTTGGTTATAATGTTCTTTTCCATACATTTAATATGCATTTACAAATAACATTTGAATTTTCCTATAATTATCCCCCAAACATAGCTATTATCATGTGAAAACGGCTTTCCAATACATCAATTCCTTTAAAAGTTACACGACATTAAAGGGAATATGGTTCAATAGGTTTTACAGCAATATCTAAGGGTTATAATGTCCCCGCGCGCAATTGCGTAGGTTCTGTATGTGGGGTTTGTTGTAGATCACTGCTATCTATTGATCAAATCTCATCGAAATCGGCGAAGAAAGAAAGAAAAATTACACTTTCTATTCCTTATATGAAATAAAAATGTTTTTTTTTCTATTCTGTGTTACCAAACTCAATCCATTCAGCTTCCCATATGAGCAGTTTCTTGTCTTTTTGGATTCCCTCCAAGAACGTGAAATTAATCACAACTTATCTGATATTAAAAAGTTAAAGAAAAAACATTTACGTGACAGTTTCCTCTTATTGGAAGATTAAAGTGAAAAAAAAAGAAGAATCTTATGCTAAAAGCCCTAAGAAAAAAAAAAACTTGTTAAATGGCCTTTCAGAGTTTAAAATGAAACATGGCTATCTTATTTTTTCATAACAAAATGAAGGGAAGTATCTGTTTAGTTCATGTCGGCCCATACTGGGTTACATCATAAATTCTTCAGAAATGGTCCCCGTGCACCCCCCCCCCAAAAAAAAAAATCTACGATAGGTCAAAGGTCAAAGATCAAGTGAAATACATGCTCTCCTATTCATCCAATTAAACCTAGGTCAAGGAAGGTGACCATTCAACACATTTGTGACAAACATGCCATTATAATATTTTGCCAATTTTGTGAAAATGTAATCACACATTGTCCACATGTACTATAGACCTATTAGGAGAATCATGCATTATGGCGGAGGCATACCAGTCGTCATAGCGACATTTCTAGTTTAATATTACAACGAAGATTACGACTATTATTAGCAGTTGGTAATTAAGTGGTGTACGAAGACTAACTCAAACAATACATCATTATATGAGTGGCTATAATGTACAATTGATAAAAACCCAATAAATCTGTTTTTGTTTTTTTCAGGTTATACAGTGCGTATCAAAAAAAGGTAATCCAACTTTGGCGGGCTACTACTTTACAATTGTCAGCTATGGAGAGCTTAATGTTTTAATTCTAATGATATCACAAACCATCGAAAGCTATGCTGCCGGCTGAAAGCAATAACAAATTTACTTCTTGTATATTATAGAAAGAATGGCCACGCGAAAGTAACAAGATTAATGCTCTGTTACTGGGAATTTGAAAACAATAATGACATTGTTTACATTCCTGTTGTGTCGTTGGTTGTTGGCGTGTTTCCTTTCAAAGAGTGAAAGTAGTAGTAGGTTAATAGATGTCAGCGTTAAAGCTTGTACAATATAACAATATTGGTCAGAGTTTATTATTCCGAAGGTTCATTTTTTTTTTCCCCAAAGGTTCGTTATTCCGGAGGTTCGTCATGATATAGATAAACGGGCCCAAATTAGTTATTGCTGAAAGCAATAACAAATTTACTTCTTGTATATTATAGAAAGAAAGGCCACGCGAAAGTAACAAGATTAAATGCCCTGTTACTGGGAATTTGAAAACGATATTGACATTGTTTCCATTCCTGTTGTGTCGTTGGTTGTTGGCGTGTTTCCTTTCAAAGAGTGAAAGTAGTAATATAGTAGGTTAAAGGTCCTGTTTACCTTTGGGAGCAGTGATTTGAAAAATTTTCAAGATATCACATTTGATGAATATGTGTAGGTCTGTTGTATCACAAAAACATCCTACCAAATAAAATTTTCGCAATAAAGCCTAAAATAAAAGGACATCTCAGTATTTTTCTCAATAAACCATAACTGTACACGGTTTAGTCTGGAAACATTTTTATTATACCTATTGTTCACATTTTGAGTATTTAATAATACGTAACATGGATTATAAGGATTCAAATTTTTACAGTGGTTGTTTCTATCCCTAACTCACATTTTAGAACTATTTTAAAGCACTAATGCTGGGTTTTTGTTTCATGTGCAAATGGTAAATTATGCCTTTAATAGATGTCGGCGTTAAAGCTTGTACAATATAACAATATTGGTTACAGTTTATTATTCCGAAGGTTCATTTTTTTCCCCAAAGGTTCGTTATTTCGGAGGTTCGTCATGATATAGATAAACGGGCCCAAATTAGTTATTGCTGAAAGCAATAACAAATTTACTTCTTGTATATTTTAGAAAGAAAGGCCACGCGAAAGCAACAAGATTAAATGCCCTGTTACTGGGAATTTGAAAACGATAATGACATTGTTTCCATTCAAAATTCAAAATGGTCACCTTCCTTGACCTAGGTCTAATTGGATGAATAGGAGAGCATGTATTTGGGGATTTTAGGATTTTAACTTGACTTTGGCCCTTTCATAAGTTTATGCATTAAGTAATTTTCAAGGTATGGAAAAAAAGTGCAATTTTTGTATTGTGTAGAAAATTGTTACCATTTTCATCTGGCCTTTGACCCTAAAATTCATAAGAGAATCACTGTCAGGCAGAACATGCATAAATATGTACTAAGTTTCAAGATGCCATGAGCCACTTCCGAGACATGGAGGAAGAAGCAAGTTCAGCACTTTCTCTTGATCTTTGATCTTTGACCTTTTTGGCAAAAAAAAAAAAGAAATTGCCAGAGAATCTCTATTTTGGGTTATACATGCATACACCAAGTTTAAAAAAAAGTCCTGCTGGCATTGCATAAATATGAGGGAAATAGTAAAATTTTGAAGTGTTGCCCTTGACCTTTGACCCCATGAACCCCAAATTCCCTAGATAATCACTTCCAGTCAGTACATGCATAATATATACTATGTTCCATGAAGATACCTTGAACAATATCCAAGATACAGAGAAAAAAAGTAAAATTTTAACATTTTCACTTGACCTTTTCACATTTGACCTTAACCTTATCACCCCAAACTTTTACCAGTGAATTTTAATTGGGTAATACCTGTATACACTAAGTTTCAAGAAAATATCTTTAGGCATTGCAGAGATATGAGGGAAATAGTGAAATTTTAAGCATTTGACCTCGACCTTTTGACTTTTGACCTTGAGCATGTGCACCCAAAAGTTGATAGGCAGAATTTCACCCCCAATACACATACATGCCAAATTTCAGGGGGGGGGGGGGTTTGTTACGCTGTCCGCAAAATTCATTACGGACGGAGAGAAGGACGGACGGAAGGACGGACAACCCGAAAACATAATGCCTCCGGCACCACTTCTTGGCGGAGGCATACAAAAGAATCTAGATTACATAGGTGAAGTAATCTTTGAAGATATGTAAATATTGATATGTACGGTATTGAAACTGTCGTGTTGATTATCCTTATGGTACGTTACCACTCTCGTGGAATTCACTAAGCTGGGTCCACTTTCTCGATTCGCCCGAAATCGTGGTCTTACTCGGGGACTAATCGTGCTGATCATCAGATAATCAAATCTTGATGTCAGTCAAAGACATTGTGTTGATCGTAGTAATTTTTCGAACAGTCCAATAATTCTTCTACGATCAACACGATTACCACCATAGACCTCAAGATGTGATAAGCCATGATAAGATCACGACGGTCACTCGTAGACTAAGAATCGATTTGTGGTAGATAGTATACATGTGATTAGCATATCGAGACTCGCGACAAAATGGCAACCTAGTGAAAGTGTTTAACGTGCAATGTCAATAATCTTTTGGGTATCGATAATGCACATTTATAGTTACTCTATCTAAAAAGGACCAGCGGACGAGTAGGGCATGGATATCTGAAAACATTGGATGGTTTATTTAATTCATGCATGAGTTAAAATGTTATTCCAGCGGAACTTTCTAAAAGTGGATTGCATGTCAGATGCGCCTATAGCAGATACACTTCAAATCATTTTAGCAACTAATTTCTGTGGAAAACATGAAAATATTGTATTCGTTGTGGTTAAACATTTACACTCTGAATATGTCTATAATGTTTAACACATTAGTCATACACATACATCCTTGAACACAAACACACACAACACAAAAGTATACAAACCTGCATAAATATAAACGTGATATATATATATATATATATTTATATATAGATATAGATATATTATATATACATAGTTATAGTATATACATGCACACATACATACACGCATGCATAGTTAATGTTCCCTCAGACATTTCCCTCATGTTTTATAGATCCATGCATTAAGGTCTACTTAACCATAACATTTTTTTTTCTCTCTCTCTCTCTCATTTTTGTATAATATTGATTATTAGTCACTCCTAACGGATTTAACAACCGAGTTAACGTTGTATTGCATTTAAATCAACCCATGTAATAAAGTTAAGTGCATGAAATCATTTCTTATTAAAAAAAAAACCCACAGAATTTGAAAGCGACTGGATTTGACTTGCAACTATTCGTTTTTATCAATGCCATTCCTTGGTATTTGTAATCTATCTATTAGTTTCTTGGCAATAATAAACGTATGAGCAATATGTTTAAAAACCATCAGGCGAACCACCAAAGAATGAGAACACGTATGTGCGATCTTATCTTAAAAAATGAATTGATTTCATGCTAGAGCATGGTGAGAAATATTTCGCTTGTGCGGTATACATGTAACTCTTATTTCGACATCTAAATAAAGCATTCGAGTTTGATGTTCCATGAATGCATTAATGGCGTATTGAATAAATTCACGAAATTCATGACTGAGCTCATTTCCCCTGCATGAATGCCTGTGTGCGATACTGGAGGTGTGAGTATGTGTGTGAAGATGATCAGAAGAATGAGAGTTGATGAAGAGAAGTTTGATTGATATTTTGATGAAAAAAGACGTAAACTAAAAGTGAAGCTGAGTAGATCAAAGGTGATAGCGAATAAAAAAAATTAATTTGTTTTCATATTCCACAAGATTTAATGATATTTAATCAATAATTTGGATGTAAGAAGTGATAGGGTCTCATACTTGCAATGATTATTATAGTATTACACGCGTTACGCAAGTGCGGCCGTCGACATTACCCTTAAATTTCTGTATAACCGTATTGAACCTTTTCCCTTTAATGTCGTGTAACTTTTTAAGAAATTGGTGTATTGAATAGCCGCTTTCACAGAATAATACTTATTTATGGGGTTTAACTTAAGGAAAATTCCGATGTTATTTGTAAACAGAAATTAAATGTATGGAAAAAACATTACTGAAATCTGTATTTCTTGGGAAAAATGTATAAAAAAAATCCTTCCTTCCTTAGTATTTCATAACAACAACTATTTATTACATAAAACGGGGTATTAACTTGTAGGAAATCTAATTCTCTTTAATATGATACAATTTTTATGGTAATTTGATATTCTTAACTAAAGTTATTCAAAAATAATCCGTATCCTAGCAACGGGCGGCGGCCATCTTAGAAGTATGCAAATTAGACGCACGCGCAACCCTTTTTTTCCGCTGGCGACAAGCAGATTCGCAAAATACAGGTTCTGACGATCTTCGAACACATCGTAGATTTTTTTTTTTTTTTTTTTTGGGGGGGGGGGGGGGGTGCACGGGGACCATTTCTGAAGAATAGTAACCCAGTATGGGCCGACATGAACTACACAGATCCTTCCCTTCATTTTGTTATGAAAAAATAAGATAGCCATGTTTCATTTTAAGCTCTGAAAGGCCATTTAACAAGTTCTTTATTTCTTAGGGCTTTTAGCATAAGATTCTTCTTTTTTTTTCACTTTAATCTTCCAATAAGAGGAAACTGTCAAGTCAAATTTTTTTCTTTAACTTTTTAATATCAGATAAGTTGTGATTTTGGAGGGAATCCAAAAAGACAAGAAACTGTTCATATGGGAGTTTGGTAACACAGAATAGAAAAAAAAAATATTTCATATAAGGAATAGAAAGTGTAATTTTTCCTTCTTTCTTCGCCGATTTCGATGAGATTTGATCAATAGATAGCAGTGATCTACAACAAACCCCACATACAGAACCTACGCAATTACGCGCGGAGACATTATAACCCTTAAATATTGCTGTAAAACCTATTGAACCTTATCCCCTTTAATGTCGTGTAACTTTTAAAGGAATTGGTGTATTGGAAAGCCGTTTTCACATGATAATAGCTATGTTTGGGGGATAATTTTAGGAAATTTCAAATGTTATTTGTAAATGCATATTAGATGTATGGAAAAGAACATTATAACCAAATTCCGTATCTTTTTAGAAAAATGCTAAAAAACATAATTCCTTCCTTAATATTTCATGACAACAACTATTTATCCCATCAAATGGGGCATCAGCTTGTAGGAAATTTAATTCTCTTCAAAATGATACCATTTTTATGGTAATTTGTTATTCCTAAATAAAGTTATTCAAAAATAATCCGTCTCCTAGCAACGGGCGGCGGCCATCTTAGAAATATGCAAATAAGACGCTCGCGCAACCTTTTTTTCCGCTGGCGACAACCGGATTCGGAAAATACAGGTTCTGACGATCTTCGAACATATCGTAGAATTTTGTTTTAGGGGGGGTGCACGGGGACCCTTTCTGGCTGCTAGACTAATAGGCTGTGTGTGGGATGTGTGTGTGGGGGGCCGGCCGGCTACTCATGTAAACACGCACATCACCGTTCCAGCGCATGACATTGCAAAATTTACTGTTCTTGAAATGTAAGTGAGATCGACAACTTATCCCGTGTACCAGCTCCCATTTCTATAAGTGATCTGCGAAACGGTGATTCTTGAACTCATTATGGCATCATCATCAGAAGTTGTCGGGGCTGGATCGGCAAACGAGCCAGAAATTAAGGAGAAAATGAAATCTGAAGGGGGAAGCGAACGTCGATTACGGCTTTGCAACAAGCAGCGGTGCAGTAGTATATTCAAGCGGTCCGATGCTGACGGGTAAGCAAGTGGGAGGGAGTCGGGCCGGGTCGGGCGGGCGGGCTGCATGCTTCATGATTGCACTAGACCAAAAGACTGCAGTGTACTGTGTACAATATGTAGCTGAGTTGACGACTGGAAGTTGTTGCTATTACCAATTAGTATTGCGGAGAACCTAATATGCCCAGAACTGCATATACGTGTACAATAATTTAGTAAATTTCAATTTAGGCTAAATAAAATTGTGATATCGGTCCCCTCTTGTTTTCCGTGTGCGTCTTTGTATGTGCAAAGTCTTGGATATGTTGAGTGGAGGTACAATGTAGGTAGATAGCAGTCACCGCACCGGCTATGACTAAATGGATGGCGGTGCTGAATGGAGTGGTGGACTAACCTGTTCTATTTCACGATAAATGCCGAACAGGTTGATTGAAGCAAATTGATATGACTGAGTCACCAAGAAGCAGAGCTTGTGAGTGGGGCCCTTTATGAATGGACTTCTCGATCCCAGCTGACCAGCAAAGAGACCCACAACATGTAAACATGTAATTTATAAAAAAAAAAAAAAAAAAACAACCACCATGCAGTCCAAATAATAAGCAGATTCCGTTAATTCCAGGGCCAGCCAGCCGAGATCGAGAAGTACATAAACTTTTAACGTGGTAATATACAAAGCTAAACAAAAAAATGGCAAAGTTTAATGCGCAGTGCGACCAAATATAAAGGAAACTTGATTTATACAGTAGATGAGATATTCCCATTGCCTCTCAAGACTGAAAAAAAAAAATCATACCCTCCATAATGAACAAGATCACTACTTATTTTTCCTCTTCCATCACATAATGTACCAGAAACGAATTTTGGACAATGTAAATCCTCCCCAGTAGAGTATTAGATGCCTACAGTTCCTTGGCAAGTATAAATCAATGCCCGAGATTCCCTTATGGGACACACTGTATATTTAACATACTACAGGGCCGGCGGAACGTTTTCAAAAGTGGGGCCCACTTCCGGGTTTCATGAGGTACCAGTAACAAGAAAAAACAAAATGTCCTCCGCTCATCCTTCCATTTCCGGGTTTCATGAGCTAATAAGCAAAAAAAAAAACCCAAAACAAAACAAACAAAAAAAAAAAACGGCCCCCACGGTTCCGCTGGCCATGTACCATATTCAAATTTGTAGTTACTGCTCACAGTGACAGAATCACTACTTCGTATACTGGGGACCCTGGCCTTGCCATGCATGTGGTATGTGTATGCCAAATGAAAAATCAACCAACACACACCACATCGAAATGTTGAACTAGGGACCGTAATGTATGTGATAATACAGCAGATGAACCTCCTTTGCAGTCAATGCAGAGCTTGAAATCTGTGAGAAGTAATTATTCTTTTGGTAGTCAAACTCAGAATCGGATGTAGAAAATTTTAGCATAGGGCCTGTTTTATTAATCATGAAATCAGCTTTTCTCTCAGGGTGGAGATGCAGATTGCATGTTGCATTAGACTCTAGAGGAGTTCTAATTACTAAATTTAGATTCAGAAAGTCATGACTGTCCAATTTAAGTCTTCAGTTGTCGTATCAGTCGTAGTCTCATATCACCTGTTCAGGAAATTCGGTTATTCTTGATTATGATGTCTGCTTATCTACAGTAATTCAAAGTTTTGCTTCAAGTTCTTACATGGTCTATGTCTGTAAAGCAATTCCAACATCATTGATGAGTCTACAATGAATGTCTATGGGAGGAGACCTTAGCTGGTATAATATAATCCAAGATGCGTGGAATGCATGTGCTACTCTCATTAAATCTTAAAAGCACTCTCAATGAAAATTTGATCAAAATCTGATTTAAGCAGGGAAGTTATGGAATTGTGAAGTTTCACCAATTTTAGCAAGCAGTTTTTGAACAGTTGATTTGAATGCATGTGAATTAGTGAGCTGAATGAATGATGGACCATCATCTCACAGTGTTCCATTGATTTTTCTGCTATGAAAGTTTAGAACATACTGTCATAGGTAGATGGTTGAATTTAACTTCAAAATGATGATTGAAGGCAGATATATAGATTCAAGACTGGGACATACCCCACTGAGTTTAAAAAGTAAGAAAAAGAAATTTCAAGATTTTGTGTATAAACTATGTGGCAGGTTGTTAGGCAATGACATCATCACCTCACTCATCTGTATTTATTGACTGTCCAAGAACTTTTTTGAGGGGTGAAAAACTTCACAATGTCGTAACTTCCTTATTTTTATCCAGTGTGATGTTTATCCCTTTTTCACTGTTCCGATTGTAAGATTCAATTCTTTCTTTAATAGACTAACTTTTAAGAAGTCCAGAATTCCCCGTTGATGCAAGGAAAGAAATGACATGGAATTTTAACAACAAAAAAGCCACATCAAACTTGTAAGCCTTCCTGAATTTCAAATTAAGAAACTAATTTCAGCCCTACACATGTTTATTTTAAAACACATTCCACCTCAAAGCTTGATGAAATTTAATGATTTATATTTCTACATCAATATAAATGATTGATGGATTGTAAATTATGACAGAACTTCATCAGGAAGTGCTGATAGATAAATTTTGTTCTCAGAGTTTAAAAATCATATTTCACCAGTCGTTTCATTCTGTGACCCACAGAGATTGCCTCATGAATCGATGGACTCCAAAATGGCAGCCTACATCAGACAAGCTACTCGAGGAGGCAGAGGCAAAAGTACTTGGATGTGAGTCATGTCTTTGTTATAATTTTCTCATGACTGAAAAGTTTGCAGACCTTTTATTTCATTTTTAATAATTTCATTAGGCTATCAACAGGTCGATGAAATTATTCTGATGTATTGTATGATACAGCAGTCTTCTAGCAGAATATCTGCAAGGAATAATATCATAGACTTTGATATATACAACTATTAGTTTTTGAAGATCAAGGCAAAATATGAAACCCCTGGAGACTTCAGGTCAAGCATATTTTCAGAAATTTTGCCTTGAAATACAATTTTGCAAGTGATTGAATGAGCAATTGAAAACCACAATTGTTAGAGTGGGAGAAATATAGATATCATCCCTTTCAGGAGGAAATTAAGTGATTCCTACCTTCAACTCTAAACAGTGCATAATTGCTTGATAGGAGGCAAATGTCATGAACATCAATTGACTTTGCAACTGACTGACAAATTGCCCTACATCGACGTAAATAAGCACTGAATTGATCAGTGTTTTAGTAGTAGCCATGATAAAAAATCATGGGCGTACATACTCGAGCAGGATTCGAACCTACGACCTCCTGATCACCGGACAGGCGTCATCTCCACTAGACCACCGAGCTTTCGCCCGACAGCAAGTGTTGGTTCTAATCCTTATAGCATGCAGCGGGTACTGCTTTGTTATTCAAATTCATGAAATTCTTCCGTCGAGATGTTTTCATTGCAACTGACTGACAAATTGCCCTACATCGACGTAAATGAGCACTGAATTGATCAGTGTTTTAGTAGTAGCCATGATAAAAAAATCATGGGCGTACATACTCGAGCAGGATTCGAACCTACGACCTCCTGATCACCGGACAGGCGTCATCTCCACTAGACCACCGAGCTTTCGCCCGACAGCAAGTGTTGGTTCTAATCCTTATAGCATGCAGCGGGTACTGCTTTGTTATTCAAATTCATGAAATTCTTCCGTCGAGATGTTTTCATTGCAACTGACTGACAAATTGCCCTACATCGACGTAAATAAGCACTGAATTGATCAGTGTTTTAGTAGTAGCCATGATAAAAAAAATCATGGGCGTACATACTCGAGCAGGATTCGAACCTACGACCTCCTGATCACCGGACAGGCGTCATCTCCACTAGACCACCGAGCTTTCGCCCGACAGCAAGTGTTGGTTCTAATCCTTATAGCATGCAGCGGGTACTGCTTTGTTATTCAAATTCATGAAATTCTTCCGTCGAGATGTTTTCATTGCAACTGACTGACAAATTGCCCTACATCGACGTAAATAAGCACTGAATTGATCAGTGTTTTAGTAGTAGCCATGATAAAAAAATCATGGGCGTACATACTCGAGCAGGATTCGAACCTACGACCTCCTGATCACCGGACAGGCGTCATCTCCACTAGACCACCGAGCTTTCGCCCGACAGCAAGTGTTGGTTCTAATCCTTATAGCATGCAGCGGGTACTGCTTTGTTATTCAAATTCATGAAATTCTTCCGTCGAGATGTTTTCATTGCAACTGACTGACAAATTGCCCTACATCGACGTAAATAAGCACTGAATTGATCAGTGTTTTAGTAGTAGCCATGATAAAAAATCATGGGCGTACATACTCGAGCAGGATTCGAACCTACGACCTCCTGATCACCGGACAGGCGTCATCTCCACTAGACCACCGAGCTTTCGCCCGACAGCAAGTGTTGGTTCTAATCCTTATAGCATGCAGCGGGTACTGCTTTGTTATTCAAATTCATGAAATTCTTCCGTCGAGATGTTTTCATTGCAACTGACTGACAAATTGCCCTACATCGACGTAAATAAGCACTGAATTGATCAGTGTTTTAGTAGTAGCCATGATAAAAAAATCATGGGCGTACATACTCGAGCAGGATTCGAACCTACGACCTCCTGATCACCGGACAGGCGTCATCTCCACTAGACCACCGAGCTTTCGCCCGACAGCAAGTGTTGGTTCTAATCCTTATAGCATGCAGCGGGTACTGCTTTGTTATTCAAATTCATGAAATTCTTCCGTCGAGATGTTTTCATTGCAACTGACTGACAAATTGCCCTACATCGACGTAAATAAGCACTGAATTGATCAGTGTTTTAGTAGTAGCCATGATAAAAAAATCATGGGCGTACATACTCGAGCAGGATTCGAACCTACGACCTCCTGATCACCGGACAGGCGTCATCTCCACTAGACCACCGAGCTTTCGCCCGACAGCAAGTGTTGGTTCTAATCCTTATAGCATGCAGCGGGTACTGCTTTGTTATTCAAATTCATGAAATTCTTCCGTCGAGATGTTTTCATTGCAACTGACTGACAAATTGCCCTACATCGACGTAAATAAGCACTGAATTGATCAGTGTTTTAGTAGTAGCCATGATAAAAAAATCATGGGCGTACATACTCGAGCAGGATTCGAACCTACGACCTCCTGATCACCGGACAGGCGTCATCTCCACTAGACCACCGAGCTTTCGCCCGACAGCAAGTGTTGGTTCTAATCCTTATAGCATGCAGCGGGTACTGCTTTGTTATTCAAATTCATGAAATTCTTCCGTCGAGATGTTTTCATTGCAACTGACTGACAAATTGCCCTACATCGACGTAAATAAGCACTGAATTGATCAGTGTTTTAGTAGTAGCCATGATAAAAAAATCATGGGCGTACATACTCGAGCAGGATTCGAACCTACGACCTCCTGATCACCGGACAGGCGTCATCTCCACTAGACCACCGAGCTTTCGCCCGACAGCAAGTGTTGGTTCTAATCCTTATAGCATGCAGCGGGTACTGCTTTGTTATTCAAATTCATGAAATTCTTCCGTCGAGATGTTTTCATTGCAACTGACTGACAAATTGCCCTACATCGACGTAAATAAGCACTGAATTGATCAGTGTTTTAGTAGTAGCCATGATAAAAAAATCATGGGCGTACATACTCGAGCAGGATTCGAACCTACGACCTCCTGATCACCGGACAGGCGTCATCTCCACTAGACCACCGAGCTTTCGCCCGACAGCAAGTGTTGGTTCTAATCCTTATAGCATGCAGCGGGTACTGCTTTGTTATTCAAATTCATGAAATTCTTCCGTCGAGATGTTTTCATTGCAACTGACTGACAAATTGCCCTACATCGACGTAAATAAGCACTGAATTGATCAGTGTTTTAGTAGTAGCCATGATAAAAAAATCATGGGCGTACATACTCGAGCAGGATTCGAACCTACGACCTCCTGATCACCGGACAGGCGTCATCTCCACTAGACCACCGAGCTTTCGCCCGACAGCAAGTGTTGGTTCTAATCCTTATAGCATGCAGCGGGTACTGCTTTGTTATTCAAATTCATGAAATTCTTCCGTCGAGATGTTTTCATTGCAACTGACTGACAAATTGCCCTACATCGACGTAAATAAGCACTGAATTGATCAGTGTTTTAGTAGTAGCCATGATAAAAAAATCATGGGCGTACATACTCGAGCAGGATTCGAACCTACGACCTCCGCTGCATGCTATAAGGATTAGAACCAACACTTGCTGTCGGGCGAAAGCTCGGTGGTCTAGTGGAGATGACGCCTGTCCGGTGATCAGGAGGTCGTAGGTTCGAATCCTGCTCGAGTATGTACGCCCATGATTTTTTTATCATGGCTACTACTAAAACACTGATCAATTCAGTGCTTATTTACGTCGATGTAGGGCAATTTGTCAGTCAGTTGCAATGAAAACATCTCGACGGAAGAATTTCATGAATTTGAATAACAAAGCAGTACCCGCTGCATGCTATAAGGATTAGAACCAACACTTGCTGTCGGGCGAAAGCTCGGTGGTCTAGTGGAGATGACGCCTGTCCGGTGATCAGGAGGTCGTAGGTTCGAATCCTGCTCGAGTATGTACGCCCATGATTTTTTTATCATGGCTACTACTAAAACACTGATCAATTCAGTGCTTATTTACGTCGATGTAGGGCAATTTGTCAGTCAGTTGCAATGAAAACATCTCGACGGAAGAATTTCATGAATTTGAATAACAAAGCAGTACCCGCTGCATGCTATAAGGATTAGAACCAACACTTGCTGTCGGGCGAAAGCTCGGTGGTCTAGTGGAGATGACGCCTGTCCGGTGATCAGGAGGTCGTAGGTTCGAATCCTGCTCGAGTATGTACGCCCATGATTTTTTTATCATGGCTACTACTAAAACACTGATCAATTCAGTGCTTATTTACGTCGATGTAGGGCAATTTGTCAGTCAGTTGCAATGAAAACATCTCGACGGAAGAATTTCATGAATTTGAATAACAAAGCAGTACCCGCTGCATGCTATAAGGATTAGAACCAACACTTGCTGTCGGGCGAAAGCTCGGTGGTCTAGTGGAGATGACGCCTGTCCGGTGATCAGGAGGTCGTAGGTTCGAATCCTGCTCGAGTATGTACGCCCATGATTTTTTTATCATGGCTACTACTAAAACACTGATCAATTCAGTGCTTATTTACGTCGATGTAGGGCAATTTGTCAGTCAGTTGCAATGAAAACATCTCGACGGAAGAATTTCATGAATTTGAATAACAAAGCAGTACCCGCTGCATGCTATAAGGATTAGAACCAACACTTGCTGTCGGGCGAAAGCTCGGTGGTCTAGTGGAGATGACGCCTGTCCGGTGATCAGGAGGTCGTAGGTTCGAATCCTGCTCGAGTATGTACGCCCATGATTTTTTTATCATGGCTACTACTAAAACACTGATCAATTCAGTGCTTATTTACGTCGATGTAGGGCAATTTGTCAGTCAGTTGCAATGAAAACATCTCGACGGAAGAATTTCATGAATTTGAATAACAAAGCAGTACCCGCTGCATGCTATAAGGATTAGAACCAACACTTGCTGTCGGGCGAAAGCTCGGTGGTCTAGTGGAGATGACGCCTGTCCGGTGATCAGGAGGTCGTAGGTTCGAATCCTGCTCGAGTATGTACGCCCATGATTTTTTTATCATGGCTACTACTAAAACACTGATCAATTCAGTGCTTATTTACGTCGATGTAGGGCAATTTGTCAGTCAGTTGCAATGAAAACATCTCGACGGAAGAATTTCATGAATTTGAATAATCAATTGACTTGCAAGAATGAGAACACTACAAAATCAAATAGGATGGCTATGGGCAATTCAGGCGCTGCTGGATTAATGTCATATGAGTCTCGTCTTTAGTGTTGATTTGTGCCTCTGTAGAGCAAAAATGATACAAGCACTAAATATTAAAAACCATTTGGTTGGAAGAGAGAGATCCATATGTGATTTCTTCCTTCGCCTATACATTGTAGATATAGTTTATGAGACAGAGACCATTTTGCATCTCCACTTTGTCAATTTCAGCCCTATTATTGTTATTTTCTTTAATATATTCTTTTACATACATAGGCCTTACAGTGCCATATGAGTCATTCTTTGTGGAGATAGACGGAGGGGAAAACAAGATCAGAACCATCAAGCTGAATCCGTCCAACTCGACCAAAACCCCTTTCGTCCTGGTGCATGGGTTTGGGAGCGGCACAGCCCTTTGGTCCCTGAACCTGGAGGCACTCTCAGAGATGCGCCCCGTCTATGCGTTCGACATCCTCGGCTTTGGGCGGAGCTCGAGGCCCAAGTTCCCCTTCGGGTCGCAGGCAGCTGAGGCGGAGTTTGTTCGTTCCATTGAGGAATGGAGGAAAGCTGTTGGCTTGGAACACATGATTCTGGTAAGAGCTACTGACCAGATCTCGTCTAGAGTCTCAATGTGAGAACTCTATACATACGCCAAATAAATGTATGTCCCACAAAGAGAGAGAGAAAAAAACAGTCATACAAAAAGTTAAGTTTGCCCTGTTACTGTATATGCCATGAGGTTTTTTTGTTTTGTTTTTTTATGTGTTTTTTTTTGCAAGTTGAGTGCTAGTTGTGAATTTTGGAAACACAAATGAATTAACTCTGATCTCAACATGAATGTGATGTGCATGCACATATGTCTCTGTTCAGTACTGTACTCCCACAATCTTTGCAACAAGGAAAACTGTGACAATGAAAAATTTGAATGCAATTGTTTGCAAGCCCTGACGATACCTAAAATTTGCTACGTTTGCAAACATTTGCCTCTTTATACTGAGAAACCCCATACAGAGTCAGACTGTCAAGTCGACATGGATTGATTAAAGATATGATAGGTTTATTGCGCTATCTCTCACCTTGTGAGCTAAAAAGCATGGATATGTGGTGCCAGTAACCATGGCTGTCATAAACTAAAAAATGTTCTTGAATATTTCTCTTGCGAGCAGGTAGGACACAGCATGGGTGGGTTCCTGAGCACAGCCTACTGCCTGGTGCACCCTGACAGGGTAAAGCACCTAGTCCTCCTCGACCCCTGGGGATACCCCGAGCGACAAGAGGAGGACCTCAACAACCTGCCCTTCTGGGTTCGCGTCATCGGCACCATCGTCCTGTCCTTCAACCCACTCTCCAGCCTGCGAGCAGCAGGGCCTTTTGGTGAGTTTTCCAAACAAACTACTGTATACATGGTATATAATATAGTTTGCGATGTGTTTGCAACTTTTGCAAGTCAACCGATATTTGCAAATGTAACAGCGTGTGAAAATATACCGTCTCCCTTGACACGAGTGCTCTGTTTATCATCTCTGGAGGAGGAAATCACTAACCTCTCTCATGAAAGTATATAGAGCGCTTATTTTCCATTTTCTTCACCGTAAATTTCGATTGCAAATTCAACCAATTGCAAAATTGTCTTGCAAGTCCCAGTGGATTTTCAGAAAGCTTGACATGACAGTTGGCTACCTGCAGTGCCTGCAGTTACCGGGCATCCATCTCCCAATCAACTCTTGAGGGTGATACAGTTGTTACCAAAGTGACTAAGATGCATTTATCGTTATGTACAATAATTGCAAATCTCTTTATGGAATGGAGAATAAGTGCCATACATGGGCAGTGTGAAAAGATCATCGCCTGTGAATGAACCTTTACCTCAGTGAGACGCGACTTGAAAGAGAAAACAATACTTTATTGAACTTTATCAAAGCCATTCCAGTAAATCTGGTAATTTGGCCTCTTGATTTTAAATTATCTAATATTTCATAAAAACCCACAATTATGAATCATGGCAGTGGGGATCGAGGGGGCGCACTAGGCGTGCGCCCCCTCTTAATTATTTTTGGTCAAAAAAAAAATCAACAGAAAAAAATCGGGAAGGGTGCACGCGTCCCCCTTTAATTTTGAAAAGGCACCTCCCCTTCACAGAATTCCTGGATCCGCCCCTGCATGGTGATTGTGTTGCAACTGAAAGTTTGTACATGAATTATTCTGGTTTTTGACTGATTCTTCATTTGCACAGGGCCCTGGCTGGTACAGAAGACAAGGGGAGACATCGGCAGGAAGTTTGCCTCGCTCTGTGAAGACAATCGCATCTCTCAGTACATCTACCACTGTAATGCACAATACCCAGCGTAAGTGTTACATATTTCATTGAAAATCAAGCACAATAAAAACACACAGGTTTCTAAAGCTTTCAAATACTGTATACGCCGAATATTTTGCGAGGTTTTTATTTTTGTTAATTTCGCAAGTTAGGTGCTATTCGCGAAATTAAAGACACGCAAAAATATGACTCTTATCCCGATGTGAATGTGATGTACGCGTGTACACTTCTGCCTTCAGTACAGGACTCCACAATTGCGAATTTAACCACTCGTGAAATCGTTGGGAATTCCCGATTCGTGAAAATTTAGACTCGCGAAATATATGGCGTATACAGTACTTGTACATCTTTTGCTTGATGTACTGTAATGCATAGTTTGCAGTGTAAGTTTGGATGTATTTCATTTGATTGAAAAAAAAAAACAACAACATAACTTAATAACCAAAGAATTTTTTTTTTTTTTTTTTTTTTTTTAAAGACATCTAAATAGTTATTTTATCCGGGCTTGAATAGCATTCTCACATAATTGTCTGTGTGACAGTTATGTTGACCTTTTATCGCAGACCGCTGCTGTATGTACTGATACACTTTCACATCCCTCCAAAACAACAACCGATTGATTGAATAGCTTCTTCACTTTAGTTCTTTGGGGGAAGAAAAAAATATCCACAAATTTGAATGCATTGATCAGCTGTTTCACTTCCCATGTGTTTTCATGTATGGGTAGTTTGAAGTCTCTCCAGAGTTTGATCAATGTTATGTGCTCGATGTACATGACTTTCACATTTTGTGAGTCTGAGCTGTTTCTTTTCTAATGCTAAATTTGACCTCTGTTCTAAAGTTATGTTTTTATTGGAAACTTCAAAGAAGGCTGTAAAATTGTATTTGCATATACAGTAAAGGAAAACCTACTAACTATTATTTACTGTCATGCTGTCAACAGATAGTTTTGAAATGATGACATTGCTGTATGCATATCTATGCTGTACATTGTACATTGGGTTCTGCCTTCTGGTCAGATACAGTGTATGTAAAACTGCGTTTACACCATGTTCTCGGCGGCCATGGCAGCCCCATTTGCCCAAAATGCAGTGTGCCATGGGTACAGTAGATGAGACATTCCCCTGTTTTCCCCTCCCTTTGCATTCTACACTGTAGTCGTGTTCATTCCAGTCCTCGCCTTTGTAAACATAGAGCTGTCAGATGCTGTTCTCATGGTGTCTGGTCAGGCTAGACGATCAATATTTTCAGTCGTGTCCTGCAACGGACAGCCTCCAAGTTTTGTTACGGCCTATTTCCTGGCTCACCCTGTTTTATCACTGCATACAAGATTCCTCATTAGCAGCGGGACTGCTGTGGCAAATATTTTGACCGTCTAAAAATCTGACACAGCATCCACGGCAGTCATGGCCTGTCGGGTTTGCCAATCCCGTCTCATTGTGTTGTTTCAAGTCCATCCTGTTTTGTCCACGGTGGCCTGAAATGGGGCTGCAGTGGTTGCCGGGAACATGGTGTAAACGCAACTTTAGCATGATCACAAAAAAAAAGATATCTGACTGTTCTCATCATTCTTCCTGTGACTGCAGCGGGGAGAAAGCCTTCAAGGACATGAGCTCCCAGATGGGTTGGGCGGCCAATCCCATGATCAAAAGAGTGGGGGACATCCCAGCCGACCTGCCCATCAGCATGGTCTTCGGCTCCCGCTCCTGGATGGACTTCTCCATCGGCAAGGAGGTCCGCAAGCTTCGCAGCAGGTCAAGGGTCGATGTGCAGGTGAGGGATTGTAAACATCTCCCTCAATTCTCCCTATCGTATATATAAATATTGGCTGGCTGGAGGCTACGTTGTATGTGTATTATAAAGTAGGTGATTTAATGCACCGCTGTGCAAGCATACTTGTGCACTTTTGGTAGTGCATAGTTACTGTGCAGCAGGCATGGATAGAATGTATGTTTATATGTGTGGTAATTGCATCTAATTTTCTCTTATCATGACTTAAACATTGCCACTTCACTATAGAAGTCCATTTTCAGAGCTTAGAACTTGATATTTCTTTCTCCAACATGTAACAATTGGTGACAAAATATACAAAACTATGGTAAGTTGGAGATAGAGATAGTGCTAGATGTTTTTGTCTCAGAACAAATAGAGCTCGAGTTGTGAACTAGTACTAGCACAGTGTTGTTAACGCATAGTTACCGAAATTACATGCCACCACAGCTCTTTGAGTTTTTACAGTATATGCCTTGGGGAGAATTAAGTGTATGTGCTTTGTGTGTGTGTGTGTGTGTGTGTGTGTGTGCGCACGCTTGCTTGCCCATGAAGGAAATATATTTTACAGTGAAAAAAGAGTAAAATGGATTTGGAAAAGAAAAGTATGTGCAGCAAGCAGGGAAATACAAGGGTATACCTGTCTTCATGCAGTTCAACTCCTCCCCAAACTTGTGTTGTAGTCTAAAGTGCTTTCAGCAGCACATGATGTAATTCAAATGAGCTACATTAAACTGGCAACAGATTCAGCGGGCATAATGATGATGATGCCAATCGTTGTTATGATTATAATCATAGATATTTGTGTCTTTTTATTTTACCAGCTCCCTCACACCATTTTTTTTTTGTTTTTCTTTGTTTGATGGTTACATAGGCAAAAGTCACAATTGTGGTTCACCTTGTTTTTGTGTGTTAGAAATATGTTTCCTTTTTAAAACTTACTTACATGTATATGGTATTATTATCCAGTTCTGTTGAAACATTTTTATCTAATCTCCCTGTTTCATAACTACTGATTATGCAGGGCTTAAGTTAAATAAGCTTGCTTTTATGTTGTGGTTCCCATCATATTACTCTTATTATTTGTGCAGCTGCATGTGTTGTTGTAATTTTGATATTGACCAGTTACCATTATGACTTTCATGTACAATACTTGTAGTTGAAAAAGTACAGGAATTTGTGCTTACATGTTTCACAATACAGTTTGTATAACCCATTACATGAAATATGAAAATGAATGGAATTGACTATATAGTGAATTCACATTAGAGCTGAGGGATCAGTACATGGTTTGCATTCTTTGTATCTTTATTTTTGTCATCTCAGATCATAAAGGGAGCAGGACATCACGTGTACGCTGACAAGTTCTGGGAGGTCAATCCGCTCGTCAATAACTTCTGCAAGCATGTACAATGATCACTGAATCTGGATGTGCCTTCTATCCCGAAACCCCACACCTGTCCTCTTACTCGTGTGTGGTAGCAAGAAACAGTCTATGGATGCCCCCCACCAGCTCGCTGTAATTCTAATGAGAATGATCTACCTGGTGGAAGCGGTTTGGCTGGTGCGTAGGCTGGTGCGTAGATTCAGTGCAGGAGACAAACTGTGTGATTCGTGATGAAAACTGTGATTTACCAGTGAAGGAAGCATGCTGTCATTTTCGCCTGCCCGTCATAAAAAGTAAAATAGCTGCCAAAGGTCCGTCGGTTTTATTTTCCAGTATGGTGGCTCCTGCGTAGAAGTCTGAGTGTAGAAACCAACTTGGGCTAAAAATTTCCCTAAGTTCAGGTAAAGAGTGAGGTAGGACTTTGAGTGTATTTTAGTATGAGTTCGCATAGAGATGATTTGGACTACAACATCATTATTTTTGATGCATTGCTTAAAGTGAATCCTTGGATGGGTGATGTTTTTATGTGCTTGAACTTTCAAAGGGGCAGTGTACCCTGGAAATCCAGTGTGTTTGAATAGAAGCAGCAAATTGAGATGAATAGGATAGTGAAAGTTTGAGTAAATTCTGATCAGAACTACAACATTTTGAAGATGTTATCAATCAAGCACAAATTGCCAACTTTTTACACTGTAGCATGTGAGCTCACTTTTCCTTTTGCCCTGGGCATGAAATTCCGTAAAATCTCTCTCTCTCTTTCCCCTTTAGTTCTCTTTTGCCCGTTGAAGACCAAAAACTGTTGGGGAAGATGATAAAAACAATCCAATGTGAGTTATAAAAACAAATTTCAAAAGATTATTATTCACCCACTTTCTTGGGAGATATTTTGCCTTATAAATTCTTGATCAGTACTTTGGGGTATGGAGGATGAGAAATGATTTTTATATTTGAAATTTGATCACGTGATCATTTAGAGTAAATGTGACCAATCAGGAAGCCAGGAATAGAGAGTGTTTAGAAATTTTTACCACCTTGAAATTACTCTGTGACTAGAACTGCGCATAGCTGTCCAAAATATTTTGAACTCTGGAATTGTCAGTGAGGCTTGGCTGTACTAAACTCTTAGCAAACATTTAACTCTGAATGACTGCGTCTTGTAGGCTTGTGCTCTGCTATGAATCTGTGCAGATAATTTCATTTCAAAAAATGTATTAGATTTCATTGTTTGGGTATTAATGACCCATTTGTCAGCATGTCAACACAAAGAAAATGGCATTCCCCAAAGAAACATGCATGTTGTTGTGCATGGCTTTGTAGTTGGTGACTGATTTGACATTCTTCTCCTATTGTGACATGATGTACCAAGTTGATACCATTCGCCAACTATTACTAGTCACCCTGAGCTGAGTAGGAGGAGCATGTAAAGATACATGTAATACACTGAGTAGGTTGCGATAAATTTAGTGTCAGGAAATTATTAGTTGAAATGCTTTGTAAGGTTGTGCGGTTACATCTGGGGGGTGTTTCATCAACGTTTGTCAGCGCTGACAAGTTGTCAGCCCTGACAATTTCAGCAAAATCCGTGGTTTTGATTGGCTGAGATGCTCTGGTCACTGACTGTTACTATGGTGATTGTCAGCACTGACAAATGTTGATGAAACACCCCCCTGATCAGTCCTGTGCAGAGTAGATCATTTGAAGTGCAAACAGAATAATGCTAGGCCTTCGGCACAACCCTTTGATTTACCGCTGCTTCAATGGAAAGGACAGGATGAAATTATTATATGAGTGTAGTATGTAGGCTTTCACATCACAAAAGCTTTGAATAGATGTAATCCCCGAGTGTGTGGTTTTACTTTTAGAGTGTGTCTAGTAGAGCTGTTATTCCATAATTGGAAGCAGGTGAAAGTGCAATGTGTACAGACATAAACAATCCAATCGCTGTGTGTAGATACAATTGTATGAGTACAGGGTGTAAGTGCCTATTCTGATTATAAAAAAGGAATGATTTCCCTATAAATGTTTAGTTTGCAATTATATAGATACTGGTATGAACTGGTTTGAAACTACCACACAAGGTGCCTCGACATATTATAGAAAAAGATAGTACACTTAATTTTGTTTGTAGTGAAACCTCATTATAAAGGTCAGATATAACAGAATCCTCTTATAACATGGTGATTTTGCAAGCACTTGTACCAACTCTTTATATTTCTTCACTTTTTGTTTTAAATTTGCTTGTTGTTGAATGCTACATCTCAACAAGTGAGCTTTCAAGTTCCTGCTCCATACAATTCACAGGTACATGAAGTGACTCTATGCACTGATTAGCCTGAAAAAACAAAAAACAAAACAAAACAAAAACAAAACAAAACAAAACAGCATCAACACACACACAAAAAAAAAAACAACAACAAGCAGCTAACTTAGAATAGTAGAATATGAATATTCATGAGGCATGCTGGTCCACTGCAACCAAACTGCTTACATCACTTGGTCAATGCCCTAATAAGATGATCATGAATAGACATCAGGAAGTTCTGAAGTTTTTAACAACACACGTGGATGGTCAGATGCGAGTGGCCTTCTCCGATGCAGAGGCAGCAGATGCTGCTTTCTGATTGGTGGAAAGTTTGATGGTCCTAAGACATTTGCTTAGGATGCCTGTTACCTGGCCCCATGCAATTCATTAGATACAAACATGAAGATGACATCAAAAACAAACAAACAAAAAGATCATGACAAACAAACCATCAAATTTTGTTAATTGAATTTCCATGTAATAATGTTGCTATATTGAATATCCAATTACTGTAATGTAGAAAATGGATTTTCAATATAACAAAATTTGATGATTTGTTATATAATATTATCTTCACACCCATTATGGTAATCTTGTATGTTAGAGCGCAATTTGTAAGATTTGTTTTATGAGCACCTGTAGAAAGATTTATTGAAACTCCATGAGACAAATTCAGTGAAAGAGAGAGGGAAAAAAAAAAAATATATTCATCAGATTGCCTTGTGAGTGTGTTGCGTACCACTCTAATGTGCTGAAATAATTATGGTATCGACTATGTGAATTACGATAGAATTATTGTACATTTTGTCAAATAAAAACTGTAAATTAAATTGCCTGTATATTTACTGTAAATAATCCATAGGTTTCTTGTAAAACTACAGACAATTCCCAGACCTGTTCTAAGCAGTTTTACCATAAAGATCACATAATTGAAAGTGTTTGTATGATGAAAAACAGACATAAATAGAAGTTTTGAATTTATTCTCCTGCATTACTCTTTGAAAAGTTCATGGCTTGTGAGCATGTGGGTTAAAAAAAAAAAAAAAAAAAAAAAATCCTGCAATAGGTGGCAATTTAGACCAATAACTGAGAGAAAGCCTTTGAACAGAATATAACAGAAGAACAAAGTGAATGTTTACCCAGCCCAAAAAGTAATGTGGTATCCTCCTTGTAGGGTAGTCTGCCTATCTAATACTGTATGTTGTTACAATGTGACTTCAGTTATAACGAAGTCCTCGGGACCAGCAGTTTTCTTTTGTCAGATCAAAAGTTCGTTATATCTGAACAAATAAAATGTGTAAAGATATCTAGCTGATGATTTGGGGCCCTGAATTTTTACTTGTTTTTTTACTTAACCTTTACTTCCTTGTATCCGAAATTTCGTTGTAACTGTGTTCGTTTTAATGGGAGTACACTGTACCACATTTGTTGGTATTCAGTGAACTTGTAGTCACTGTGTAATTTATGTCCTCTGATTTATTTTTTTTTTCTCTCTCTGCTGTATTGGGCAGGCTAGCAGATATGTACCTAGGTAACATAGAGCATAAATCTGGGCATTCTACTTCTTTGTTTTTTCCTGTGCATGGGTCTTTTTGTTGAATGTAATTGATGAATATGTTTGTATAGCCAGAGTGCATTTTGCTTTTGCTTCTCAGTTTGTACTATTTTAAGCTGTTTTCCCATCAGTGGCAATGTTAATCTGTATATGTAGCAATGTAGAATAGTGTACATGAATTATGTCCCATGATGTGTGTATGTTGGAACAGGTAAAGGTGTATGCAGTTCACTGCTAGACTTAAAACCGGTGTATTGTCAATTAGAAGAGATGTCCCTCATTGGTATTGTCTGAAGCATAGCTGGTCAGTAGTGCAAAGCGTGTGTAATACATTCATGACATGTGAAATCTTTTCCTCTATAAACAGAGGTTCATATGGATGACTGAAGTACATGTACTGGTTCAGGAGTTCTCATATCACATCTGAAAACAGAAATTAACCTGCGATAGTTTCACTATCATACATACAGACGCCTTACTCAGGCACAAAGTGGGGAAATAAGGTGAGGATTAAAGGGGATGGCTAGTAACTGATCAGTGGGATCAGTGGGAATGCTGGGGGATGATTGCTCCAATTTTTGTGGGATTCATTTAAGAGTACATTATACATCTATTGTTGTGAGAAAATTATTTGCTTCAGAACGGTCTCATATTCAAGTAATGTGCAGTTTAATGCCCCGTCACTGTTCAGGCATGCTAACCTGGAAACATTACACTGCACATTACTTGAATATGAGACTATTCTGAAGCAAATAATTTTCACACAATAGATATATAATGTACTCTTAAATGAATCCCACAAGGTTTGGAACAATCGTCCCCCAGCATTCCCACTGATTCCCACTGATCAGTTACTAGCCATCCCCTTTAAGCACACACCAAACAACATAAAAAAGGACAGAGGCACATACCAGGCATGTAATATGATTCAGTCGATTGCTGAAACAGCAACATCTAGCAATCTTACTTCAGTCCACCAATTAGCATTGGAAGGAAGTTTTATGAAGTTCAGATGCTAATACTGTCACAGGTTGATTTCTGTTTTTCAGATGTTGAATCAGAACTTTTCAACTGACTTTTGTGAAATCTGTTTGCATCATAAAGTCCACTTTTATAGGAGTGAATCTGTATGAGCAAGCTGCATAGACTCTAATACTATTTTGAAATATATAAAAAGATATATAAGATACAGCAGTGTCAGTTGTACTGAGGAGCTTTTTTCACAGTGGTTAAATCTTGTGCGTGCATGTGTGTATGTGTGTGATATACATTGTACTAAATGATTCTAACAGAATGAAGCTGTGACCCCTACTGAGCTTTGGTCTGCAATCAAACACATACTGTCCCTGGGGCAGCAAGACCTTGTGTCTTGACTGGCATACATTCAGAAACCTCTCCTCTCAATTTTTAATATAACAAAAAACAAAAACAAATTTGAGTTTTAAAATATTACAATTATTCATGAAATCCAAAACAATGTTCCTACATTTTCTTGACGTCAACATTGATGGTATTATGCAAAAAAGCTGCAAAAATGAAATTTTTTTACACTCCAAACCGGGGGGCATTTCATGAAGCATTTTGTCAGATATTTCGTCTGACAAAATGTTAAAATCTACCGAAATCCTCGCATCTGATTGGCTGAGAGCAAATTTGTCCGACAAAATGCTTCATGAAATGCCCCCCATCTTTTCCAGGTGATATCATATGCTCCAAGGAGAATTTGACTGTTTCAATGTTGATAATTTATTCTTTAACAAAATACCAACATACATGACACAAAGAACATACATACTGAACTATAATACACTAAGTACAGTCAATGCATTTTTCCTTTTGACTTACTGGTCCAACGACAGCCAATAAACACTGAACTGCTCTTTGCACCAATAATCTGTTCTCATTTCTACATTTTGATAAATCTTATGCTCTTTCAATACACTGTATGAGCCATACTTCTTTTAAGCAACTGTACAGTGTACCACTGATATCAGTCCTTGCCTCCTTCTCTGTTCAGTATATGGTGCCATCTCAATCATTAAAAAAGCAAGGGAAGCAATTTGGGAGGAATTAGAGCTAAACAGAACTGTCTCTTGTACGCTACTTTCATGCACATAAAGACTATCTCTCTTGGCAGACAAACCCATCCACATGTACATGTGTACTACACGACTTTGCCACAATTCATTGGTCATAAGACCAGCAACTGGGAAGTGCAATATCACCAGCCTTGCCAGTTTCCAGTTGTGACACTTTGTCACAATGCCAGTCATGAAGATTTGACATGTTGAATTTTCGATACTGGTCGTAGATCTGACAGCCAATCGGGCTACAATATCATATGTACCAACGTCAGTACAGTCACATGGCTAGTTATGTGGTCCGATTGCAAATTGTGAAGTGTCGAGTCACTCGACTGGTCATGACTTGGTCAGCCTCAAGAATTGTGCAACTGTTCGGCTCAAGTAGTGTGTTTTGAGCTTTAAAAGCAAACCTTTTATGAGTTTAGGATGTAGCTTCCCATGTCTGACACTGATCTTCCTCATAACAGCAAGAATAATGTATTAAGGAGAAAGATAAGACATGCTATCCTCCAAATTTAAAGTCCATCTGACAACCATTGCATCAATGGTTTTATGATGTCAAGACATTAGTACAAGTATTTTCATATGTTTTTTGATTCATTTTATAATATGCAAGTGAATGCAGTTACGGGAAAATGGATTAGTTTTACCAAATCCACATCCAGGAGTTTTAAAGAATCAATTGTGCTATACCCATTCTAGGGTATTATTCTGATGTGGCCCGACCACACGCTGTGTGAAGCACAACGATGGGGCTGTGTATACAGCTGTAGTTAATTCTGAAGAAAGATGAATATTCATTTTGATAATGATGATGATTTTGAATGTGTGTGTGTTTCACTGATCATGATGTCAATGCCATGTACATAATGGTTGGTTGTTTAGTTTGTTATCTTGATTTTCCATAGAAGTACACAAAAGTTTTTAGAACAGCAGAACTAGAGGTACAAGCATTTCATGAGCACGACCGCACATGCATCTCCTGTTCAGGGCTGCAGATGTTGATGGAGATTTGAGGATTTATTACTACGTAAGAAGATCTTACATGGTATCTTAAATATGTGCACTTCCTTGTCAAATGATATAAGACACCATAAAGTGGTTGACAGACAAATGTGCATGCAAATGGTTATAGGCACAAATCATACCATTTTTCGTACCACAAATCATACCATTTTTCCACATAATTCAGTGTTTTAGCAAAACCAGCCCGGGAGTAATTATTTTTTTTTTCTACTTCAATTATTTGATATGAAGAGAAATAAGGATAAAATGATCCCTCAATCCACCCAAGCCCTTTGCACGGAACCTCCAACCAACCCATAACAGAATCCAGGCATTGCATATGGTCATTTAATAGGGAGTTTTCTTTGTTTTTCTTCCCTTTTTCGGTGTGTCTCATAACACTATTAAAGACACTGAGAAAAGCAAAAATTTTTAAATTTCTTTGCAGCTGTGCTTCATTTGTAAAGACCACAGTGGCTTGCCCAAAGTACGGAATGTCTGCAGAAACTATACGATAAAAGAGGCATAAGCGGACACAAATGTTTAACTTAATCAAAATTCGTCAGCACAAATGCAGTATCTGAAAATTACCCACAACACTTGTCTTCTTTTCCACTGCCACTGACAATTCAAAAACATTTTTTTCCCCCCAAGCACAGAACTGTCTCAAAGTCTTGTCTATCTCCCATCTGAGAGGGGTTACCATGGGAACCCTGCAATGGTCTGGAGAAGTCATCCTCTCCACAGCTTTTCCCCATCCATCTCTCTTGAAAGTCGATACAAAAATCACATGCAGATGAAATCTGTCCTCTCTCTGCAAGTACACCGTCCTACTTTTTATCCTTGGATTTTGACTCTGAGCTCTTCTTGTCCTTGTCGGATCCCTTCGCGTCCTTATCCTTCTCTTTCTCATCCTTTTTGTCCTTGTCCTTGTCCTTATCCTTGTCCTCCTTCTTGTCCTCCTTCTTCTTACCCTCCTGCTTCTCCAGGTCCCGGTTCTGGATCTTGTTGTTGATGAGGTTGTGGAGGGCCAGGATGGAGCGGATCAGCGAGGCCAGGTACACCACCAGCATCTGGTCATTGGTCTTCGTCACCAGCGACTTGACGAAGTCGTTCAGGTTCACGTCCGGCAGAAGGTTGAATACATCCTGTGGGGAAAAGGACAAAAGGAAAAACATTTACAGACAAACCACCGTGAGATGAAACTGTATGACAACAAAGTTGGCTGTTGCATTTGGAAGAGCTTGCAAGTTAATATCCCTTTTGCTGTCAATTTAGAAACTGTATCCACCAGGTTATTGTAAACATGCAGCATGAGCAGGACTGCTAACATTAAGACATCAAAATCTGACAGGTTCCCCAAAATACTCATGCATTACAGGAATCCAAAGACGTGATATTAATCTTCTACTCCAGGGGGCGACCATTCTCAGCATCTGAAGTAGTCGTAATAAGTTTTGCACAGAACCTCCAGCAGAATCAGGATGTCTCCCCAGGTCTACATAATACTATGATCCATTGTGAAACTATTCTTTCGAGCATATTTAAAATACAGAAGGATCGATCACACCCAGAGTTTTCTAATTTTCACTTATCGTGCAGATACAGAGCGTAGATACAGAAGCCAATCTCATGTGTACCCCTTCCATCTCATTTCGGGTATGGACCATACTTATCCTGTTGTTCTATCATATACATGTACTTTTCCAGTAGCATGGGGTAATCAGCAATGACTGTTTGTCAGACTTTGTCATCAAACTATGAACTCTTCTGACTAGGGGGAAAAATGGCATTTGGTCAGGGACTGCTCTATCAAGACTGTTTAAATTGTTAAAATAATGAATGCTAATTTTCCCCCTTCATATACTTCCAGTATACACCATCTGACCTCAATTATCCAGCCACCTCTAATCCAGACTACTTTATCATCAGGATGTGTTCATGCAGTGAAGTTGCAAAGAGAAAATGAAATTATTTCAAACTTTCAAAACTCCTACAAAACTCACTTGATTTCAATACCTACATGTACGATATTCTCAACAGGACTATGCCTCGTGATTTTTACTTTAAAATGTTTACATTTCTGTAAAATCCGCCCCCACCAAAAAAATGGACTATAATTCTACAAAGGCTGGCTTAGATTACACCACTGTTGCAGTGTATGTTACCTATAGCTACCACTGGGTTGGCAGCTACATGTACATGTACATGTACATACACTGCAAACATCCTTTCTCCAATATCTGGCCAAACTGCTTATCTATATGGGCGCCGATCCAGACATGGCTGGATAATGGTAGTCGGACTTAAGTGAATAAACTTGGTAGGTTGGCAGCATCTGAAAGAGAGTCTGCAAAGTCCATGATGGAAAGTGCGCTCACCTGCAACTGGTATATGATGGTGTGGTTGACGGGCAGCTCGCCGGCCGCCACTTTCTGGAGGTAGCTACTGATGTGCTGGATCTGGGACTGTAGGCCCTTCAGGCCAAGCAGCTGGGCCGTGATGCGTTGGGATAATGTACCAACGCTGGTGTCCTTGATGTCCCTGGATAGACATTGGTGCATGAGGGGATGACAATGATTGAGTGTCCTCTAAGAACCAGAAAAAATGCCCTTATGTAGGGCTCAACACTAATGTTTTTTCTCTGGTGGCCCGTTTGGGCCATTAAAATGTTTTAAAGGACAAGTTCACCTTCATGAACATAAGGATTGAGAGAATGCAACAATACTAGTAGAACACATCAGTGAAAGTTTGAGGAAAATTAGACAATCGATGCAAAAGTTATGAATTTTTAAAATTTTTGTGTTGGAACCGCTGGATGAGGAGACTACAAAGGCTCGTGATGTCATATGCGTACAACAGTATAAAAAAAATGTAAAAGAAAATTCAACATATTTTCACTTTTTTTCGCATAATAACAGAGCACTTGACTTGCCTCTTTCTAAAGGCAGGGGGAATAATATTACCCATAACATTTGTCGGTAACGAGTCAGGGGAATGTGTACTTTTTTCAAAAGATGGAATTTTGTGAAATTCTCTTTATATTTTCCTTATATTGTTGTACGCATGTGACACGTAAGTTATTCATACACTGCAGTAGTCTTCTCATCCAGCGGTTACTGCACAAAAACTTCAAAACTTCATAACTTTTGAACGGATTGTCCGATTTTCCTCAAACTTTCAATGATGTGTTCTACTAATATTGCTACATTCTCTCAATCCTTATGTTAATGAAGGTGAACTTGTCCTTTAATCTAAAATTTTGGTGGCCTGGAATGGAAGGAAATATAAAAATTCATTTTGAATTTTAACTCCTTGATCAGGCCACCAAGAGATAACCTTTTTGGAGATTTGGTGGCCCAACATCAATATTCAGTGGCCCTGGGCCACCCGACTACCAGACCACCACTAATTTTGAGTCCTGCCTTATGCATTATGTCTAAAAAAATGCTCAGCTGTTGTTGTTATTTTTTCTACAATGTATATGTGTGGCTGGTAGTTAACAGATGGCACAGACTTTTTTTTTTTGTATTATCAAGAGGAATATCCTACTGTGCAACCTAAATAGCAAATTTGTATTATGAAAAAAATATATACATGTATATAAACTTAAATGTAGTGCATTGCACATGATTTCCACGAGTTTCCATGTTATGTACTTAAAGAATACATTCACATTCTACTTTGACATCTTTAACAGGAATTCAACTTCTACCACAAATAGATTATGACCAGCAGTATGCCACCCATGCATCTTTGAAGGACTTTCATTAAAGCAACATTGATAACAAAGTCATTAAAATAGGCATATGGTTTGCGATTTCCAAAACTAGAGTAGAAGTAAAGTATGAAGATCTATGCTTTATTTCAAAAGTGTCAAACTTGTCACAGTATTTTTGCACAGAAGCTGTTTTACAACAATTGAAACTTGAGAGACTCCTATTACAACAAACTCCTCCAGTTCATCCATGTAAATCAGTCAAGCAAAAGAACAATTCAATAATAGAATGTGATGGTGTAGAGGGGCAATATACGGTACATTTGGATTTTGAAAGTACTTTTTGGACTCTGCTCTATTGTGCATTAATAGCAGGTATTTGGTACTTCTGCAGCTGGTATAGGTCTGCTTGCAATCTGCTTGCAATCTGTGCTACAGAGGCCTATGAAATGTTACACGGCTACTAACAAAAACATGCAGCATAGATAATTAGTTCATGGAAGCTTGACTCCGAGCTGAATTCATCTACTCTTCATGAAACATATAATCCACATCATTGTAGGTCAAAGGGACTCCAGTCAGAAATACATCTTCCTCACCTGAGTAAATGTTCGACTCCTACTTCTTCCGCCTCCTCTGCACCCATCTCACTGGGGATGTGTTCAAACGTCTTACTGGTTGGCGTTCCATCCTGAGTGTAATTTCAAGATAGATAAATAAATGCCAGCAACATGACTCAACGTAGGAGGTTCCAAACAGTGCTCCGCATTTATCACATTTGATCACGCATGGCTAGGCCAGTGATATTTCCAAGTCTCTCCTGCCCTCCACTTTAATATATTCTTACAGGCATTATCATTCAAACATTGTCCATTGAAGATCAGTAATACAAAGGCATTAATCTATTAAATTTTACTGTGAATACTAGAGTTCCACTTTTAATAGAATGTGTATTGCCTTGAAGTAACAACTGATGAAAGAACACGCTGAATAACTACAGTTGTAATACATATTGGCCTAGTTGATATTTTGATATCACATGCACAAACACACACACACACACATACACACTGAAATTTGCATTGACACATGTATACATGCAAGAGTTTACTCTAGGTACAAAATGTACTCACATCATGAACCTCCTCTACAGCATAGTAGGCTTCCGTGGGTAGACCTAGCTCCTTTGGTTTCGCATCAATGATACATAACACCTTTGGATACATGTGATGGAAAGAGGCAGGGTGAACAAGTCTATGTTAGACACATGGCACATTCAGTGTCAACGTGACCAGAAAGTTGTTACAGAATTACAAAACTTGCAGTCATAAACGACTCTTTGACCATACTGAAAAAGGCTACAGTGACATTTGAATAAGAAACAATTCAATTCAATTCAATTCATTTATTTTCATTCTTCTTTTTTTTTTCTTTCAACAAAAACATAACACAAGATAAATCAGGTATTATACATCATAAACAAAAAAATTTGCCTTTGCAATATATAAATGATATCGATAAACATAAAGAGTGCATACTGGCAATAAAAAAATAATACAAAGTCATGCTTCAGTTAAAAAAAAGGAAGAAAGAATAGAGAGGCCCACTAAAAAGCAAAGCTTGTAGATTGTGAACCACTCATAAAACGTATGAATTACTTATTTACAAACACTTGTGACAAATATGATATACGACAGGACGGGACAAACAGAAGAAACACAACAACATGACACAACTTGCCAGAATAGATGAAAAGTATGGAAGGAAAGAAAGAAAAAGGGAGAATGAGAGAATGCCTACACGCTGAACAAGGGAAATGGAACAGGGGATGGTAGAGAATGTGCTTCATAGAGTTGGCACTGATTGCAGCTGTGCAAGGACTGTGATGGCAAGTGACAAGAAATTGATGCTTTGTTGAAACAAAAAAATTTGCTCTGACTGAGAACTTGATAAAGGATGTAAATGCCCTTGCTATAGACTCTGGTGTAATGGGAGTGATAATTCTGCAATAATTTTTGTTGGCTGTGTATAATTAGAGCCTTAGCTTATGATAAAGTTGGGTTGGACATGTACATGTATAGGACAATGCACTCCAATGACTATGATAAAGAGGAATTATATGAAATATTTCATTTTCTTAGGAGAGGGGATTGGATGAAAACATCCTAAGGCTTACCCCTGGTATACTTCATGCTCTGCAATTAAAATATATTGCCATTTCTAAAGAGTGAACTTTATTATTATTATTTCTTTTTCTTTCTTTTTCATAACATGAACCAATTAAAACCTGTTTGAAACTTTTTACATGCTAAAGGCACTTAGCTACAAAGCGAACTTGCAAAGCTTTTTTCATCAGCATTTGATTATAAGTCATTCAAACTTGACCTACCGTGAAGAATTAGAGTTAGCAAGCTCTTTCAAGTGTAGCTGTGTGCCTCACACCAACAGGAAGGCCATGGTTACACAATAGGTATTAAGGGGATTATGTACCAGGTAATCTCTATTCACTAACAATTCGTTTCCAGACATCTGTACCAAATGGCAAAGAAGTGCTAACAGCCTGCATGCCAATTTTATTGGTAAACACAGCAACGCAAATATACTTTAAGGTGACACGTGGAAATTTTCATGCATTTCCCACTCAAATTGTAAATAGTTTTTGTTGTTTTCAGACACTTGAAAATGCTAATATTACAACCTTCATGTTGACAACTAGTAAAATACAATGTAAACAACATGGGAAACTCATCATACTCGGCTAAGCGCGAAATAAAAGGATCATGTGAAAAATATCCACATTTAATGTGGTAGCCAGTTGGGTATAACGGTACAGGACATTCAAACCCTGTGCACTGATTTCCGTCATACTCACTGAGTTTGGGCAGTATTTCCTGATGAGCTCGTTGACAGCGATGTCATTCTGGTGCAGTTTGGGTCCTGTGTGATACCAACCGACAATCTTTTCCCTTGCTGGAGAGACAAGACAGGAAAGAAATGCAAACTTTGTCTGCGAGGGGTCACTTGCGAATGAACCAAATCTCAAAAGATTACTCGGTTTACTGCAAGAGTATACAATTCCACAGGTATTCACTGGGGCATGCTTTTACTTGAAACTGTAGTTTGATATTGAAGATCTGTATTATGTTCTATGTTAAGCAGGTGACAGCAAAACATTCAAACTTGCTCAACATGCACAAGTTTCTAGGCTTGGAAATATTAAACATCATACACATGTAAACTGTACAGGATATGAATAACAAGAGTTAGAGATTTAAGGAGAGTTTTGACACTCAGGATGTGCTTATAAGACTTTTGCATACTGAGAAACATGCATTTGAACATGGTTTGACAGAGGAGTGTTCAAAAAGGTTTTTGCCAAGCTTGCTTCTGGCTCACTCTGACTGTGCCACTATGTGTCTACAATTTGTCCCTTGGCAGTTACTAATGTACAGTAGGTCATACAAACATGGTGGGAGAAACTGACAATTAATTTAGTAAACCATGTTTGAGATTGTGGTTGCATTTATTTGACTTTAAAAATCTTGTTTCTAGAGAAATACAATTGTACATGTATAGTGTATGGTTTTAAGTCTCACCTCCACAGTGCATTTCAAAACCATGTTTCAAAACCGTGTTTGCCATCACAACTGCCATTTATATGGCAAAATGTAAACCAAAAATACACATTCAAAAACAGGTTTCTAGCATGAAAAATTTGTTATAAACACACTCTTAAAAAGACCAAGAGAGTAAATCTTACCATTGACTTTCTTGAACATCGTGTACATGTTTTCCAGGTAGTCATGATCGAGGAACCAGACAGAGGAGTCCTTGTCATCTTCATCGAACGGCACTGACAAGGGAAAGCAATAAAATGCAATAACCTTTCAAATGAAAATTAAACTTTTGACATCCATAATATCTAAGATGCACTTAGAATGTTAGATTTCTTTAATTCTTTGCCTATAATGGGAACTGCAAGGGCCAGGGGTAGAACATGGTTTTTATCAAATGGATCAAAAAAGCATGACTGGCATACAGAATAAACTACTAAACTGACAAACAAAAACAAAATTATGAATGATCTTTCTAGGTTCTCATTACAAAAAATGAACTGTCTTGAAATAGCAACCTCTAATAATGCTAATACTTGTATACATGTAGTAACCCTACTACATATCGACCGCTCTAGTCTTATTTAAACCGACCGCGTAGTACTGGCGCACAGAACGCTTACGCACTTCACTGTGCGCAGAGCATATAAAAATGGATTGGCTTTGACTGTTGATGAGGATGTGTTGGAAAACGCAAAAATTCACTGTTCATTTATGGTTTTTAATCAAGGACAAAATTTTGAATGAATATTTTCACCGAATCGTAACGTAATGTCTATGGAAGTTTCTAAAAAGCTTCGTACAACACGGTGTTCAATACAACTCGGTTTGCGTGCATTGTCAATGCAAAAACAGCGGTCAATCTCAATATAAGCAGCATTACCGCGGGGAGCTGAAACGAGGCCACGCAAGTTCGCGGCGATATTTTTGCACTGAAACTTCGAATCGAAATGGGAACAAAGGCATTTGATAGTGCTGGATTTTCTTGATCACATAGGTCAAGTTCTTACGTGAATTTCAGTGTTAAATATTCTTATCAAGCAAATAAAGATTAGGCAGTCGATGTGTGTAGGTCTAACCATACCTGGTAACCTAAAAAGTCAAGGCCTAACTTAATTCACATGCAGCCTCTTGCTTTTGTTTACCTTGATTTACCTTGATTTACCTTGATGTTGGGCATAAAGTATACTGGACTTATTTGCCCCTCGGCATCCTCTTGAGTCTTGCTGCAATTGTTACTTGCTCTACTATTTGCATGCGTAGGGCAGGAGCATCATGGGAATTTAGTATCCGGGTCATGACAGTTGAATTTATGTTTCCATGACTTTTCAAGATTTGATTTGAAGGTGTTGATGCTGCTGCTATTGATGACTTCAGGTGGTAGGCTGTTCCATAAATTAACTACTCGGTGTGAGAAATTCCTTTGTCTTACATTTGAGTTTGCATAGGGTTTTCTGAGCTTGAGTGTGTGACCTCTTGTCCTGGAATGTGTATATTGCTGGAAGAAATCTGAGTTAAAAATGCAAGTCGTCTACTAGGCCATTCAGGATCTTAAACGTCTGGATCATATCTGCTCTGTGTCTCCTATAATGTTGGGAGACACAGTTTCCTCAGTCGTTCTGTGTAGCCCAGATCTCTCAGACCAGGTAGCAGCTTTGTTGCTCTTCTCTGTAGACTGTACATTTTCCAATTTGGCTATGTCCTTCTTTAGGCTTGGGAGCCATACACTACTGCAATATTCCAGGGATGGTCGAATGATTGACTTGTATAACTGAACTAATCCTCTACCATCCATATTAGAAAAGGATCTCCTGATTTAGATGAAACCTTCTAAGTTCCATTTTCCAAGTTCCATTCCCCATTTCTGTGGATAAAATCTTGACCGAAACTGTTTGTTTGTTTGCTTTCTGTTTTTTCTTTTAATTTGTACCAGTAATAATAAACCAGCATGGTGTTATCTAACCACGTTACTGTTAGACAGAAAGATTCGTCTGTCCGGAGGAGTCTTATATTTTTTTTAATATTATCACTCTCCTCCGGAGGGGATCTGTGAAGCCAGACGCAGTCTCCGTGGAACACATCACTGACGACCAGCATCTAGGGTCTAGATACAGACCGATCTTTCGGTCAAGATTTATATTTTTATCCACAGAAATGGGGAATGGAACTTGGAAGGTTTCATCTATTAAATTTACTAATCTATGCTTACATTCCTTGGGAGAACTGTTTTAGGAGTGCACAGAACATGATGAAGCATAGACCGTTGGGCATTAGACATTTGAACTCAAAACTAGCCTAGGATCTAGATATGGATTTCTACTTTGACTTCTGGACTTGGCCTGGGTGCCGGTGTGCGATTATGCTTTCTTCTTCTTCCTGCGAAGTTTGGTTGTGCTGCCAGTTACTGTAGATCTAGTAGTAGTAGCCAAAGCCAAATGAGATATTAGTAACATACAAGCAAACAGGAAACAACAATGGACATAGATAAACCTATGCATAAGGTACCAAAGGTACTGACAACAAATGAAGTGAATCTACTAGATTCTAACTTTTTCATTCAGTTCAGATCAACTACAGCTGTATCAAGACAATACTCACCAGCAAAACAGTTTGCGATATCTAAAACTCCTTGTCGCCAAGAGCCGAGTAAGACACCAACAACTCGTCTCTGGTTTCGAATTCTGTTAAAATGATCTACAACGCTCAACAAAACAAGTGGATGAACAACCACTTTCTTGATTTCGACTGTCGGGGCAGACATTTTGACGTGCAACGCAGCGCAACTTCGTCAGTCTTACAAGAACCTTCGTGCAGCTTCCACACACCAAAATTTGCACGTGTGGGTCTAATGAGATTATGTACAGTGTGAGAAACTAGCTACAGCAGCAACATGAGTCAGCTGACAGCGTGTCATCGGAGATGGCGCTAGTCATCTTGAATCCTTAGAATTATGATACTGTGTGAATGGTCTTGAATTCGGGGATATCTTAGATGCTTCTCTCTTCTTCTTCTTTTTTCAACTTATATTTCATTGATAGTAACTGTTATCAATACAAGTTGGCTCAATTTCAGCCGAAACTTTCTTTCATTCTTTTCCTCTTGTTTTTAATGAATGCTGACAGTGTCAAAGACTTCAATAGGACGATGTAGATGAAAATTGGTTTCTTTCTAACTTTGAACATTGTTAAACAGTGCTTTATCTTATAATTTGCAGAAAACCAACGAGAGATTAACAGAATGATGTGGAATCATGCCCTAGGACAAAAGGTAACCCAAACAGACTTCAAGTCTTCAACGAAGCTTCAAAGCCAAACACTGGAAACAATAAAACAACGACAACATCAACAACATAGTCAACAACCACAACAACAACAACAATTGAACAATCAACAACTACAGCAACAGCAACAGCAGCAACAACAAGATGCAATGATCAATAAGTGCATTAATTGGAGCACCGTCGGACAAAAAAATGTTCTGATCAAAATGTATGCAATTTAAATAAAAATGGAGTTCAATCGCGCATAAATATTATGGCGTGGATAAATATATCTGTTAGGACCTGTTAGAAACACAGAAATTTCCTTCAATATGCACAACACACAAGTGGTCCTGGTTCCCTTTAAGTTCCTTCACAGTAGAAAAATGTGCTGAACACACCAGACCATAGCCCCACTCCCCTGCTTTGGCAGGAATCAAAATAATGTCATGAGTGGACAATAAAATGAGCCCCTTGTTTTATCAGACCTCGTGTTTGTTAGTGGGTCTTTGCAGTTTGCCTTATGTTGGGAGAAGTTTTTGCTCTCACGGTGAGAGCTATATGACATCGGCCAGTTGAGACGTGGTTTGTAGCCGCTGCTCTCATACAGCCGACTGCCATATTCCCCTACCGTAACATAGGTAAGCCGAATCGATTTTCTACTTTGTTTGCATATAAATAAGAATGTGCATGGCTGTATTTGTAATTGTTAAGTTGCAGGTTAAGTTTCTAAGCTTCTTGCGATATGTTCTCTCTCTCTCTCTCTCTCTCTCTCTTACTATATATATATATATATATATATATATATATATATATATATATATATATATATATATATATATATATATCTCCATTTCTCTCTTCACTCTCCATCTCCTTTATTCTATTCTCAATTCTCACTTTCACCTTCTTCGCTTTCCTTTTCCTCTCTTGTTTATCTCATTCCTTGAGATCATTGTAAATATACTTGTTGAAAGTAATAATGTAGGAGTAAAGTTAGGGTTATACCTCATGAGATGGAAGTATTACCATGGATTGGTCCGCATAAAAGCCAACATTCGGCGTCCTGTTTGTTGGTATGATTATTGTTCATATGTCATATACAGATGTATGTATATTTCCAACAGACTCTTTGATTAGTGTAATTGCATATAGATAAAGTTAGTATCATTATAACTCTGTAGTTGATTGATTTAAAGAGTTTCTATCTGATTGTCACTCCGAGACTATCAAGCCTGATGGCACGAGAACCGTCATTTCCCAGTGCATCATGTTATGACTTCATTAGATTAAAGAACATTCATTTCAGTTTAATGCAAAATGCTGGAGACCGTAGTCGGATTGTCTTAGGATCCACCACATAGGTTCTTGTACGGATTTCAAATGTCGCCGTACGTAATGTAGTGATGCACATTCCGTAGTCGGTGGTCAGCGGCCACTGCGCCCCTCTCTCCATCTTCCCCTCTCTCCTCCTACTTTCGCTATCGCACTCCGACCTGCACAAGGTTGAACCTCCTCTTTTTCTGCTCTCCTCTCTATCTGGTATTTATACATGTAGCAGGCTGACCATCTCTTTGTTTATGTTGTACATATTTGAGACAAATCACTTTTCCTCCCAGTATAGGAGGGAAATGAGAACACCATTTATACTTGCAAGCAAATTAAAAAGAAACTACTATGTATTTTGTACTGTGTTAGCTGTTTGAAATGCTGTATAGTGAAGACCATTTAAATGATAGAATGAGAGAGCTATAGGACATCGGCCCAGTTGAAACATGTTTGTAGCCGCTGCTCTCATACAGCCGACTGCCATATTCCCCACGTCCCCTACCAGTGTATAAGGCCATCCCCAGCTGGCAGTGGACCCCATCCAGAGGCGGATCCAGGAATTTCGTAAAGAGGGGGCGTGTTTACAAAAATAAAGGGGGGGGGGCGCACGCACCCCTCCCCCATTTTTTCTTTTTATTTCTTTTGTTTCAACAAAAAATAAAGGGGGGGGGGGGGCGTGCGCCGTTTGTGGTCCTCCCTGGATCCGCCCCTGCCATCTACTGACGAGGACCAGCTGAAGGCATCGCTCTCCATCTCCTGAGGGAAGGACCTTGCATCACAAGTCCAGTCCACCCTATATTTTTCCACAATTTAATATAGAATTTAATTCTATAAGTTATATATTCCCAACTTCCAAAGATTGTGTTATAAAGTAATTAAGTTGATGTTTGAGATAAGATTTAATCTTTTTTTTTTCTAATGAACCATTTGTTTCAGTGTTAATCAATGAAAGGTAATTATTTTTAAGTGAATTATATACACATTTAGATGCTTTGTGTGTATTGAAGAATTGAAGTTTTTGCATCATTCCGTCGAGCTGCGTCTCGAGAATTAGAGATACGCCACATTTCGTGTTACTTCACAATTTGTGTGAACACACCTTTGTCATTCCTATTTCGATTATATTAATTTCGACTTGGTCAACGTCATTGGACTAAGTCAGTAACCCCTTTTTCCTTTAACTGTAATTGCAGTGTTATGTTTGTATGTTTTTTTTTCGATTATCATCAAATCTTCTGTTGAGTAATCAAAACCCGAACTGGGCCAGGTTAGTTAAAAACCTGCGACATATATATAACCTATCAAATAATGTATAATAATAATAAAGTATTAAAAAATACTGTATCTCTCTCTCGTGTGCACATTTACTCATACATACTTTTCCGGCTTTTTTTTTTTTTTTTTAACGCAATGAGTATATTTGGGTGACTCTTACCATGCGATTGCATACCGAATTATACAGCCATACTGAATGTGATATTGAACTTGTACAATGGTAGCTAGGACAATGCATAATAGTCTTACACATAAATAATGTGTACTTTAGTATTTTTCATCAGTACTATAGTATGTAAGTGAATGGACAGGAGCCGGTTCGCACGCGTGCATGCAGCTTGGTGTATATACATGGATTCAATACAGCTTCGCACACACGGTGCTACGTGCGCGTTTTTTTTTTTTTTTTTTCGGTCGCTCCTTGAACTAGACAAAGCGAGACTAGTCTCGTACTAGTATGTAGTACGTGTATTATATCCGCATTTCTTCATTTGCATATGAAATGATAAACGTCCTGTGTGTGTACGTGTTCAGCGCACAGTGCATTGGCGCGATGCGATCAGCAATGCTGCACACACAGGTCGGGCATTCGTACCAGTGCGTTTCTACCATTTTGACATGATTTTTACCCAAAACAATGAGAACCGTTTGATAAATGCGAAAATAAAGTACTTCAAGCGACTCTTCGTATGATTTCGGTTACGGGATATGGCGTTCATTTTTTGATATTTTCTCACGATTTCATGATATTCGACTCAGAAGCTGGTGATATCGGAAGTTGGTAATCGTGCCTTTAATGTATGACACTTTGTATCCATACACATCGCAAACCTTACTCGTTTTCGCTTCTCGGCCTTTTGGCTAAGATCATGTGTAGTATCTGTTCTTTTCAGCTTAATATCTGAAACGCGACTCACCGAGTCGCTTGTATATTAAACTGATTTTTGTACCTAGGCCATGGAATAGGGGCTTGCTCCATCCTGGCCACGGGTTGGCCCGGTATTGCAGTACCTCCGGGATCGGCCCACCCCTACGGGGGTAATTATAAATCAAAGAAAGAACTTCTCTCCTCCTCAATATACTCTTTCCCCCTCTTCAACCCAACTTCCACATCTCAAGCTCGTTCTTTTGGTTATTCTGTGTCTCTTCTTACTGTTCCTCATCTTGTTTCCTTTTTCTCAATACTTAAAATGATTAAATCTATTCCTCGATAAATACACAACACTCTTAATCTTATGCACGAGGGGCCTATGATTTACCCAACACCCATAATCTTATGAATTATTATACACTCCTAGAAAAGAAACGGTAAATCCAACATTTTACATGGTAAACTGAACATGTACTAAAGCTTGGAGGTGTGACAACCTTTTAAATATTAATTTCACATTTTTGGAAAATTGTAATCTAACTTTTGAATTTAACACTTTAATTAGTTTGATTTTTTTTTAAAGGAAATTTTGAAATACCATTTATTAAATTACCATTCAACGTGAAAAAAAAAAACACTTTGCCAAAGGTTGAAAGAGTGACCTTTAAAATGTTAATCTAACGTTACACAAAGTGTCACAAATCTAATGCTAAATTCCCCACTTAGAAAATGTTAAATCTAATATTTCGAAAAATAATATTGCAATAATATTTTATAATACATGTATTATCCGTATTATGTCAAAATACCATTTCAAGGGTAATCTACACTTTTCCAAAGTTTGGAGAAGTGACAATTCCATGTTAATGTAACATTTGAGAAAATGTTACAATGTTGAATTCAATACTTTTAGCTTTTAGAAAGTGTTAGATCTAACTCTTAAAAATGTTATGATATCATTTACACCTCCCTTATTGGATTATGTTATAATAACATTCCAAAAATGTAATCTACAATAAGTTTAGTCAACTGTTGATTAGGTGCATTTTCAATTTGAATGCAGTAGTCGTCATCACTTTTTAAAGTAAATAAAAAAACAACTAAGGAAAAACATTGAACTCCATGACAACATCCTGTAATAGAAAATAACAATATCATTACATCATTACGTAGTTTCATTGCAAAATGGGTTATGCGCCATTTAAAAGCAATTAAAGTCCGTCATATTTATTCAGATAAAGAAAAATAAAACCTCCCAATGATACCTTATTTATGTGATATCAAGAAAGATTCTTGAAGTTATGATTAAGAAATCAGATGTTCTTTTTATTTGTTTGTTTTCAGTAGCTTTAATCGCAAATATCTCAACATAACAAGAATGGAGTTAATTCGTTTTGCCATAAAACTCTCCACGTAAACACAACTTCTTTTTATTTTACATCTACAGTAGGCTACGTACGGAGGAGTAGAATCTTTTCTCTCTCTCTCTCTCTCTCTCTCTCTCTCTCCTAAACATGATATCCTGATATCTATACACTATTATATCCATGTCAGAGGAATGTCTTTACTTCATATCGAATCTATATGTATAATGTACAAACAGTGCCTACTAGGCCATTCCTTCACAAGAAATGTCGGAAGGGGGGGGGGGGGGATATTGGACTTATACATGTACTAGGACATTGAATACATGTACATGTACTATTAGTATACAATGATAGTATACATGTACTAGTACACTGTACACTGTAATAGAGTTTGAACAGTACACTGTATTTTGCACCAGTACTTCAGTGAATGGGTAGGGCCGGTTCGCACGCACGCATCCTATGCATGGACTCAAAAAGTGCATGCTGATGCATATGGAAGGCCATCGCCGCCAAAACGCGTGCCAAACCATACGCATACATGTCAGAACGTACGCATGCTTATTTCATAACGTACGCATGGTTCTTTCATAACATGCGCATGGGACATTTGCTATTATTTTTCAATGAAATTCCTAACGTACGCATGCTTCTGTCATAACGTACGCGTGGTTTTGCCATTACATACGCATGGATTCGGAAAAAATGGCACACTCTCAGACAGAACCGAGCGTATGTAATGAATGAACGATGCGTACGTAATGACAGAGCCATGCGTACGTTATGACGGAACCATGCGTACGTTATTACGGAACCATGCGTCCGTAATGACTCGACGATGCGTACGTAGTGCATCATATATTTTTCTGTAGCTATTACGATCTCGCACAACCAGTGAGAAAGCAATCAAAAGTGAACATGTCAGTTCGGTTTAGTTCAATTCAGAATCGGACTTTATTCTCTTGTCTGCATTGAACGTACTCCAAATGAAAAAGAGTATTCTTTTTATTTTTTCAAGAACAATAAGGCGCACAATCAGTACACTCATATAAGTAAAATTAAATATACAGTAGTCTGATGACAGAATGCAAAATTGTGTTGATTTTAACAATTCAGGATAGAGGAATAAACGGTGATCTAACTGGTTCATGGTAGAATGATTTTGGCGGGATTGGAATGCAGAAGTCTGTCGTTATAAATAGGCTAATAACTTGAGACGGCAGTCTGAAGAAAAGAGTTTTTAAAAAAATAATAGGAAATTGAAAGTACAGAGCATACGAGAAAACCATGTTATTTAGTATTCTGGAGTTTTGCATTGCGTTGGTGAAAATAGTTTGTCAAGTATAAAGGGATGAAGTGAGTGCAATATGCCTTAAACTATAGGCGTGAATTTTTCCTGAATGGTTTGATGTTTAATACATTCGTGAATAGTGATCCGAAATATCAAATGCATAAAGCATTATCGTGAATGACATATTTAGATGTTTCCTGATCTTTAGAGTTTGATAGGCCTATGCTTTGTCATGGGAGATTTGAAAGAAAAACAAAGGTGTCGCGCATGATTTGATTCGTTCCGGCAGTGATTTCTATTAACTGCAAGGTCCGTGGTATAAGATAGAACTATGGAAGAGGAGTTGCTTCGGATTAATGAAAACGAAAATCTTTGCAATGACGTGTGGGATAGGAGGTTGGTATTGCAGTTGGGGATGAATGTATCGTGGAAGAAATGAAGTAATTGTGTTGATGTGCTTTAACATAGTGCAGACTGGTAGGTACAGAGGTCACGTACTCTCATAGTTCTATAGTTGTTTTGATAAAGGAGAGGTATGAGCTAAATAGACAGAATGTATATATACCAATTGGAATGTCCTTTTTTTTTTTTTTGTACGAGAAACAACGCATCAATTTTGGATTTGTTACAGTAATTCTAAATAGTAGGCTATTACAGAAGTTGAGCCATGGTGAAACAAGATAGTTTGTCGGTTGAAAAGCAAAACATTTTCGCGGCATGATATTGTCGTGACTTGGAGCCGACGGTCTTTTTTCGTGGCACAAAACGTTCGCGAATCGCCACTGACATTCAATGCATATGGTATAGTAGGCAAAAACTGTCGCGTGCATTTTCATTTCGGAAACCTTGACTCGCGAAATTTTGCGAATTGATAATGCACGCGAACATCTCTGGTGTTCTAGGATAAATAAATTATCAGGAGGACTTTCTTCTTTTCGGGGGGGGGGGGGGAGGAGGGGTCAATTTGATAAAGTGTTTCAATTGATATTGATATTGCTCTACATCAACGTATAGGCACCGAATTAATCAGTGTTTAGTAGTAGCCACGATAAAAAAATAATCAAAGGCCTACATATTCGGGCGGGATTCAAATCTACGAACTCCTGCGACCTCTATATGACCTCTTGCGACCTCTACGACCTCCTGCGACCTCCTGCGACCTCCTGCAACCTTAATTGCACAAAAATCTATAAGACCTAATGGACCAAACCTTTGGAACACACTTCCAGATTATGTTAAATCATTTAAAACGTTATATTCTTTTAAAGCTAGATTGAAAAACTGTGTTACTGTCAGATTACAATAAATGAATATTGAATCTGAATACAAATTTTGTTTTGTTTAAGGCATTTATTTTCTTAATTGAACACAAATTTTCCTTTGCCGTCCATGAAAAAAAATTATTTTTGTGTTATGTTTCTGCTCAATATCAGGGATGTGCATGCCAAAATAAGAGATGAATGATATCTTAGAACGCTTCAGAGACGCTATCTGCAATATCTGTGTCTGCGCATAATGATAAATTGTCTCATGTTTCTGTGATTAATTCGTCGTTGAACAACAATATTTTTTTTTTAATGCAGATGAAATTTGCAGTTTGTCTCAAGTTTTGTTGGTATAAGTATAGAAATTCTGTGTGTCAATACATATAGGTATATACTGTATAGATGATCAGAAATGTTAGAATATAACCAGTTAACGTTGGTAAACTGATTCTCGCCGATGTATATACTGCATTGTTTATTGTTATAGATATTCTCGCATATTCCGAAGATCAATATTAGAATTGCCCATCTCTGTTTTCTTAAATATTAATTGAGGCAAATAAAAAAACAAATGTGAGTTAGAGGATAATTTATTTGGAAAATAAACGTGCGTAGTAGAAGCGTCCACCTTGTGAACGATGCTACGACACAGATCAACAGCTTCTGAGGAATTATTATAAAGCGTAGGCAGTGGCGTAACTAAGGGGGGGGGGGGTGGCACGTGTCCCCCCCCCCCATCTGCTGGTAAATAAACCCCAAAACAAAAACAAAAAAAAAATCAAAAAAGACCTCACCAAAATGGTAATGCAAGGGAGTAAACTGCTTTTGAAATCGACATGAAAGGGTGATCAAGAAATAAGACATTTTTCTAAGATTTCTTGTAACCATGATTAAAGAGGTATATAGTGTGGAACGTTGTTGAAAAAGCCTGGAACCGACAAAAGATTGTGATTCAGCGTGATCCCTGGTTGGCATTCTAAGAATAAGCAGGATGTGCGCAGTGTACTCAGAACATCCGAACGGCAAAAAGAGTCGCTGCAACATTGCGCAATGTGATATAGAATGTACACCGTTGTACCTAATACGCTTCGTTATCAAAGCCAGATCATAGATTTTGCAGTGTTGCTTTATATATATACATACTAGTCTATCTTAAAATGCCTTGCATTGCCAATAATAAAACTTGATACTTGAAAAACTTGAAAACTTAATAAAACTGGGCTATTTCCTAACCTTTCCATGTATATAAAACATATACACACACAAACACAAACAATTTGGGGATGCTCTATAGTGCAGATTTTGAACATCTTTCCCCCACTTGGTCACTTCGACGCCCCTTCGCTGGTCATACCTCCCCCAATCACGAACATAAACCGACACCCTTGACTACCAGTGGTGGATCAAGGGGGGGGGGGGGGGGTGGCGCACTATGGGCGCCCCCCCCCCCCCTCTTAATTTCCAAAGCGAAAAATATAGCTACAAACGGCAGTTTTTGGACTGTAAAATGTCAAAATCCGCTCGCTTGCATTTCATCGTTATGCCATTCTCCTTATGTTACCGTCAGTAAATTGCCAGCAGTTGCGCCCGGAGAGCCCCCTTAATTTCCAAAGCGTAAAAGTATAAGCTACAAACGGCAGTTTTTGTTCTGTAAAATGTCAACATTTTCAAGCTCGCTCTCTCCGCTCGCTCGCATTTTATCATTATGCCATCCTCTTGATGTTACTGCCAGTAATTGCCAGCGGTTGCGCCCGGTGCACTGCCCATAATTTTTAAAGCGAAAAAGATAACTACAAACGGCAGTTTTTGGACTGTAAAATGTCAAAATGTTCAAGCTTGCTCGCCCCGCTCGCTCGCATATTATTATCGTTATGCCATTCTCCTGATGTTGCTGCCAGTATTTGCCCCCCCCCTTAAATTCCAAAGCGAAAAAACATCGCTACAAACGGCAGTTTTTGGACTGAAAGAATGTCACAATTTTCAAGCTCGCTAGCTCCGCTTGCTTGCATTTAATTGTATGCAATTCTCCTGATGTTGCTGCCAGTAACTTGTCGTTTCACACCGTCATTTCATAATCCATGTAAGGAAAACTTACAATGTTGCTCAATGACTGCTCTGTGGAATGTATCACATTGAGTTATGTATTGTAGTCCCTTAAAGGGACATTCCGGACGATTTTCATAATTTCACATCATGTAGTACATAAATCAACAACTCCATGTATAGATTCGTGGAATTTGTTGTGGTCCTTGAGAAGAGAAGCCAATAAATTGAAAATCTTAAACAAATTACACTGAACAGTGTTGATGACATCAGAGCCGGTTACGCCGAGATATGTAGTAAAAAAAAGGAAACCTCAAAACACAACAAAGTTTGTGTAAAAGAAAGAATATCAATGACTGCAGTGGACACTTGTGGGCAAGCAGGTAACGTTGCCTCAATGGTAAGACTTATCTGTCAATCGCTACTGTCCATGTATACTTTGAACCAATGTGCGAGAAATGGGAAAATTAGATTACAAATCACGATCCACTCACCAAAGTATTCACTTTCTCTTGTAAAGTACGTGCAAATGAGAATACTTGAGCGATCTTTTTCCCAAAATACACTACCGCTGCACACGCATTTTCTCTCTCTCTCTCTCTCTCTCTCTCTTTTTTTTTTTTGCATTTTTCCGGATCTAAGAGAGTTATTATCTTCCGCGCATGTAGTTTCTAGATTTTCAAAACGTAGTGTTATTTCCATTCAGGCTGAATATCTTATATTATGAAGGATATGGCAATATGATCAAAGCAGGAAAGCATATTTACAGCAAAAAGTTATTGTGACGCCTATAACAGAAACAGGTGCATGAATTGATTAACAAGCGATGAATGTCAATAAGTTGTAGGTCCATTGATATAATCACATAATCATTAGATTCATTTGACGAAGTTGATCGGAAAATGATAATATAGGCTTTCCAGTGAGGATATACAGTTTCAAATATTTTCACATTATGCCTCAGATTTATGATTGAACTTTGCACATTGTTTTGGACAGGATTTACTTCTGTTCAATGTGCTTTACCATCAGGTAAAATGTAATTTCATTGAATAAATAAGCAAGCGAAATATACGGCCAACATTATGCTAGTGCTCAAAAGTATCTTCAGATTGCTTGGAAAGACGGCGGCATACAATCCCAATCGCCAAAGGCACAAATGCACCTGTGCAATTCTTTTGTGAATCCATACAAAATTGACAGCTGTTTGAATAGTTACTGCCAGGTGGAACTCTTCAGAATGCTTAGAAAGACGGCGGCATAGAATCCCAACCGCCAAAGGCACAAATACACCTGTGGAATTCTTTTGTGAATCCTTACAAAATTGACAGCTGTTTGAATAGTTACTGCCAATTGGAACTCTTGTTCTTGAACCTCCTTAATTGGTATCATATAGGGACTACCGCCAAATTGGTCATTCCAACATACCCGCTATATATTGCTCACGAAATGAAAAGACTATGCGTACGTAATGACGAGACCATACGCACGTAATGACAAGACCACGCGTACGTAAGGAAAAGGCCATACGTACGTAATGACGAGACCATACGTATGTAATTCCAAGACCTTACGTACGTAATGACAAAAATCTGTTAGACCATACGTACGTAATGACAGAAGCACACGTACGTAATGGCAAGACCACGCGTACGTTATGACAGTAACATGCGTACGTTATGACAGTAACATGCGTACGTTATGACAGTAGCATGCGTACGCTAAGAATTTCATAGAACTATAATGACAAATGTCCATGCGTACGTTATGACAGAACCATGCGTACGTTACGAAACAACCATGCGTACGTTCTGACATGCACGCGTATGGTGTTGGCACGCGTTTTGGCGGCGATGGCCTTCCATAGATGCAGCGGTGGCTACGTGCGCGTTTTTCGGTTGATCCTTGAACCATACAAATCGAAGCTATTATATCCGCATTTCTTCATTTGCATATGAAATGATAAACGTCCTGTGTGTGTACGTGTTCAGCGCACAGTGCATTGGCGCGATGCGATCAGCAATGCTGCACACACAGGTCGGGCATTCGTACCAGTGCGTTTCTACCATTTTGACATGATTTTTACCCAAAACAATGACAACCGTTTGATAAATGCGAAAATAAAGTACTTCAAGCGACTCTTCGTATGATTTCGGTTACGGAATATGACGTTCATTTTTTGATATTTTCTCACGATTTCATGATATTCGACTCAGAAGCTGGTGATATCGGAAGTTGGTAATCGTGCCTTTAATGTATGACACTTTGTATCCATACACATCGCAAACCTTCCTCGTTATCGCTTCTCGGCCTTTTGGCTAAGATCATGTGTAGTATCTGTTCTTTTCAGCTTAATATCTGAAACGCGACTCACCGAGTCGCTTGTATATTAAACTGATTTTTGTACCTAGGCCATGGAATAGGGGCTTGCTCCATCCTGGCCACGGGTTGGCCCGGTATTGCAGTACCTCCGGGATCGGCCCACCCCTACGGGGGTAATTATACATCAAAGAAAGAACTTCTCTCCTCCTCAATATACTCTTCCCCCTCTTCAACCAAACTTCCACATCTCAAGCTTGTTCTTTTGGTTACTCTGTGTCTCTTCTTACTGTTCCTCATCTTGTTTCCTTTTCTCCATACTCAAAATGATTACATCTATTCCTCGATAAATACACAACACTCTTAATCTTATGCACGAGGAGCCTATGATTTACCCAACACCCATAATCTTATGAATTATTATACACTCCTAGAAAAGAAACGGTAAATCCAACATTTTACATGGTAAACTGAACATGTACTAAAGCTTGGAGGTGTGACAACCTTTTAAATATTAATTTCACATTTTTGGAAAATTTTACATCTAACTTTTGAATTTAACACTTTAATTAGTTTGATTTTTTTTTAAAGGAAATTTTGAAATACCATTTATTAAATTACCATTCAACGTGAAAAAAAAAAACACTTTGCCAAAGGTTGAAAGAGTGACCTTTAAAATGTTAATCTAACGTTACACAAAGTGTCACAAATCTAATGCTAAATTCCCCACTTAGAAAATGTTAAATCTAATATTTCGAAAAATGATATTGCAATAATATTTTGTAATACATGTATTATGTCAAAATACCATTTCAAGGGTAATCTACACTTTTCCAAAGTTTGGAGAAGTGACAATTCCATGTTAATGTAACATTTGAGAAAATGTTACAATGTTGAATTCAATACTTTTAGCTTTTAGAAAGTGTTAGATCTAACACTTAAAAATGTTATGATATCATTTACACCTCAGTAATTGGATTATGTTATAATAACATTCCAAAAATGTAATCTACAATAAGTTTAGTCAATTTGATTAGGTGCATTTTCAATTTGAATGCAGTAGTCGTCATCACTTTTTAAAGTAAAAAAACCCCACAAAAACAACTAAGGAAAACATTGAACTCCATGACAACATCCTGTAATAGAAAATAACAATATCATTACATCATTACGTAAAGAGTTTCATTGCAAAATGGGTTATGCGCCATTTAAAAGAAATTAAAGTCCGTCATATTTATTCAGATAAAGAAAAATAAAACCTCCCAATGATACCTTATTTATGTGATATCAAGAAAGATTCTTGAAGTTATGATTAAGAAATCAGATGTTCTTTTTATTTGTTTGTTTTCAGCAGCTTTAATCGCAAATATCTCAACATAACAAGAATGGAGTTAATTCGTTTTGCCATAAAACTCTCCACGTAAACACAACTTTTTTTTATTTTACATCTACAGTAGGCTACGTACGGAGGAGTATAGGATCTTTTCTCTCTCTCTCTCTCTCTCTCTCTCTCTCCAAAACATGATATCCTGATATCTATACACTATTATATCCATGTCAGAGGAATGTCTTTACTTCATATCGAATCTATATGTATAATGTACAAACAGTGCCTACAATAGGCCATTCCTTCACAAGAAATGTCGGAAGGGGGGGGGGGGATATATTGGACCTATACATGTACTAGGACATTGAATACATGTACATGTACTATTAGTATACAATGATAGTATACATGTACTAGTACACTGTACACTGTAATAGAGTTTGAACAGTACACTGTATTTTGCACCAGTACTTCAGTGAATGGGTAGGGCCGGTTCGCACGCACGCATCCTATGCATGGACTCAAAAAGTGCATGCTGATGCAGCGGTGGCTACGTGCGCGTTTTTCGGTTGATCCTTGAACCATACAAATCGAAGCTATTATATCCGCATTTCTTCATTTGCATATGAAATGATAAACGTCCTGTGTGTGTACGTGTTCAGCGCACAGTGCATTGGCGCAATGCGATCAGCAATGCTGCACACACAGGTCGGGCATTCGTACCAGTGCGTTTCTACCATTTTGACATGATTTTTACCCAAAACAATGAGAACCGTTTGATAAATGCGAAAATAAAGTACTTCAAGCGACTCTTCGTATGATTTCGGTTCCGGAATATGGCGTTCATTTTTTGATATTTTCTCACGATTTCATGATATTCGACTCAGAAGCTGGTGATATCGGAAGTTGGTAATCGTGCCTTTAATGTATGACACTTTGTATCCATACACATCGCAAACCTAACTCGTTATCGCTTCTCGGCCTTTTGGCTAAGATCATGTGTAGTATCTGTTCTTTTCAGCTTAATATCTGAAACGCGACTCACCGAGTCGCTTGTATATTAAACTGATTTTTGTACCTAGGCCATGGAATAGGGGCTTGCTCCATCCTGGCCACGGGTTGGCCCGGTATTGCAGTACCTCCGGGATCGGCCCACCCCTACGGGGGTAATTATAAATCAAAGAAAGAACCTCTCCCTATATCTACCCCTTTAACTCCAACCCACCTGGGGCCTTCTCCATCTCAATCTCATTCGTTTGTTTGCACGATCTCTTTTCCTCCTGTTCATCATCTTTTCCTTCTTCTTCATATACCTTATATGATTACATTCATCTATGAACACACAACACTCATAATCTTATGCATTATCATAAATGAAGATTATACACTCTAAAACAGTAAATTCAACATTTTACATTTAGTAAAGGTTCCAGGAGTGACAACCTTTTACTAGTAAATGTTTCTTTCACATTTCTGGAAAATTGTACACATCAACTGTTGAATTAAAACTTTTATTAGAACGTGTCAAAATTAATATTTAGCAAATGTTGAAATACCATTTGTAATAAGTAAAAAGAAAGTATTATGAAAGAAAGAAAGATACATGTTACATGTTACTTAGAAAGTAACATGCAAGAATGAAATGCACTTAGTAATAATGTATGTGTATTACATTGGTCATTGGTCTTACAGTGTATGTGTACGGCGTGGGGAAATGTATTTGATTTTGTGTAATTAATGTTGTGTAATTGTTGTCAACCTCACATTCTGTTGCGAATTCAGCTATTGTTATTTATTCACTGTGTAAGTATGTGCAAGTGTGTCATTACCTGCCATGTGTCCAGAATAGGACCATGGACCTGGTAGATAATTATGTCAACATGTCCTTTGTTTATCAATAAAGACATGATTACAACAAATTATGTTGAATTACCAATTTAAGTGTAACAGTACTTTGCAAAAGGTTGGAGAAATGACAACTTTTAAAATGTTAATCTACAAAACGTTACACATCAAATGTCAATTCAACATTTAGAAATTTGTCAAATTTAACATTTGCAAAATGATATAGATTTAACATAATTTGTAAAACGTTAAAATACCATTTATAATATGTTGCATTACCCCTACAAATGTAATTTACACTTTGCCAAATTTTGAAGAGGAAACAAAAATGTTACACATTAAAATAATATCACATTCAGCACTTAGGGAGTTTTGAATTTAATGTTTGGAAAATGTTACAAAAAATTTTCTATTTTTTTTTTTTTGGTAACAATATTACCCCCCAAAAAAATGCTTTTTGTAATATCATGTCAAAATACCTTCCAAGTGCAATCCACGTTTTTCCAAAACTTGGAGGATTGACAATTCCATGTTCATTAAACATTTAGAAATGTTAAAAAAAGTTACATTTAAATCTTTGGATTTAGCATTTGGAAAATGTTGGAATACCATGCATTTATAGAACCTAGGCATTATGATGACATCAAGTTCAATCTACAGTAATGTAATCTACAATTAGCCAAGTGTTGCTTGGGTGAATTTTTAATTGAATATGGTAGTCATCATCACTTTTTTTGTTGTTGAAGTAAATGAAACAACAACAAATTAAAACAGTGAAAGACATAACACAATATAGTAATAACAATATCATCAGGCCTACATTATAATTACATACAAGAAGAGTTTCGTCGCAAAATTGGCTAAGCGCCATTTTTAAACATTTTAAGTAATTCCGTCATCAGGTAAAAGCTAACTGAAACCTTTTCTTTGATACCTATAACTTCTTACATAACAAGGACGATTTTTGAAGTTATGAATGAAAATGTTATTTATGTTCTTTTTATGTTTTTTTTTTTCAGCTTTATTCGCAAATACAAATTTTTGTATCTCAACATAAAAAGAGCGGAGTTAGCTCGTTTCGCGATAAAAACTCTGCACATAGATTATTTCTTCTTTTTATTTCACATCGATGTACGATCCTGGAGGAGTAGAATTATCTATAGAGTTATAGCTCATCTTCTCTCTCCCTCTCTTTCACTCTCTCCAAAATACGAAATCCGGGTATATCTATACCAAGGCTTATACACACTTACATCAATTTCAAAGGACTGTCAATTACAGTGTACTTCTTATCGAATCTTTGATGTATACGAACACTGCTTACTAATAGGCTATTCCTTCACATTTTTAAAGAAAAATGTCGGAAGGGGGGGGGGGGGTGCAGGCCCCTCACACTTTTCGCTCTTCAAAACAACATTAACAACAACAACAACAACCAAAAAATCGGGAAAATATGATAAAAACACAGTTTTCATAATATAGAGAGGACTGAAGTCATGTTTCCTTTAACTGGCGTGGACACGATGAGTGAAATAGACGTACTAGGAAACGAAACTAAAAATAACAGTCTATCATATTACACGTACATTAGTGTATCGTATAATGATGTACAGTATATGAGAGCAATGGTGAGAGCATGTGTGTATGATTGTGTATTAGATGTCTGCATGGAGTCTATTATAGATGTAAATCACGTGATCATATCTATTACATCTCCGATACTTCCGATTCCGACTGATATTTGAATAACCCATGTCGTAGTGTGGTATACTATGTGTCACTGCTTTGCTACCAGTATTTATGAGCACGAACACCAATTTCCATCCCAACGTCTATCGACGCCCAATTAGCATTGACTTTCACCGTGGATGGCGCTCTCCCCGGCGGTGGTAGTTCATCGTAATTAAGCGTAACCGCGGAGCAGAAAGCGATAAATATTTTGCTTTTTGCGGACCAAGACAAAAAGTGGACATGATCAAATAATATGAAGAAGAGGAGGGGAATAAGAAGAAGAAGAAAAGAGAAATTTGAAAAATACATGTAGAGGGAGGGGGAACAAGACCTGCGGCCCCAAAAGGGCTCTTCCCTACAGGAAACATATATATTAATACAAGTGAAATCAGGAAAAATACATGTATTGATAATCCTTTGGTTTGGATTGAGGTGTAGGCACAAGGAAGCAATTATGAAAGTGGTTTCGAATCTCTCGCAGCCCTTTTTGTCTTCTATTCTTTCTCCTTCTCCTGCTCCTTTTGTTTTTTTTTCTCTTCCTCGTCCTCATCACCATCACTGTCATCTTCTTCTGCTTCTTCTTCTTATCGTTGTTATTATTATTATTATTATTATCATTATTATTATTATTATTATTATTATTAGTAGTAGTAGTAGTAGTAGTAGTAGTAGTAGTAGTAGTAGTAGTAGTAGTAGTAGTATAGTAGTAGTAGTAGTAGTAGTAGTAATAGTAGTTTTAGTAGTAGTAGTATTGTTTTCAATCTCATAGTAATTATAATAATAGTAATGACAATAATGATAATGATAACATTTTTTTTTTTTGTCAACAGTACTTCACTATAGTCTGCTATTACATTACTTTTATTTCTTTTTTCTCCCTTCTCTTCATCTTCTTTCCTTCTTATTTGGAACTTATGGGTGCATTCATTTGAACCAATCCTGTGGTGTCCAATTCTGTAAGTTGTTCAGGTTTTTTTTTTTTTTTTTTCAATTTTATTTCTACCAAATTCCTGTTGACGATGAGGCCACGAAAGCTTTCAGATCTTGGTGCAAAGGCATTATCGCGTGGTGTTTATTTTGGAAGGTGATCACGTCAGTGTAAAGGGAAAAACTGTGGCAACATTTTTGGAGAGTATGTAAATCTCTTCTCGGAATGCCGACATCTACGCCATGATCTATACTCGGGCGCTTCGTACGTGTTTCTTGACCACAACCTATCACGCACAAGAACGATTTGATTCTCGCTGAAATATATCTCCCCCTTTTGGTGATGAGAATGGAGATGAGCTGGTCTACCAAAGATTGTCTTTCATCCACGGAAATATGCAGACGTATCCTTCGTTTCATTTGCGTCAATCTCCTGTCTGTTTTTTTTTTTTCTTCTCTTTCTCTCCCAATGATTTTTGCAATATCTTACGTGCATTCTTTTGTTTTTCATGAAATGATGGAGATATTCCTCATTAGAACAAGCTCAGTTGTAAAGTGTTTCCCCTCAAATAAAACATTATACTATACTAGTTACAAGGACACTGATATTTCTTTTACTATAGGACTGCTGCTTCTATAAACATCCACTGAACCTCTACTGTAGAATAGAGAATGTATACGGAAGAGTACATTCAATTCTTTGGGTGGTAGAAGGCTTTAACGAGACGTGTACCACGTATTCTTTCTTGGGTATGTATGTGGTCCTGAAAAGGGCCTACCCACTCTCGACGTTTCGGCAAGCATGGTTCTTGCCGTTTCAAGAGGAAACGGGCCACATACCTTAATACCCAAGAAAGAATACGTGGTGCACCGTTAAGCCTTCTATCACTCAACGTTCTGCCGCCACGGAAGCCTTGAAAGATTTCAAAATACATTCAATTCTGACAGCCTATACAGAACCATGAAACTGAGAGTTATCGAGTTTTATTTCTGCAATATACGTGTTATGGCCTGCACAAAAGAAACATGGTGATACAGGGAAAAAAATAAATCAAAATCTGACTCCAAAACGCATCGAAATATAATATCCGAAATAGTCAAGAATTTCCACCTTTTTTTTTTTCATACTCTGAGAAAATAATGTGATCACTCGCCCCCCCCCCCCCTTCCCCCGGTGAGGGGAGGAGATGTAACCCATCGTCTCCCTTCTGTTCCTCGCTAGTCAGTCTTCATCATTTTTGGATGTCTCCGTTTCTCATCAGGGAGACCATCGTCAGTGTCATCCCCGACCATCGAACCTAGTCTGCACCATTCAGACCCCGAACAAATACCGAGTTAACAGCTGAGCAGGGCTGCTCGATAGTCGTGAACTATTCCAGGAAAAAAAAATGCAACAAGGAAGAATGAAATAAGATGAAATATGAATAACAGCAGAAAGGAAAACATTTCCTTGGAAACATGAATGACAGGAGCAAAACTATACACAACTCTTCTCCGAAGAAGGACAAAAATAGTAGCAAATACACACCGTTATGGCAAAATTGGCCCCCAGGAAACCAAATATCTGCATTATAGCGATTGAATTTGATGTCGTTGTTGTTGGCTCTATCCTCGGTATTGATGAAGAGATAATGTAGACGAATAGATGGATAGATAGAAACAACAATCATATTATATTCTTGCATCTGGATATATGGACTTAGAACGAGGTATAGAGATAGAGATAGAGAGATTATACATAGAGAGAAAAAGAGAGATAGTGTGAGAGAGAGAGAGAGGGGGGGGGGGAGAGATAGAGAGAAGGGGGGGGGGGGAGACAAAATATAGTGATGACATCTCGGAAGCCAAGACTACGACCCCCTCCTCCATCTCTGGGCATCATCCGTCTTGATATGCATCTTCCTACAGCTCCTATCCGTCTCCGGGCCCAGATGGCGTGCCGAGCAGACTGCCCCCAACATCTCTATCAAGTTGGGAAGGAAAATGAAATGAAAAGAAGCAGAAGATGGAGAAGAAGAAGGGAAAAAAGCGACTAGCGATGGGGCAAGATGGCGATCGACCTCTCGCTGTTTATTTGGACGGGATGAAGGTTTTTCATGGCGGCTTATTGCTGGCGAACGACTGTTTGTTTGTTCGAAAAAGAGTTTCATTCTGGCGTGCCATCCGAGCACTCGCTCCCCGGGTCTCCCCGCGCCATTTTCAGCTATCATCCCCCGAATGTCGCATCGGGGAGGTTTGGGAGTACAGGGTACTCCATGAACCCGTGTGATTCCAGTTGAGGTGACAATAATTTCGGACTGTGCCAAACTTGACGTCTGTAATTCTATAATGAAAGCAATAAAGACATTGACTTACATTGACCTATATACTTATATTGAACATAGATTGAGAAAATAATTATTTGCTTCCCGGATACACCGGACAATCAAAATAATTACGTGATAATATTCGTGTTTTAACCTGTCCTGAAATTTGAGTGGCGTGTTTTCTATCATACAGAACTTCCTAATTTTTTATATTCCTCTACTTTTTCCTCTCTTCCGTCCTTTCTTTTCTTGTTCTTTGTTTGTTTTGGAATGTCATTGTGCTCTCTTCAAGTTATCTCGTCTTTTGTGTCTATTATGAAAGTGCTCATTATGCGTATAAATGTGTACTGTTGTTTCAGTCTTTTCCAGGTACTCACTGCTCAATTCCTTGCATCTATAAGTTGTATGATGGCAATGTCTTAATTTTAATGTCTAACAAAGATTATAGTATGTAGTGTTAATATTTGAAATGATAATACCAGCGATAAAGTGAGGATTACGTTGAACTGTAGCAGTTCGTCGTTTAGACTTCAACCCGCTTAAACAATCATTCAAAGTCATGTCATTTCTTGTAGTAAACATCAGAATCAGCATTTGGTCTGGTAGAATAAGGGACGAAAAAGGGCAAAGGGGGAGGGGAAAAATAGAAGATTACTTGACGCAAAAATCCAACAGTCAAAGGCATCAGCCTTTACGCCCAAACTCCTGGGGCACCCTTTTACTACCTGTCACGTGATCACGACTATGGAAAGCGTTGTGAGTCCTCATTAGTTTTATTAGTGAGAGGAAACACGAGACATCAAGTTGCGTGATCCGATCGTGTTTACGAGCGCCCGAGTCGTCAAGTTCCAAAGTCAATGATACCTAAGTCACGGTGAAAGAACGACCAGCCCCATATCCCTCCCCTCCCCCCCCCCCCCACCATCCGAAGTGGTGGTAGTGATGGTGGTGGTGGTGGTGGGGGGGGGGGGGGGGGATGAATTTAGCTCATGTTAGACAGACTAACACCACGAAAAGGTGCCCGTTGCGATGTTAATGTACATGTTTTTGCTCTTTCTTCGAAATTGTTTACGAGAACAGCGAGGAGTAAAACCACGCGTAATGCAAACGAACATTGAAGTTTTATTCTGGTTTGGTTTCCCTGATATCTGTCAGTTTTCTCCATGAACAAAAACGAATGAAATAAAAATTAGATACAAATGATAACAAAACAAAGTGTTATAGGTAGAAATGAAGGAAACTGCTCATTATCTTAGCGGGAGCAGAATTTTAATGTTATTGACCGTAACCGGGCTACGGCGCTACAGCGATGATAAAAGAAATACAGAGGATTTTTTTTTTTTTTTTTTTGGGGGGGGGGGGATGTATGCAGTAAAATATTGAAGAGACGAAGTATATAATTTTGTATCTTGAGAAAACTGATTGTGTCTGCTGGGCAGTTATCATTCCACAAGGGTATGTGCGAAAGAGAAGTGTTTTTTTTTTTTTTCAATAAGAAAAACAACACCTCGCTGAAGCAGTCTTGATGAGAATATTCCCTATGGATAGACTCCTACTGCTTGAAAACAATTCGTAACAAAATTTAAGAGACCGACAATATTAACCAATGTCCGAATTAATGAACGTTGTGACATAATGAATGTTTATGAATTCTGTAACGCATCATCCTCTGAAAACTTAAATGTAGTTAATTTTTCTCAACCATGCAGACCGACTGCTCAGTTATTGGAATATGAAACTCAATTCTCTCTCTCTCTCTTTTTTTTTTTTTTTTTTTTGTCTATAGAACTAAACTTGTTTTGACTCCAAGGAATATCTAAAGTGGATATTCCAATATTGTCGGTGTTGGTTGTCTGGATTTCATCGAGTTGATTCACCAGGACCTATTCGAAGTAAAGATTTTTTCAGTTCTGCTGGAAAATGTTGGTGGATATACCACTCCTAATACAAACATAATTAATCAAATATGTTTTCATTACAGCGGTAATTCCTTAATACTTTAAAGGCAAAATTTACCATTTGCAGATGAAACAAAAACCCAGCTTTAGTGCTTCAAAATAGTTCTAAAATGTGGATTAGGGATAGAAACAGCCAATGTAAAAATTTGAAGGAGTATAATCAATGTTAAGTATTCTAAATATACAAAATGTGAACAACAGTAACAATAAAAATGTTTCCAGACTAAACCGTCTACAGAGAGGAAAAAAAAAAAAGATATCTCCTTATATTTCAGGCTTTATTGCAAAAATGTTACAAAAAATGGTAGGCTATTTTGTGATACAACTGACCGACACATATGCATTAAAGTGATATCTTGAACATTTTTTTAAATCACTGCTCCCTTTAAAACTCATCAGTCCTTTACTCATGTCCGCGGTGCGTGCAATAATTCGAGAACATCATGGCAGTTGAAAGGGCGCCCTCTCTCGCCATCTCGCTCCTTGAAGGGAGCACCTACCTGTGTAGTTCGCGTGATCACATTCTGTATGCATGACACCTTGAATAATACATGTACCATTATTTTCGGACAGAGACGTGTGTAAACGAATGATTTTTACCCATCGTGTGCTTTGAGTGACCATTGGCCCAGTAAACCCTGTAGTTGTATCCACAGTCCAAAGTCAATGTCACAGAAAAGGTTAAACAAAACCTGCAAATATAGGTTTTGTTGTTGTTTTAAAAAAAGGAAAAGGGAGAGAAAAAAAATGTGATTTTTTTAAAACTAAACAAAACAGGTTTTGTTTATGTTTCCGTTATAATTATTATCATGCATTTGATTGACTTGTACTTCAACTACTTTCATCTTGGTATTTTGTTTTGTTTTGTCTTGTTTTTCACGCTTTTTGGTTTTCCTTTTTTATTATTATTTTTACTTTCACTCTTCCCCTTTCAACTCCATGTATAGCGCCTTCTGCTCATGCCTCATACATGTATATACGCCTATCTGTGCAGGCCCTTATACGTATTCTATTATGCAGGTATGTTATTGTCCTATGTACACCATAACGTGTGCGTATGTGCTTGTGCAGAAGAGTTCAGAATAAAGGCAAAAAGTTGACATCAAATCACATACTAGCAATCTCCCTCTCTTTTTCTTTCTCTTCCCCTCTCTGTTTTAAACTGAAATATGATAATTAAATTTGAGTTCTTACTATCTTTAAGGAGAGTTAATGAATTATTTTGGAGATACAGCCCTGCGTACTGTAATTTTGACAGAACTCAGAAGCCAACTGACAAGGATTGCAGGCATATAGAAGAAACTAGGCAAAAGTTAATATCTTGACAATTAAGGGCTCAACGAGTCTGAATGCAATCTTTCAACATGACATGCAGTTTGATATCACGCTATAGATCACTGGCCACAATAGCCAAAGATTGCAATCACTCAATTCAATTCAATTCAATTCAATTCAAATCAATTCAATTCAATTTAAATCAAATTTTATTTCATTTTTCGAAAAGAACAAAGACATTTCATTTTCTTTGGTAACAGAGAATAAGGTTGCATAATCAAAACAAAGTAAACTGAGAAAAATATTATTGTGGAACCTTGGAGTAACAATATGGAGCAAAAATATGTCATGAGTACTGAAGTGATAAAGACGAAATAACTCGATTATTGCTCGTGGTGTACATTTGAATTTATGATCTGACCTGATGAGGTCTGGAAACCTCCGATTGGCATTTATTTTTTTACTTATGACTATGATAAATATGACAAGCTGAAGTAAAAGAAAAATCTATAGAGAATGCATGAATCAGAAAATATCGTGAGATTCTGGCGCAAACCTAGAGTTCATGTGGATAATATGGCCTTAGCCTCTGATCAAGACGTTACATTTCCATTTTGATTGAGATTACGCAATGAGCGCGAGAGTACAATAGTGTATGGACTGTGATGTTATTGAGCTGTGAAACCTTTGTGCCAATTTTAGATGGTGATAAGACTTCAACAATGTCTTTCTAGACTCCAAGAAAACTTTAGAAACATCTAGGTAATCTTGTTGCATAGATGAATGAAGGTACTAATAGCAGACTGCTCTGCTTGACTAGAACACATCAAGCAAAATGAACCTTTTGACTTGATGTGAACATTACATACATCTGAGTTTGAGTGCACTATGCGATAAGTGGAAGTAGGTAAGGGGGCAATTCTGTTCTTGTTTTTCTACAAACGTCGTCTGCCTGTGATGTGCCTGTTTCTCTTTCACTTCTTCTCTTTTAAGGAATTGCTGAAGATAAGTTGTTCGATCATTTCATTTTTATTATTGCATGTAATTCTACCCCCCCCAAAAAAAAAAAAGAGCAATATATAACTTGGTTATTCTTGTGAATTGTTGGAAACCATGAAATCCTCGATTCGTCCCTGTTCCTTCGCAAATACCTCTTGTTGTAATAATGAAAAAAAAAAACAAGAAACAAAAACTTTACTGTGTTTTTCTGTATTTTAGCAGGAAAGTTTCTGTCGGTAGTAAGTGACGCAATGACCTAATGTCCCGTTGGCTTGAGTTTCACGAAAATGGCCGGAGTTAATCGGGTGCGAACGAGCCATTGCAATATGGCGGTAATGAGTAATAATGGGCGTATCAAAATCGCGCGCGTAATGTCTCCGGCGCTACCGAAATTGCCGGCGATATATTCCAGACGATTGAAAGAGAATACGGGTGTCCCTTAGGCCTCCGCGAAACGGTCGAGTTGAACCGTAGGAGAGGGAGAGAGGGAGAGAGAGGGGAGAGTACATCTCTTGGCAAATTGATGCAAAACACGCCGCCATTATCTTCTTCGGGTTATCAGGAGGATTTCTATGGCCGATCGACCAAATTTAATATCTCATGTAATACTTCGGTATGAGGGATCAGTCGGATCGTTTCCCTTCTTGGGGGGCTTTGTTTTGTTGCTTTTTAGTGTGTCAACTTGAAGAGGGGCAAAGAGGAGCTAACGAAGAAAAGGATTCATTTCTCTTTGGGTTCTGTCATCTCGAAACAGGAGTTTGCGGGGAAAAAAAAGAAAATTACCGGTGCTTCATGAGATGGGACACACCACAGGAAACGAACTGGGAATACACATTACTTATTTAATCATTTATGTTATGTTATTTATTTATTTATTTATTTATTTATTTATTCATTTATTCATTTATTTATTTGTTACTGTTATTATCATTATTATTATTATTATTGTTTTATTATTTATTTTGTTTTGTTTGTTTTGTTTTGTTTTTTAATGGAAGACTGGCACAGAAACTGCTGGTAACCTTCTGCACTTATATCATGAATGTTTTGCTCTGGAAAATTTGTATAATTATATTGCATCGATCGCTCCCACATCTAAGAACTCAAACATTAGTCATTCTCTATGTAAGTATTATAGGCCTTGTATACACGCTGATCATGACCATAGCAATATAGTCTTGCTTGCCGGTTCTTTTTATAACAATAGAAATGTGTCAGTTAAACAGCGACATGCACTGTGACTTAAAAAGACATAAGCAATAAACAGAAAGAAAAAGACAAATAACAACAAAAACGTACCGGAAACAAACTGAAACAAAGGACAGCTGACTTTGTTCATCTCGATCTTTGATACAGCAGACAGAGGAAATGAAATTGTCAGATGACGTTTGAATTATTTTGCGCCATCTCTAGTTGGTCTTGGTGAGGCCAAATCCCTCAGAAAGCGTCACCTATACCTGCATGCTCTCTTCGTGGACCTCTGGACAGTTCTTGTCATTGATGGGCATGAATTGAAACAATGTTCGAAATCACACACAAGCACACACACACACATGCACACACAAGCACACCACAATCCGGAGAGGATTCACATATTCCGATAACACGGTATCACATAGAAAAGAATTATAATGCCGTGGCATTTTTTCCCTTTCGCCGAGACGGGTAAATCGAGAAGAACACCGAGAATTACGGCGCGAGATTTATGGGCTCTGCGGGCCGCCAAATCTGCGATCCGAGCCCCTAATTCACGCCCCGCCCGGCCTCGTCTCCCGGGAGCTCTCGGCGAAGTTCACCGTCAGCTCCACGCCTTGCGTCGGGGACGGCTTGTGTAACATGTGAACCGGTGGCTTGTCAATTGTCACTTCAAATTACTCCCGATATAATCGCATCCTTAATGGATTTTAGGGAAGAAAACGAGGAGAAGAGCCTATAGGAAGAAACCGCCTAAATCGAAGAAGAACTTAACAGCAGATAGAGACACTAATCCCAATTCTAAGACCAATTCGAAAAAGTCGAGATTGAGTCATTGGTTACTCGCCCTTTGTCCCCAAAACCTTATAGTGCTGGTTGAAATGCGTTGAAGAGCTTGCCCGCTAATTATTTACACAAGCTTAGCAGCATTTTGCTTTTCTTTTGTGAAACTGTACAAGTAAATGACAATCAGTGATAATAGCAGGTATGTCCTAACGCAGTTTAATGTTGTTAAGTTCGGCTTTTGTAGAGAGTGAAAAGGGGGGGGGGGGATAGAGCGGGGAAAATCAGATGAGAGTAGCAATGAACTATTCAGGTATTGTCAAGCTGTAGAAACATTAATGATCTCCCCTTGAGACATTCTAAATCAACTCTGTACAACGGCGTAGGTATTTACAGTTCCTACTCCAATGTTGCTCGTTTTTTTACTCCAATATTGAACCTTTTCGTTATTACTCTTATCAAACAGAGATTGGTAACAGACATGATGAATCAAGCGGACGGGTAAAGTTAATAATCATTATATAGTACGAGTTTTCTTCAGTTTGTCTCCCTCTGTACAAATGAAATTTGTAAGATCGCAACTGCTGTTCTACATTTTTAACAAACATGTCGGAAAATGTTTGTTAAAACATGTAGATCAGCAGTTGCGAAATTTCATTGTACAGAGGGAGACAAATTGAAGAAAGCTCATACAACAGACATGTTGGCTGTAACCATCGAATGAAAGTAGAGTGTTTGTTCTCACTGCCACAATTTTTATTTTGCCTTCCGAAAGTCCACCTTTATTCATTTCCACCCGTCTCCCTGCTTTATCTTGGGTCATTTGCCGAATATAAACTTCAACTAGCTCAAGAGAGTGTTACTGACATAGACCATACATATAACTTTTCAGAAAGATGTATACGTTCTTGTCTTTGTTTTAATTGTGAGACTCAATAAGTGTATGATGCGGACGTAAATATGTGTATATATCTGTCGGAATCTGGGTCTTATTTTCATCTTTCTTTTCCTCAATTCCTGTTTTTTCTAGATTCTTTGTTGTGCCGTTGTTTCAACTTTATGTTCTCTATATTTTCACGTGGGTCAAGCCGTCCATGCAATGTTTATTGATAATCCCCTCTGTATGAAAACAATGCCATAAATAATGCGCCAGTAATTGAAACTTTGGAAAGACGCTCAGAAGAAAAAAAAAAAGTACGGAAGATAAGGGTGAAGACAAACCTGAACAAGCATGAAAAAACATATGGTAGGCGGTGGATCAGTCTGTTCTTCAAGATGAGAATTTTACGATATAAATTCACGTTTGAGATCGGAGTGATCAGTGGACGGCAGGCCATCGTCACAAAAACGGCAATATTGTTGGGCGCAACGCGTAAATCTACGCCGCGAGGTCCATAACTTTCGATCGTAAAAGTCTTTGGGCTGAGCGGACATGTTGTGACAGCATTACAATCACACGTTACTGAGATTTCATTTCGTCACGCAGCTCGCAGCCAGCCTTTATTTCGTCCTTTCTTTTCTTTCTTTTCCGTTCTCTTCTTTTCTTTCTCTCAAGTAGCTGATGCATTGTCCTGGAATAACCTCACTGGAAAGTCAATCGATAAAAATGAGATTCATGGTTAGGCAGATAAATCTTGTGATTAATTTTCTTCACCATCTGGATCATCGTGAAAACAACATCGACAAAACCTTATGTTTTTTATTACTGTATGGTAAGCAGCGCTATAATATCTTCACATTGTAACAATGAGTGCACAACTTATGCTTTGTCTATTAAATACAAAGGTGATGTATACCTATGTAGGCCTACTCCGTTCCATCCTTCCTCTCAGTTTAAGGTGAAATTGTGAATTTATTGATCCCCGAAAATGCCTCGAACTCGTTTAGGATTGTGATTCTGCCTCAGAAAATTTTTAGATAAACGCACCCTGAATATTATGGAGATGAAAAAAAAAATAGCAAAGTCCTCCAGCACTTCTAGATAAGGGAGTCTGGTTCGTCACAAAAATCTTGTTTTGATACAACTTGAAATTCGGTAATTATTTTATTGATGTTTGTTAGCCTGGACTCCATTTGAGCTACAGGGAGAACAATGTCTCATTTCGATCCGGCTTTTACAGCTTGAATTGCGGCAGCTGAATGAGACGATAGCGAAGTCACTAAAATACTTCTCCATTTAGCGACTACTATCGATGCTCAAATGAAAATAAAATAAAGATATATCTAGCAGTTATCATCACTGTTCTGTAATAGTAATAATAACAATAATAATAATGATAACGATAATGATAATGATAATGATAATAATAATGATATTGATATTGATAATGATGATGATGATAATAACAACAATAGTAATAATGATAACAATAACATTTTATATATATATATATATATACATATATAATATTTGCTGTTAATGGAAATGAAAAAAATTCAATTCATTTCAGTGCAATTCATCTGTCATCTTTTCCTTGTTAAGTCAGTGCTGCTTCAAGACAATTTGTGTTTGACAAACCATCATCATTATGTGATATAATTTTAACAATTTTGAGTGTTGAAAACAAACCCTTCATTCTTTGTTTCATTTTTTTTTAATGGTTCGCGCATGCAGACAGAACTATACAGCAAACCTGGACTAGAGATACATTACTCATCTCATACTTACTCATAATAAGATAACGAATTTACTTGGCAAGCATGGTTCACAAGGTGGAACAAATTTCAGGGCTTTGAGAGAAAAAGGGGAAAGCTAACTTTCTTGAGTATAATGTGAAGTTCCCCTCGACATCTCTGTAGAAATGAAGACTCTTCAGAAGTCGACGGAATGACTGGTTGAGACTGGAAAAGCTCGAGAACCCCTTTAAAATGACAACCTCACCTCAGAGCCGTGGAGTGTGGAAGCCAATCATAATATTAATGATGATAATTCTTCCCGGAGGCCCGATATGCGTGTGATAACAAAGGCATTATGGGTGAAGGTCGGATCGCCGGGGTCAGCTATACCTCTGCCTCGTTTTCTCTCCCCCGCACATGTCACGGGGGAGATTGAGGGAGAGAGAGAGCCTGGATGCTGTGTTCGCTTTATACTTCGCGACGCACCCATAGCTCTATGTCAAAATGCGAGCGTTCATGGTGTTGTGCTTATAGCTTTCGCACCTCATAAGCCCCACGTCTATTTATTACACATGCAGGTGCGAAATACCTGAGGCATTATCGATATCTCTATCGCTACCAGTAGGCCTATTGATAATATTCTTGTTGTTTTTTTCTGTTGATTTCATATTGATTATGATGGTTGTGTACCAACGATTATGACGATGATTATATCAATAGTAGATACGTGTTAAATGATAATGATGATAAAAAAAACCCATGACAATGATGATGATAGCAATAATTGTAATGGTAATACATAACAAAATATATTATTTTATCATGACTGTGTACGTCAACAGCATTACTATCATCACATCAGGTCATTAATTGGCAAAGGCAGTATGTATGCAAATTTAGTTCACATTGATCATTCATTCATTCATTCAATCATTCATCCAGCCATTCATTTAATTATTAATTGATTAATTAACTAATTAATTAATTAATTCATTTATTTATTTCCTCACTTTCTTACTTATTCTTTCATTCATTGCTGCAATGAACCTTTGAACAATGTTTCTAGTTTGAAAAAAAAAATCTAAACTTCATGGTCATATGATATTCTACAAGAGCTTGTGGTGCTGTTGTGTCAAAATAAGCTATCAGAAACAAGAAGAACGTATAGAAAATAAACGCTAAATGCTCAAATCCGTGAGTGACCGAATTTACCATTTTAAACATTTTCAATAAGCAGCAGTGTTAAATACTAGTACTCTAAGTCACGAAGTTATCGGCTTGTCAGGATGGTAATTATTTTGCTCATAGACCATCATAAATAATCTTGATATAGTGGCAACATGCATTTGGATATCGTCTTTATAATCCAGCCAGCCATGGAGCAAACGTCATCACTTTTTGAACGGTGCAGAAATGAAGCAAACACAATCTTGGAATTGTACCTTCCTGTATTTTTGCCGTATCTTACTTCTATACATTTTTCCAGATTAATGCGCTTACACATCAGTTTTAAGCGCTATATAAGTGTTATTCATTATCATTATCATTATCTTATACGTCATGTCCCGGTACAATTTGATATCTTTCCATTAAAATACCTTCCCTCAATCACTGGTTATGACGTTTGGATGAATGTCCGACTCCTGTTAATAGTAGAGTCCCTACATATTAAATACTACCCGACTTGTCTTAAGCAGGGAGGTGGAAGAAAGACACCTCCCTGTCTTAAGTCAAGTAAGTCAAGTTGATTCCTTGCTAATGAAACAATCAACTCCAACAAAACTCTAACAGGACAAATAAAGACTTTGAGCTGGTGTTGCCTTAAAGAGTTGATGCAGATCGTAACTCTTGTCTTTATATTTTTGATAAGTCCCAAAAGTACATAATGGAAAATACAATAGCCAAAGAACCCCACTGGCAGAAGCATTTACAGCCTTATAACGATCCTTTTTTTTTTTTCGTATGAGATATTTGAATGAAATGCCCTTTGTCTAGGCAAAGTCTAGGCTTAAATTCAGACACAGATTTCAAATTCTTCTTTTGATTGTTGCTGAGATAACAACTACCACAGGAATCAAACTTATTTGACTTTATTACATAAAGAGGCACGTCGACACAATGACAATAAAATAAAAACATAACCAAAAGAGAGAGAGACAGAGAGAGTACAAAGTACTCTCGATATCGACGCAGCGTATTATCAGAGGGCCCTAAATATACACACATGAAATAACCACCGGTAACTGATAAAACTCGAAAGAGAAAAACAAATTAATGACGGTTCATGATTACATTATTAATCCTAACACACATCCACTTTAGCTTTCTGCTTACTTTTTCATGAATTTTCTTGTTCAATATTCAAACCTGTGATTATTGTTGCACGTATTGGTTACTGAAGGCGTTAATCCCACCTTGTGGTGTATCAGCTCACTGGTTTATGGTGTTATGTTATTATGTTTGTTAAATTAGACTTCATGACATTTATGCACTTTTTACTTGTTGAATGTCCGAAAAATATATCAAGTTGTTTTTAAACACTAAAGCAGAACATAATTATCTTGACTGCACGAATTTTATGGGTTTCGCGTTGAATTATGACCGTTGGCGAATATGGGTCTGCAACGCAGACTAATTTGGTCAAATGTGTATTACGAAAAGAAGCGCGCATAGTCCTCTACAACAATAGCCGCGATACGCACAGTGCGAGCAGCGAACGGACGCACTGTAAGGTATAAATACGGAATAGACCCACGGGACAGTTGCTCGGATGAGCTTCACTGGTGTGGTGTGCAGGCTTCAAACCTGTAGCTGTCTAGCGACAGAGTGGTTCGATTCCACCTTCCGAGCGTGTCTTTGTTTTATTGCCCATTTCTAGCAAATTTATCCATTTTAAAACATTTTCGCAGATTGCATATTGCATGTAAGAGCTTTAAACGCTGTGAGAAATACTAACATATTTTATACACATTAGACGGCTTTCTCGCTACCGACGGGTAATTATACACTTAATCATGGTAGATTTGTTGGGTCCCGTTTTATCACAAGATAAAATCGATTTTAAATTTCCTTGCCACACAAGCTGCCATAGACTTATAGTTGAAATCAACTGTACAATAAATTTTAACTCTTCATAAAACAGAGAAATGGGGCTGTTATCTCATCAAACTGCAATATTCATGTTTATTGTGACGACTCCTACAACATAATGGAAGATGTCACGGAAGAGAAATTCACGGTATTTTGCATTTAAAGGCATAATTTACCATTTGCAGATGAAACAAAAACCCAGCATTAGTGCTTTAGAATAGTTCTAAAATGTGAGTTAGGGATAGAAACGACCACTGTCAAAATTTGAATCCGTATAATCAATGTTAAGTGTTGTTTAATACACAAAATGTGAACAATAGTTATAATAAAGGTGTTTCCAGACTAAACCGTATACAGTTACGGTTTATGAAGAAAAACCCTGATATCTCCTTATATTTTAGGTTTCATTGCAAATATTTCATATGGTAGGATGTTTTATGATACAGCAGACCTACACATATGCATCAAATGTGATATCTTGAACATTTTTGAAATCACTGCTCCCAAAGGTAAACTGGACCTTTAAGTGATTTATTGAACTTGTTAATAAAACTTGATTTTTTTTTCGTAGAAAAACTAACTTCTTTACTAAAATATGATATCATTATCATTGTTATGTTTTCATCAGATATTCTGTATATTGTATTCTTGACAAAAGTTGCAGAAATGAACTGTATTACATGAAACTGAATTTAATAGAATTGAAATTGAACTCAACACCCGTCTCTCAAACACGATAACCCAGAAGTGTAATTTGTATAGGCCAACATAGATCATGTTGAGCTGAGAATGAATTTCGGTCAGAGCTAATATTATACATTAAAAAAAATGTTTAAATTAGCTCTGACCGAAATTCATTTCCAGCTAATTTAAACATGACCAACCTTATTTTTCTAAAGTTCTTCATTACTATATAGTAGGCCTTTATCCATTCTGATGATGAAGTGGGGATCATAATTTTCCTGGCTGTGTCTATACAGGAATCTGCTCATGTGCAAAGTCTATGTATAGATTTGATATCCTCGCAGAGAATCGGTTTAATACTGCAGACTGACAGGTTAAGAAGCATAGTCAACAAAGAACGTTTAAAAGAAGAGTGTTTTGTTTACGTGATTATCAACATTATTAGTGATTCAAAACGTCATGTGAGTTTTTCTTTTAGAAATAATCTCCTCTGTTAGAATAGTTTTCATGCGGAATAAAAAGAAATCTTTCGAGAAATATATTCTAGGACTGCAGCAGTGTGAACTAAACATGGTCAATTTCGAAGGATAAACGAAACAGTATGAGAGAATAGATTAGAGAATAGAGACACTTGTGTGAAGTGCCCCATCTCGGAAAGAAATTTGAACAGTTGTTTTGTTTGTGGCCTCACAAAAGAAAATGTGGATCATTTACATTACGTTTTCCAGAAAAGAAGAATAAGAAATATATATATATTTTTTTCTTCTTTTTTTTTTAGTTAAAGGGCAATTTCGGACGAGTTAAAAGCTAGTCTGAAAAGAAAGAGTACGTCATGTGAGTTTTTTGAAAGAATAAGTGAAAAATAAATTCTTGAACTTTCCCTTTTTTTTTTAATGTTCCAGTCTCAAATCTTAAAATCTGACTCATTATTTTGAAGTTATTCAGCCAAAAATAGCATTATGTTTTACACCTTTATACCAGAAAAAATCATTTTCGTCAGTTTTTTGCCCAATGGTAAATTGTGAGGTGATGATATATGTGTATTATCAACTTACTAATTTGCACTTTCTCATTTGCATATTCATCAACTACTCGAGAAATGTTTGTCTAAAATTAGGGAAACTTCACAACTTCCCCCTTCTTTGCGACTGATTGACGAATTGCCCTTCATCGACGTAAATAAGCACCAGTCAATTGCAGTCGATTTGAACATGTCCGTTCATTACATGAAGCGATGTTGCTTGATTTGTAATTCATCCACTTTTATGCTTACGATGAATTAAAAATAAAAGGCTAAGAGATCACTTAGTAGAAAAGAATATTCAGAGTTTTCAGTAGTAGCCATGATAAAATATCGTCGGCATATAAATATACTCTGGCTGGATTCGAACCCACGAACTCCTGGTTGCTACACACTAGACTACCGAGCTTTCGTACGATAGCCAGTGACGGTTCTGATCCCTAATATGGCAGCTGGAATACATGCATATTCATTAATAGCGCAATCTGTACGTATTCATATATTTCTTTATCAAGAGTATATCATTAATAACAAGTTATTCTAGAGTTGCATCTCTACTGATCTTTCGACGAGATAGTTAAAGTTGTTTGATTATTGACGAAGAATTCAGTGATATAGATATTCTCGTGGCAGGACTATTGAATTGATCATGCTCTGACAGTATTATCATCAGAGCATCAATTCGACAGGCCTGAGAAAACGACATCAAGATGGTGTAAGATTTTGATTATGACAGATTGCATGGGAACTTTCCATTTTTTTTTTTTTTGGTAGAATATTAGTGAACACAGCATGGTATTTCCAGTCAGTTGCAGCCGATTTGAACATGTCCGTTCATCGCATGAAGCGATGTTGCGTGATTTTTAATCGGGCATCCATTTTTATGCTTACGATGAACTAAAAAAAAAAAGCTAAGATATCGCTTAGCAGAAAAGATGATAGCTCACAATAATCCTGGCTATGCTGTCTCATTTTCTTTCTTTGTGTGTATAGTAGGTATAATAGGCTTTGTAGATTCGTAGGCAAATTCTCCTGTTCTGTTCGTTTCGACGGGACTGCCGTCCAAGTAGAGCTCTGCTTTAAAAAAAAGTTTTCTCCCTCTTACATGAGGTTACTTGTAACTGAGCTTCATGTCTTAGACTTTATATGTATAGGGTGTGGCAACTGTCACTGTAATATTCCCATCGTTATTAATCTGTTTCTCATATTATGTTCGAAAGGATAATGACGATGTCAAAGATGGCACTGCTACAAACAGCAATGAAAATGGTAATGGTAATGGTTCTGTGGTTTCTGAGTCATTAAGACCACCCGGGCTTCCATGCGTGCATGAGCAAGAGGTTCGAGTCCTTTAGCTCAGCCAATGCACTTAAAAGTTTATCCTCATTGCCAATTTTGTTCAAATTTATTTTTCATTTTCATCAAATAAACAGAGAAGATTATATACCTTGTATAAACAGAACATATTATTTGTAATAATTGCAAAAAAAAAAAAAAAACCCAACAACACGTGAATTAACATAATACGTGTGATAACGAGTAACAAGACTAAAGAAAACATGAATGTATCTTTTTTTTTCTTTTTTCTTTTTTTAATAATGGTCTTATGTACGCAGGGAAGCCCGGCTCTCTCAGAAGGTCCTGCCACTGTTGCTTGCATACTTTGTGTTTCGTTTTTATCATCATAATTATAAAAAGAAAGCATAAACCACGCCAAATGTTGAGTCGCGTGACAACGAAAAACGTCAACCTCATGTCGCATTCAGCCAATTATTCCACGTTCTTGTAATATACACCTACGGGACACAAGAAGCTTCACAAAAGAGCAAACCCAAAACGGCAGGTTCGCTCCGCCGAAGTCGTTCCTCTCGGACGTCCGGTACGCCCCTCCGTAATCTGACATCCCAGCCATCGCTCGTCGAGTTCCGCTCTCGTTTGCAATCTCGGGATAAAATCTCCCCGCTGCCTCGTAAATTACCCCTTCACTCGGCGAACTTGACAAGTGACATGTGACGTCACTCGGTCGGGTCAGTCAGATCCGATTCAGCCTCGTTCGCGTCTTCACCCGGACACAATTTTACGAGATCGAATGATTTGAACTCCTTTTTTTTTTTTCGTGTGAGACGTAATGTCATTCTTGGAAGGAAGAGCGCTGACATTTAACGAGAACATGACTAATGCAGTGCTTCTTGAGAGAATTGTACCAAACAGCCAAATCGTTTTACTCAAATCGTCCTCTACCCACCTACCTATTTCAAATACATGTAGTAGAATCAATTTAGTGTTCCAGGGGGGTGTTTCATAAAGTTGTTCGTAAAGTTACGAACGACTTACGAGCGACTGGTGATTGGTTCTTGTGGTAAATTATGGAAATTCTGATAAGTATAGCACATCAGAACTGATCACCAGTCGCTCGTAAGTTGTTCGTAACTTTAAGAACAGCTTTATGAAACAGGGCCCTGGTAAATCTTTTGATTATTCTAATAATCCTTGGGTGACAAATCATATTGATCGTAATTTTGATATTCTATGATGCCCTGGGAAGTAAATGAAAAAGAACAACAACAAAAAAGAGAAAATCCTGAATATTTTTGAAATGACATGAAATGATTTGAAATGAACATATTAAACGGGGTTGCGCAAATGAAGTGTGATGCGTCTCCCGATAAATTATGCAAATACATTTGATGAAAATACCAGCAAAAGTCATCAGAGATTGACGAAAGTTGCGATTCTTAAAGCCACTGTGATTAAAAGAAAAAAATGTTCAAATTATCACATTTTTTAAATGCATAATACATAGTTTAGTCGTATCACAAAACATCCTACCACTGAAAAATTCGCAATAAAGCAGCAAAACATATTTCTCTGTAAACCATAACTGCAGACGGTCTATTCTAGAAAAAAAAAATCATAAAACTATTGTTCAGATTTTGCATATTTAACAATACTTATCATTTTTATCATTATACTGATTAACATTTTTTTCATTTTTTGTTTCTATCCCTAACTCATATTTTACAACTATTTTGAAGCACTAAAGCTGTTTTTTTTTTTTCATCTGCAAATCATAAATAATGGCTCTAAAGAAAAGCTGGTAGAACGGTAAGCCATTTTTTAAAGATTGTCCAAAATTTGCCTGCGATGCTTTTATTCGATAAAATTGATCGAATTCAAATAAAAGAAGTGTAAGTGTGTTGGTGTCAGTTCTGGTTGAGGTGAGGATTTAGCTTTTAACGTTTTGCGAGATATTCAGAAACTACTCCATGAGATGTCAATGAGCATGCAATTCTAAGGGGTATCAAAAGTTTATTTGATGAAAATCGGTTGTGAAATGGCTGAGATATCCAAAAACAAGGTGAAACAAAGAGATCCTAATAAAAGGCGTGGCCTGTCGCCTTTTATTATTATCACTTTTTTTTTGGATATTTCAGCCATTTGAAAACCAATTTTCATCAAATGAACGTTGAATCCTTCTTAAAATTACATGCTCTTTCATATTTCATAAGAGGTTTCTCATTATCTCACTTAGGAATGTTATAAACCTGAATCCCCACCTCAACCAGTACTGTACAGTGTCTTTAAAATCTAATGGCAACATTTGAGAAGGTGAAAACTCTTCGAAATTTGACTCAGCTATAAATTTGGGTATTCAGGATGTGCCTTGGTGATGTTAGCATTTATGCTGGTGTCTGTAATGACGGTAACTTTGTAAATACTTTGAAAGAACATTGTATAAGGACATTCAATAACTTCAATAAATGTTCGTGTCAGATTTTGACATGCAGTTTTTACGAGGTTTTTTTCCCTTCAATTTTGTCGATTAATAACCAAAATAATAATGATAATGGCAATAATGGTGGTGATGATGATGATGATAATAATAATAATAATAATAATCATCGTCATCATCATCATCATCATCATCATCATCATCATCATCATCATCATCATCATCATCATCATCATCATCATCGTACAAGGCAGACTCCAGGGTAGCCTGTTTAGCAGTTGCCCTTCCGTTACCCTGTAGCGATTTCTAGGTACCCATTTATAGGCCCAACACCTATGGGTCGAGAGGGACATGGTGGCTTTTTCAGTCGAAAAATGGTAATAAATTTGAATTGAACTTAAAAAAACAAACAAAAAAAAAGAACAAAACATCTTGTCCAAGGACGTCAGGGCACTTGACGCCGGGGTTCGAACTCGGAACCTCCAATTGTAAGGAAAGAGTATCTTCCACTATGCCACAGTGCCCTCAATATTTTTTTTTTTCAGTTTTACTGTCATATCCTCATGTACGACATCATATACATGCGTGTATATTTACACACACACACACACACAAATATATATAGGCCCTACATATTCACGTATATATATATATATATATATCCCTATTTGGCACCTTAGGGAGACATATTGGGGGGAGTGTCTTTATTAGGGAGACAACTGGTCATTAAGGAGACAATTTCCGTGTCTCCATTGCCTAAATTGCCATTGAACATGTATTTTAAAATTTGCATATATAAAACAAATGGAAATGTCTTCCAAATGACCCATCTAGGAGTATATATATATATATATATATATATAGGCCTATATGCAGCTGTAAATGTATATCGCTGATGGAGGATGCGATTTCTATTAAGCTGTTTGGTCTTTTGTGTCTTAAAACATACATTTCCCCCCCCCCCCCCCAGGATGAAGAGGGTTTTTGTTTTTTGTCTTTTTTTTTCGCCATTATAGGTTTTTATCACATAAGATACATTACATTTGTCCAAAATGAATATACATAGAGAGAGAAATAGAAAGAGAGACTGGCAAGCACCCATACGCTCCAAGCACTCTTTAATGGAGCTCATTATCCTTCAATACTCGAGTTCATATTACACGTTTCAGTTGTAGTGGTCATTATTATTTCTGTGATACAAGTGTGTACCTGCACTTCAGTTCTTACAATGCGCACCACGAATAATAATTGATGCTTCCGCCTGATGTGATTATAGAACATGGAATGATGAGAGAAATGGCGTCTGTGGACGAAAGTGTAGTTTAGAAAAATAACGAGGAAAAAATACCAACGACAACTCTGACCTGCACAGGTTGACAGGGGTATATAACATTATCTGGGCCGCCTTTTGTTTTTTGTTTATCAAAATATTTTCCGTACCTACCCGCAGAACCTGGTGCGGACGCTACTCTGTTAGCGCCCGACTCGCCTCGCGCCCCAATCCTCGACAAGCGCCCCTGATGGATCGCACAACCTCGTCACGCTGTCCTGATTGGGCGAGCGAGGGACCCCGCGCGGTCCGTCCGTTGTCGCTTGCGTGCTAAGCCCAAATCCGACAGGGCTGGACTTAAAGTCAAATAATTAGTTGGGCGGACTAGCCATCTGTCATCTGGTCCATTTTGGATTTGCCCGATAACGAAAGGCGAGAAGACACGGTGAGATGAAGAGGAGGAGGAGGAGGAGGAGGAGGAGGAAGGGGAAAGAGATGTCCGCTGAAGAGACGAGAGGAGCGAGAGGAGAGAGGAGAGACTTCGGAACAGGAACCCGAAGAGAACAAGACATGTCATTGTAAAGAAATGCATGTCAACATCCTGTGTAAAAATCGTGGGGAGCTGATCCTCGTTCAAGGCACATTGAATTTTATAGTTTTCACTGCACTCTCAGTAGATTAAACAACAACAACAACAACAACAACAACAACAACAACAACCATAACAACAACAACAACTAGATGCTCATCACAAAAATGTTCTTGCACCGGAGCAATTTTGCCCTATTACAACGTGCCATGTATACTGATTAGTTTGTATCAGTTTCAAAGTCATATTGTTATTTCAGTCCAAAAGCTTTTGTGAGAGCCGCGTTTGTCGATCTATAGGTGCAATCTGTTCCATCGCAGTCTCAAGTGTTTTATGAGAAGGAGCCTAACTTGGCTCGAAACTGTGTTTGTGGCTTTTTTTTTTCTTTTTACTAAATAATCAGTCTTTGAAAAACAGGGAGACTCAACTGCTGGCAGTGCTCCTTTAAAACAGTTATTGAAGCATCACCTCTTTTTATATGGGTAGTTGTTATCGAGTCGTTAGTGGATAAAAATTCCTCTTTTCCTTGTGTGGTCTGACATACGAAAGATGTACGCGACAAACTCCATGCGGAAAGAAAAAAAAATATCTAGGTTTGACCCGTGCGTGCGAGAGGAGAGAAATTCGCTATGGTGGCCTCAAAGGGTCAAAGAGGTTGTCTGCGACGACCGATACGCGGGATGTTTTGTTCTTCACGGAAGCTAGGCCACAACAGTATGCACGCACTTCACGTCGCTATGTGACAGCATGATTCAATGTATCCAAGCATTAACCCTCTGTGTGCCACGCTCATTTCCTCTCGATAGGTACGTGTGTGAACTTTGAAGACATTTGACTTATTGGCACAGAAAGGCTGAGGAGAAAGGAAAAAGAACGCAGAAAGAAGCAGCAGCAGTAGTAATAGAAGAAGAATAGCATGAAAACAATGATTTCACACGAAACTTGGAGTCATCAAAACTTTGTCATTAAATTGAGGAAGTGCACAAGTCAGCATTTCCGAATGTCTGCGCTAAGATAGTCATGAAAGTCACATTTTCAAAACTTGTTAAAGTAAACACGGCTTTAACCATGGACCTACGTGAGCTCTCATACGACAGGAATAGTTTTGAAGCACTTGTATTTATCATTTCCCCTATAACTGACGACGTCACAAAATAGCAAGACACTACGCTTTTCCTTTACGTTTTGCAATATCGTTAAAATGACTCCTACCGTTCCTGACGTCATTCAACTCTGTATCCTGATTTTTTCCCCTTCTCTAATGGGATTCCTCGCACGTAACATTTCCGCCAAAAGTATCTTCCCGATGTTCTCATTAGCTACTTGTGTTAGTGATGTACAATTTCACTTCATTACCATATTTACATATACACAATTGTTTTTTTTAAATTGTAGCATAATGTTCTTACTTGAGACGGTTGCCGAATAATTTGCAACGAGACCATGATGACAACAACGACAACAGCAACAACAATAACAACAAACACATACTGACAAGCAAATGTATCGGCAATGAGGAACATTGCTATAAAACTATTTTGGAGGAAACCAAATTAATGCTGTATACAGTGCTATATGGAAGGTGATAATGGAACATGGTGTTAAAACCAAGGAAAGAGAACGTCAGATTTTCATTAGACATGAACATCTACATAAGATTATGGAGCACAAAATAAAAAAAAAAGATTAAATGATATAAGGCATGATGTCATGGCATTTCACTTTGTACTTGAAATTTTGTGAAATTCCCATCAAAGTAATCACTTTTAGTGTTACTCGAATTATTTGGTGGTTTAACGCCATATCGTATATTTCCTTAGTTATAATCATAATTATGAAAACTTCGATCGCAAAAGGTATTAAGCGCCGTTTTAAAAAAAAAAATTAAAGAAAGTTCATCATCAGATAGAGCAAAATAAAACCATTCCAACATTTCCTCACTTGTTTCATAAAGAGGAACATGGTTGAAATTATGATAGAAAAATATCCAATATTTTTGTATCATTCCTTGTGTTAAATAGCAGCTTTAATAGCAAATATCTGAAATCAACATCAATGGAGTTATTTATCTATTTATTTTTTTTTTGCGATTGAACTCTTCATGTAATTCTTTTTAATGTAACCTCAAACCAGAATATCAGTTAGTGAAGATTTTTGTTCAGGCCATTGACAGAGTTGAGAGGTTGATGCGATCGCCTCATCTATTTTGGGCAATTACTTTGGACATTACTTCATTGGTGTTTCCGACCATTACAATATCTTTGTTTTGTGAAAAAAAAAAACCTAGAAATCCTAATTTTTTTTTTCTACTTCTCCGTTTGTTTGATTTAACTCTTCATATTATCAATGTCAACTTGAACATGACTTTTCACTTTAAGTGAAGGCATCCCCGCCCAGCTCTATCCCCTCCACTGAGACCTCCTCCCCTCCCCCTCCCCCATCATCCACCTTCGTGGCGTCCCGCACTTGTAACGGCGCCAGACAGACTGCAAAAGGTTCATCCCGGGATGAGATGCGCATGCGCGGAGGAGTGCATGGGGCAATGCGCTTATCATCACTAAGCCTACGCCAGAGACCAATTTTCCTGATTTACTTTTTTGCTTATGATGAGAGATTTTCTCGTCTGACTTGACGGAGATGAAACCTTTTTCCCTCCTTCGACCTAAAAAAAGAAAGGCTTCGTTATCATTACTGCTACGATCTGTGACCACGATTATAATGATTATTTTAATTTTCTGTCATCCTCGTTCACACATTCTTATCCTGATTTTTCAACCGAAATGAAAATTGTAAAATGAAATTAAAAGAATAAAGACATGAGGATTGTCTCATGTTTCAAGATGATAATGACAGTGTTAATGATGACGATTATTGAATACGTTGATGCTAAAAGCAGAAATGATGGAAAAGATTAAAGGGATGTATAGTTTCGGTTGAGAGGGGCTTCACTTTTTTGATGATGATTTTTGAGATAATGAGAAACCTCAAATGAAATATGGAAGAATGTGTTGTTCTAAGAGGAATTCAAAATCTATTTGATGACAATTGGTTTTCAAATGGCTGAGATATCCAAAACAAAGCGATCCTAATAAAAGGTGAGACCCACCTTTAATAGGATTGCTTTGTTTTACTTCGGTTTTTTTTTTTTTATTATATCTCAGCCATTTCAAAACAGATTTTCGTCAAATTAACTTTGAATTCCTCCGAAAAATTGTATGCTCTTTATCATTTCATAAAGTGGGGTCTAAGTATCTTGCAAAAAAAGTTAAAAGCTAAATCCTCACCTCAGCCAATACTATACTACCCCTTTAATGATATTGCAAAAAAAAAAAAAATCTATAGTGGATAATGATGTAAATCTCAAATGTCTGATCCGAAACGGTTTTCGTCTGAAAAGAAAGGGCAAAGCTCAATAAGAAAAGTGTAAATTATTTTGAACAAAATAGGATAAACTTTAGGGAAATCATGAAACTGTTAAGTTTATCTAATTTTCACACAGGAGTTTTGAACAGTCAATGTGAATATGCAAATGAGAGTTGATGATGTTATCGTCTGACAATTTTCCATGATATACTTTTTTTTTAACATTAAAAATCTTGAAATTTCCAGGTTTTTCATATGTTTTTATTTTTTAAATCAATGTATTTATTCATTCATTTTTGTCCAACGCAACATTCATGATCCAGTTGGATATCATAATACATGTATATCTGAGTGTTTATTATTTGGAATTTATTCAGCATAGAAAGATATCATGTTTTACACTTTTAAAGCAGAAAAAATTCATTTAATATTTTTTTTTCTACACAATAAATGAAAAACAGCTGGATCTTTAACATAGTCACATCAACTATTCGAATCTTCCAGAATTGCTTGGCAAAACTCAGCGAAATTTCACAATGTCATAACTTCCCTTAATTCTATCCCACTTTGATCACAATCGCTGTTGTTCTTTCAAACATTTCCTCTTTCTTTTAAGACTTTTACCGAGGAATGATAATTAAGATATCAACGACAAAAATAATGATTTTCATCCAGGCAACCATGGGTGATATTACACGCCGTTACTTCCGCAACTACTACTATTACATGTACTATAGTATTGGTATCCACTATCCTTCGTGTACTTCTACTATATACTATTAGAATACAGCATGCATTGCTATAACCATGGAATGTGTTGATAGACCCAAAGAAAATGCACTTTTATCTTATTTTCTTACAATGTCTCACACAGAGAAGACGCATTTGGGAAACCATGTAATCGAATAATGAAGACTTCCTCGCTGTTAAAAACATTACTAGTGTGTTATCTCTTTTTGTTCGATCCATTAACAATGACTCATGTCATCTTAGTCGCCATATCTTTGCTGCACACAACATTCAACGATTCTCGTCCATTTCCTGCTTCTTAAGTATCGCCCTTCACTTTTAAAGGGGAATTCCATATCAGTTATAAGTATGTTCAGTCGAAAAGAAAGAGTAAAATATGACAAGAATAACAGTAAACTATAATGACCAAAATCGGAGTAAAGCTAAGGAAGATATGAAATTTCAAAGATCCGCTAATTTTTGTACAGCAGTTCGTCAACAATATGTACATGAGTGAGTTGATGATGTCATCACCTCACAATTTTCCATTGACTGTGCCCCAAAATTGGCAAAAAATCTGTATTTTTCTGGTCTAAGACATAACGTTGTTCTTGGTTAAATAACTTCAAAATAATGATCAGTAAGATATATCAGGATTTTAGACTTGGGCATATGATAATTGCGTTTGATACAAAAAGAAAGTTTTCGTGATTTTCTGTACATTCTTTATAGCAAATTGTAAAGGGATGGCATCATCAATTCACTACTTGCATATTCAAATTCAATATTTCAATTTGATAACTTCCTTAATTTTCATCCGGTTTTAATCAAACTTTCATGGTCGTGCTTGTAAGTCTTCACTTTTTCTTTTCAGACTAACTTTAATTCGTCCCGCATGTACCCTTTAAAAACAGTATACTGTATTTTGTCCAAGAGCTTCACTTAGGTTTGTATCTCATCCTGAAAAAAAAAAAAAAACACCTCATCAACCAACAATGCTTCAAATTACAGCTCATCGTGAGAGAAAGATAACTATGCGCATGCGCACACCATGAGATCGCAACAAAGATTCATTATTATGATGAAGCTGACAAAGAAAAGAGAGAAAATATGAAGAGGGGTAATTTTATAAACCAAAGCAATGAAAAGAAAAGCACAGACATGTAGAGGAAAGACAAACTCATTTAGTACAAAAGCGTTGAAAAACGTAGGAAAAGGGATACTGATACCACACTTGTTTAAAAATGTATTCATACAAGCAATTTTAAGTGTTTTTCTTTAAAAAGGACTCAAAGAACAATACCTGTATTTTCGTCCGTATAATAAACATCTGAAGTGTATTTCGCAATTGTCATTGTGATGTATGGATAGAATAATGGTGAAAGTGAAGCGATTTCTATTGTGATCATGATTTGACACATTTCAATAATCCTGTGCTTTCACGAGTCTTGACGACTCTCGACACACTCTCACTCTCTCGAGTTTCGAGTTTTATTTGAGTTGTGCGCCCCTTCTTGAAACCAAACGATTGAAAATGAAATGTTTTTTTTTTTCAACCAATCTCTTTTTCCTTTCTCTTTTTTGTTGCTCTTTCTCTTTTTTTTTTTTTGCTCTCTCTCTCTCTGTTTCTTTCTCTTTAATTCTAAGTTTTTCTTTTTGGTGAGTGCCTTCTATAGTGGTGTAGCCCTGAATAGCATTCGAAAAAGGTCAGTGGTGAAAGAGGAATGCGAAATATACATTTCTATAAGATATATAAGCTTATAGGTCAAAAGATTTGGTATTGCAACATTGAATTAATAAATTTGGTCTATCTGGAAATGAGACGCGCGCCATTTCTATTCAATACGAGGCTACACTCGTTTGCTACGTGTGATCCTGAATTCGACAGTGACAAGATTCTGCATGCAACGTACTACCTTTAAAAAATAGAAGTTCTGGCAAACTGTGGAGTTTGCTGGACAGTGTGATGATCGCCTTTAGCTGGCGCTTTTTCAAACATCAGAACTAAATTTCAGATAGACCTCTCCTTATTGCTTGGAGGTCTACTGAGTGTACGAAAATCGGCCCAGTTACTGTTTCTCCTTCACTCATGAAACTTGATATTGAACACTAGCTCGTCTTCTGAGGTTTCGTTAGAAGTTTATTTTCCGAGGTGACCTCACATCAAATGACACAGACGACATCGTGTAATAATGCAACAATGCTTCGCTGGCACCAACTTGCAGGGAAATGGAAGCAAAGATTACAGTCAAAATCACATTAATGCATATCTCTCCATATATTTTTATTCAACACATTTAGACATTTAAATGCATCACGTCTCCACGGCTCACAAGTTAAAGAAAAGAGGAAAATACATCATCGGTATGGTGTTGAAAAAAAAAAGTGATTTAAATCATTTGTATCCTGTAAGACATTGCTTTTGATGGGCGGGAAAAACAAATCAAAGTCACAAAGTTTTTAACCAACTGAACTCATTTGTTTGATGATAGAACATTGCCTCAATATCGAAAAGCGAACTAATGGAAGAGAGAGAGAGAGAGAAAGAGAGAGAGAAGAAATTAGAAACATATCAGTGATTTGTAAATCACACTTCATATATCATAATCTAATTTTCTGTTGCGACAGGAAACGCTCGCAGAAACTCATCCCCCTCCATCTTGCAAAAGATTACGAAAAAGATCCATAATCCAGCGTCCAGTCAAGTTAAAGCTAATCGACTCACATGACAATCATAATCCGCATGGATCCATGATATTATTGTTACTATGTTATTTTCGTGTTTTCGTTTGTACATTGTCGTATTCTTGAAAAAAATGCGGAAATAAATTGATATTGCAATTGAATTATGACTGGAACTGATGTCATATTTCATACGGCATAACCATGACAGAAAAATCTAGGAATTGGAAAATAATGAAATTTCACATCTTACACACAGTTGTCGTACTAAACGGTCACAGCTTTCCTTGGATAATTTAAATCTGAAATACTTGGTATTAAAGGAAAGCAATGTCTGCCGTCATTTCGTTTGTGTGGTGCAGTTACAAATCAGTCTATATCTATCAATGTGATTTAGATGCACTCAAAGAGTCAAAAAGGCATGGAAGGTGATATCTTCGAATTCATTTCTTGTCATTTTCAAATATTTTTTTTTCATTGCATATCTAATTTGCAAAATGTTGATGTGTCAGTGTCATTTGTAGGCAAATATAACTCGAATATTCATTTCAAAGAATCGACAGCTCCGATGTCGAAGAAGAAGGAAATCTGGATACGGTAGCTACTACGACGTATCTTTGGCTTCAGCAGATAATCCCGAACAGAAGGATACTTTTTTGATAAAATAAATATTACACACATACTCCACTATGACGATAATATATAACAGAGAAAACATAGACGGTCTTGTGAAACGGAATGATACATAATGAACGATTTCGCAAAGAAGAAAAAAAAAACACATCTCAGTACATTTCGTCAAAACTCTGTACAAATAAAAGTTCGTTAAGATATGTACATGATACAAATCGTAGTTAAATATCATGATATCAATTTTTATATTTTTTTATTGTTTGCACTGCCAGTATCTCTTTGGCATCCAGCTCAGACTTCAAGTTGAGATCCACACCGAATTGGATGCCCTCACGCACCGCATCTTCCGAGAAGATTGTCTTGCACTGACATAGTCTAAGTAAGTGTTCTTCAGGATTATTGCGTCCATGCCATGACAGTTCTTAGAAGTAGCAAATGGACCAAATTATAATCTGTACCGCTTACATTTTTTTCTAGACCTTACGACTCATTCTATTGCCTTTACATCTCCCGCTGTTTTTGCTACTGCAGAAGTCCTGATGGAGAACAGGAGACATTATCGTAATATTCGAAATGCAGAAAACCAATCTTCTAATAAGTCGAGTTAAAACACAGTTTCGCATTGTTAACAGCAGAGTAGAGACTTAAGCAATATCATTAATTTTACGAAATAATAAGTCTGTACCTTAGTGCACAAGAAACGGTTTAAATATCCTTCATTACATTTGCCTAAGTTGTCTTTTTAAAGATCGTGACATTGTATATCTATTTCCGCCATCATCAGAAATTACAAAGATTTAGTGCATCTGCTTTTTTTTTAAACCAAGCTTTAAAAAGAATAAAAAAGCAGTTGGGCGGATGAATGAAGGATGGATATACACCCCTCTCCAAGCCCCAAGCCCCCCTCCGTCCCGAGTCATTTTAAACTTACGCAGGGATCTCGATGTCTGGATATTGGAGGTTCATGATCGTGTCCTTCCATTTTAGTCTAAAATCAGGTCACAAACACGTCTGAGAGAGCTGAGTGTTTTTTTTTTTTTAGTCAATGGCTCCAAACCCATCTCCGAATGAGAAACTCACATCACCTCACAGAGAAACTGCGGGAGGCTAATCGTCACTGCTTGAACGCTAATACGATACTAATTTCATCTGAAGAGGAAGAATAAAGTGGCTTCATTTTGATCCACAAAGTCTTCCAGTCTCTGTGCCCCAATTAACGCTGAAATAATTGTTCTCCCATCCAAACGTTAATGAGCAGACTACAGCTCGGCGTTGCCACGGTAACGTCATACGGAATCCTGTGCGTTTGTCTCGCTGATGAAGAACAAACCGATCCACCCACGACTTGGTATACACCCGAAGGACTCGCAGCATCGGAAACCAGCGAAATCCAACTGGGCTGCACCCGGGCTATCGTCAGTACACACAAGGGTGGTAGAAAATCCCAGTTATCAGCGGAGGCGCGCCTGCTGCGACTTTGGGCACGGCGACACGGTTGTTCGGTCGCCCCATCTCGTGGTGTCAACCCTCCTCCTCCTTCTCCTCCTCCTCTTCCTCCTCCTCCGCGCCTAGTAGGTCGCTTGATGTATAGGGTGTGGTTGTTGATGCGCCGTCTGCTGAGCTGGAGGTGACAGCAAAAATCCCTTACGGTCTGCTCCCGTCGAACACGCCATGCCCGTCGGCGAGCTGTCTCCCATCTCGCCTTGCTGCACCACACCTCGTAAGCCCTGCAGCGAAGCTGTATATATACACAGAGACGGGGAGACAGGGCGAGAGAAGAGGGGGTAGAAGTGGAGAAAAATACACAGAAGTGAGATGTGAAAATAAATACAGGTTTTCAGATTGTTTTAACATCGCATTAGGACGGCGAAAACGTAGCATTAACATGTTGCGTTAAATTTAGCCCGTATGACCCATCCTATTTCTATAACTGATGTATTATATTCAACACCATTCCTTCCAGACGAGAAGATGACGGCTGAAAAGAGAAAATCATTCTAATGGAAAGACAGTAACTATATTCTATGCTGACTACATGTTATTGTCTTTTAAAGACTCGAGAGACAATCATTGTAAAATGCTGTTATTCCTTTCATTTGATGATTTTTCCCTATAGAACACAACCGATCATTAATATTTTCTGATAATGTCTTGAAGTAAAGTACATGTAGATGATCCTTCAAAGCCGTGGTTCCAGACATGATTGTGCGTGCCCTAGGAAAGTCCAGCTAATATTCAGAAATGCAACTTGGGCAGATTTGTGGCAGATGCTCTCTAAACATTTCAATCATATGATTCTGCAACATCACAGCTAAACGAAATACTTTACATTTTCCTCCTACCCCCTCCCCCGAAAATCGTGTCGGTGGTGTTTTTACATATCCTACACTCTGCATTTGCAGTGATGTTCCGTGTCTCTCTGTCCTCTGTTCTCTGTCCTCTTTCATTGATTGATTGATTGATTGATTGATTGATTGATTGATTGATTGATTATATATTTATTAGTTTATTTATTAATTTATTTTCTATTCACTTATTTATTTATCTTTTTTATACTTATTTTTCTTTTTAATTTCTTTAGAGATGTTCCTATGTTTTATTATTGTTATTATTATTAGTAGTAGTATTATTACTATTATTATTGTTATTATTATTATTATTATTATTATTATTGTTATTATTATTATTATTATTATTATTATTATTATTATTATTATTATTATTATTATTATTATTATTATTATTATTATTGTTATTATATAGGTGACTTAATTGGTCATGGCAAACATTCGCAGTTGCTGGGAAATGCCATGAGCCGTTTTTTTTTCTTTTTGAGTGAAGTGCAATGAGACTGGTCATAAGATGATTGCGTTTGAACTGGAAATATTTCAAGACATTGTGTTCACACTAATTCTTTGCATATTCATATTGACTGTTCGAGAAGTGTTCTGTGAAGCAAACGCAGCGAAATTTCACAATTTAATAACTTCCTCATTTTTTTCCTGATTGTGATAACATTTTCACTGTTGTTCATATGAAGATGAACTCTTTTCTTATAAGTCTAAATATTTTCAGCCCGTCAAGAATTTCCCTGTAATGGTTCTGGAGGAAAAAAAATCTGGTAAAGTAAGTGAATTTTCCTTTTTTTTTTTCTTTGCGGTTTCATGTCTTTTGTGGTAACTTCAAATATCTCGTCAGCAGTATCATTTTTGTTTGCATACAATGTATATCTATATCTTCACTGTATAAGCACTACCCTGATCATAGACAATACTCACACAAACGCCTAGGTCGAAGCACGATTACATTTTCAAAGAAAGACTCATTTTTACAATAAATGGTACCTTTCCGAAGAATCATTTTCGTGTGTTACAAACGTTAAAATCAATGTGGATCCAATATACTACAGTATATTGGATCTGACGGTGTTTCTCCTTGAACACAGAGCGTTAAATGTGGCAAGATTAAAGGGAAGATAAACCCTAAGAGCAATGAGGATTGAGTGAAAGCAACAACATTAGTAGAACACATCAGTGAAAGTTTGAGGAAAATCGGACAATCGGTACAAAAGTTATGAATTTTTAAAGTTTTGGTGTTGGAACCGCTGGATGAGGAGACTACTAGAGGCTATGACGTATGAGAGGACCACACGTCAAAGGAAATATAAAGGAAATTCAACAAAAATTCATTTTTCAAGCATTATGAAAGAGCACTTGACCGACCGCTTTCAGAAAGCAGGGGGAAGAATTGCTACCCTTAACATATGTCAGTATCAAGTTGATGGCATTTGTAATTTTCATGAAAAATGGATTTTTGTCGAATTTTCTTTATATTTTCTTTGTATAGTTGTCCACTCATACGTCATAACTTCTAGTAGTCTCCTCATCCAGCGGTTCCAACGCCAAAACTTTAAAAATTCATAACTTCTGCATCGATTGTCCGATTTTCTTCAAACTTTCAGTAATGCGTTCTACTAATATTGCTGCTTTCACTCAATCCACATTGCTCTTAGGGTTTATCTTCCCTTTAATGTTGCTCTAGTGCTATTTTTACAGTTACTTTTTTTGTGTGTGCGGTGGTGATAAAGTGTAAGAAACACGGTTAGAGCATCGATAGTCCTTCTTTTCTTCGTTTTTCTCTTGACGCATTGAGACCACCATAGTCACGAACTGCGAATCGTTCACATTTACGGGCTGTCGCCTAGCTTCAGTGGAAACCCCTGCAGTGCCGCGGTTCATGCGCGCACCGTCATAAAATATGACAGACGGAAGAAAGCAATGCAAGCATATGGAAGATTGACTTCACTATGGTCCAGCGCTCACTTCAGGCAGTAAATCAAACCGGCAGACGCATCTTTATCAGAAAAGGCCTGTCACCCTCGAAACCAAGAAAAGAACTATAATATAGACCTCCAAGCCGTCACCTCGCATCACCTCACACACCGAAAAAAGAGTTCAGAGAAAATAATGGCACATTGGTGGCGTACAAACAGAGGACGGTAGAAGAGTGATAAAAGAAGAGGAGTAGGAGAGGATGAAGGAAGAAAAAAAGAGGAAGACGACGAAGAGGAAAGATTATGAACTTTGAAAGGAGGAGAAGAGGAAAGACGTGTAGATAAAGAAGCGAGCACACGGAATTTTACTTTCAAATTGATCAAACTACAGCTGAGTATTAAGACGCGGGGACTGATCGATGTCTGGATATTGTCTGAAATCCGTATAGACATAATACACACGCCACCAGGTTCCCGTATGGAACGAGTTAACTCCTGATGAGGTGGAATAATTCTATAAATATTTCTTATATTTCACATGTATTACTCTGTCTTCTCTTATTTGCCGTATTCGGCAATTGTATACATTCCATTTCTTGATTATGTTATGATTTACTTGCAAAATAATGGAATATGGAACAATAAACCAACCAAAGGCAGTGACATTGCTCAAGGCACTGTCTGCCATATTATATCTCACGACCTCCTTGACTTATCACTGATGAAAGCAAGAGTATTCTAGAGAATATACGCCTATATTATTCGCTTTGACGCATTGCCCGCATCCTTATTTCTTGTGTTGATTACGTAACTTTCAAAATCTTCTCTTCTCCTCTCATTTTCATGAGTTATACGTACATATAAAAATTTAAATAAGACAAAATTAACTGCGCAGTACTACCACCCCCTAAAAGTAGGGCAGTAATCAGTCAAGGGAGGATTTTCGCTTTCGCCTGCAGCAATAAAACAACAGTTGGTTTCAAATACAGTCAAACCTGTCTTTGCGACGACCTGCCTATAGCGGCCACCTGCCATATTATTACAGGCCTACAACCAGTAAAAAAAAATCTCTCCGAGAGAAAAGTCATGTTAAAGACCCTGTCTATAGCGGCCGGTGACACTACATTTTCTCCATCGACAATATGCTCCTATTTGCTCCACGGACTAAGGGTTGGGGTGTGATTGGGTTTCAGGTTTAGTTTGATGCCAGGATTAGGATTAGGGTTAGGGTTATGTTTTGGGGTAGGTTTTATGTTTGGCTTAGCGTGCAGATGTTTCGTGGAGGCAATTGTCGCAGGAGCAAATGTCACAGCGGCCACCTGTCAACAGTGGCCACTATTTTCGTCTCCCTTTAAATTGGTGGCCGCTATAGACAGGTTCGACTGTATATGGTTATTCTATTTGACCTTGCTGGTATCACGTTTGACTCTTCATGAATCTTGTTCAATGGGCTAATTTGATATATCCCATTAATGATCATAAAGAAGATATATTACGTATTTTGAAGTCCCAGAATCCGTAACACATCTCAAGAGACAGAGGATAAGTATAGATAAACTTGCTCGTCTTGTTGATCAGAGTGTCAGTTCCAGATGAAAAAAAGAAAGAAAGATATTCTTTGAATTTCTCTGATTCTCTTCAATTTCTCCTTAGGTTATCAGCTGGCTGCTCAGGAAAAAAAAAAATGGCCAGTTAGCAAACAATGATATGGAAGAAGAGGTACAAGTTGACATTTTTGACCGGACATGAAATGATCACATTATTAGTCCTACAAAGCTACATCCATGCTGGATTTTCCCCATATACGTCATAAGTCTTCAGTCTTCGTCAACCTTGGCGATTTTCACTCGATCTCCGACATGATTCTTGTTAGGTCGAAAATCTAGGCTCGCTCCTTGCTAAATTCAGCGCTTTCATGGCTGTCACCCCAGCTTCACCAGGTACTTAAAACCTTGGGGGCTTTAAAAACCGCAAATACTACAAATGATTCTAAACGCTCCATACCAGCGTTCAAGGGCACTGTGTACAATACAGTAGCTGCCTCCATTGCTGGTAGTCGAGAAACAGTTATTTTTTTTTTTCTTCTGACACTTGTGCATTTTTTGGGGGTGATTTTGCATGACATTGGGTTTACGAGCTGTCGGAATTGAGACGGTTCGGGCTTGTTTTCCGCGCTGCTCGGGTGTGTGTGGCCAGCATCTGGATCGCATCCGAGCGAGAAATTAAAATGAAAGATGAGCAAGGTGGAGAAAAAAAATATGAAAGAGGGTTGGTTGAGAGAATACGTGAGCTGTTGGGTTTGAGGGGTGGCAGGGATGGACAAGTAAAAGAGGAGGGATAGACATGCTAGAGTAGATAGAAACCGCATTATGGAGAAACCAACCCATGATTTGTCCCCCTTTCCGCTAAACGTGGGTGTCGTTGATGTGACAGTTGTTCATTTTTCATTACAGAAAATTTACGACAGCTTCCTCGGGTAAGTACCATCCACAAGTTGTTGGAGTTAGACGTTTGTCAAGACAATTTCATTATTATTTTTTATTCAACGAAGGGATATACACAACAATTCATGCAACAATGATTTGACGTAATTGTTTTCCACAGTTTCGTTAAATCATGGACCTACTAGGTCCATGTAGGTCCATGGTTAAATTCATGTACCGTCATCGCTGATAAGAAAACTACAATAACAGTACTGTATTAAGTGACCAAAGCAGTGATGGTGAAATGAGAACATGTGATGGTACATTGTTTCATACACTTAAATGTACAGACACAATATACTGCTGTTGTCTTCTTATCCAAAGCATAACTTTTGAACGGACAGTTCGATTTCCCTCAAACTTCGCTGATGTGTTGAACCAATAATATCCCTGCATATACTCAATCCATCCACATATAATTGGGATAAAATTCCTTTAATATGATTTCAATCAAGTACCATATAGGTACCAGGTAATCAATCAATTGTGGGCATTCTCGTTCTTCAAGAAATAAGTGCAGCTATTAAAATTCAGTGTAAAGTAGTATTTGTCACAAAGATTTTTACAACATGGACCCAACAGAATGGCAACACACGACTTGAGCTGTATAAAGCTATATAATCGGTTTTCTCCGCTTTACAACACACGTTACGACTTACATGGCATTGTTACGCATAGGCCAGAAATAGTTTTTTTCATTGCAGCCATTTAAAAGGTTCAAGTACGCACTGCAGGAAACGTAACAATTGAAGCAGAGTTGACCAGCGGCTTCGTGACCTCCTTAAGGACACACCGAGATTCAGAGTAATAAAAACAAAATACTAAAACAAAACACTCTAATCTCTTTACCCTTTCTTCTACCTATCATCTCTGCTGTAATACTCTCTTTTCTCACTTCTCTCCATTTTCCTGTTATAAGTTTTTATGGCGTATACAGCGCACTCCCGTTATAACGAACACGATTATAATGAAATTCCAGTTGCAACGAAGTAAATATTCAGGCCCATCATTATCCGCTCTCTGTGTTTTATTGTTTGTTTGTTCGGTTATAATGAAATTCGTTTTAACGGGAGTACATATTTTTTCTTAACTTTTATTTTTTCCCCTTTTCCCGATCGTCCCGCTTTCATTAATTCAAAGATGCTACTTAAGTTGATACAACAATAATTTTCTGGGGAATGGGTGCTGTGTAATCTCCAAGACCTATTCAAGTTATTCATAGAATTCCGTAAAATCCTTACACGTTTGAGTGTCATTGCTCAACTGAACAACCATTCCCTGTAGGCCCTACATCATAACCAGTCTCCCCACCTCCCCAGATATGCTATATTTTCACATGTCGCTTGTCGACGCACATTTCACAAATCTTACAAACGAAAAAAAAAAAAAAAAAGAAAAAGAAACCCAAGAAGAAACTTTTTGTCGCTATTTTTGGAGGTGACACTGTTTTGCTGATATAAACTCTGTTTAACGACTGTTGTATTTTTCAGAAGTACGCTTGTACGAACTGGAAATGTTATTGGCAGAGGCAAAATACTGGAAGTGTACGTGAGGTCAATCGTACCACGGGTGGAAGGAAAGGAAGTTCTTTTCGACATCTTTTGTGTGTTTAACGCCTTCCGGATGAGAGAGAAAGACAGAAAGAGACAGAGAGAGGAAGAAAAGAGATATAATTGGTGGCTTATTTGACTTCAGAATATTGGCGAAATGCCATTAATCTTGACCAAGTCGCGCTGCACTGAGTGATAGAATCATCAACACCTGGCTTGATGGTCGGTCTTGTTCAAAACAGAACGACTCGTTCTTCAGGTGGAAGCTAAATATGGAAACCCGGATGGAATCCGAGAAGAGTCTGTATAATGCTGGAAATGTTCGGCTGTACATGTCTGCAAGTTTTCCTTCCGTATAAACGGTGATGTTGTCAACCTGAAGTGACCACTGATTCATGAGACGTAGAAATGTCAACAATGAAAAAGCAAGCTGCTTTTCTTTCCCCCTACATCTGAATAAAAAGCACATCACACAATCACTATTACTTTCACACTCTTCAGAGCTGCCCCTTTACGAATTGCGGGATATTAATACGATCCATTCATCGATGACAGTAGCTTGGTTCCCCCCCCCAAAAAAAAAAAATGGAGGTATATTGCAATCTATCAGACATCTACTCTCTAGGGCCTATAGATTTCTTACGCGGCAAGGCAATGAAGATGAATACATGGTTTGTGTCAGCGTCTGTTGATCGTTTATTTTTGCCTCCTCGGTGTAGACTGCGCTCCCGAGATATTTTCGCGGATTAAAACAACATGACAGATATCGAGATAGATAGATAGATAGATAGATAGATAGATAGATAGATAGATAGATAGATAGACAAACAAACAGATAGATAGATAGATAGATACATACATACATGCATACATACATACATACATACATACATTCATACATACATACACATACACTTACATACATACTTACATACATACACACATACACACATACATACATATATCTATATATAAATGGATACATAGACAGTTCGATAAAGAGTGACTGATATTCGGTGAAATTTGAAAATCGATGATTAATTGAAGAACCACCTTATTGGAGGTTACGAGGTAAGCCAAGGTGATCAGCCATTCTGAGGAACACAACGGGCTCCTGAACCTCATTCATCACAAATGTCACTTTGGCTTCCTTCTCCATCCAACGCCCATCCGACCCGGGCCTCCACGCACCCCCTCCCCCTCCCCAAAATCTCGAGAAGCATTCTTCACAAAAATATCTTACCATGCATTCCGAATCTTGTCATTACAAATTTCAGAAGACAGACTTCGCTTCCTAGTTCTCGCAAACGAGAGAAAGATGTGATTTGTCCTTTCTGTATGAGCGGTTGTTGTTTTCATATTTAAAAATTCAATTTAATTCAATTCAATGTTTTATTTCATTTTTCGACAAGAACATATCACTTTTTTGGGTAACAGAAAATAAGGTGCGTAAAACTATGTAGGATGAAAATAATGTACAATGATTGTAGCACCTTACGATAATTATACATAATCACAAAACTCAAGTGATTAGAAGTAAGTAAACAGTATGCAAAATTCTCAAAATGGAGAGACCCACTAAAAAATAAAAGAATCATACGCATATAATGAAATTTTTGGATGATAAGAACGACATTTTTGGTATGTCGCCAGAAGTTAAAAGCCCAAACCTCATCTCCAAGAATACAATACCATCCCGTTAAAGGGGAAAATCCAGTCCAAATATAAGTTAGTCTGATAAGAAAGACCAAAATATTACGAGTTCAACGGTATAATTTTGATCGAAATCAGATGAAAAATAAGGAAGTTATGACATTTTGAAATTTCGCTACTTTGGGAGGAAACAGTTTTTGAACAGTCAATATGAATATGCAAATGGGAAATGAGCATCTCATCCCCTCACAGCTTACCATATAGTTTGTACATAAAATTGTGAAATTTCCAGTTTTTCATTCAAACGCAATTATGCCCGAGGCTCAAATCCTCGTATATCTAACTGATCACTATTCTGAAGTTATTCAACAAGGAATGACATCTTGTTTCAGACTTCAATGACAGAAACATTGAATTTTTGCCATTTTTTTTTTTGTACACGATCAATGGACAATTGTGAGGGTGTGACATGGTTAGGTCACTCATTTGCATATTCATATCCACTGTACAGGAACTGTTTTGCAGAAATTAGCAAAACTTCAAAATGTCATAACTTCATATTCTTCATCCGATTTCAGTCGAATTTTTACCGTTGAACTCGTAAGATTTTGCTCTTTTTTTTGTCAGACTGACTTATATTAGACTCGTAAGATAAACACTCGTAACGCTTTTCGGAAATCATTACGAAAGTATCTCTTATCAAATAATGTATAAATGATCCCCTATGAAAACCTGTAAATATGTACATTGCTTCTGTGAATATTGGAAATACGTTATATAATCTATATCATTGAAAGGACTGGCCTCGACTATAGCCTGCACGCTGTTGCCGGTTCTTTTTTGCCAAACTGTACTTCAACTATTGACTGTTGTGACTATGTTGACGATGTTTGTTTGGTAAATAAATTTCATTTCATTTCATTTCATTTCATTTCATTTCATTTCATTTCATTTCATTTCATTTCATTTCATATTTGGACTGGATTTCCCCTTTAATACTCCTTCATCAGAGCCGTTTTCACAGTGATCTGGTTAGTTGTAGGATAACCGTGTTTTCTCAAGTGGTTAAAGGAATGTCTAACATGCGCTCATCGTGTTACAGAAGTCCTATATCGCATGCTAGGAGGGGGGGGGGGGCACCATACCGTGGTAATGGGCCGTTGACCTTTCGGACTTTGCGGCTGGTCTACTCCCCCGGGCGATTGGGCTGGTCCGGCGAGCGAACCTCGTGGGTACTGCCAATGTAACAGGATACATGAATGTGTCGGGAAAAGGAGCGTCTGATGTTATGTAACGCGCGCTGTACAAAAACAATGGCAAAGTCTGTTGGTGGTCCCTCCCCGACTTCGACTTTGCCTTGCTTCCAGCATGGACCTACATTAGGTCCCTGCTTCCAGTAACTTTGGCTTTATCCCTATTAGCCTTTTGTCAAGGCCCTCTCGCTGTAACGGGCAAGCGAAGCTAGCCCAGCCGCTACCCCACTCGGCTAGGCTCTCTTCACCATACAACGAGAGGGCCTTGACAAAAGGCTACATCCCTATATTTTGACCTACATAAACTCTGTGTGTATGTGCGTGTGTTCGAGAGGGGAGTTGGGAGGAAGTTGTGGGGCGTAATACATTTGCAAAGCCACCCCGTATATTGATAATGTTTTATGAGCTTGCTATTTCAATCGTTCCTCCAAATGAAATAATTATGACGATCCACACACACACACACACACACACACACACACACACACACACACACACACACACACACACACACACAAACACGGAACAGTGAATCATGAGAATATAACAGCAGTAAGTTGTCCCTACATATACTTATGTATGGTTGAATTGTATGTTGTATAAATTTTAAAGATATTATTTACCTTTTTTTTTTTGCAGAAACAAAAAAAAAACCCCAGCTTTAAAAAATACTTCTAAAATGTGAGTTAGGGAAAGAAACAACCAATGTAATAATGTTAATTCGTATACTGAGTAATCAATGTTAAGAATATTGTTAAATCTACAAAATGTGAACAACAGTTAAAATGAAATTATTTCTAAACTACACCGTCTACAGTTATTGTTAATTGAGAACAATTGTGATATCTTCTTACATATCTAAGCTTTATTGTGAAATTTTTACACGGTAGGGTGTTGTGTGATACAACTGACCTACACATTTGCATCAATTGTGATAACTCAAACATTTCTTTAAATCACTGCACCCAATGGTAAACAGTACCTTTAAAGGTCCAGTTTGTCTTTGGGAGCAGTGATTTAAAAAATTTTCAAGATATCACATTTGATGCATATGTGTAGGTCTGTCTGTCGTATCACAAAACATCCTACCATATAAAATTTTCGCAATAAAGCCTAAATTGTAAAGAGATATCAGTATTTTTCTTAATAAACCATAACTGTAGACGGTTTAGTCTAGAAACATTTTCATTATAACTACTGTTCACATTTTATGTGTTTAACAATACTTAACATCGACAATACGGATTCATTTTTAAAGGTGGTTGTCTCTATCCCTAACTCATATTTTAGAACTATTTTAAAGCACTAATGCTGGGGTTTTGTTTCATCTGCAAATGGTAAATTATGCCCTTAAGCCTAACAGGACCAAACAAAATCAAATATTGCATTGACAATTTGTTTCTGGTTCCGATGTAGCATGTCTGGCTCAGTGAGAAAATCTCCACACACAACAGTAAAGAACGGTTTTACAGGATGCAGAGCGTCGTGGCTTTTATTGGTACGAACGCCACAGAGAAGACGACGTAATTCTTCGCCTCGGCTTCTCGGCCTTTCTGGGTCCGAGAAGTCGAGCAGTCAAGATCCGAGATCTAGCCTTCTTCACGTCTGACGGGTCCGAGATGGCCGGAAGTCAAGATATCGACCTACAAAATGAGAGATCTCGTCTTATTGTCTTCCAGGACCCGAGAAGTCGAGAAGACAAGAGCTGTCATCCACTTCTTCTTGTTGAAAAGTCGAGATCTCGACATCTCGGATCACGCCTTGTCGTCTTCTCAGACCCGAAAGAGTCGAGAAGGCGGGAAAATATCTCGAGCGGCTTCTTGGCAGGCTTCCGTACTTACCTATAATAAGACTGTCCAATCAAAACTACATAAATACTGTAATCCAGTTCCTATGGTAGACTCTGTAATTGATAGCGGTGCTTTGCGAGTGCTTTATGAGGTTTCTGTTATACAGAGAACAGGTTGTACAGTTATGGTTATATAATATATGATTATATGTTATATAAAGAGTAATATCTCGAGTACGATTTCACGCACAAATTCATTCACACAGGTCTCTCTATGACAAACATCCATTGCTGGCAACAAATATTAGCACCATCTAAGAAATAAGGAACAAGCGTTAACCTACGAAATAACTATGGAGCTATACGTATAGCTCCCTGAAATAATTGGGCCGTCATGATCACCCAACGTGATTCACGCAAACCGTCAATCACATTGCATCTGAGAAAGTAGCGCCCGTACATTTAGCTTTTTGGACTAGGATCAGTCTAATCCTAATCCACCTATCTGTCACCCCCTCCCCACCACCACGATCTCCTCGCCCTCGTAAGAAGGGAGAAGAATAACTACCATGAATATGAATACTGGAGAAGCACTTGGAGGTGTGAAAGATGACATGAAAATCATTATCGTCATTATCATAGTTGTCATGATTGATATCATATTTTGTTTCCATGATAACTGTTACATTTAATGTTTACATTTGACAATCTTGTTTTATAATCATTGATATTGATAAGATCGATATAACTATATACTAGTAGCGTTTAATAAGGAGCGGTTTTTTTTTTTTTTACATCAGCATTACTAGTGAAGCAGCAACAGCTATATCAAATTTAAGAAAAGTTTGAAAAGTATAATTCCGTGACTGGTGTGAGGTCCTCTTTCTGCTTTGTTTTGTTTTGTTTTGTTTTGTTTTTTCTGATGGAAGCGGGGGGGGGGTGGGGAAAGGGGAGCGTTGGACGCATGAGCTGTCAAGCACTGCATCTTCCGCATCGATGCCACCACCGCCACCACCGTCGACATCCACCCCTGGTTCCCACCACTATCACTCCATCGCGTCTAGCATTGCCTTACTCGCTAATTGCTGACCTGTTCGGCGGATCCCCTTTCACCTGAGCTACCCTCTACCATTCCACAATCATCCTTATTTTCCTCCTCCCCCCCCCCCCCCCCTCCACACACACACACCCCGCGTTCACATTGGTCCCCGCGACGCGGGGACAGCCACAAGAGATCTTATCTTTTTTACGACTGACCGTTCACATTGGTATCTCATCTGTCCCCGAGTTGTGGGGGCACTTTGGGGCTTGGAGCGAGCTCTGCCACTTGAATCCAGGCATAGCGCATGCGCACATTTGATGACCACAGCTGGACGCTATCAATTGCGCCCCAAGGTCACTCTCCCCTCCAAATCTTGTCCCCGTACCCGACTTGCTTCGCGGGGACGAGGGGACAAGTCCCAGCGAGCGTTCACATTATGGTTTTGGAGGAGAAAGTCCCACAGCTCGGGACTTTCCCCGCGTCGCGGGGACCAATGTGAACGCGGGGACACACACCTTCTAACTTCGATGATGAGGAATTCTTTCTCATCGCTATCTGACCTTTATGCCTGTCCTACCGTGCATGGCGGCCACAATTATTTCGAGCCTCCGTACGAAAAACAAGGAGAGCCGTGTACGATTCCACCTGTTCGAGGTGTACGGTTGGGAGCTTGATTTCATCCGTGAGGGTAAGATTTTGTTTTGTTTTTGCTCCGGGCGCGTTAGCCTACACTACCAGAGCGCATCAAGTGTGACCAGCCAGTCGACAAGTCTGTCTTGTTGACTGATGAAAAGTCCTGAATAGAGAAATGACTTACACCTCGATGTCGCATGCAATGCTCTCTATGAATTTTTTGAGGTTTTGACAAGTGCTATTGCGTCTGTGAGATGCTGGATATTGAGCGTTCATTCCCAATTTCGATAGGGTAATAAAACAGTCACATGGACCATTGTCCAATTAACGCAAATTCTGTACCCTGAAGGTGGCGTACCCCACAAAAGTTGGCTTACGCTTACGATGCCCCTAGTGTCAAACAAGGGTCCCGGAGTCTCTCTCACACCTTCCTAACTGCATAGGCAAAGCACATCATCACTAGACGCTACTTCATGAAGGTAGAATATAGGCACTTCAGGTCTTTCATAATCGTGTCCTTGTTAACTTCGTGTTGCGTAATCCATTTGCACGAGAAAAAAATCGATGAATAAATTCATTCTAATGGACCTGCATGCATATTGATGTAGAAAAGCACGTCGACGTCTTTGGTGACGTCATAAAAGAGATATATCTCCTCGACGCACCTTGTCAGCTACACGTTATTTACAACTGGGGCAACGGTCTTCTTATAAAAGCTTACATTCACCTCGCAGATATTTTGATAATGAAGCTATAGTCTCATGCGTGAACCCTTGCAGACTTATTTTTTAAAATCATCATATTGATTCTGTGCAGTGGAACCGACGCGCCATTCCTCGGTTCTTTCGAATCGACAAATACGTTGTATCCACATTCTGGTACACCTCAGTCAAAATATTGATATCATGAAATTTAAAGATTCATTTTCCTGCAAGGAAAAAAAACTGTAACATTTTTTAAGGGAGAGAAAAGACGAAAAACAAAACCCACAAAAATATCGTCGACCGTTTCGAAGTCTTAAAGCTGGCTGACAGCGTAGCGGCGTGCACGCTGCTCTCCGCAAATCGCAGGTCGTCAGACGATGGAAAGTGTCGAATGATTTCGCGCCCCGAATGACACTGTTGGCGGGAATTAGCAAATGCACTTCTCCAGCCGAGGCAACTGAACTACGCGCATTCATCTCATCTGCGAGCATGCAATTTCCAAGGAGAGATGAGTAGGAGAGACGGGGGGGGGGGGGAGGGAGAGGTCTATTCCCTTGATGGAATAAGACCCTAATGTGCAGTTTGTTCACGGATTTAGCGCGAAGGTAGGTTACGTTTTCGTTGGGGATTTGATATTAATATTTTGAGGGTCCTGAGAAGCCCCAGTCGTGATTCACGCTCGCTCTATACCCCCCTCCTCCCATCCCTTCCCATCATCCGTATGATAGAGTGGTTTCGGAAATTCGAGATGATATTTTCAGATCTCTGCTGTGCGATGGTGGAGGCAGGAGACAAGATGAATGATCCGTACATCTTCGCGTTTATCATTAAATGTATTTTTTTTTTTCTGCCAGCGGTACAGACGTAGGTCAGCTGTGTTTCATTATGCTGTAACGTCTGTGGCACACAACGCGCCATATGGTGTAGCACAAAACACTGCAAACAACGAATTAAACGAGTCAGAAGGAGGGGTGCTAAGGGAGCAAATATCAATTGAACTGTCCTAACTAATACGTCACCTTCTTGCGGTTAAAAAAAAAAATGAATTTTCTTTTTTTTTTTTCTTTTTTTGAGGGTACCTTCATTTATGAACACCACCAAGACAACTTGACAGGTGCCATGGGAGATTCATAATTTCCATTGCGATATATACCTCGGGCCAATTCCATGATCATCAATGATGGCAATTGATTATTTAATTGGCTCTACTTTTAGATGTCATCATTAAAACTGGATCTCCAGATAATCATCAAACCGACATGACTGACAATCCGACATGATTCTTATACTTTATGTACCGGTACTCCTTGTGCATTGAGGTCACGTACTTCATTTTCATTTCTGTCGTTCAATTATTCTATGTTGTGCTGATGAGGGACAGCAGACTAAGTGGATAACGAGTAACCTGTTGGCCTTTCTTATTGTTTTTGAAACGGGAATCAATGTAGGTCCTAAGAGAACACAGCAGACAGAGAATATAGGGCATATACACACACCCTCTCAATCCTCCCCCAACACACACTGGTTACAGCTCGTCATTCCGAAGGTTCATTATTCCGAACGCTCGTTATTCCGAAGATTCGTTATTCCGAAGGTTCATTGTTCCGAATTTCATCTTCGGATTAACGAATCTTCGGAATAACGAACCTTCGGAATAATGCCACAAATGTTCGGATTAACGAACCCTTTTTCATTTTCGGATTACCGAACCTCTAGGTATAGGGAATTTGTGTGTTTCGGATTAACGACCCTTCGGAATAACGAACCTTCGGAATAGCGAACCTTCGGAATAACGAACAGCACCCCACACGCTGTATTCTTCCATTTCTATCATGAAGATTGCCATAATCGAAGTTGGAAGAATATATGATCCAACAAAATCTATCTCTCTATATTAGACATAGTATGGTTGGAAGCAGGTCTGTCGAGGACTGACGTCACTACGACATAAAGATCAACATTGGTCCATCGATTTTTTCATCCCCTTTACCCATAATACAGTGCGGTGATCCAGATCTGCTCGTGACGAGCCCGGGAAAGAGCTGAGGAGATTGAGTGAGCAGCAGAGAAATAATGAAGCGTCTTAATCATAGATAAAGTAATGAGAGATATATATCTGGAAGAAATTATACAGTGATTTCAAACGGGGGCGGGGTGCGATATATACGATGGAGACAAATCAAAAGATATTACAACAATCTTGTTTTTTTCATTCTACTTTCACTTCTGCTCAATTTGCTCGCTTATAATTCGAGGGAATGTATTTTGTTGAGGACTGCATATTATGGAAACTGGCAATGGAAAAGAAAAGAAATTCAGTTTGCTGGTAAAGTTTGCACTCACTGCTGGGTAAACAAACATGATAGCATAAGAGTTAAGGGACAACTTTCTCAGGGGGGAGAGGTTCGGAAGCAAAATGCTACTTGGTTAAGATTTTAATCTCAGCGAAGAGATTCATATCAACGGGAAAAGATAAAAGGGAACAAAATAAGTAATAATATGTAATAATCAGACAATGATTACTAACAATATGACGGTTATGACCTCTTTCCAATCACCATGATTATGCTTACTTAAACAATATAATCAATCATAAAAGAAATGCTTACTTAAACAATATAATCAATCATAAAAGAAACAAGTCAATTGAAGTGTACGGCAATGATTTCGTTGTAGTAGATAAACTATGGATATCTATGGGAGTTTCAGTTGTATTGCATACGAAAGTAATTGTATGAAATCTAATTATGATAAATCAACAATTATGATTTTTATGACAACATTCGCTATTGTTTAAAAAAAAATTTTTTTTTACTCTGACTTAAAAAAAGTGAAAGTTTTAGGAGATGACATTATCATCTAGATTTGTTGTTGTAAGAATCAATATTTTATGACAACATGCATGCCCATCAACTCTACAAGTTCTTAATTTCCTAATAAACCTTTCACCACTTCTGTTAGATTGTAAAATTACCAACTTGTACATGGATTGGCTTTTCACTAAAGTGGGCAAAGAAAGGATGTATCAGACGTCGCAGTGACACTCTAACCATATTTCTGGAATGTTCAGCAATCACGCTCTTGAAGGACTAACAACGGCGCAGACATAAAGATGAAGGAATATTCTTTGCTTTACAGCCACACTTGGTTTAATGTTTATTTGCAGGCTACAAAAAATACAAGTTCTCGATACTGGTACTTGAAAATTACTCGCATTTTTTCGATCTGACGAGATTGCATGCCATCATGGCAGAAATTCATCTGATTCAATTTTCGACACTTCTGAGTAGAATTGTTTGAGAACGATCCACTACCAAACCAGGAGGGGGAAAATGCGCGAGCGTCTTGAACGTAGCCTATCACGAAGTTGGCATTTCTGATTAGCAACAATAATAATATAGATATCAATTGGAGAAGGCTTGGGCTGGAGGAGGGTGTGAGATGATGTGTTTTTCTTGCTACTTCGCGGCCTATGGCTGTATAGTACGATGTACCGAGGCCTCCGCGGGAATGCGTGGCGACGTGTGATAGGGCAGCTTGGCTGTGGGTATGTCATGGCAGCGTAGTATAGATAGTGCACATAACACATGAAATAGAATTGTGTAAAATATGATCTCAATGATTCATTATTTGGCAAAATAAAATCTTAACATAATATGAGTATCAATAATCACAATAATATAAATAGATAGATGGTTAGATAGATAGACATAAAGATAGATAAATAGATGGATAGATGAAGACATAAAAGATGTTAAAGCCATACTATAGATCTTAACTGTAAAGGAAAATAATAGGCCTACGTTTCTTGGTGTTGTGTATTAAAATATGAATGATAAGATGAGAAAAAAAAAAACCACTTTGCACTTAATATGTCGATACTGGCCACAATCAAAGAATTCTGTAACCAAAATGGCATTAAAAGATTGAACAAAAGAGAACGATTTGATGACGACAACGGTAAGTTTATGACATTGACTTTGCATCTACAGGATAAATCATGTAATAATGCTTTTAATAAATATTTCACGGTGATCAAGAAGTCCGCAAAATAGAAAGAAGAATGTTGATCAATATTGTCTTGAGTATTTCCTCAAGACTGAATTCCTCAAGACTGAAACGTATAAATTAACCCATTACGCTAAATAGGGATAATGAGATTTCATAATAAGTATATACACTCATATAATCGAGTGAAAATATTCACTCTTGAAAGAGTGAATACAAAAAAGAGTGATTCTAGAGTGATATTGGAGACGGGTGAGTCTCCATAAAAAAAAAAAAAAAACAAAAACAAAAACAAAAACAAAAAAACACCTCTAAAGTTTCTTCGTATATATAACTGCGCGGATTATACGAATATTTTGAGCGTGCGATGGCACATCACCGCGTTCTCTGCGTGTGCCTTTTGCGATAAAGAATGTCTACAATGCATGCCCACCCAATGACCAAAATGTATGCGTATCACTGAGTGTACGACATTTTCGTACTTCGGTCACGAACATCAGAATGGACTTTACTCTATCATAAGATGGAGGCAATTGCGGTGACAACAACATTGCTCTGCTCTCACACAACCAACGACACACACAAACAAATTGAAGGAAAAACAATATAGAAGAAAGAAATGTTAACTTGAATCGAAAGTAGCTAGAGAGTGATGTGATCATGCCATCACAGCCAGCAGCGACAGGCATCCAGGCCACCACGTCTTCGCACTTCACAAAAATACTCTTTCTCTTCTTCTTTGTTTTCTTCATATACCAAGGTCTCGTTGGACAGTTTTGAGTTACTAAAAATCGCGCGATTAAGATCGGATTGGGTATACTGGAGTATGTTTGTCACTTTAGGGCATTTTTGACGCCATTGAATACAAAGGTTGATCGTTGACGAGCATTTCTGGGAGAGAAGAAGGACAGATAGATGTGGGAGAAAGAAAATAGAGTGGAGGACAGCGAGACAGGAGGAGAAATAGAGGGAGAGAGAGAGAAAGAAAATATGGAGACAGAGATGGACAGAGAGAAAAAGAAAGAGAGAGAGGACAAGAGATACAAGAGAGAGAGAGAGAGAGAGAGAGAGAGAAAGCACAAAAGAGCAGATGTTACGGACAGAGAATGGAGATATCATAATAGCTAAACAGAATGATAGAAAGATGAATACAACGTACAGTATATGGAATAAGCAAGGAGGTTTAAGAGTTGGAGTTCCAACTGGCTGTAATTATTCAAACAGTAGTTGTCAGATTTCTATTGATGTACAAAAGAATTCCACAGATGCATTTGTGCCTTTGATGATCGATGTTCGATGCCGCCGTCTTGTTGAGCAATCTGAAGATATTATATTGAACGTTAACATAATGGTGGCCATATTTTTAAGTGAAATTTCACTTAATGATAAAGCATGTAAAACAAAAGCCGATCCCGTCCAGATCTTTGTGCAAAAGTGTAAATCAGAGCTGTATCATGTGAAAATGTTTAAAACTGTACCATCCTCGAAAGCCGGTTTTATCACGGTTTCATCACTTTTCCACTTCATTTCCGCAAATATAACTAATATGGAATAATCTTCAAGTACAATTCTTTATTGATAGATATGTCAGATTAGTGCCCGGGTATGCCCAGTCGAGTAATTTTCATCTTTATTTCAGTATTTTTTGCCCAATTTTTTGTCCAACGGGATAGCGAAAAGTAATATTACCATCACAAAGAAATATCTTCTTAGAAAGTGGCTGGTGATTATGCAATGAGACACGAGTCTATTGTCTTCCTATCTGCGTGGCAGATCCTGTTTGGCACACGCTTCAAATATTTTTGAGTGGCGGCATCGAACATCCAGCAAAGCAAATAAGACAGTTGTGACTCCATTCTCTTAAACCTCCTTGGAATAAGCAAGGACAGGTCCTTGACGTCATAGATGCAATGGAAAGAAGGTAAAGAATTTAGCAGAGAGAATGAAACACAGAGGGAAATAAAGAGAGAGAGAGATTAATTGCCCATCATGACTTTTGCTTCATGTTTTTACATTCTTTTCAGTTGGTAAGGAATTTGAATATACACATGTGACATAAGTTTTAGTTCTAGTTTGACAACACTTTCTTGCGGGTCCCTCAAGGATCTCTTTTGGGTCCGCCTTTGTTTATTCTGTACATAAATGATTTCAAAAATTAATCTAATGTTTTGTCCTTCCGTCTTTTTGCCGATGATTCCAATATCTTTTTTTTTTTTCCACATCGAAACCCAACAACCCTTTTTAGGTGTAGTGAACAGAGAGTTAAAGTCAATTTGAATGTGGATTCAGGCAAACAAGTTGTCTCTTAATGTAAACAAAACTAATTATATGTTATTCAGTAATTCTGCCACTCATTTGCCAGGTGATATAGAAATGAATAATGATTGTTTGATTCAAGTTGAATCGTCTAAATTTTTAGGTCTTTTATATTGACCATGATTTATCATGGAAACATCACATAGATTATTTATCTAAGGTGCTTTCAAGAAATACTGGAATTCTAAATAAGCTCAAATATTTTTTTCCTAAATGTATTTTGAAAAATTTATATTCCACGCTTATTTTACCCTCTCTGAATAAGGATATACTTGCCTGGGGAAATTGTGCAAAATCACACATTGAGAAAATTTTAAAAATACAAAAAAGGGCTATTCGTTCAGTCAATCTAGCTGGTTTTTATTGCCACAGGAATTATTTCTTCTTTGAAAACAGACTCCTTTTAAAAGGTTGCTGATTTGTTTTTAAAACTTAGGCACATTTTTGTATCAGTTATCAGCCAACGACTTGCCCGACATATCATTTATGCATATATTTCAGAAAAACTATGCAGTTCATGCATATCCCACAAAACAAAAAGACTCATTTCACCTTCCACGTACTCGCACACTCTTTGCTAAAAGAACAATTGCTTTCATCGGACCCAAATTCTGGAATGATCTTCCCGCAGATTTAGTCAAATGTTCTTCTCTGTTTATTTTCAAACAAAAACTCAAATTAATGTTACGTAATGAGTATAACTTGCCTGATTAGAATTATGTAACCTGTTATTTTACATCATTCTCTTTCAATGCATGGCGGATAAATTTGAAGTGTACGTTTTGCTTTACCTCTGGTTTCAGCTTTCGTGTTTATGCTCTCACATAATCTCTGCACTATAGAACTCATACTTTGAACTCGTTACGAAACTGATCGTAGATAGGTCATGCCAGTATACCAGTGTATTTTTATGCTATTTTTTTTAATCAATCAGTACTTATTCTCTTTCTTTTCTCTTTTTTTTCTTTTCTTTCTCTTTTCTTTCACCTCTTCTGCTCTTTGTACCTTGATATTCTAGCTTTCAAAATAGTTTTGTCATTAGTACTTTGTGTCCTATCTCCATTGCAAAACGAATTTACATTGGTACTTCTTTTCTTGGAACACGGGGTCACAAGCTTTGCTTTTGCGGGTCCTGCGTATTTCACATGTTATATAGAAAATTGTCTTTTATGTACGCCCATGCACTTGCTTGTAATGTAATTCTTCCTTATATCATATTTTGAATTTTACTAATTGCTTGTTTGTATTTTTGTTTCTTTTTTGTGTTAAGTACATGTACAGATGTGATTTGAAATATGAAAATAAACATCTGGAACTGTTCACTGTATCTCGAGTGTAAGAATAGTGCAGTTTCAGTAATTCAAATCAATTCAATTAAAAAATGTGATGACTCGAATATTTTATTTTTAAAAATCACTACTCCTAAAGGTAAACAGTACCTTTAACGTTATGCTAAATTCATTTGACATTGCACAGACAAGGATGGTTGGATGAATATTGAGCATTGATGTTTGAGATAGAACAAGCATCATCCAAGACGACATGTATGACTTATTACAAACCATAAAATCTTAACTCATGGAAGGCAGGTTGGCATGATTTTGATGATGCTGTTTGAGTGCACTAACCATCACATTTATTCTTCGCCCAACAGAGGGAAAAACTTTCAAGGAAAAAGAAAGTAGATAAGTCATCGAGAGTTTAGCCATTATTCAGGAAGAACCGTTTTTATGACTGCCAACAACGGATAAGGCTTGTCTATTTAGTTCCGACAAAATAAAATAAACGGTAACAGTGACAACTAGATATACACAAAGCATACATATTCCTCAAAACTGACATTTGTGGGGTGTTTTCTTCTTCATTTTTTTTTTCTGGGTTCACTTAACGCCACCATATAGCAGCTAAACCCAGCGCCGACAGGAGACGGCGACTTCAGGGAAAGCAAAAATGTGCGCGCGGATCTGCGTCGAAAGAAAACACACGTGCGTGGAATCACGACGCATATTTGTCACCTCTTTAGTTCAAGGCCACCTCCAGCTAGCCGCGCGGAGCCCGGAGGGAGAAATTTGAGGGATAACGGCTTGATCTTGACCCCTAACACGTGACCCCTAGAGCAAAGACTGTCCCTCCTCCTCTCATCCAAACGTCTCTTTCTATCACTCTCTCGATCTCTCGTTCGCCATTCCACTACCAGCAAAAACAGAAGAAAAGAAAAAAAAACTTTAATTCACGCCATCAAAGGATAAAACTCTAAGAATTGTACGCATTTCTTTCTCCACTGGTGTTATACCATAGTGCACAATAAAATCCATCCGCTCAGGTATAGGCCCCTGTACATGAACTGTACATCAACGAATGCATCAACCATGGATAGTGTGGCTCTGTATAGTTGCATAGCTCCAAGTCAATACTCCAAGGTAATTGCTCCAAGGAGCTTCATGGTAGTTTACCCATGGAGCTACTATTACTAACAGAGAGGATAGTAGCTCCATGGTTTACCCAAGGAGTTTTCAGCGATTGTTAGATCAGTGGGTTTACTATGCAGGCAGTGTTGTTTTTCTGTGTCGTATGACAGCGGCAGTTTTATTACTTTGTATCACAGGATGTCAATTCACTATTTTAGACCAGACACTGGTCATGGACACTGATAAAAGCCTGTTGACAGACACTAAAAATACAGGGGTAGTTGGAGTCGACTAATGCTCCGTGAACAAAGCACTATGGGTAGGGAATATAGAATTTGATGTTATTTTTTTTTTCAAGCGTGTAATTCGGTTAGTGAGCAAATGCCCTCTAGACATCACTAGTAAATGAAAAAGGAATTTTTGCATAGGGTTTCATGCATGACAGTTATCCTTTTACAATGATATGAAGAATTTTATTCTTTTTGGATAAGATATTTGCATTTCAGTGAGGGAACTTTTATTTTCTATATTTGAATGCGCTGCTTGAATGTCGGTCTGCTAATTCAGGGATGTGCATATTTCCAGTTGCTCTTATGAACATCCAGGACTTTATAAGTAGGGCCTACCAATTATCACATATCAAAATAATATATGATTAAAACGATGTCAAAACGTGAAGGCCATTTCATTTTTGCTTCATTTTATATAGATAATGATTACCTAATTTTCAGAAAATAATAATAAAAAAAAAAACCGCCACAAATTCATACTACTGCTACCTGCATGAACGTTGGCGAAGAAATAGCAGGAGCATGGACGCTTTCTCATTGTACAATGTACATGTAGGTACATGCAGTTGTATAAGTTCATAGATAGAGCGCATCTCGAAACGTACCCACATCACAATGTTCTCATCAACAATGAAAAGGGAAAATGTTTGGTGACAAAACAACGCAACATCAAAACATGTGACGGGTACGCAGGGAAGGGGGTATATAGGCTGAGTGACAACACATGCGAAATAACCTAGAGTTTGTTTATATCAGGGCTCTTCACTATTTTCCTTCATAAGTTACTGAAATTTGGCTCAAAATCCACAAAGGAGACGAAAAGATATAGACTAAGAGAGCGAGAAAGAAAACTGGTTCTTAGCGTGGGGAGCATAGACACAAAAAATGGACACTATCATCAACAATTTTAAATCGTAAATCACAGAACGTGTGACTTCGATAACATTTAGTTTTCATTATCAATAGAAACAAGGAGTGTTTCTTTGTCTGACCCGCCACTTAGTTCTGGAAATCAGTAAAAACTCCTGGTTGAGTGGTAGTTAATGTCATGTCATTGTCAAAAGTATTTTTTTTTTTTAGATTTATGTTCTTTATTAACTTACTCGTTTCATCATCTATATGTTCATACTGCATTTGGTCGATCGTTTAAAATTGACATTTATTGACGTTTTATTTCTACTTTCACTTCCAAAACATGACACAAAAATGAACACATTGAAGTTTGGAACATAACTAGTATACACTTAATACAGTTAGAAACAAGAAGGCTATTAGTAGAGATTACTAATTCTGAAAACAAATGAATTCATTTCCCTTTCTCCTTTCAACTATCCTATCACTACGCAAGTCATCCCTCCCTCCTATTCTCCTTCCGATGTACGGGGGCTGCACACAAATCAAGCCACGCTTATGCTGTAGCCCCACTGTATTATTCAGTGTTGTGTGTTTGTTGTACGTTTTGCTATACATTGTGCAAAGGAAATGAAGAAAAAAATATTCTGTGAACAACTTATATTTATGTATGTACATGAATGTGCATGTACAATGATGATACAGAAACTAATAAATCAAATCAAATCAAATCAAATCAAATCAAATCAAATCAAATCAAATCAAATCAAATCAAATCAAATCAAATCAAATCAAATCAAATCAAATAGTAACTAGGAAATACAATCTTAAAGGTAAAGTGGTACAAGTAGTAGCAAGATACCTTATTAAGGTATCTTGCTACTACTTATACCACTTTACTACTCCTTCTGCCGCTGCTGTTAGTACTGCTGCTGCACATAAAACTAATATTTGAAGTTCATAGCGTAAAATGAACATGTTATGTACAGGGTAATTATTACATTACACACATACCGAGACAAAAAAAAAAAACCAGGGTAAAACAAAAGTCCCATTTATGTAGCCCATGATATATAATGCGAGAAAAATTAATTGTCAAAACAATCGTCAAACATTATTTCGAACAATGGGAATACTTGACAATTTAAATATATTCATATATCACATGATATGAGCAAATGCTATCTTCGAGCAAAAAAAAAAAAAGTTGTGGTAACGTTCATCAAAAGAAAAGAAGAATAACCCAATTCTAATTATATTAATCAAATGACATTATTGCGAACGATGTTTACTTAGTTATATTAGTCATTTCAATCATGTATGCATTTATTTTTTTCGGAACGTATCTTTATTCATTTTCTCATCAATAATTATCTATGTAATATATAGTACTTCATTTATACATTTAGTAATTAAGCATTAAGATGAACAAATGATTTCATCATTTATTCATCATTCCCTCACCCATTGACATAATCATAGCTTATAAGTGAATTGCGCTGTATGGGTAATCACAACAGAAGACTACACAGACTTTATACGTTTATTAAAGAAAGTGAATATTCTAAACATTTTCTAATTTTCTGAGCTACATTCTAAACAACCCCCCTCCCCCCAAAAAAAGAAGAAGGATAGTTTATAAATCTTGTATCATTGCTAAACCGGTGCAAGTAATGAATGCGAGGTAATATTTTCATAATTAAAACTATCAAAAAGGGGGAGAATGATAAAGTGGAGAGGAGAGGGGAAAATTAAGATTGATCATGGGAAGGGATAAAATAGAAACAGCAGAAAGAAGGTGCAAGAGAGTGAGAGACATTGCTAAAATTGATATATAAATTACAGATGTTTATACAGATATCATTTTATATTTCAATTCCTGTGTGGGTGGACGGGTTCGCGTGTATATTCATACCTGCTGGTGCGTTTGCTATAAAGTGCGTATCATAGCATTCTTCGTCACCATCAATCATTTAAAGGTTATAGATTACGAATGATGGAATATTGTAATAATGATTTGAGTCCCCCTTCCACGTAATTCTGCTGTCTTCCTCGTTCGAAATGATAAGAACAGTCTGCAGCGCTTAAAGGACAGACGACGAGTTGTTTTGCCATTTCTTTTTTTTCAACATATATATATACACTCACACACCTCGTGACAAGAAAGTTGTAAATTGGCTTCGTATTTCTACCCAGCATTGAGGGAAATACGAATAGCACATTTCCCCGAAGATTGAATTCGTGCACTCTCAAGATTTAAATCTCTGCAAACAGCGACTCCGGCGAGACCTGGAAAAAAAAAAGTCTTCAGCTTACGACCCGGTAGTCGAGGCTTTCTGAAGAAAATAATTTACACAGCCGTGGGGCAAGCTCAGCTCTCTCTAACCCGTCTTACCCCCGAAACTCCCGGCACGTAAGGCCAGCGGTCTACTGCTGATAACAGAATCTACGACGGATCACGAACTGCCGCTGTTGTCTGCGTGCGCGCGCGGGGTTTGATTACGATATTGCGACGTCAGACGGGAGAAGTCAAGTTCACGCATTGTTATGTTTAGCCGAGCTGCAGGCACTGCCGCGCGCCGGAGCTCCACCGCTACGATGATGTCAGTCAAAAGACTTTGCTCGCGGAGGAGGGAAGTTGACTTAACACTCAGGAAGAATATTGCACTTTCTTCTTTTCTACAAATTGTCTTTTGCTTTATCAATAACCTCGAGCTACATGATAATATGGGTGAAGTCACCCATCATAGCTCTCCCTTCCTCTCTCTCGTGTGTGTTTGACTGTCTGTGCAGCAGAGCGAGAGAGAAAGTTAGAATGAGTGTGTAGGCCCAATGTCATGCGATTTTAAACGGAAGCATTTTCGTGTTACTGTAGCTTTGACTGTTCAATAAACGTGTATAGGATTATGTGTTTATCATAGCAAAATACATACGTAGCGAATTGGACTATTCAGTGTGAAGCATATTGCGGGGGGGGGGGGGGGGAGGGGAGGCCTGTATACAACCTAAGATGTAATGAAGACATGTTCCACCAATTTGAGAAATCTGAATCTCTGCTATGACAATACGGCATTCTCAACTTCCGTTAGCAATCTTCAGTATTCCTTCAAATGCGTCTTGAAAACTCTACTTCAAACTACAACAATAATCTGGCTAAGCCTTTTCAACATCCTCTTTCCGACATTTTGAGATTTTTTTTCACTCATTCAGTAAATATGATCGTGAATAAAATACTAATAACTTAGCTGTTTACTCTCTTAATTCCTTAGATTGAAATGAGGGACAAATCCATAATTAGATTGAAAATCTTAATCTGATAGGTTTAGAAGTAAGTCTAATTGAAAGTCTAATTTCGGATTTGTCCCTGACCACAACCTTCTGGACTGATTTCAAATCTAAGAAATTCAGAGTAGTTTTGAATACATGAAATGAATGAGTTTATAAAATTATCATGGATTGTGATGGTCCTATATAAACTGTATAGGTTGTTTAATATTGTGCGTAATGTTATGATTAGAGTGGTTATGGGCAATAAAGCAACTTATGTGAATTAAAACTTTCAATAGGAGTCACATAATGAAACCACATCATATTACAGCTCGTCCCAGTTGATCCAATTTGAATATGATTGAGATTTTTGATATATGAATAATTGTATCTATCTTTTTTTCTGTTACGGCAGCTGACCTGGATTTTTCTTTTTCCGATGACAATTTTGGTATGATATGATCTTTGGTTCATGTTTATTACTGTATTTTTATCTCAGGACCTTGAAGAAAAACACCTCATTCTGCCGTTCTGAATCAATTATGCTTTGATAGATAAATGAATAAATGAAAACCTTCATCTTGTATCCATTTCTACTAATTTAAATCCTCAAACGGAGAGAGCGTCTATTCCGAGCTCAGGTTGACTATAATGACTAAAACGAACCACAACAACCACAGGAAAACAATGAAAGTTTCAATACGATTAACCCATTCTGAACCAGGGACTTGGACATGTGTGAAACGCTATGGGTTTTTCTGTGCCAATCACACACGCATTCTTCCATGATTCTAAAGTTTATATTTTTTTTTTTCAAACAAAGTCAGTCACAGTAGTCGCAACCAGATATGATTATGCTAATTTGATTTTGATGATGTGATAATGATAGCAAATTTAAGCCCCTCAAGGCATTACTTCATAGGGAAGAAATCATTAATCGTCATGTTACGTTGTTGAAGAGGTGACTATTGCATTATAGACGAGAAAAAGGAACACATGAATAAATGATTAAAGAATTATGAGCTATTCACATCTTTGGTAAACTCAAACAATAAAAATACGTCTAATTTACGTATGTAAATTGTAACCAACATCACAGTTTGGAGAAAAGTTTCAACCTCAAATATTCGTCACATCTATATTTCTGCGTGTGTTTATTGAAATGAAACCTTTTCTCTCCTGATTGTTACACCATTCTTTTAGTTCATACAGATTATCTTAGTCAATTCATACAGAGTGCAGTTTTCCTTTGAAAAATTATGCACTATAATCCAAGGGAATAATGGAATTTGTTTTTTTCCCCCCTTATGATCAGGTCTTTTTGTTTTTTGCAGCACAAAGAAATCGATACCTTATTGTTCTCGCGCGAAAGAGATCTTGACGCAGAAAATTTCCACCTGTCAGAATGGTAAGAGAGAAAAGTATCAGTTCTCAATCACTCCCAAGTGCCTTTCGCTTCCTCGTCATCAATAAAACACGGAAGTTAACCAGTCTGTTATGGCAGACGGAGAAAGAGAGAGAGAGAGAGTGAGAGAGAGAGAGAGAAGGGGGGGGGGGGCGTAGCGACAGAAAAAGCAACTTACGGTCGCAGACCTCAGGTATATGATCAGAAAGTTTCGTTATGTATTCAAATTTATGGATGCTTCTCACACGTGATATGCACTCTGCCTGCTGTGCAGCTCTTGTAAATGTCTAATGTTTATTTGTCAAATCACTTGTTGTTGCTACGGAGAATATAGCATAAAGATAAAAGACCGACACCACCAGCAAAAAAAAAAAAAAAAAAAAAAAAAAAAAAAAAAAACCTAAACAA